>CM072511.1:113302885-113629563 GCA_036898135.1 Oncomelania hupensis | reverse complement strand
GGTGTTGTGGTGGAGTGTTCTCCTGGCTGGCAGACTGGTGGGCGATCGTAGCTCAGTGCTGGATGCTCCAATGCAGGCTGAATGTCAGAGTGGACTCGTAATGGTCTTCCGTCTGCTTCTGGCCAACGATGCCTGCTCGTCTGCAAAATATGAGACGAATTTCTGCAACACCAGTTCACTAAGGGTGTGCAGTGCGTCTCACTGAAGGCAGCAATAGCCCTCAGTGATAGCTTCACATATAATATATATATACAGAGCTTATTCTAGGATTTTGAAGAAGTGGGGGCAGGCCCCCCTTCCTTGAAAAAAAGGGGGGGATTAGGCCCCCCTCTGACCAAAACAGTGGGGGCGTCTTCTCGGCATATATAGTGTGTACACACAAACAAATATCCATATCTGTTTTCTCCCGTGATGTTCCCGGATAAACTGTGAAACAGTCAAGTGTCGCATTCTCTCCAAACAGTAAGTACACACAAATCGCAGACAAAATATATAACAAACTGGTATCTGTAACCTTGCTTTCACAACTGTTGCATAAAAGCTCTGCTATTTTAGAAGATCAGTCATGGGAAAACAGTGTGACTGTTTTCTTCACAGTTCCTCTACAAAATTCGAAGTCGAACGGAAAAGCGTGCGCTTTTTCGAAGCCATTCTGATTCTGATTGTAAACCAGTTCCAACCGGCCAGGGTCATCGATGCCACACTCAGAAGAAAGGTGATTGGTCAAAAAGAATAGCATCGGCCAATGAAAATTTTAGACACATCGCACAAGAGAGCAACTTCCGTTTAACTCCAGTTTCCGCTACGCCCTAGCAGACGACAGAAACGTCACAGTAAAGCCCGCTTCGATCAAGACATGTAGCGAAATATTTCCAATCTCCGCGGGATCGCGAACGCGCTCATCGAATTTCTTTGCGGGAAAAAAACTTTTTGTGCGTGATCCCGCGCATCCCGCGCCCTAGAATAAGCTCTGTGCTAAGTCCGTGGTCCACTGGAATCTCCATTCTAATTCCTATACATATATAAATATATATCATGGCTAAAGTACACACATAAAAAATAATTAATACTATACACATTCTCTGGTACAGCCACTGGTCTGCAATAATACACATAGGCTAAACAACAGTTGGTCCGTAGGTGGTACTTCATGGCGTCGAAACAGGACGCGTGCCCGCCACGTGGTCACGCAAAGTTTGACTAACATTCACAATTCTAAACATGGCAAACTTCACAAACATAATTCAACAATAATATCAATAAATCGCGAGGAGACAAAAGATAGATCATTTACCTTTTTGACAATGTCAGGCTGTGGCTAACTAGGTTGAATAGAATTTCACCAGTCCCTGCTTCAGTCTTATGTTAGAGAATTCTTTCAGAGCGTAGCTCCTTCTTGCATGCGGTCTACACAATGAATGAATCTACCTTGTCTGTCGTCCGCCTAAACCGGCTAGAACTAGTATACCTGAGCTTACTCTGGCATGGGGGGTGTTCCTTTATGTGACGCGAATGAGGTCACTGCCTAACTGAGCCAGCATCCGCATACACATGCTTAGCCCACCATTGACTTGTGTCGTCTGCTGTATAGCGAAGTTAAATTATATAGGTTAGTAGGCTGACTTATTCAATGCGAGTATACGTAGCGCTGGGTTAAAATCTAGTCTCTCGCGACACTCAAAAGCACATATTTTAGGAGAAAAGAGAAATAATAGAGATAATGTGGGGCTGTGTTGTCAAAATCTCCATTTCTGGAGTGTGAAAACTGTATGTTTCAGCAATAAGGATGTGTGTGTGTGTGTGTGCTGACTAACAACTATATATTTGCCCTTTTGTACAGTTCATCTGTTTTATGATTTGAATCATCTTATCCTTTTATTGTGATTTGCTATCAACTTGTTCACTATGTTTCAAGTGTGCTTTTGTGTGTGGTGATCCAGCGTTGACCAAATGCATTCCTTGTGTATTATTATTCACTTGTCAATAAATTATTTTGTATTATCTTGTATATATCTGGAACAAACCTCAAGCTTGGGCTTTTTCGCATCTAGTCTCTGCTCTGTTTCTTTCTCATCTAGGGATCTTTTCTCTCCGCTTTCCTGGAAAGTAAACAACTTTTTTATTAAAATTTAAATAATACTAATTTTATACATTACAGACACAAACTTCCTACCTACCCTACCCTATCCCGTAACTCAAAGGTCGTTGGGGCACCACAGATGATCGTTGAACCAGCATATTCCATCTTTCTCTGTCCTCAGCAACCCTCATGGTTTCGCTCAGTGTCAAGCCAGTCCATTCTTGAATGTTAGCCTCCCACCTCTTTCTCGGTCTCGCTCTTCTTCTGCCTCCTTGCAGGATGGTCTTTGCAAGGCCTGATGTTCTGGTGACGTGGCCATACCATCAGAGTTTCCGTTTCTTCACCACTGTGAGCATGTCATCGTGTTGTCCAATGGGTTGTGTGATGGTCTGTCGGACTTCGTTGCTGGTGATGTGCTGGGTATAAAAAATACCCAGAAGTCTTCTGTAGTACCTTATATCCATGCTTTGTTTTCTTTGTTGTAGATCTTCTATGAGGGTCCATGTTTCGCAAGCGTATAGGAAGATGGAGATGACAAGGAAACGCAGCAATCTCACCTTGGAATGTAGACTGATGGTCCTGTCTTTCCAAATGGGCTTCAACCTTGTCAGGGCAGCAGTTGTTTGTGTGTCCCTGGAGAGGACTTCCTGTCGGGACCCATTGTCTGAAACAATGGCTCCTAAATATTTGAAGCTATGCACTGTGTTGAGGGATTGGCCTTGAACTTTGATGTCAATGTTGATGCCATTGGTGTTGTTGGTCATCATTTTGGTCTTCTCTGCACATATTTCCATTTCACAGGCTCTTGAGGTGGTGTCAAGCCTCTGTACAAGCTGTTCAAGTTCTCGTTCCTCTCCAGCCAAGCCATTAATGTTATCTGCAAAATGGAGGTTGGAGATTGCTCTACCCCCTATGCTGACTGTGCCTTCGTGATCTGCAAGGGCATCTAACATGATGCGCTGTAGGAAGATGTTGAAGAGCGTTGGAGAGAGTAGGCATCATTGACACACACAGATTATTGTTCAGAACCAGTTTCCAATGGCGCTGTTGTGGAGGACTGCACTGGTAGCCTTGTCATACAGGCTTTTGATGACTTCAATAATTTTAGGGCTAATGTACACTCTCATGGTTGCCCACAGAGCTGCATGCCAGACTCAGTCAAATGCTTTCTTGAAGTCTACAAACACATTCATGATATAGATGTTGTTGCTGTAGGTATTCCTCGCAGATTATTCTGAGGTTGAAAATTTGTTCAGTAATACTTCGCCCTGCCCTGAATCCTGCTTGTTCTTCAGCTATGATTTGTTGAGCTTGGGGTTTCAACCTGTTGAGTATTATTTTTAGGAGGACCTTGCTGGGATGGCTAATGAGGCTGATGGTGCAGTAATTTTCACACTCCTGAAGGTTACCCTTTTAGGGAAGAATGAGGACAAGCAACTGGGTCCATGGTGTAGGCCACTCCCCACTCTGCCAGATCTTGTTACAGTACTTACAGATAATGGTGATGGCGTCAATCATCGCTTTTCCTCCTGCTTGAAGCAATTCTGCAAGTATGTTGTCCACTCCCGCTGACTTCCCCTTCTTCAGCAATTGCACTTCTGCATCAACTTCTCAGAGAATTGGGAGGACTTCTTCTTCTTTGTTCTGGGGACATGCTAGAACTGATGAATCTCTGTTTGGTGTGTGGTTGTAAAGGTCGGAGCAGTACTCTTTCCATCTATCCAAGACTTCTTGTTCTTCTGTACAAGGCCAGGCTTGCTTTGGATTGTAACTTTAGACCTTGGGCTGTTGAACTCTTGTCAGCCAGTCTGGTAGGCCTTTTCACTGTTGTTCAGACTGTCCTCTATTTCCTGGCATTGCTCTTCTATAGAGTTCTCCTTTGCTGTGCGCATGCCTTTTCAGATGTCATTGTTGATTTTTCGGTAAGCATCAGACTTCCTGTTCTGTTCTTTTTCATCTCTCTTCGTTTGTCACACAGGTCTAAATTTCAGATGTGATCCACGGTTTCTTCTTTGGGCGATGCTTGCATGAGTTGCCAAGGATCTCAGTGGTAGCATCTGTCACAGCTGATTTGAAGGTGGAGGTTATGGTGTTGACATCTAATTCACCAGCTCCCAAAATTAGCAGTGGTGCAAACTTCCCTTTAATTGTGGCTTTGAATATTTCTGACACCTCCGGGTCTTGCAGTTTGTCTAGGTTGAACTTCTGTCTGGTGCACTTTGCTGTGTTTACTCTCTTCAAGTGGAGCCGGAAAGACATCAGCATGAGATCATGGTCACTTCCGATGACTGCTCCTGGAAAAATGCATGTCCTGCCAATGTTGACACTTGATCTGAAGCATTTTTTGACCATGATGTAGCCAATCTGGTTGTGATGCTTCCCGCTTGGACAATGCCATGTCCATAGTCTGGAATTTTTGTGGAGATCAAGCATGTTTGCCAGTATCAGATTGTTGTATCTGGCAAACTCCAAGAGTCTCAGACCTCTGTCATTTGTCTCGTTGTTGCTATTCTCGTCTTCCTCAATCTACCTCCCCCTCACAAACAACAACTCCTTGTCTCTCGCCGCAAACTAAAACCTGTCAACCGTGAGATCTTCTTCGCCGAAGCTGTCGACCTTCTCTCTGACTCTTCCTCCTCTGATCTTGCATCTCACTTTGATTCCTCTCTCGGTAAACTTCTTGACAACCATGCCCCTGTCACCTCCTGCTCCAGGCCCGACCGACTCCCTTCCCCCTGGCTCACCCATGAGATAGCAACGGCCAAGCGTGAGCGTCGGCAAGCTGAGCGCCGTTGGCGCTTATCTGGCCTAACCGTTCACAGACAGATTTTCCAAACCATCAGATCCAAAGTCTGCAGACTGATCTCTGATGCCAAACGCAAACACCTCCAAAACAAAATACTAGAATCCACTTCTTCCAAAACTCTCTACGCTACGATGAACAAACTCTTAGGCACACCTAAAGAATCTCCACTCCCCAACACACACAAAAAAGAAGAACTCCCATCCGCCTTTTCCACCTATTTCTCTGACAAAATTCAATCTCTGCGCAACACACTTGACATTCTACCATCTCCGCCTTGCCCTCCTGACTCCCCCTTCACAGGCACCCCCCTCTCATTTTTCCGCTCTCTCTCTCTCAGGCAGAAGTTCTCAAAATCATAAAGACTATGTCTCTCAAAACCTGTGAACTGGACCCCCTCCCAGCTTCCCTGTATTTGGACGGTCTCCCAAAACTTCTGCCTTTCATCACCGATATCATCAACATCTCTCTAGAAACTGGCTCCGTTCCTGATATCTTCAAGTCTGCCATCGTTCGCCCTCTCCTCAAAAAACACAACCTTGACCCAAATGACCTCAAAAACTATCGCCCAGTCTCCAATCTCTCTTTTCTGTCTAAGCTACTTGAAAAAGTTGTCCTCAACCAGCTCAACGCTCACCTCACCATCAATAATCTCCTCAGTCCCTTCCCTATCGCAAGCACCACAGCACTGAAACAGCCCTTTTACATATTCTGAACGATCTTCTTCTCTCAACTGACTCAGGCAACATCTCCCTTCTTACCCTACTCGATCTCTCTGCCGCCTTCGACACTATTGACCATTCTATCCTCCTCCACCGCCTTCAACACTCCTTTGGCATCACTGACTCCGCTCACTCCTGGTTTCTTTCCTACCTCTCCGACAGACGGCAGTCCGTTATCATCGATGGCATATCCTCTGACCCAGTTAGGCTCTCCTGCGGAGTTCCTCAGGGATCTGTCCTGGGTCCGGTCCTTTTTACACTCTACACCTCCCCTCTGACCAACATCATCCAGTCTCATCACATAAACCACCACTTCTATGCTGACGACTCACAACTACAAGACAAAGACAAACCTGACAACATTCAGGCACTCCTGACTCGCACGGCCGACTGCTGTGAAGACGTGAAGGACTGGATGACAGCAAACAAACTTAAACTGAACGACGACAAAACGGAAGCCATGCTGGTAGGCACACACCAGAAACTCCCTCAGCTCCCCTCCTCTCTCCATCTTCAGCTTGACGGTACCTCTATCCCTCTCTCCGACTCTGCCAAGAACCTTGGCGTTATCCTTGACTCTTCTCTCTCAATGACTAGCTTTGTCTCTGCAACCGCCCGGGCCTGCTACTTCCACCTCCGTCGAATCAGTCAGATCAGAAAATACCTCACCACTGAAGCTGCCACCAAACTTGCTGTCTCCCTCATCCTGTCTCGCATCGACTATTGCAACTCCCTTCTTTCCGGCCTTCCCCGCTCCACCACTCTCCCTCTCCAACGCGTTCAAAACAATACTGCCCGCCTCGTCCTCAGAAAGAAGAAATCTGACCACGTCACTCCCTTGCTCAAAGCCCTACACTGGCTTCCCATCTCCCAACGCATTCAATACAAGACCTTGTCTCTCTGCTACAAGTCCCTCAACAACTCCGCTCCTCTCTATCTCTCTGACTTACTTCACCCATACATTCCCTCTCGCTCTCTTCGCTCTGCCTCCGACCCTCTCCGCC
The DNA here is from genome assembly GCA_036898135.1 of Oncomelania hupensis. NCBI lineage: Eukaryota > Metazoa > Mollusca > Gastropoda > Littorinimorpha > Pomatiopsidae > Oncomelania > Oncomelania hupensis. The sequence continues at coordinate 113,622,954 of CM072511.1, read as the reverse complement.
TCCGCATTCCTCGCTCCAAACTCAGCACGTTCGGGTCCCGCTCCTTCTCCGTCTACGGCCCATCCATCTGGAATACTCTTCCACTCTCTCTCCGTCAGAAACCCTCTCCCACCTCCTTCCAGTCTGCCCTCAAAACTTACCTTTTCAAGCAGTTCTAACACTATGACCTCACTACGCACCCCATCGCCAGCTGTCTCTTGCATATAGTGTCTGGTCTGTTTGTGGTATGAGTATATTTGAGTGAATGTATTTTTTGCGTAATTGTTACATGTGTCATTGTCTAAAGCTTGCACATGCGTGCGTGAGTTGTGAGTGCGCGCTTAGAGTTATAATTATTATAAGATAAGCGCATTATAAATACAGTAATTATTATTATTGGTTCCACATGTGTCTCCCCAGTTGTGGTAAGCATCTTGGCCAACCTTGGCATTCCAGTCGCCTTGCACTATGACTATGTCCTTTTCTGGCATTTGGTCAAGGACAGCCTGCAGTTATGGTCATGACATTCCAGGTTCCTATGACGATGTTATCTCTCCTACGGATCTTGCTAAGTTGTCCTTAGGTAGCACAATTATCATCTCCATACTGGTGGTCAACAGAAGGCGCGGTCCTTGGTGATCCGTGCGATGACAAATTCGGTATGGAGTTTGTGGTTCTTTTCATGATACTTGGGCAAGGAAGACTTGGCTGGGCCCAATGCTCTCCAGGCTGTTGGCCACAGCTGAAATCCATGAATACAGTGTGGCTTGCCTTGGCCGCGCCCCAAGCATGTGTTCTTTGGACCTATAGTAACGTGAGATTTCTCCGTCCTGGCCAGTGACTTCTGTGTAGAAGACTTTCGCCGTGCTAACATCACCCCTGTTAGTCGACTGTTGCGACATGATAATAATAATAATAATATTATTATTATTAATGTCCCAAAACATAATATGTCTGTTTACGGTAACATTTAGAAAAAAAATAAGCTCAGTAGGTCGGCTTCTTTTTTTTTTTTAAACACCTTTCCACCCTGGGTGCAATTTTTTTTTTGGCTTTTTTCAATTTTTGTTCCAGACCATCCCAAAAAAAAGTGTAGGGTCGGGCCAAAAAGTTAAGTTCGGTCGGAATACCGTAAACAGATTTTTTTTTTTTTTGGGGGGGGGGGGGTGGAGGGGGGGTGGAGGGGGGGGAAGGGCTAATAATTATCCTATACTATCCTGTCCCGTAACCCGGAGGTCGTAGGGGCACCACAGATGATCGTTTAACCAGCATACTCCATCTTTCTCTGAATAATAAATGATTAATTAATAAATAATAAATAAAAGGATCAGCTAAAATTATTATTACATAAACGCAATACGACAACTCAGGTAAAGTGTACCTCTGAAGGCGAGACTTGCGAAACTGTAATCTCTGCCATTTTTAGACTTTTCAATTTAGTTGTCAACGCAGACACAAATCTCCTCAGCATCAGGTACTTTAAAGTCAGTCAGTCAATCAATTGTCCTTCACAGGTTGCCAGTAAAATGTCACAGGTACAATTCAGAGAAGAACCATTTACTGCTACTGAAAATATGTTCTTGCTGGGGTGTTCCTATCCACGCTTAGCAGAACAGGAGATCGCCATTTTGAAGTGCTTTAAATGTTAGAATTGCCTCCCCTTGGATCATCAACTAAACAAGATGGCGGATCAGGTAAAATGTCTTGTCACCGCTAAAGCGCTCCGATTTGTGTGTTTCTTTAACTGATTCTTCAACTATCGAATAATTGGTGTCGCTGACATTACGGTATTCTGTTCGGCTGATTACTGAAAAGAGGAATGGCTTGATTTATTATATACTCTTGTGATTTCTTTTGCTGTGGTTAGTGTGGTATTTAGTAAAGAAGCTGCTGCAGTTCCATCACTAAGGATGACAAATGCTACATTATAGAATCATAGAATGTATTTGTTCTTATTCTTTGCCAAACAGAGTAACAATGCTCATTATTTATTTCAGATGGAGGTAGATGGGTCGCCCAGCCATGAAGGGCTCAGGCAGTATTACATCAGTAAAATTGAAGAATTGCAGGTGAGTTTTTTTGTTTAGCAGACTACTATGGCTGAATACAGGTCGTTTCGGCGACGAGCCATTTCGGCGATGCAGTTGGTCGTTTCGGCGTGTGGTCGTTTCGGCGTGTGGTCGTTTCGGCGTGTGGTCGTTTCGGCGTTGGTCGTTTCGGCGGCAGTTCAATTGGGCGATAGTTCGTTCTAGACCTGCTTTGGAACTTTTAAGTTTTTGGGTCTTGACTCGGGATTAAGTTCTTGATTAGATATGAATCTGCGGACTCTACGACTCTGCGGAAGATCGTAAAAACTGCTACTTCCTGTTTGCGGTAGTAGTTGGAACATGTGGGGGATTTTTTTAGAAGAGGGGGGGGGGGGGGTGGGGAGGAGGGGTTAGGGTTGAGTGACCGTTGACAAGTCAATGCTTATTGCATAGTTAGTTATTATTTATTTTATATGTTTGTGTGAGTGATTTTTTTTGGGCGTTTCGGCGGCTGGCCCTTTCTCTTATGTAGACCTATGTTTCGGTGGTGTCGCCGAAAAAATTACCGCCGAAACGACCTGCTACCCTATGGCTATGCCTATGGTATAAGATAAGATAAGATAAGATAAGATAAGACAACTTTATTATCTTTTACAAGAAATTACATTGTGGTGTACAATTACAATCAACAAGGAATAAACATCACAATAATAATAACAACAATCATAATGACAATGACTCGAATGAGGATAAAAATGCACAGTCACACACAGGTATATAAATATAATTACATTTATGCATGCTAACATTAAACGACAGCAAATGTTAAATGAAATTATTGTGGGCAAACAAACACACTCACACACACACACGCACACACACATGTCATTTATTAAGTAATGAGACAGCCTTTGGAATAAAACTGTTTTTCGTTCTGAGAGTTCTGACCCTTGCCCTTGGTGTTTGGTAGCGCCTTCCAGAAGGCAGGAGCTGGAAGTGGTGCGCAAGCACATGAGTGCTATTTAGCACAAAGCAACTGGCTTTCCGCACAACGCGTCTTTAATACAACACCTGCAGACTCTTTTGTTTCACTCCCACAATCCTCCCACAGACTTTCACCACTCGATCCAGCACACTTTTGTTTTTTACACACAACCAGCAGATAAAAGAAAAGGTAAGAACGGACTCAATAAAAGAAGAGTAAAAGGTCTGAATGATGCGGCTACTGACTTGGAGATTTCAAAGTTTTTGAAGGCAGTAAATTCTAGACAGACATTTTTTTGTGGATGGCCTGGGTGTTTGCAATTGCAGTGAAGTTCAGTTTCTCGTCAATGATGGTTCCCAGGTATTTGTATTGAGTGACTCTCCCCAGTATGAACTTCCAACCCAAGAGTTTTTATTTTTTAATCTCTGCAGCAATTTGGTTTGTATTTTCTGTTAACTCGTGGCTCGTCTGCATGAATTGTAAGTGTAAATAATTAAAATTTATGAAATGCTTGTTCACAATTCCTAGAAGTAGAAGTGAACTGTGAAGTAAGCATAGTTCAGCGCATAGGCTAACAGCCTGTGGTCCTCATATTAGATCTTGATGAGGGTCTCAAGACTCAGACCCCTGGCCTCAGTGCTTACCAATTTAGAACCTTTCAGACTCCAATTTGGTGGAGTAGATTTATGCTATTCTTAAATAACTTGTCTATACAGTTCTTGAACACATTGAATGATTGATTGATTTAGCATCCACAGCCTTGGCAGTCACAGTCAGGTTATTCCAAGGGGTTACAACTCTATAGTATTAGTAAAATACTTCTTAAATTTGCGAGTATTATTAAAAGTTTTAGCAAGTTTAAGTTTGTTTTCTCATGTTAGTTATACCAAAATCATTAAAATTTAAAAGAGGAGACGTGGGTAAAGGATCATACAAATTATGCAAAATTTTAAAAAATTTCAGTTATATAACTCCGCTCTCTCAGTCCTATACTCTAAACTGGGCAGCCTCAGTGACTTCAATCTCTCCTCGTAGGAGAGTCCTGACATTCCACATATCTCCCTAGTGAATCTGCACTGGTCACCCTCGATCAAGCCAACATGCTTCTTCAAGTATGGACACCAGATGGGGTTTGCATACTCCAAGATGGGACGCATAAGAGCCTTAAGTGTGGGACCATGATGTCCTTGTATTTATTACTTATAATTCTTACAAGCAGGGCTGATATTTTGTTGGCTTTCTTAACAGTACTATCAATGTGATTCTCAAAACTGAGCTCTATATCCACAATCATTCCAAGATCCCTCTCAGCAGGTTTGAATCTTAAGTTTTGGGGAATAAATATGTGTACATATTATATATATATATATATATATATATATATATATATATATATATATATATATATATATATATATATATATATATATATATATATATATATATATATATATATATATATATATATATATATATGTGTGTGTGTGTGTGTGTGTGTTTGTGTAGTAGCATGTTTATTTTTATTTTTTTTTAAATTATGAAATGTTCTTCAAGCAGACCTGTAGCTGACGTTCTGCTTTTGTCCATTTCCAGCTTGTTGTCAATGATAAAACACAGAACTTGAGGCGTTTGGAAGCGCAGCGCAATGAACTGAATGCGAAAGGTAATAACTCCATGTAATGTTTAAAATTCTGTAAGTTTTCCCTTATCTAGAATTTTAGGAAATATTTTTTTAAGAATTATATATAATCTTTGTCATAATTGATATAGTAGCTCACAGCTGGAAAACTATTGACTATATGCGCCATATCATCATCATCATTATCATCGTCATAGTCTTAAGATGGTTGTCATCATTTTCAGAATATACATAAGTATATTTAGATTGTTGTTCTAGTGTTGATGATGGTGGTTGGTTCATACTTCATTTGTTGTCAAAATAAATATAAAGGTAATTATATTCTGATTAAATTATTTCAGTTCGTATGTTACGAGAGGAACTACAGCTTTTGCAAGAACAGGGTTCCTATGTCGGAGAGGTGGTCAAACCTATGGATAAAAAGAAAGTCTTAGTAAAGGTTGGTATTATCATTGTTTCTCTGCTTAGAATTTGAAAGATAAACAATGAAATGAAAGGAAAAGGTGGGGATTGGGTTCATAGATTACAAATATAATGCATTTTTTAATTCTGAAAATGTTGAACTGTTGTATATATAATACATATTATGTGCATATTTTTATAATTAATTTATTTAATATTTCTTACAAATATATACTACTCAAAATAATACAAGGGCCACTTGGACATATGGCTCTCTCTTTGATCAGATGCATGGTTAGAAAAGCAGCAAAAGCGCTGCCATTTATACCCAGAAAAAAGCGCTGATTGTTGAACTGGACTCAGAAAATGCAAGCCTTTCACGTGCAAATCACTTTTTAATGTTGACAATTTTGCTTTATTAGCAAGACAACAGTAAATTAGGGTCTTTTTTTTTTGTAAAAATTGGGTTTGTTTTTCAACTCAGTGCAGAAAGGTCAAAACTCACACATGTGATTACTTGTCAGAATAAGATTGTCTTGAATGTTACTGTACAGGATAAGTTTTGAAATAAGCAATATAGGCGATATTATTGATAGCAGCAAAAAAATAATTAAACTAAATGAAATATGAGAGTGGCCCTTCAATTATTTTGAGTAGTATATATTACAAATAGAGCACTTTTCCAGCTCAAGAGCTGCTCCAGGCACTGGCCAATATAGGATCTAACTCCAGCACCATGAGGCATCCATTTGCTGCCTTAGGCGTATTGTCTGACACTGAGACGACTGAGTACAAAATCCTGGATTACAAGGGACCTAGTGCTTGATGGGTGTATTGGCACTCACCTGTCAAGACGTCTTTTTGCACAGTTTAGTCAGATAAAATTAGGCGTGTTGAAGCATGATTTCTGTGCAACTTATTGTTTACCTTCTTTGAGGTACATTATTTGCTGTTGCAGGTTCATCCAGAGGGCAAGTTTGTAGTGGATATTGACAAAAACATTGACATCAATCAGGTCACACCAAATTGTCGTGTTGCTCTCAGAAACGACAGCTATGTTCTCCACAAAATCCTACCCAACAAGGTCAGTTGTGATTTGGGCAGGGAAATGTTTAATTTTCAAATCTATTTACTTCCAGGAAAATTTATCCAGTGAGTAGAGGCATGCCTATATCATGCTTATATCTTGCACATTTTACTATTCATTTTGTTATTGTATATAATCTGATTTGAAAAACTGTATGATAATTTTGATGAAGATTAATTTAAGGATTTCAAAATTATAGATAGAACAAGTATGGAATGAGAATTGTCCTGTAATTTTGTTATTTATCAATATTATCCTGTTTTAACAGGTTGACCCATTGGTGAGCTTGATGATGGTGGAGAAGGTTCCAGATTCCACATATGAGATGGTTGGAGGTCTTGACAAACAAATTAAGGAGATCAAGGAGGTCATTGAGCTGCCTGTCAAACATCCAGAGCTCTTTGAAGCTCTTGGCATTGCTCAGCCTAAGGTAATTAATACTTCCATTTCGCACAGATTAATTTGTACAGTATGAATAATCGTAACTGGCAAAAGAGAATCTTGTTGCAGGATTTTATTTGTTTGCAGGTCAAAACTGTTTTAAAATTTTTTTTAATTGAGTTTGGTGACAACAATTAATAATATTAATAATAATAAGGGTATTTATATAGCGCTTTTTCCTAATGACATCAGTTCAAAACACAGTTTTCACGCATGATTTATAGATAACGTTAACATCGAAATACATACGAAAATAAGTGAAACAAAAACAAGACACTAATAAACTAGGCAAGGACATAATACAAACATGAAAAAAAATATTTACAAGTAAAATATAAAAGAGGAGGGATGGAGAGGGAGCGAGAAGGAATGATGCTGGTGATGGGCAAGAAACTGTTGAGTCAGACGATGCTTTCAAGAGAGTAAGGCGTGCTGAGAGTTGTAATGGCAGTGACATTGTATCACTGTCAAACAGCACTAGTGAAAAGACCATCAACCTTCATGCAGCATAGAAACTGTCATCCAAACATCGCCATCAAAACCAAGTTTTTAAGTTAAACAGAGTATCTTGATGAATTTTTTTTAAAAAAGGAAACCTTCTTCAGTAGGCCTCACATCAGGCATAGTTGTGCATGATTTTATTTTTTTTCGCCTCTCTAATTTCACTCTATTTTTAGTTTTTACTACCAAGAAAGAGGTCAGAATTTTAACACTTGTGTGCCATGAGAGGATACAAATGTACTTTTAAAACAGGATTTTCTTTCAGCGCCTCCAGCCCCCCTGAGCAGGGCGTTGCCCCTGCATCTGACCGGGACCTTGGTGACCCCTGAACCCCAGCCATATTTCAGTGTTTTTCCCTTGAACTTATTCTCCAGCCTGATATATGGATGCACTAGTAACAGAAAGTACAGATTTTGTAGGTACATTACATTACATGATTATTGCTTTAGGTCCAGCGGACTCTTCCGAGCCAAATCAGGACCAATTTTGTAGGTAATCCTCTGAGATACAGGAAGCCAGTGGACAGAATGTAGGATAGGAGTGGGGTGATATGATCTGATTTTTTTTCTTTGAGAACCAGACAAACAGCTGGGTTCTGAACATGTTTGAGTTCTGATGAACAGAAGAGGAAGGAAATCCAGCCACAAGAGAGTTACACTAATCTAAACATGACAGAGTCAGAGAGGAAATGAGTTTGGCTGTAGCGTCAGTAGTCAGATGTTTGCAGACAAGGCCTAATCTACAGAGCTGAAAGTTGCATGTTTGACAGGTTTTGCAGATGAATTCTAACATTGAGAGGGTGTTGTCAAGGACGACACCAAGGTTTTTGACAGAATATGACATAGGAATAGTGGTTTGGCCAAGAATGACAGTGTCTGCAGGGGAAGAGAGGTTGTATTTGGTTTCCGTGAGCATAACTTCAGTTTTTTTAGCATTGAGCTGGAGCTTGTTGGCAGTCATCCCGTTAGAAATGTTTTCAAAGCAATCAGAAGTTTTGGTCAGAATAGATGGAAGGTTTTGAAAAGTGTCACTGTTTTTGAGCTGTGTATCGTCTGCATAGAAGTGGTCGAACGTGTCATTGTTTTTTTAGCTATTTATAGCTATGTCTGAGTAGAAGTGGTGGAAAATATAATGGTTTGGGATGATACGATACAGAGAAGATGTGTAGAGGGTGAATAGAACAGTGTCTAGAACTGACCCCTGAGGAACATCGAAGGCATGTCTGAACAGTTTAGAACGGTGATTGTTGATGCAGACAGATTGGAAATTATCAGAAAGGTATGAATGGAAACAGCTTAGGGCACGGGGCTTTTATTCCAAAAGAGTTCTCAAGGCGCCGAAGGAGGATGGAGTGGTTGATAGTGTCAAAAGCAGCTGAGAGATTGAGAAAGGTCAACACAAAATGTTTACCAGATTCAGTGGCAGACAGGAGGTTGTTCATAATAGGCTGATCATGCTGCAATGCATGTATATTTGTTAGGGTAGCTGAAAGCACTGGTCTTTTTGCCACAAACATTTTGATGTTTGGTTTTGTGTTTCACAGGGTGTGCTACTATACGGCCCACCAGGAACAGGAAAGACATTGCTGGCGCGTGCTGTGGCTCACCATACTGAGTGTACTTTCATCCGTGTGTCAGGCTCAGAGCTGGTGCAGAAATTCATTGGTGAAGGTTCTCGTATGGTGCGGGAGCTTTTCGTCATGGCCAGGTAAGATTTCCAAGAAAATCTCATTATGTAGGTACACAAGCAGTTGTCTTGTTGAAGTCCAAAATTAAACTCACAAGCATTGAACTGAAACTCATCTTTTCAACTAGAAGAAAGAAACAAACAAGCAGATTGATAAGAATATTGGTAAGTGTGCTTGCACTTTCTGCATTATTTTTCTTGTGTTCAACATAGTTAAATGTTAAGGAATAAATCAGTACCAGAATTTTTAGGAAGTTTTTTGTTTGAAAACAAAAGTTTGTATTATAACCGTCATGAAATTTGTTATCTAGCATTCTTTATTTGATACTGAGTGTATGTTTATATTTTTTTGCAGAGAGCATGCTCCATCAATAATTTTCATGGATGAAATTGATTCCATCGGCTCCTCTCGTCTTGAAGGAGGCTCTGGAGGTAGGTTTCTTAAACATCATCATCATCATCGTTGCCATTATCATCTTCGCCGTCTGTTATTAGAGCTTTTCCCCCTTCGTTAAAGTTGAATTACTTAGGTTGTATTCTTCAAAAATCATTTATTAAAAAAAAGGATTATTTTGCAGTCATGTCAATCAGTACCTGAGGAAATGTTATGTATTTGCTATTATGCATGTTAACATGTAACAACGATGCATTGCAGGTGACAGTGAGGTACAGCGAACTATGCTGGAGTTGCTGAACCAGCTTGATGGTTTTGAGCCCAAACAGAACATCAAGGTGAACACGTCACCACTTTTTGTTCACTTTGAGATATTAAATATGTATATTGAGATTTTCTGAGGACTTAAGCAGCAGTTCAAATGGTTGCATGCTTAAATTTCAAAGGTTCCCGGTTCAAGATTTTCTTCAGGTTAAGTACACTGTTCAAGATTTTCTGGGGGTGGCATCAGTTGGAATTGTTTAACATGAAAAATTAAAAGCGACACAGGTTGACAACTGAAGAAAAGAAATATTCATATTATGAAAAATTTCTAATAATATCAAATGGTTTATTATGAAGGAATATCTTTGCTGTCATTCTGTTGATAAAAGCAAAACCCACTTGACTTTTCATGGAAAACGTGGATTCTATTTATTATTTGCTTGGTTTTTATTATTTGTTTATGCTTATTTGGGTGGTTGATTTATTGAATCATTGTTGACAGAATTAATTGTTTATTACACAGAGATGAGAATCTTCCGCTTTTTAGCGGAAATCCGCTCTTTCGGAAGGTCCCAGGGTCATTTTTGAGATCGGTTTAAATCCGGTGAGAAAATTTTAGTGTATATGATTAGGGTGAGTTGTTGATTTTCGATCTCGCAGCTTATTCCCACTCGTTATTCCCATGCGGATTGTTGTCATTTGGTTCGCTCTCACTTCGTTTTCGTCGATCCACCAAGCTGCCGTAAAAAGCCGAGATAACCCGATTTTGGTAAACGTACGTGGGGCTCTCTTAGATACTAGCCATCGCATTACGGAAGTGACGTTGCGTATCTAAGCCTCCCGTTTCCGGCTGTTCCCAGACACTCCCGCTGATAGTGACGTCACTCAAATAGGCGCTTGAAGCCCTTTCTCATGCGCTGAGTTGTAGTGCGAACGATGGAACAGCCAAAACATCACGTGGTTGATCAGCCATTGTCTAGAACAAAGCGCGACTTGTAAAATGCTTCGAAAACTAAATCCTGGAAAAAAGGTTCTTGCTACCCACATGTACAGTGGTGTAAAAAACAAGTGGAACTTTTTTGAGTGGTTAGAAGAAAAGTTGAACACAACAGTCTTAATTCGTTTGAAGGACAAAAAGATCGAAAGAAATGTGGAGTTGAATGCAGAGGCAGAGAAACAAGCCAGACTGGCTCATAAGAAAGCTCTGACTGCCCGACTTCAGGTGTTGGTGAGGAAGAGAAGTGAGATTAGAAGTCAAAAGCCACCAGCCAAGAAAGCAAGAACTGGATAGTTGCCTGGCTTCAGTTATAAAATACATGCACATGTACAGTCATGTACATAGTTCATTCAATAATTGTGTGTGTGCAGACTGTATAGCATGTTGGTACCTGCCAGTTTTTATTTATACTTTTAACAATTCTTCAAAAAAACATGAGAATGCATGGGTGCCACCTTTCCGCCTACAGTCGGAAAATCAGATTTTTGCTGAAGCCTACAATCGGAAATCCGATTTTTCGAATTAAAAAATCGTTAAAAAAAATTATATAAAAGTAAACGAAACAAGATTTGTATCAGATTTGTGTAAAGATGCACAGCTGAAAGGGGCATAACCCGCGTATCCGGTTGATGACTTCCGGCCGGTCGGAGACTGAAGCATGGATATTGTGACTTTGTGTTCCAATCATGCCGTTTTTAGAGGAAAATACCGATACTGGAAAGAAAAAAGCATGAGAGGTAGATAAGGGAATGAAGAATAAGTGGAGGTGGGAATGATGTCAGATAATTTAGATTCTGATGGCGATGAATGCCGGTTGTGGCTGAGAAAATTGGATCAGCCTGGTTTGAAAAAAACCAAAACAATGCTTTTTGTTCTTGTGCAGGGGCGGATCTTTTTCTTTTTTTGTGTGTGACCAAACTTGTACATGTATCAGGTCAGTTTTGAATAAAACTGATGTGAGTGGCTATTTCTTGTTTTATTTGCAGTAACTTTGTCTTTGTATAAGCCTTTGTGCAAGATGTTCTGCTATTGTAAATTTTATCATCAGAGTTTGCAGAGGGGTGTTTGTGTGTGTGGGGGGAGGGGGGGGACTAACTTAAAGAGGACTTTTAGCACAAAACAATACTATTTTCAGTCCTTAAAATAATGCCCAAAATGCACCAGATTGCACAGATTTTAACCATTATTTTCACATTTTTCCGGGGAGGCATGCCCCCGGACCCCCCTAGTACACTCGCCTGCTTCGCAGGCTTGCGCTTGTGGCTACGCCACTTCGCATTAGTGCACTGTGCACACCCCCTCAACAATGGAAAGATCCGCCCCTGTTGTGTATATTTGTGTGTATTTAGGTAGCGGCAGGCAGGCACTATTTTGACCAATCAGCCTAAAAAACTGCTTACCCCTACCTTCTTCAACTTGTCATAACTCACTGATGCATGCGCCTACAGACTTTAAATTTATATCAAAATAACAAATAAAGATTGATTTAAACATTGATGTTTGTTGTTTGTGAGTAATTTGAGTATGAATGCTGAAATCCGATGATCGAAAATGCAAGAAATCGTGATTGCTATGCAGCCGCCTAAGCTCCGAGGTGTGCGCCATTTTTTGACATCTTCGGGAAATCCCTTGACGATTTTTCCCCAGGCAGGCAGGAAAGCTAAAAATAGCACCATTGCAAAGCTGAGAGAACAAGCTTTCTAATGGTGTTTGCTTTTTTATAATATGACTGAAAATAATGGGTACAAAGTCGATTTTTCTACTTTGACATGATTTTTTGCTTCGAACTTGTTAAAAAAAAAATCTGCCGTCATATCATTGGAAACCTCGTTCAATTCCCTTTCAAATGAAATATGAATGACGTCATACAAACATACGGGGCGTATACAGTTTCACTTTTAAAACGACACCCGATTGGTTCATGCCACATGGCTTACATGGCTACGGCACGGTATCCGTCGCTCGACGATTTGACATAATTTCGGCCATATTTCGGTGAGTTTTATCTTAATCAACTGTGATTTTTGTTTGCAAGTGTTTATTTTACCATGCGATTCACGATTTGTCTACATATTTTAAGTAAATTTGAGACAATTGAGCTGAAAGTGACTAGATACAAATAGGCCGATCATGTGTTACTGTAGTAGTACTAGTGGCAGTGCTAGCTCATTGCATGTCGAGTTGTCGATACAAATACGCTTATAAAGCTGCTCAATTGTGACATACTTGTACATGATTAACAGAAATAGATACCAATCTGCCTTAAAAAAAATTGTTTAGCAAGATTTATACTTTACTTTTAATGGATTAGCTCAAAATAAATCGCTTGTTCCAGTCGAGTTTAACAAAGGAAAGGTAACTCTCGCAAACTTCCAAATCATGATCTGTTATGATTCCTCGGAAACTCGTAAATAAAAAACAACGCAATACATAAAATAAATAAATACGTAAATGTGAAGAAGATAATAGATTATCGTTTTAGCTTTTTTTTCTAGTGTAAGCAAGCAATTTCACAGCGGCAGTTTGGGACTAGCACAGATTTGTTGGAGACCAACAATGAGAATGCTGTCTAGTGTCTAAGTAAAATAGTAGGCCTATTTTTAAAAAAATGAATTAGCCTAACAATAGTATTATAAAGAAATATATACTTGTACAGTCACTGGCTATTATCAGCTGACAAGGTTACTGCAGCTTGGTACTTGGACAATTTGCCAGTTTTAATTTTAGAAACTTTTTATTTGAAATGCTACTTTATTAATTATTAATGCACATACTCAATCGCCACCATCCAACCCAAAAAAAATGCTGGAGTGTTTGTCTTATATTAATTATTATTTCTTTTATTTGTGTTATTCTTTTACAATAACATTTTGACATTGCCAGGGCAGTCACTTAGTTTTGTTGCATCTTTCTTTCAACATGCCAGCTGAAAATAATAGTGCCAAATATTATAATAGTATACTACTGTTTTTTGGTTGCAGATGATGATGCTTATGCAGTGCTCAGAGGATCTTTTGCTGTCCTCGGCCCAAGAGCCAGAAAGAAAGTGATTGGTGTTGAACTCACCAAAAAAAACCATGCTCCAAATGCATGTTTTAAAGCTGGAGCATTCCTGCCCACCTCATAACAAGACGTGGAATGATGCTGAGGATTTCTTCATTCAACTTTTTTTTTTTAATAAATTATTTAACCAGTTAATTAAACATATATCTAAAACATACTAATGCCTAATGGTGTTTTTATATGAAACACATTCACATGTGGAAGTGTTCTTCCAAATGTAAGCAAACTCTGTGAAGAAAGCAAGAAGTAACAGAGATTTAAATTGTTATAATGTTGTGCATCGTCAAGTTTTGTTATGTTTTTAACACCCAAAATCACATTTGTTGTATGGAACATGCTCATGACTTCAGATGGTTTCTTATGAAAGATGTTGATATTTCACAGCTTTTTTCCAAATTTTATCACAATCGGTCAAGAAATGAAGAAGTTACATTTTTTTAAATGTTTTCTGGCGTTCACGGCCCTCCGGAATGGAGATTTTGAACATTTTGCCAAGTTTGGGCCCATCCTATGAGGAATTTCAAGTATTTACTGCAGAGAATTTTTTTTCCCATTATTGCATTGTTCGATACCTTTTAACTAGCCTAGTATGTATAGTCATTCATGAAATCTGTTTGTGTTGCAATGGGCCAAAGTTGGCCTCTCGTTCAAATTGCAACAAATAGCTGGAGTGATTTTTGTATTTTGTTCCTCTTTATGCCACGACATGATATGTTTTTGTGCTTTGGTTGCCTATTAATTACAATCAGCTGGTTGTAATAAATGAAATATTATAAAATAAGATGTGTCTCTCTATTCTTCATTCTTCTTTTTGCTCTCTGAACTTGGCTTTTTTTTAAGCGTTTTTACGTGTGCGCAACTAGTGTAATCTTTAAATACTCATAACTTTTAAAAGAAAAGAGATATCCACTTACCTTTTTTTTTTATTTTTCATTATAAAGTTCTTTATGGAAATTCCAACATATAACTTAAATTCTGACAAAAAAAAATTTCACTGCCGCTACCTAGTGTATTTGCTTTTCTTTCTCTCACCTCTTATACACATTCACAAAATGGTAAAAACAATCTGATTGTTCATATGTGTTTCCCATTTGCATTGACTAAGTCTGGGGACTTAGTCACCTTTGCCAATGTTAGGCCCTGGTCTTTTTATGTAGTTTTTTTTCGTGTTCTATGTGAGTGTCTTGTATGTATCAAATTAGTGGTAAATCCTTCTTCAGCTTTCACGAGAGGCCTCTAAATTGGCTTTCAAAATTGTAAAAATTTTCTATCGGGGGGCGTTGCCCCCCTAACCTCCTACCAGGGCGTTACGCCAGGACCCCATCGGTGCCTGGGCGGCCCCGGATCCCTGCCTTCAGATTTTGGAAAATTTCTTGGTGGCACCCATGGAGAATGTTGTATACACAAAGAACTGTAATCCTAGTGCATGACGTAATTGTAAACTTCAGCCTGACTTCAGTGCCTGACTACGACTTCAAGGCTGAAGTTGTTCATAATGTATATATATGATTATAGCATCAGAACTGTTTTAGGAACTACTGCCTGAAACCATCCGTATTTCTGCTTTCCTTGTTGTGGTTTTTCCAAGACATTATCTTGAAATTGTAAACCTTGTTTGAACAGTCAATCGAGGTATTTATGATTTTATTGTTTGGTGTGACCGTAAGAGTGTCAGTGAGGCTTCATACTGATTCTATGTATAAATGTACAACTCTGTTTTGGACAGTAATTATGTGCATTGGTAAAGCCTTGTCTTGTCATTGGTATTTAAACCATTCTTGTCTGCAGTCAAAAGGAATGTTTGTTTAATACAAGGCTTAACTGATGTTTGAAATAAATTCATTAGGCCTATGTGTTGAACTGTGGAGAGCTAACAACAGCATTTTAGTACCACAAAAACAACTGATCTGACCCCATAAAATAAGCTCAAAATGCATAGATTTTAACCATCTTTTCAAAAATTTTCCGGGGGAGCATGCCCCCGGACCCCCCTAGCATCGCGTACCTGCTTCGCAGGTACGCGCACTCGTGGCTTCGCCACTCGACAGACTTTGGAAAATTTCCTCCTTTTTGTCATTTTAGGATTCTCATCTCTGATTACAGGTTATCATGGCTACCAACAGAATTGACATTCTGGACTCAGCCTTGCTGCGACCTGGTCGTATTGACAGAAAAATTGAGTTCCCACCACCGAATGAAGAGGTAAAATTGCAGAGGAATACAAATACAGCAAACAATTCTAATATTCTCATTGAAGAAAGTCAAGCACAACTTTTATATCAGGTCTCATCCACATATTCATTATACTTTGATGGTTGTTCACTTTGAAATAAATTCCGTTTGAAATCAGTGGTTAACATTTAATATTCTTATGCTCAGGCCCGCCTGGATATTCTGAAAATCCACTCGCGCAAGATGAACCTGACAAGAGGAATCAACCTGCGAAAAATTGCTGAACTCATGCCTGGTGCATCAGGAGCTGAAGTCAAGGTAACAACTTTTATTAATTTTACCCTATAATTTTTTTAACCTACTGTTGTTATAAAATATGTTGTAGTTCTCTGTGATTAAAAAAAAAAACGAAACAAAAAGTACAATGTAAGTTACTTTGAAAGCTGATAAAGGAAGTATTTTCTCAGTTTTTCATTATGTTTGCAGGAATTTTTTAAACAAAATTTTGTTTTGTGTTTCCAGGGTGTGTGCACTGAATCAGGCATGTATGCTTTGCGTGAACGCAGAGTACATGTCACACAAGAAGACTTTGAGCTGGCTGTGGCAAAGGTAATGATTTGTGTAGTGTTTATGTCTTATCTTCATTTGCTGCTTTTGTTTGTTTTGTAGTATCCCCCTACACCCCACACCCATCCCTCCTCTCTTCTCTTACATCACAGTGTTACTGTATACAGTTACTTCCAGAACAGTCACTTATTTTTCCTTGGTAGTTTTAATATTTTGCAGACATCGTTGGTATGGCTTTCCACAGAGAAATTAATTTTATTGTTGTATGGTTCCTTTTCCATCTGCTACATTGTTTTGTGTTGCACTTTGCAGGTGATGCAGAAAGACTCGGAGAAGAACATTTCCATCAAGAAACAGTGGAAGTAAATCATCAATGGATATCAGAACTGGAGCAGAAAGCTGTTCTTTTTTTGCAGGAGTGACAGTTAAAACTTCCTTGGATGTGTTGAATATTAGATGGATGAATTGTCTATTAAACAATTTTGTGTGTGTGTGGATGCATTGTTTGGCTGTTGATGCTATTTGATACTGACATTCATGATGTGTAGCTTTTGGGGATCTGATTCTTCGCTTAAACAAAAGGAAAGGAAAATGGGTCAGATTCTTCAATTTTAAAAGACTAAAAAAAAGAGATCACAATCAGTTGAGAGCAGCAGACAGTAAAAGAATTTGGTAGCATAGTAAAATGTTGCAGGAATTTCATAGCATAGGGTAATGAAATTTTGCAGGAATTTCTGGTTAATAAATGATAATGGATGTTATAAACTGGTTAATTTTACATTTATTGTACATCAGTCAAAAGAAATTAGTGTTTTGTTTGGGAATAGCAAATAGGTACACACCATTAGTTTTTTTTTTTTAAAGTCCCAGATATAATCATCCTGTGACCCCTGTATTAAATACTCTGCACTAAACACCACAGAGGGAATACTGATCGAGGCGGATGACAGTAAATCATGTTGTGTGTTTTCCTATTTTTGTCTGCATGATCTATACTAAAAAAAAACAAAGTTTGTGAAAGACAGGTTTATGTAAAATATGTTGAGGCTATAAGTTAATTTAAACCAATTTCCTTCAATTTGTTAGCATAACTATTACAAAAGGTGAATAAAAATGGCAAAACTTATTTCTGGCTGTGTTTTTGATTTCCAAGTTTTATTGCAAACATTATTCTTTGTACATTTTCTGTATAGGCTCTGTATCTGTGTATCGACTGGATACCACTTTTGGCTTTTTTGTCAACGGAGGGGAGAGAACTCAAATAAATTACTGTGACAAATGTAAAAAAAAAAAAAAATTTTAATTTTTATTTGTTTTGGGTAAGGAAAGTTGCTTGATCTGCTGAAGTTATCACTTAGTGTGATATTATATTAATTTGAATATATAATGTTAGGTGTTTTATTTGGGAATACTTAAAGGTATTCAGAATTGAGATAAAAGGCCCATTTTCATGTTCAGAATATAATTTATTATCCAAAAAGAAAGCATTGATATTTTTATGTTATTGTCTCAACTTCACCAGGATGCAAATATTTCACTTTTTCTCTTCTCAACTTTCTTCGGTAATGTTATTCAAACTTGCATAACACTCAATACTTTTACAACCAAATTATTATAATAAGATCAAGCAAAAACACATCTGGAATGAAATGTACATTAGCAAGGTACGGAATGACTCATTCAGAAACTGTGTAAAAATAACAGAGAAAAAAGAACGTGTATACACAAAAAATGTCAAGGAATGTATTACTATTAACATTAATTTAACAAGTATACTTTGGCAGAATATCACATTTTCCTCTATTACACCAAAAAACACTGCTGCAATAAATACCCTTATGCATTAGCATTATAAAAGCAAAACGCTAACAAACACATTCTGACATACTTGCTCAGCATTGTGCATCCTTGAATGATGAAATTTTTTTTACAATTTACACCATAATGAATCTCTTAGGTACAATATATATATTGTTAAATTCTAAACTATTCCATGAGACAGACATTCTAGTCATTTTACAAAACTTCAACAATAATGCTATGTAACATATTTTGGAATGCATTGATGCATTAAAACGGACACAATGCCTGAGAATTTACCATCACCTGATTTCATTACCTAAACTTGATTAATCTTTTGCAAGAGGTGTAGCTATTCAATTTAATGATTATTTGTTCAGATTCTTGTTGCATTTTATAAATAGCTGAAATATACTTTGACTGCGTCAAATTTAAAAGAACACAACATTTTCAGTCATGGTCATCTCCTCATGAGAAAAAGTAAACCATATCCTCTTGTTTGGAACGTCTTATCTTGCGATAAAAGTTGAGAAGACAAAACAAACATTACAATTTATCCATATCTTAGAAGTGTAATATGAAGATCTGTCAACATGAGATAAGCAGTTTATTCTATCAATCAAGAGTTGACGAACTCTTGATATTAAACTTCCACGATATGGATAACATTTATATATCCATTTCCGTTAAAATATTGAAACAAAAACAGATTATATCAGAATCCAGTCACATTCTGTATTCTTTTCATGTGCCTGTGTCAGTGGCATATTACGATAGTGGCCCTGTGCATAAAAAAAAGAGTCCAAAAACATTAATAAAAAAGGTATCCTCACAAAATGTTACCAGAACAGTAAATACGCAAATTTATATACCAGATTCAAGTTTATCAATTGCGTCTTGAAATTTTTTTTTCAATACTATATAATTTAACAATCATACTAATTCAGTGGTAAGAAATCTAAAATGACGTCAATCTAGAGCCTATGACATTGTTGCATTCTAGACTTCCCTGACTGCTGCTAGATTATGTGATTCTTTCATCTTCCTTGTGGTCTCTTCATTTTTGGGGTGTCTTTGTGGAAATGTCTTCTGTTTTATTGGTAGAATATGGACAGTGTGTGCAGCAATAATGCATTTTTTCGATTTTGTTCCATGTGCAAGCTGAAGTGTAAGTAGTTCATCGTTCAGAGTTTGACAAATCGTCAGAGGAAACATTTATGCAGTTTGGTAGCATTATATCGAGTTTGAACAAATGCTCATGTATCAGGTATTGCCGTGGTACAAACCAAGGAGGAAATGAGATATTTTTGAATCGATATATAAATCATTTTTTATTTATTACTGGCATTGAATATCTCTGGAGCATGTGCTGTCATCATCATCAGGAATGGGCGTAGTCTGTACCTCAGGCTGTGAGACTGCAAGCTGAGGAATTGGCCGTTCACAGGCTGAAAGCTTGTTTGACGTCCTGTAGTTCTCCAGGTCTATAAACCTGCAATTTCCAAAGTATGTGGCTTGATTCATATGCATTAAAACCAAACCAGAAAATCCACTCTTTGCAATGTAAGTGTGGACATCTTATTTAAAGGACTATAGGAACATTTATTGTATACCCAACTATAGTATATTATTAAAAAAACATTTTGAAATACCCATTCATTGATCACATCAAAAACTAGAATATATTCTTTCTTTTTTGTTTGGCTGTGAAGTAAGTTTTATTTTCATATACTGTTTTAGAATTCAACCCTATAATCTGCAGCCAGCATCTTTATAGTTATAGTCCATTAGAAGTCAAGTCAACTCAAGTCAAGAAATCTTTATTCACACAAAAATACAGTAAAAATTTGGAGCATCGCTTATAATGTGCAGTAATCACATGCTCACACACACACACACACACGCCCACACACACAAACACACACACAAGATAAGCAGGCTCACAGCTAAACAACAAAAACATGTATACACACAAGAGCAGTACAACTACATGCAACATATATATATATATAGAACATATTATACAACAAAACAAAGACTTGAAATTTACATAGGAAAAAAAAGTAATAACATAAAGAGATAAAGGAATAAACTGAACTGTATAAGGCTTTCATTTTCTCCAAAGGCCATGGTTTATCTATTCTTCAAGTCCGTTTTACCTCGTTATATGTCCAGCGTTTTAAAGCCAATTTTTGACGTATAAGAAATTGTGTAATCTCAATGTTGCTGTGTTATTGTGAAATAGGAGCTAGCTTTACAATCTGCCTACCTGTGACCTACAAGGAGCTGCACAACCTGTCCCGTCAGTTTGACTTCATCATTGTCCTGTGAGGCTAGACGCATACTGTGTTCTCCATCTACAGAGCCGTAACCAGTCCATAAGGTGGCGTAGGAAAATGATGTGGACTTTCCCCAAGCTTCAAACGTGACACTGCACAACAATACAATGTTTGTGTAAAATTTTAGCTGGGAATGATGTATTTGTGTAATTCAAGTGTAAGGCTACATTGAGCGTGAATCTGACTAAAAAATGTCATTTAAAAACAGTTTTAAAAACTAAATTATTGACTTTTTTCTGGCTATTTTTAAAAAATCCATTGTGATTTATTAACTCAAGACTTTGAATTTGTCTTCTTGGCATACTGATTTGTTTTGTAATGTGTGTTTTTTATCTAGAGATGTAAAAAAGTAATATTTTAATTTCTGTTAGTGTTAAATAACCTGGGAAATGAGCTTTTGAGAGCAGTTTTGACAAAAGACCAAAGACGAACAATTTGTATATGTTTGAGGAGTTTTATTGGATGGTTTTATATATCGTTAACAACCATCCAACTATAGCATGCTCACTAAAGACTCATTACTAAGTTTGTATCTGGAAAACAGCGTTGATGGAAAGATCTACTTACTCTGCTCCATTATCACTGATGGTGAGCGTAATGAAGTTTTCAGGAACGCTTTCAGGTCGGTCAATTGTCAAGACAGAGTCAGGCGCTTGTACTTCTAGGCCACTGTTGGTGGCTCGGACTTCTGACTCATATTCATGTTTCTGTACACGATATAAATATTACAGTCATAAGTGAATGGAAAAAGTGAAACATGCCTGTATAGCTGTATGACTGATCACTTAGAATTTATAACTTGCCTGTACTGAAATACTGATGAAGGAGAAGTAATCTCCATGAAAAAAATATTTCCAAGTTACTTCATTTTGTGTTAACGTTTTTTTTTCCCTAGACATGGCCTAATGTTTAGTAAAATAGAAACTAGAAGGGCAAAGCTCATATGACTCACATGCTCCTTATGAAACTTGCAATATTTAACATGAAAATGACTGGCCAGAAAAAGAAAAAAAACACAAAATGAAACAGTGGCATTAAAATGCAATTAATACCGACTTTGATTTTTCTATGCTCTTGACCTTAAAATGACCTTGACCTCTGGCTCCAAATACACTCATGTAATATCAAATAATCACTACAGCAAAAGTTGTATTATGCCCAAAACAACTGTTACCTTGGGATGACCTTGACCTTCAGTGACTTGATCTTGGAGTGACCTTTATCTTCATGATCAAATAACCCAATGTTGTTGCATACTGTGGGTTAAATAGAGCTATTCCACTGTACGATGACCTATTTTTTGTATGTTTTTGCAAAGTCTAAAATGAACTTTACCTTCAAGATCAACGCAAGAACGGAACATTTATGAAAGATCAATCTATCATCTCTAAATACAACAAGTTTGAACTTTATATCTCTCATATTTTAGGGTCAAGGTCACTTCAATAAACTGACTTTGGACAGTTCTAGTGACCTTGACCTTGGAGTGAGGTTGACCAAATGTGCATAGGATGTGTATCTCATTGAAATCTATCATGCTTCAAAGAATCATAATATTAATAACTTAGAAAACTAAAGCTGACCCTGTGACCTTGACCTTAAAGTGAAGTCAAACATTCACTGATCATTATGAGGTCTCATGGATATACACCATCTTACCAAGTTTGGTTGTGATAGTTGAAATAGGTTCTGAGATATTAATCTGCTTGCAAGTTGTGCACGTCCAGATGGCGGACAAAAAGACGGACCGACAACAATTTTTGTTAATGTTAGTTTTGAACTATTTAGGACTTATCTCTCCCAGATTTGCAAAAAATTAGGATTTTTTGTTTGTTTTGTTTTGTTTTGGTGGTTTTTTTTTGGGGGGGTGGGGGGGGTAAGGGGGCCTGGGTACATAGACTCACATTGTTATGCATGTGAGTCAAAAAAAGCTCATATAATATTGTTTCAAATAAGGTAAACAAGTAAGTTAGCTGTTCAGTGAAGTATTTTGACAGCCTTGTATTTTCTGTGAAAAAATATATTACGTATTTGGTTGAGAAAATAACATTGCTTTATTTTACATATATGGAAGAGAAATAAACAACGCTTTGCTTTACATATTTGGATGATAAAATAACATTATTTTGTCTATATCTTACGTCATTTCTAGAGTATGTGAACAGTGGTCCTCTGGTTGATGGTGAGAAACGAAGAACGACTGTGGCTGAGTGACTTAAGGTGCCAAGGTCAATTCCTGTGCTGTCAGATCCAAATTGTACACATTGTGACCACATCTGCAAAAGCATCAATATTAAAAAATAGAGATTAGCAGGTAAATCACTTTAAATCACAACAGCTAATTCATTTCAGTTCTGAGCTAAGCTGAGCCTTGTAAAATTATGTCATGCCTTCACTGATCTGTCAATGATATCAATAATTACATCAGCCTATATCCACAATCATTTGCGTACAGAACTTAATTACTCTATAGAGTGTTCAACAGAACTTACAGAATGGGTACCACATGTGCCATAGAAAGCACCAAATGTGGTCGTAGCTTGTAGTGTGGTCAAAGGCTTATCATTAATTTCTAGTTCTTGAAGGCAGCCGATCAGTGGCCTAAAAAAACAAGATGTATGCACAATGTTACAGTGGCATTATAGTCTACATCATCACAATTTAACCAACCCCTTTAGTATTGTCATTTCTTTCTCTTTTCCAACCACCTCCTGCCCCCATCTTCATTTTTCCTTTGAAATCCCCTTTGCCAGTGGTGAATAAAATTATCTGATGAATAAAATTTATGATGACCCTTTAGCCAAGGGGAATCATACACTCTTTGTTTTATCAGTCCATATTTACCAATTATTTCCATATTTACCAGTTATTTCCATATGTACCAGTTATTTCCATATTTACCAGCTATTTCCATATTTACCAATTATTTCCATTCACCTCTCAACATTATCCGCAGTTGTCTTCTTTTTTAATCAATATATCATCCGTCTGATCCCATTTATATAGCCATGGCTAACCAAAACATGTAACCAGTTCTTCTAAATCTTACAGTATAATGTTTGCTGAACACTTAATTGCTAATTAAAATTGTCATACCTAAAATTGGACTTTACAAAAGCATAACTTCCATCAATAAATGCACCAGCCACGACTCCATCCATCATTTGACTTATGTCACGGGGCCTGAACCTTTCAGTAGTGAATTCTCTGTCCTGGCCATCGACAGTGACAGTAGCTGAGCCATCTCGGCTATACTGAATCTGAAAAGTAGAAAATAATGTGCGAATATGTTTAGAAATCAACAGCTTATGGACTCACTGGGATCTTTTCATTTTCTCTCTCTTTTTTTAAATTTTATTTTAATAGATTATACGTAATTATCATTTATTTTAAGAACTGTACTAAACTGGCCATCAAAACAACAAGAAATAAAGTTTTAGATATAGCATAACACACAACAATAATACATAAATGAAAGTTAAAAAGTGGAAGCAGCTACAAATCAATACCATAAAAAGAATGTTTGTTCCTCCATTCATTCTATGAATAAGGGTTTTGTTGGGTGTGTGCCCTGCCCTGCCCATGATGTTTTTTTTTTTCTTGTTTTTTTTTTTTTACCTCGAACGTCTTAAACATTTACAATAAAATAGTTTTATTTATTAACAAAGTTCCCTTATTCTACAGTACCTTGAGGCTGTAGAATTTTCCATCATTGAAGTTGCGGTATTGGCTACGAAGAATGAGGGCAATCGCTGGGGTTGTAAACGTGTCAATCATCACTCTTCCATCTGACAGTACCACTTGCAGGAACAACCTCTGTGGAAAATGTAAAGAAATCAACAACACTGAAGAATATTTTTAAAACATCTTACTATTACTAATTATTACAATGTTAAATCATAGGCAATTCTAATAATTTTTAAAAATTCAATTTAAAAAAGGCAGCCACCATTTTTCTTACCGCTTTAATGATTTGTATATTCAACAATCGTTATGTATCAATTTACCACTTAAAAGCTTTTTGGAACTGATGCTATTGTTTATTGACTTAATTCTTTTCGCTGACTGGCTTTTTGACTAACATGCATAGCAATGTGAGTATGTACTCACCCCCCACCAACCCCAACCCCATCCGCCCCTCCCCCCCAAAAAATTTTTAGATTTTCACAAATATGTGCGAGATGAGTTTTAAATAGCTCCAAAATAATATTTTAAAAAATATATAAGTACGCCCATTTGTCTGTCCGCCGCCCACCATCTGTTTGTGCAATACCTTTAAAATGGCTATGTACTCAGAGCCTATTTCAATTCAACTATCACAACAAAACTTGGTAAGATGGTGTATACCCATGAGACCTCAAAAATGATTGAAGAATGAATGACTTCACTTCAAAGTCAAGGTCACAGGGTCATCAAATAATAGTTTTAAAAAATGACAATTTAAACCAAACTTTCACTTTATTTTTCTAGGTTATTAATATTGAACTTATATGAATCTTTGAGGGATGTCAATGAGACACACATACTTTGCGAAATTCAACTTCATTCCAAGGTCACTGGAGCTGTCTAAACTAAAGGTCGGTTTGTATAGATACCTTGACCATGACCCTAAACTATGAGAGATATTAAGTCCAAACTTGTTGTGGTTAGAGATGATAGGCTGATTTTTTTATATATGTTCAGTTTTTGCTTTGATCTTGAAGGTCAAGGTCATTTTTGACCTTGCGAAAACATACAAAAAATAGGTCATCGTACAGTGGAATAGCTCTATTTAACCCACAGTATGCAACAAAATTGGGTTATTTGACCATGAAGATGAAGGTCACCCCAAGTTCAAGTCACTGAAGGTCAAGTTCATCCCAAGGCCACTGTTGTTTTGGCATAATACAACTTTCACTGTAGTGATTATAGGTCATCGTACAGTGGAATAGCTGTTTATTTAACCCATAGTATACAGCAACTGAGTTATTTGAGCAGACATGCATGCGAGATCAAGTGAGAATCAAGGTCATCCCAAGGTCACTGAAGGTCAAGGTCATCCCAAGATCACCATTTTTAGGGGCATAATACGTTTGCTGAACTTTATTTCATAGTACATAAGTATTTGGAGCCAGAGGTCAATTTCATCTCAAGGTCAAGAGCATAAAAAAGATCAAAATCGGTATTACTTTGCATTTTAATGCCACCATTTCTTTTTTTTTTTCCTGGGCTCTCATTTTCATGTTAAATATTGTGAGTTCTATAAGGAGCAGGTGAGTCATATGGGCTTTGCCCTTCTAATTTTATCTGTGCAAGAAGACTTGTTGAAGGTCCATGCAGCACTTTTATTGTCTGTTTCTCTATGCTATGGTAGCAGGCATTTGGTGTAATGAAATGCACTTCTCGCTTCCATCTCAAGCTAACCTGTTTCTGGTTGACCACATGCAAGAGGGCAGCATTGGGCTGCCAGGAGCGGAAACGGAAATGTATAGTCTGCATTTGACCTTGTAACGGCAGAACTGTTGTAGGGAAATGGAGAAAACCAGCTCCATCAAAAACCAAAGAACCACCAGCAGAGCTTTGAGTACTGCAAACAAATAAACAACAACATAAAAATGTTTTATTACTAAAACTTTCTTAGATGACCAAGTAATAACAAATAATAATCTTGTGTTCGTCAAAGATTGAAAAAAAATCCAATCCAATTCAATTTATTTCAGTGTCTATGTTTATAGTGCACACCTCCATGCCAAGACCCCATGATTATGGGCATTAAAAAAAAAAATCTCAAAAACTCCTGCTCATAAAAAAATAATTAAACAGCCTTTTGGAACACATACAAAATTTTCCATGCTTTATGAAATACCCCGAGTTATACCAACAGAGCGTAGATCAGTCATACTCCGGATAGCGCTAGTCCTTTAAGCTTGCATGAAGCATTCATAGGTCATCAGTGTTTATGGACTAATGAAAAATCCTTCAAAATACTGTACTGACATCAGGATAATGAGATCAACTTATTAGGAAATCTTAAAAATACAATGTTAACTTTAAATTGTATAGAATTTTCAATCTAGCCTTGAAATATGGCAACTCAATCTTACCATTGGCTTCCACAAAGCTGAGGTGTCACTCCTGTGCTGATAGTTTGAAACAATGGCACCGCTTTCCCGTTGATGTGCAACTCTCCCAAACACCCTCTCCAAGTGTCTTTGCCAATGGAGAACTGAAACACAAAGGCATTTAATAAATTAATTTTTTAAAATACATTTTCATTGTCATTTTTGATAATGATGATGATAATGTCCAATTGTAAGGTACAGCATCCTTTATGCAAGTAGCATGCTCAAGGAATTTAATTTGAAATAAATGCATTAAGACTAATAGAAAGACTTGCAATAAAGCCTGCTGATAATAGCTGCACATATATATATCTGTCAATGATCGAGCATTTCATTTCCACCAACTGGGGTAAAATGAAGGTGAGCTATATTTGTCATAGCCTGTTGAACTTGAACTCGTTTTTAAAAAAAAGTGAACCTTCATCAAAATGCGGGACATGCATCAACTTTGAATACACCACTGCTCCTCGCTTGGTCTTTGATACATACATAATATAAATATTAGCCCTAATGATCGAAGAGATAGATAATTTAAACTCCCAAAATATTTCACACAAAATGAAAATAAAATCTTACTGGCTCTTTGTCTGCCACACCGCCCACAAAGACATGGACAGGATCTGGCTGCATCAAGGCCATTTTGTTTACTGTAACGTTATTCTGCACAATCACACCACCTCCCTCTTGTGGCCTGACTGCCAGCTCCACTTTCTGCCCTGTCCTATAAAGAGAAAGATAAATAAATAAGGATATGAATGTCTTTATTTATTTGTTATTTCATTGTCTTTTTTGTCTTTTTCTTTCTTATCATTTTTTTAACATCAAAACTTGATAATGTTATAATTAGATCCTGGTAGCTTTTTCAAATTAACTAAGTTTCAAAGGAATTAATGTAGCCAGTTGTGCGTGGAGATTTATTATTAAATTTTAAAGCTAGATTTGAAGCTGCTTGATCTGTGTTATACTCTTGCACTGTTTAGTGAAAGATGAGCTTTTGCTGTAAATAAATTAAATCCATGTTCTCTTTTCTTTGCAATAGTTTTAAGTGGCCCTTACGTGAAATTTTGTGTGGAAGATAACACAAAAGTTTTACCTTGTGATCTTAACATTGTACCACTTGTCTTCCTCCATGGTGAGATCAGAGGTAACGGTGTCCAGTTTCCATCCAGCAGAGTCATGCAGTGTGACACTCACCTTACGATCATCCATTATTATGCTGAATGTTGCCTGCATACAATATTAATCAAGTTTAAATTACATTGACATCTTTGGACAAAACATATTATTGTTCATAAAGAGACATATATCTTTTTTAAAAAATTCAATATACTTATTTATTTATTTTATTGAAGGAGTTTAGTATGGCAGTTCAGAGACACGCCGCCCGGTTTGCTACTAACCGCTATCACAACAAATCGAGTGTTAGGGACATGCTGGAGTCACTGGGGTGGCCGTCCCTAGAGGATCGACGTCACACTGCACGCCTTCAGATGCTGTGCAAGATCACTAGTGGCACTGTGAACTGCCCCATCATCAATGGGAAAGTGGAACAGGCGATATCGCGCCAACGCCGCAGCCACAACAAGCAGTACAAATAAGTCTCGTGCAGGACCCAATATAGAGCCGCCTCTTTTCTGCCACGAACCATAAAGGACTGGAATGCCCTCAACAGTGAGGCACTTAAGGCTCTGGCTTCTGACACCTTGGTGTCGGGAGTCTCCCAATAAAGCCCTCCAGTTCCCCTGCCAACCCCCCCCCCCCACCACCCGCCATCCCCCCTGTCTCCTTACCCAGCATTTCCCCCCTTCACTCACATTTCCCATGGTCTGATTCATGTAACGACATGATTCATTATGTGCTCCGTATCCGTACTTGACATGCTCACAAACCCTTCTTTCAAGTGCAAAAGTGATCAACATGATTGATTGTGGGCATATACGGCAAGACAAGATGGGTGAACTACGTATAAAACTACAACAGTTTAAAAGTACTAGTATATTGCTTGCATTCAGATGAACTGTTAGTTACGCTTATAATGACAAATTCTTTTTTTTGTGGTAAATTAACTATTTATTTAATATTTTTTGTGCTGCCTTATTTGAGCGTATCCTATCCTATCTTATCCTATCCCGTAACTCGAAAGTCGTTGGGGCATCACAGATGATCCTTTAACCAGCGTAACTCAACCTTCTCTTTCCTCAGCAACCCTCATGGCTTCGCTCAGTGTCAAGCCAGTCCATTCTTGAATGTTGTCCTCCCACCTCTTTTTTTGTCTCTTCTTCTGCATCCTTGCAGGATGGTCTTTGCAAGGCTTGATGCTCTGAGGACAAGGCCATACCATCGGATTTTCAGTTTCTTCATCACTGTGAGCATGTTATTGTGTCGTCCAATAGCTTGTGTGATGGTCTGTTGGACTTCGTTGTTGGTGATGTGCTGGGTATAGGTAATGCCTAGAAGTCTTCTATAGCACCTCATCTCCATGATTTGTATTCTTCGTTGTAGGTCTGCTGTGAGGGTCCATGTTTTGCAAGGTCATAGGAAGAGAGAAATGACAAGGGAGTGCAGCAACCTTACCTTGGAGTGTATACTGATGGTCTTGTCTTTCCAAATAGGCTTTAACCTTGTCAGGGCAGCAGTTGTTTGCACTATCCTGGAGAGGACTTTCTGTCGGGACCCATTGTCCGATACAACTGCTCCTAAATATTTGAAGCTATGCAGTGTTGAGTGAGTGGCCTTGGACTTTGATGTCTGTATTGATGCTATTGGTGTTGTTTGTCATCATTTTGGTCTTCTCCACACTTATTTCCATTCCAAAGGCTCTGAGGTGGTATCAAGCCTCTGTACCAGCTGTTCAAGTTCTTGTTCCTCTCCAGCCAATCCATCAATATCATCCGCAAAATGGAGGTTGGAGATTGCTCTACCCTCTATGCTGACTGTGCCTTCATGATCTGCAAGGGCATCTGACATGATGTATCCAGCCTATCCAGATATATGCAAATACATTACAATACAATACAAGATTATTGCTTTAGGTCCATGCATGCGAAGATTCTGTATATAACAGAAGAGAAAGGAATCCTTGGTATGTTTTCACTCACTGAGTTGTTTCCTTTGACAAGCAGTACCGGACCCTCCGTGTCCTGCGTTCTCATGCACACCTCCACTGTTGTGATCAGTGACAGGGATGGAAGAGGGGGTGAGGCAGGATGGACAGTTGGGGAGGAGGATGGTACTACTTGTGACAGAGGAATGGAAAGATAGCCACCACCAGACTTGGAAATTGACAGCTGAAATAAAGAAAGGTCATAACATTACCATTAAATGTGAACATTTATCTATACTATGTACAGTTTTTCTATTTCATTCAATAGCTTCAGATATTACAATGCAGTTATGATTATCAGTTGTGAGCTTTGCCTCAGCAGTCATGCTTTCATTCAGTGAATCTGTATGAATTTCACCTTCGACATATATTCCATACATCAAACTTTATTTTGAGGGTGATGGGGAGCATGGGGAGCATGGGGAAGTAAGTTAAATGAATATATTGTTGATTAAATCAGAGACAAACACACGAGGTTATATTTATAAATGTACACTCATAAACTTCTGGAAGAAAATAAAAACTAACAAAACAAAAGTGACATACATGCATGGACCGGAGAAGTTGCTGTGCAGTTTGCACTTGCTGGCGTAGGTGAGAGATATTTGCGTGGATCTTTAATAGGTGACCACTAGCTTGACCACATGTCTGAGGTGTCACTGTCCGCAATGATCTGACCACATTAGCCTCCTTCTCTGCCTCTCTTACTGCAAGAAATACAGCCAAAAGGAGATAATAAAATACCAAGCCTTTTCTTTGGGTGAACATGAAAGAGAATATATGTTGTCTATGTATGAGAATAGCATCATACTATAGTAGTAACTTTACTAGCACTAACACCAGTGCCTTGAGTAGCTTTTGAGCTGGAAAAGTGTCATATAAGAATGGATAAATAAATGCTTAAAAGTGTTCAATATTAAGAGATCCGCTATTGAACTATTACTAAGCTGCAGAGCCAGCTGACCCCAGTCTGAGTGTCAAGGAAGACTGTTGAGGGCTTCTGCCTTCACGTACACAGCTTATGCTTGATAAATCTCTGACACTCAACTAGCCTCAAGGTCTCCTGTTTAGTGGAACCTCACCCCATCATCAATTTAATGCGTCCTTTGCGCTGATCATGTCATCAAGTGTCATGGATATTAGTGGTAAATAATAAGATAGCATAATTCAATGAATCATCAATAAATCAAGTCAACCAATGTACATGTATTCATCAACCAAAAGTATTGCCCACATCTGATATTATGTGTAATGGAAAAGGTAATAAGCGAATCATGCACCTTTCTCAACTGCCTCCAGCATGACAGCAGCATCGTCACTGGACGGTTGTTCATCATCTCTATCTTCGTTAGCACCTCCTGCCTGGCCTGTTGCTGCTGCCAGCCTTCGTTCTGCAATGTCTACTGCTTTGGCCATTCTAGTCTCAATGCTTTCTTTTGACCTGCACATTTGAGAAAAAGGTCAATTGTAACAGAACTAATAATAAAGCTTGATAATTAATTATTGAGCACTGTTTCGAACACATCAGCATGTAAAAATATTTTGATATATGAAACATTGCAAACTGTGATTGTGAATTAATATGAAGAAAAAAATAACAATAATAATGATGTGCTTTTCTAGCATTCATGATACAAAGTAGAAAACATTACGCTACATTTTTCTTATGTTGAATCTATAACTAATTAATAATAACTTCAAAAAATCTCATTTATTAAGCAGTACTATTTTGACCTACTTAGTCAATCAACGCAGAGGTTGGTATGTACATTCTTGGCATGCTACAAATGCTTGCCTGGTTGTCAGAACAAAGTACAGTATGGACTCTTACCTACTAACTCGGTCAAATATTTCACTGAGTTTTTGATGAACGTTGTCAGCAAAGTCTGTAAAGTTTGTCACTGATGATTTTGTCCTTTTCCAGTCTGCAAGGGCCTGTTCAGCTGTCTTGTAGCTTGACCCTATCTCTGACCAGCGATGGGACAAGTCTGAAACACAGATAGAGTGGGGAAAAAACACAAGCAAAATATAATGTGAAGTTCAACTATCTGAATTTGCTATTTAACAGTCACTTAAATCAGTATAACGAAGACATCATGGGGATAATTTTGAAGGTGGCGACAAAAATAATGATGATGGTTGGGGTGGTGGTAGTGCTGCTGCTGCTGCTGCTGCTGCTGCTGATGATGATGATGATGATGATGATTACGATTATAATGATGATTATGCTGATGATAATAATGGTCATGGGGGTGATGGTGATGATGAAAATGGCAGTGGTGAAGGCAGTAGAGATGCTGCTGCTAATAATAATGTTAATAACGATAACTAAGACAAAACGGCAACAATGACATAAGTGAGGTTGAGGACACTGACAACAAGGATGCTTTCATCAGCAATTAGCACTAAAGATGATGCGGACATGAACAGTGCCAACACTCACAAAAATGAAGGTTATTTAGAGCTTAATATTATTCATACTGTGGCAACTCACCAGTTGTCCTTTGATCCAGCTGATCTCCCTGTTGCAAAATGTCGCTGCTACTAAGCTTCATTCCACCCACATACACTGACAGTTTCTCACCTGTGCAACAGTGACAAAGCAATTAAGTTTACTGTTTTGTATACAGAGATCTTTCTTTACAGGGAAGTTACATACAACTACCTTATCAAAGCTCAAAAAGACAATCACCTCTACCTGTCTTCTGTCCCTGTACTCCCATCAACAAAGTATGAAATTTATTGTGCTAATCCCAAACTCTCCTTTACAACAAGCCAGTCACAATCCTTTGGCGTGTGCAACAATTCCGGATGTTATAAAGATTGTGGCCTCTCAACAATAATTCGTCACAGCAATTTAGGTGAACTTCATACTAACCAAACTCTTCCAAAGAGGAAGGTTTTGTTCGCTCAATAGAATGCTCCTTCCCATCTTCAAAGATGAAATCTTCATCATCAGTTTTGTCCGTTGGCAGGCTAGCTGGAACAATGGTGTCCACATCTCCTGACCCCTCCTGGATGAGGCCATCTTCTTCATCAGGCAAACATGCGCTTCCCTCCACGTCTTTGTCGTCACATGTCCTACGATGCTGCAAAGTTGGCCAGTGTAGCTCGTGCTCCGCTCCAATCAAAATACGGATGGACTCCAAGACGGAGTACAATTGCTGTAGAAAAACAAACAGCAACACACCAATATAGAGAATGGTGCATGGTGGATGAAACATAGGTGCTGGTGAAGTACGAATTTATTTCAACACTTATATTCAAATACCGCTAATTTTGGAACCAGTTGTTCTTTGTTGAAAAAGATCATCTTTTTTTTAAAAGTCAATCCTAATTCTACATTTCAAGATACTTAAATTACCCAACTTCACTATATTTCTATATTTTATACGTTTGTAATGAAAGGGAAGCTTTTGTAATTCAACATAGGTCAGATACAATATGAGGCATAATTATCAACAAAGGCACGCAGAAAAAACAACTATATTGGTAAACAATCAGTACTGCAGTATATCAATATACACTAACTACCAAAAGACTGAAAGAGGGTGTCAACACTAAATAGAACACCTGTCCATCAGTGTTGATGCGAGACGCTAGAGCAGCCAAGAAGGACGCTGACTCAATGTCCGAGTGTGACAGGAAATCCTGGGCAAATGTTATTGATGGCCTTAACGTTCTGCAAATAGAAACAATCCCCGTAAATAGACAGAGCTTATATATATAATATGTATTGTCATCTCAAAACGACATTAAAACAACTGAACTGAGCTGAATAGAGCCTTATAATGAGACAACAGGCAGACAGAACCCTGAACCTGGGGTAAGACCAAGAGATTAATACAGTTTCAATTTTGAATTCACTTTACACTGTTTCTGCTACAAACTGTTGCTGATGATTTGATACAAATAACACTACAGAGATAGAGAAGAAATAAAGAGAGAGAGAGAGAGAGAGAGAGAGAGAGAGAGAGAGAGAGAGAGAGAGAGAGAGAGAGAGAGAGAGAGAGAGAGAGAGAATTGACAATTCACAAAATGTTAATGTATTGAACCCAACGGCCCATCACATTTCACATACTCTTTCGCATGCATTAAATTTGAAAGAGAGGGGGAGAGACAGAGACAGACAGACAGAGATAGAGTGACAGAAATGGACAGACAGACAGACAGACAGAGTCACAGACAGACAGGAGAAAGTAACCCAACCTTTCAATCTTGTCAGCTAAGTTCTGCTGCTCTCTGGCGTGATTCTTTAGCCTCTGGATTATGTCCAAAATCAGTTCTTTCTCTCTTGCAATGCGCTCGTCACTCATGGGATAGTCTCGCAGATAGACATCTCGGCGAATACGGCTAGTAAGGAAAGCAGGAGGTCCAACATCATCTTCGTGCATTCTGGAGTATTTATAGTCCTGGGCCACTTTGTAATTTCCCTGAGATTAAAAAAAAAATCAGCATGAATGTTACTCGTTAGTTTTGACAAGAAAAAAAATCTTGAAGCGTTTCATTTAATTGTGGAATGTTATGCTTAAAACAAAGAAAGCGTGTCATGCCATAACTTGCAAGTTGATTTTGCTCAGTGCACATATAGAGGGCAAAAAAAGTAATACAAACGATGGGGAATAAATAAAAAAAAAAAGAAGAAGGGTTAGTTAGTTAGGTAGTCATTGTTTATAGGTTCCAGCGGGCTGCAAAGAGCCGAATCAGGACCACAACTTGGTTGAAAGAGGACTCACCCCTGAGCCATATAAAAGATCTGCCGAAACAACCCTAGTGGTAACACTGAATTTAAGGCACTAGCACTCCACCAGACTCCACATCACTTTACAATAAAGAATCCCTTGCAGGGGACGCTGAGGCTGTACTCTAATTTATGAAACCCCCATTTCAAAAACAAAATAGAATATAAACATCATTATAAAATATTACCAAAACACGTACATACAAAATGCCTACATTGCTAAATAATAGTACCATATAAAAGCCCTTGTGATCATTTGGCAGAAAGCGTCCAATATCCCAGCTAGAGCTGACCCAACAGACCCAATACACAAATGAGGAGTTTTGGGAGAGTTTTAAATTTTTAAAAATAAAAGGTAGGAACAGATTGGGAACGAGAAATATAATTTACTGTAATTTAATGTAATTTAAAGCACTAAATACTATTCATACAGAAAACCCCGGCACCCCCACGGGGGTAGATGGAAGGTTGGATGAATGAAGAAGTGAGAGTGTGAGATAACAGTACTTTTAAATGAATGTACCAACAAGAATGTATAGTAGGTCTCTCACCCTATAGTCAGCAAGGCTGGAAGTGATGTGGCTGCTGGCTTTGTGCAATAGTTCACGTGCCGCTTGCAAAGCCTCTCTGCTGGCGTACAGCATTTCCTGAAATAACAAGTACATTAAACACTCGCACTTTTTAACTTATAAATAGGGTAAGTTGACGGTGGCCTAACGGTAGAGCTTTGGCTTGCGGATCTGAAAGTCCCGGGTTCGAGCCCAGGCTGGGGCATTGTGTTGTGCTCTTGGGAAAGACACTTTACTCCCGTTTCCTACTCCTTTGGATGAGAATATAAACCGAGGTCTAGTCTGTGTCACATACATTCCACCCTAACCGACTTTAAAGATCCTGACGGTCATGTCCTAGAACGGGTGAGTGCCGGTGACAAGAACACACCCAGCATGCACCTTGGCTGCGCACGCCAAAAGTTGTGGAAACATTTTCCTCGAATACGAGGTATCCACAGTATTACGAAGAAGAAGAAGAAGAAAATATACTTATAAGGTGGGGCAAAAAAATTTACAGAGTAAATAGATTGTTCTACTTATAACTTGGTGGCAACATGTTTCCTTTTTTAATCTCCTTTCAAAAAGAAAATGCCTATAGTTTTAGTGGACAAAAATACACAAACACTGTTATTGCCATGATCCATTATAGGTGCTAGAATTTGGTTCCTGGGATCATGTTAATGAGGTAAATGATAAGACCCCTTCAATCTGAACCCAAGCAATGCAGCCGCGTACACTTGCCTCTAAACGCCTCCAGCTACTCACTGTGTTTCTCTTGATATAAAGTGCCCGGGAAGAATAGGCCAGCTCAGAATTCAGTCGCTGTGACGTGGTGTTGACATAATAGACCAAGGTTCTGAGGTCATTTCGTGCAAAGTTGTCTTGGAATTTCTCTCTGACCTGCTGCAGCCTGTCGTCCAGCTTTTCTCGCTCCCTAAAGCAAAGGCACAATGTTGTAGGCCTATATTGACCACTGACTGATTACGAATCAATATGAGTTGTCAGAAGTGATTTAAATTAATCTTGCATTTATCTTAAGGACTATGACTGGATACCTCTACTGTCATACATTCCTGATGGTACAGAGACTAAGCAGAGTGTTCACAGGTTAACATGCACTAGGAGCGCAGCAGAATGCATACAATTAACTTTTTGTTGACCATACCAGTGGTAATGATATTGATGATGATGATGATGATGATGATGATGATGATGATGATGATGATGATGATGATGATGATGATGATGATGATGATGATGATGATAACGACGCCGGTAATGATGTCGACGAAGCCTATGACAAGGATGATGGCGACGACGGTGACAACGTTGATGGTGATGATGATAATAATAATGATGGTTATCATGATGCTCCTGCTGCTGCTGCTGCTGCTGCTGATGATGATGATGATTATGATGATGATGATGATGAGGATGATGATGAGGATGATGATGATGACGGCTACCCTGATGCTGCTGCTGCCAATAATAATAATGATGATGATGACACTGATTACAGTGATGTCGGCCATAACGACGACTTTGCAGATAACAACAACAATGGCAATGCTTGCTTTATCAATGACTACTCCAAGACAAGTGGAAATGAACAAACAAAACAACAAAGAATGAGTTAACTAGTGCACTAAATGGTCTCTAACTCGGTGTTTTTAATGATCATTTCAAAGAGGATATTCCATAAGGTCGTTCATCACCTTTTCAAATCCTGGGCAACTTTCAGGATTCTCGTGGCTTTCTGCTGTTCCTCATTTGCAGCCCTTTCGATGTCACGGAGGGTGGGGATGCCCATTTCTGGACGAGCCAACGAGCGCGTGGTAGGTCCGGTCAGTCGGTTCTGATGAGCACGCAGGTAGATGTCCTTGGTCAGCAGCGATGCACGTATTACAGTCTCTGCCATCACAAGATATAAGACATTATGGGATTCATAAGTACAACTGATGCGCATATAAACATTTTCCATTAAGAAAACACAGTTGATAAATGTCAGAACGAACGGTGCCAAAGAATATTAATAAGGGAGAGGATTCTAAGTATGTTCGACTGGGCTTACCTATGCTTATAACGGACTTTGTGCCTTTAATTGTACTAACAACAGGTGCTAATATAGAAGGGTTCTTAAGTGAACTTGTCACTGACCATAGACTAAGTTGTTGACAGCGTGAATTTCTTGAAGCCGTTCACGTACACCCAGCATGATTACGTAGCGAGTGCCGTTAAAAACGAAGCCGTTGTCTCTTTGCACTGACTGCAGCCCCTCTGTGAACGTCGTGATGGTATCACGCAATGACCTCACCAGATTTCCCGATGCGACGCTAAGGCTGGGGGATGCCCGTTGCTCCTAGGAAAAATATCACATTGAATACATAAAAGAGGGAGAAGAGATAAGATGGTCAACAGATCTTAATTACAATTGACAGTAAAAAGGTCTATCAAAGATGGTGAATACGATTTTTGTTTGTACAAACTTCACCCTATAAGAAAGCCGTGCTTACCAGTCTATCAGCAGCAGCCGGACGTCTAGGGAAATCACTGGGGTAAGATTCTACGAGTCTGGGGGACCATTTGTTTGAGAAGATGCTAGGACGTTGTGTGGCAACCGTGCGACCTTGGTAACGTACAGCGTCTTTGAGGTCATTTTTGTCGTTTGCTGTATCATGATGACGTCCTCTTGCGTCATGACGTGGACTGACTTCCACCGAATGTTCTCCGTCTTTGAGATTGTGATGACGCTTTTCACTGTTTGCGTTTGAACGGTGCTTGCTCCCGTCAACGTCAGTTTGATGGTTTTTGCTTCTTGAACCTTTCTGGCGCGCCTCCTTGTCCTCTCTGTCATCATGACGTTTTCCACCGTGCCTTCTGACATCATCCTGGTCTCCTGACAATGCTGCTAAAAGTGGAGACGGCCTGCCTGTTCTTTCCTCAAAACCAGTCTTGGAAGAGGTCTTCACCTCTTGACTTTCATCGTATTCTTTCTTTCTTGACAGTCTGTCTCGCGGGAAAGATCTCAAGTTAGCAAGAGAGCTTTCACTTGGTCCACTCTCGTGGTCTTCCCGTCTGTGAGTGGATGTCCTTTCTTTCGCATCTGTGAAGACTCTGGTAGTTTCTTTTGACTGCGAATTCTTTCTACGCACGTTTTTGTCCGTTTCTTCAGTTGGCTGTTCATGGTACCCGCCAGTTCGTGACGAATGGCGATGATGAGTTGGTCCGTCACGGTTGTTATGATGCGGTCGACGATGCCTGTTGTTACTGTTGCTCGTCACTCTGCTGACGATCCTGATGCCTATCGTTGGAATTTCCGGTGCGCAACCTGAAACCACAAAATACGAAAGTAAAGGATAAGATAATGAATTATGGTTATATTACAATAACTGTTTATAAATAACAACAATGCCAGTCTCTGTATAAGCCTAATATACACAGCTATAACAATTAGGACAAAGATTTAGAGCAATGCAAATATTACTACATTTTTTAAGGGCAACGGTGTCAGCAACAACAACAAAAAATTTTAACTGGGCACAATTACTACATAAATGGCACAAATAGAAAAAGTCGAGTTAGATATGGCATTTGTTTTAACTGTGCAAAAAAAAAAAAAATAAATAATAATAATAATAAAATTAAATTACATTTAGTCTAAGCTTAAAAATGTCTAATGTATATTTGAGACAACAAGCGTGGCATTCATCGGCGGATCTCAGATAATGGAGCTGCTGTTACGAAAAGGTCACATTGTTTTCTGCCCCGGCTATAGATATTTGAAACCTTAAAGGTGATCTGGCGATTAACTGGTTAAGTGGCGTGCGGAACCAACATTATATTAGTGTATAATCAGTTGTTTGGTGCATGTTGTCTGTTAAAATTGATGGTTATCACGCCATGGGTGCATGTTGTCACATTCATCAACCAAGTACAAATGCACTGCTTATGTTTTAGGCTTTTAATTATTGCAGTAGAGGTGGGAGTCTTCTATTTTATCATTGCAATTTCAAATTATTCCGATCAATAGAAATGTATTGAATCTCCCAACAGGAGCCAGTGGAGATCTAGAAGTGCCTTAAACTGCATCCATTACGATTTCACATAAGGGACATTAACATGCTTCATGTATTTCTCTGTGACCATTTGAGAATTGAAAAATGAGAACTGAAATCAAGAGGATAACTCTAGATTACAATAAAATAAACAAATGAAAATTTATTATACGTACAGATAGATAGATAGATAGATAGATAGATAGATAGATAGATAGATAGATAGATAGATGGATGGATGGATGGATGGATGGATGGATGGATGGATGGATGGATGGATGGATGGATGGATGGATGGATGGATGGATGGATGGATGGATGGATGGATGGATGGATGGATGGATGGATGGATGGATGGATGGATGGATGGATGGATGGATGGATGGATGGATGGATGGATGGATGGATGGATGGATGGATGGATGGATGGATGGATGGATGGATGGATGGATGGATGGATGGATGGATGGATGGATGGATGGATGGATGGATGGATGGATGGATGGATGGATGGATGGATGGATGGATGGATGGATGGATGGATGGATGGATGGATGGATGGATGGATGGATGGATGGATGGATGGATGGATGGATGGATGGATGGATGGATGGATGGATGGATGGATGGATGGATAGATAGATAGATAGATAGATAGATAGATAGATAGATAGATAGATAGATAGATAGATAGATAGATAGATAGATAGATAGATAGATAGATAGATAGATAGATAGATAGATAGATAGATAGATAGATAGATAGATAGATAGATAGATAGATAGATAGATAGATAGATAGATAGATAGATAGATGATGGATGGATGGATGGATAGATAGGTAGGTAGGCAGAGGTAGGTAGAGGTAGGTGGATAGGTGGGTGAGTGGGTGGGTGGGAGGATGGATGGATGGATAGTTAGGTAGGTAGGTAGGTAGATCGATCGATCGATAAATAGATAGATAAATAGACAGATAGACAGACAGACAGACAGACAGGCAGAGAGAGAGAGAGAGAGAGAGAGAGAGAGAGAGAGAGAGATAGGTAAATAGGCAAATAGGTAAATAGGTAGGTAGATAAATCAGACTGCACACTGTCAGACAAACACTGTTCAGTGACTGAACACATCGCAGCCTTTCTGCACAATTGTTTAGGTAAATAATAAGTTGTTGTTTTTTTACGGAAAAATACATTATTTAGATAAATTTTACATTGTTTGAAAACAAATGATTATTTAGAAAATAAGCCTCTCAATAAAGAATGTTCTAGCTGAAAAATGGTGAAAATAAATATTTCACAAAGGGAATTTCATAGGTGAATGTGTGTACGTGAGAGATAAAAAGCATTTAAGACATGGACTTCCCTTCCCCACCCCCACTCCTCTTTTATCTGGTCTAAGGTGATGTTCTCAAAGATGACAAGAATAACACAATGTGCTCCAGGGACCCACTGGCGCTTCACTTTAATCAAGTACAAAAGCCTGTGATGACAACCGCCACGCAATTATTTATTTTATTTTTAAAAAGCAGGTTTTAAGGAAATTCGAACTACATTAAGTCTAGCTATCGATACACTTCCACAAAAATTAAGTGATGACAGCGGACGAAACTGATGATGATGATGACGATGATGACGACGACGATGATGATGTTGATAATAAAGACGACGACACTACGACGTAACGGTGAGACTGATTATAATGGCGGCGACTGCGGTGGTGACGATGATGATGGTTCTGACGATTTTGATAGCGTTTGCCGATGTCGACGACCTGAATGAACATTGAGGTTTAACGTCTACACCCACCATTGGCGATATGGCAGACGGGGATAACCATCCCAGGAGAAGAGGGGTGGGGACTAGAATCAACACTGAACCACCAAAGCAGTCATACTGCTAAAATGGACAGTGAAAATGGCCACATTTTATATCGCACACCACGGGATTCGAACCTGGGTCATCGGTGTGCCAGGCGAACGCTCTACCAATTGAACTACGGCGGTAGGACTAACGACAAACGCCATGAGGGTTTTAATAGTGTCAGCAGGACAACGATAATGAAATGATGCTGCGAATGCTAGAGATGAAAACACCAACAAATGTTGTGTTGATGATGATGATGATGATGATGATGATGATGATGATGATGATGATGATGATGATGATGATGATGATGATGCACCCATTGCACATAGCTACGATCGAAAGAAAGTATACTCCAGGCACACGCTGCGCAGCAGACCAAAGTATGTCTCTTGTCCCTTGAAGGGATACTTTGGCGAGGTTAGCAGCCCGCTCAGTTACATTTTGAAAAGATTCTGAAACGGTTCGTAAAAGACAGTTCACCTACAAACAAATACAGCGTGACCTACTTCGTCGCCTAGAGGAGACGAAACTTTCCCGTTTATAATCTTTCACCGACACAGTAACTGAGCACGCTGCTAACCTCTATCGCTTCAAAGCATACTTTGGGCTCGCTGTTTAAAAGTGACGGAAAGAGCGAAATATTGCTACTAGGGTTCGGGTAAGGGTTAGTTGTAGATCTATCCCTAGCCCTTACCCTAACCCTTTTCTGTACAAAAATGTAAATAAGCGGGCTGCTATCCTCGCCAAAGTATCCATTCAAGGGACAAGAGACATACTTTGGTCTGCTGCGCAGCGTGTGCCTGGAGTATACTTTCTTTCGATCGTAGCTGATGATGATGATGATG
The DNA here is from genome assembly GCA_036898135.1 of Oncomelania hupensis. Taxonomy (NCBI): domain Eukaryota; kingdom Metazoa; phylum Mollusca; class Gastropoda; order Littorinimorpha; family Pomatiopsidae; genus Oncomelania; species Oncomelania hupensis. Next base: position 113,581,350 of record CM072511.1, on the reverse strand, counting down.
ATGATGATGATGATGATGATGATGATGATGATGATGATGATGATGATGATGATGATGATGATGATGATGACCACTTGTATGGCGCACATATCCATGCTGGTGTTTGTGAAAATAATCATACATGTCAAATATAAAGCTATGGTCAAAAAGAAATTCCTGAAGAAAAAAAAACAACTATTCACTTTCCTGCAGAACGATAATCAGAGAATTAGACGACCTTCTTTGGCCCAATCACAGGCGCATTAACCAAGAAGATTGGACCCTCGGCAAGAATGTTGTGGATCCCCGATAGCGGAAGGGTAGTGCAGTAGGCTATATTTAAATCGAATTTTGTGAATCCCCGATAGTGGGGCCGGGTAGCTCAGTTGGTAAGAGCGTCTTGCTAGTAACCGAAAGGTCGCTGGTTCGAATCCCGGATTGGTCAACGTGTGATCATATTATTTTCCCCTTTACCAACAACTGGCCCGCTGGTGTCAGTATAAATCGGTCCAGTAGTCACCTATATGCGAAAGTGTTGTGTGACTATAATCTACAAAAACAAAACAAACAAACAATCCCCGATAGCAGAGGGGCCGGGTAGCTCAGTTGGTAAGAGCGTCTTGCTAGTAACCGAAAGGTCGCTGGTTCGAATCCCGGATTGGTCAACGTGTGATCATATTATTTTCCCCTTTACCAACAACTGGCCCGCTGGTGTCAGTATAAATCGGTCCAGTAGTCACCTATATGCGAAAGTGTCGTGTGACTATAATCTACTAACAACAATCCCCGATAGCGGACGGGTAGCGCATTAGTACGCAGTAGTATCATATTATGACTGGTACTACTGCGCTACCCGTCCTATATTAGGGAACCACACAATTTTTGCCTCGGGTCCTTTCATCTTGTTTAATGCACCAATCATGCAAACCCTATTTAAGTAAAGTCTGACGTGTGGTGACAAGGCCGGCGACGCTAGTTTTGGAAAAAATAAATCGACATTCTGTGTGTGGGTGACTTTCTTTGCGGAGTTTTGATGACTTACCTTTCTAGATCTTGCATTCTAAGGCCATCTAACGATGACAATTCTAATAGTGTTCTCTATGAGGGTGTATAAATATAACTTATTTTTTTAAAAACAAAGGACTTTGCTTTTTTTAATGTATTATTATTACGGGAAGTATGACAACAGACAGTGCCAGTGGTTTTTAGAGCCCAGGTAGAACAGGAAACAGGTAGTGAAGCCCTTCCGTTTGTTTTGATGTTGTTGACACAGCGATACAGGTGAAGGTCTCTGCAGCAACAGCCACCGGACAACACAATAATAACAATAGATGAAATACTACATCCCCACCCTCACTCACTTTCCCCAAGCCCCTCCTCTCTCTCTCTCTCTCTCTCTCTCTCTCTCTTTCTTTCTTTCTTTCTTTTCTCTCTCCTCTACTAACCACCACTGCCTTCCACTCTTATTCTTACCCCTGCCCTTAACAAAGGCAGCATCCCCATTCATTAATCTTCTTCGTGTTTCGATCAGACCAAACCACAGACCGCCTAACCACATAAACCTCGCACTTTGCGCTCTCATATAAGTCTACTGTTGTAGTCATAGTAGAGTTCGCTATGGTTGTAGTATTAGTTAGTTAATAGTTTATTGCCTTTTCCCCTGGAACTATATAGTTCGTCTTCTAGTATTGAACAAGCATATGAGGTAACAAAAAAACAAAAAAAAACAAGCAGCAACACCCAAGTTGAGGTCCAAGGCAATAGTTCGAGTTTTATTCAAATCTTTATCAAGCCATCAAAAGTATTAAACAAGCAATCAGCGTATAAAGTAGGCTATAACTATCATATCCCGTAACTCGAAGGTCGTTGGGGCACCACAGATGATCGTTTAACCAGCGTACTCCATCTTTCTCTGTCCTCAGCAACCCTCATGGCCTCGCTCAGTGTCAGTCCAGTCCATTCTCGAATGTTGTCCTCCCACCTCTTTTTCTGTCTCCCTCTTTTTCTGCCTCCTCGCACCGTGATTTGCAGGATGGTTTTTGCAAGGCCTGATGCTCTGGTACGTGCCCATGTCATCGGAAACTATAACTACTGGACAACAAGTATGTGGCGCCCCTCTCCTCAACCACAGGCACACACAAACCCAACACACACTTGCCAAGCTTTACGCACACACACTATGTGACAAACTACACGTACAAACCACGCATGTACACAAAGACACACACAGGCGCACAGAGACAAGAGAGTAGTGATCGAAGAGAAAACAAAGAGTTGGTTTACAGACGATGAAGAATGTGATGTGTGTGTATGTGTATGTGTGTGTGTGTCTGCGTCTGTGTGCCTGTCTGGGTCTGGGTGCGTGCGAGTGTGTGTGTTTTGTGTGTATGTGTGTTGTGGTTGTGTGTATAGGTGTGTGTGTGGGTGTGTGTGTGTGTGGTCGGGGACGTGATAAGAATAGAAGTAGAGGTACTTTACGTCATTAAATATCTGTTGGGAATGTGTGAAATATAACGGAATAACGTTCACACGCCGCGCTAAATGCAACATCAGCATTTTTCTATCATGCGTTGTCGCTCTTTTTGCACTTGGAAACCTGTAATCTTTCATAGTGTCACGTCTATGGTGGTGATGTTACATGCAGCCCAATAGCGGCAGCATTGCAATGTTAATAGAATTGATGCCTACAACTAAACGTGCAAACGCCCTTGTTATTGCTCGTGTTAAAATAGATTTCGTATACACCGCAATTACATAAACTATTACAGCATGCTCAGTTGTTCGGGCGTAAGACAACGCGCCCCCAAGCTGCATGTGGGCGCCTCGGGCGATTTGAGTTACATCCTGCATCGGCGGCCAGAATCTTGAGCAGTTCTTGAGCTGTAAAGCGCTATTCTCTCTGTCTGTCTGTCTGTCTGTCTCTCTCTCTCTGTCTCTCTCTCTCTCTCTCTCTCTCTCTCTCTCTCTCACACACACACACACACACACACACACACACAGTCCAGTCTTTCGTAAAATGGGGATCAAAATTAACAGATTTTTTTTTTAACCTTCTGGAGTCAAACAGTGCTGAATTTTTAGCCCATTGATCTTCACTTTGTTAATTTCGGAAGTTGCCGACTCTACGCATAAACGGAAAACATGGCATTCAGCAGCTCCCAGGTTTAGAAGAACTGTTCTTGCTGTTTTTTGCCGATGACATTATATTAATTCCGTCAACGCCTAGTTGGCTTCATAACCAGCTAAATAACCTGAACGAAGCGTCCAAAAAAGTTGGTCTCACTGTAAATCTAGACGACACGACCGAAGTGATGGTTTTTCGTAATGGTGGTCATTTTGCAGCACGGGGAAAATGGCATCTGAACGGTCAAGAACTAGAAATAGTAAATAAGTATAAGTATTTAGGATACACGCTGACAACTAAATTGTCGAATAACATTGCGTGTGTAGAATATGCCAGTAAAACACAGGGTAAAACACCCCTTGGGGTCATGAGCAATCTTGCCACTGTAGATTGTTCAAACCTATAAAGGGAACAGTGAAAGCCACAGTTGAAAACCTGTCTTTCCTTTATAGGCAAGACGCTTCACTGCGGCAACAGTACCCCCGTTGGAGTGCCGGGGGTTTTCAGTATAAATAGTATCCCCACTTTATGGAAATTTAGTGCTTTAAATTCCCACTGTCGCTGTCTTCCTCATTTACTCTTTCCTATTCCTGCTCTGTCCTTCACGCTGCTATACTATCTTCTTCTTCGCTAGATCAATGACCTACCTTTTTTCTTGAAAACTCTTCCTGGACAAGACTCCTTGTTTGTGTATGAGGTCTGTTGGATCAGCTTGGGAGTGTTGGACGCTTTCTGCCGGGTGGTCACTAGGGCTTCCTATGAATGTACTATTTAGCACTATAGGCATTTTATATGTATGTGTTTAGTTGATGATTTATAATGATGTTTGTATTCTATTTTGTTTTTGTAACCGGGGTGTTCGCGTAGTTGAGGTCAACCCTCAGCCGTCCCCCGCGTGGGATGTCTTTATTGTAAAGTGACTGGCCGGTGGAGGGCATTCAATTTTCCCACTGGGGTTGTTTCAGCAGATCTTTTATGCGGATCGGGGGTTGTCCGGTCCTGATTTGGCTCGGAAGAGTCCGCTGGACCTAAAGCAACAATAAATCAATCAATCAATCAACAGGGTAAAACTGTTGAACTTATCAAAACTATGTGGGCTTTAGAAAGTTTTGACTCTACAGTGTTTGTTCGTCTGTTTGATGCACAGGTTAAATCCATGCTATTATTGTACTCTTTCAAGGTCTGGGGAGCTGCAAGGTTCCAGCTATGGAGTCCGCTCATCTTTTTGCATACAAACGTTTGTTTTGTTTGTTTGGTTGGTTGGTTGTTTGGTTTTTTTTTAGGGAGGGGTCAAACAAGACTCATTACCATATGACATATGGTGATACTTGAAGGGATTGAAACCAACATTTCCACGTTGAGATACTAGTTGAAGCTAGCAGAAATGGAGTCCAAAAGATTCCCCAGACAAGTTCTAACGATGCAGGCAAATGATTTAATTTCATCAGGTCCAATCCCAAACAACTGGGCGAGTAATGTTAGAGACCTCTTGAGACTTGCGGGTTTGCGCACGTTTGGACAGAGGGAGTAACTAACAAACAGCCTTTCTATTCTATTTCCGAAAGCAAATGATTGACACAATTCCAGGACGACTGAATAGCAAAGTTAACGTCCAACGAAAGATTTTCAGTTTACCGCATATTTAAAGAACTTCACAAAGCTGAACCGTATATAGACTGCATAACCATTAACAAATATTCAGCGATTCTTTCATAAGATGTTGCTGTGGCTTAAATGAACTAGGGATACACAAAAGATATCACGATACACTCAACAAAAATTGCTTTTTCTGTCCAAGCGAGCAGGAAAATAAATATCATTTTCTTTTTGTATGCTCAATGTATCATAAAATGAGATGCAGATACTTGTCTCCTGTGCAGACAAGCAACAAACAACTTAAGCTCTGAAGAATGTATGAAAAATACTCTTTTGGATTGTCCAGGGAAATTATTTTAAAAAATTGAAATGTTCATATTTTATGCTCTGAAGAAAAGAGATGAGTCACTGCAGAAAGCTGGTCCTGATTTTGCTCGGAAGAGTCCGCTGGACCTAAAGCAATAATCATGTAATGTAATTTACTGCAGAAAGAGAAGGAAAAAGTATACATGTAAATTTAGTTTTTCTCTCATATAATAAATTTATTACTTATTTAATTTTCTATTTTATTTTATTTTGTTTTATTCTTTTTATTTACTTTATCTGTTTAATTATTTTTAAAATTTAGTGTGTGCGAAAAAGTGTGTAAAATGTAATGGGTCGTTGTCTTAAACATTTTGTCAAGTTTGTATTTTCTCCAAACTTGAGGGCTCAGAATGCCTGTCGCTGTGGCACTTTCTTTGGAGAACGGATGTTTGTCCCTGTTTAATGTTTCTGTTTTACTAAGGAACGCGGTCTGATTTGTATAGCAATATTAAATGTTTCTATCACAGTTTCTACACTGTAAGTCTATCTATTGATTTATATGCACTCACACAACCCAGGTATTAAGTATATATAACTCAACTCTCTGGGTGACTCATTTCTAAAAAGGACGATGTACCTCAATGCACACTGATAAGGTCTCTGAAGGGTTTAGAATAGGTGGGGGAATTCCCCGGTTTCGCATTTTTCTGGGCACCAGAAGCTGTCTTAGAGGTTTCTCTGGTTGTCCAGGGTCCTCCAAACTTTGTATTGTTAATCACACCTGACTTGGATTTTGAGCTCTAATCGAGGTATGACCTTTTTTTGGCTCTCTTCTTTGTTTAACAGTTATCGGCCAACCCTTCATATATTTTCCTGCAGCTTTGTGCCCATCGCTCTGTAACATTCTCGACGTGATAATGAAATATTAATGTCACCATGAGCATGTAAATAGTTTACTTCGTGGCTTATATATTAGGTCACAGAGAGTTTTCTCTGGTTACTAAAGTTTCCTTCCTCCCTTAATAATGATACTGTATGCAGTCAATCTAAAATCCAAAATCCAAAACCAATTTCTTGTCTGTCTTCTAATAGCGAGCTCCCTGCCTTCACGCCTCATCTTTGATAGCTTAATCTGAGTTTGTTGTGTGAAAGTGTGTGTAACATGTGAGCGTGTGTGTTGGTACCACAGGCGCTTGCATCAGGACACGCGAGCGCCTATGCTTATGACGCGTCTCCCTTTGGTGATCTATGGAGACGCGTCACAGGCATAGGCGCTCGCGTGTCCTGATACAAGCGCCTGTGATTGGTACAGATCGCCGCATTTTGATCCTGATTGGTTAATTGGGGGAAAAAAGCGCGTATTATTATTATTATTATTTATCATTCTTATATAGCGCTTTTTCAGCTCAATAGCTGCTCAAGGCGCTGGTCGATATAGGATCTAACTCAAGCCGCCCAAAGAGCCCAAGCGCGTATATAGAATCCAGTATTGTTCATTTCCCGAGAGGTAGCTGGGGAACTATATATATTGTTTTTGGCTCTGTCTGTTTATTTATGAGCGCCTTATTTTCTCTAAAACTAATTAAAAGATTTCTTTGAAACTTGGTATATGGTTAGAACATAAAGCTGCCTACCAGCTGACACAAATGTATGCATATTGTGTGAAGTCATCATGATCACATTATCTTTTCTTTTCTTTTTTTCTTACCGCATTTTTTCCCAAACTACAAAAGCTATTTGGTTCAAATTTGGTATGTACTTAGACTTTACATATTTGCCTTCAACAACAACAACAACAACAACAACAACAACAACAACAACAACAGCAGCAGCAAACTTATGCAAATCGAGTGACGTCGTCATCTTTCTTCTTCTTCTTCTTAAATTTTTTTATTTATTTATTTGGTATGTAATTTAAGAGTACCGGTGCCTGGAATTATTCATTGTGATTGTTTCAATTTGAGGCTAATTCAACCAGTCCTGCACGCGCAGTGTTCAATGTATGGAAAACATACATATAATTATTAGTCTTAACAAGGCAATCGTTCACCAAGGATAATACAGATCTACCTCCCCTGCCTTCGGTTTCCTTGGTTGGGAGTGTTGGACGCTTTCTGCCGGGTGGTCACTAGGGCTTCCTATGATTGTATTATTTCGCACTATAGGCATTTTATATGTATGTGTTTCATTGATGATTTATAATGATGGTTGTATTCTATTTTGTTTTTGTAACCGGGGTGTTCGCGTAGTTGAGGTCAACCCTCAGCCGTCCCCCGCGTGGGATGTCTTTATTGTAAAGTGACTGGCCGGTGGAGGGCATTCAATTTTCCCACTAGGGTTGTTTCGGCAGATCTTTTATGCGGATCGGGGGTTGTCCGGTCCTGATTTGGCTCGGAAGAGTCCGCTGGACCTAAAGCAACAATAAATCAATCAATCAATATCAACCTTGGTCTTGTCCTGTTTGCTAACATCCTACATTTTGTATTATTCCCTTCTTATACACTGTTTTACCTTGGGGCCTATCATACTTAGATAGGCCCGCGGAAACAAGTGCAATATGCAAATAAAGGTCTCCTGGCGACTACAAAACATAATGACGTTTGAGATAACCCCCAGTTACGGCCAGGTCGCAGCGGGAAGTAAGTGATTAACTTCACAAAACTAAACAATGTGATTCTAGTCAATTCATTTAAGTCAAGGAAAACAGTTTCTATCAGACCATATCGCCGCGCCTAAGGCCAAGGGGAGGCATATAATTTTTTTAATACGCGTTCACTGCCACTCCCGTCAAACAGGATTTTATCGTACCGTAGAGTCAGCGAAAGCGGCGCTAAACCCGTCTATGGACCTAACCCAAACACACAAACAAAAGAAGAAAAGAGAAAGTCGGACGCGCCGTGCACAGTCTTACTTGGAAACTTTGCACTGTTAACACCGTAAAGAATTAGGTAGATTTTTACAGCAATTTTCCTAGCGTGAAGTCGCGGCCTTGTGATATTCGCGATAGATTATTCCGGACACACACACACACACACACACCACACACAAAGGTCCAAACACTGGGGCACACACACGCAGGAGCGGACGGACACACACACACTTATTATTATTATTATTATTATTATTATTATTATTATTATTATTATTATTATTATTATTATTAATCATTCTTATACATCGCTTTTTCAGCTCAATAGCTGCTCAAGGTACTGGCCGATAGAGGCTCTAATTCAAACCCGGGCTCCCACGTGCTGCCTTTATCGCACAGTCTGACTCTCAGACGAATGAGCAAGCACAATCCTATGCAACCGGGGATGGTGGAGAAAGGAAAACTAGGCACTGAAACAACCATCAGACTAATAGCAACTAAGACGGCCAAGTGCTCATAGCCAATGTTTATGTCCGGGCCACCGGGAATCAAACCCGCAAACTTTGTAGGCTAACACAAGCTCGCCGCTCTACCAACTGAGCTATCCCGTTATCCACATATACAAAAAGGACTGGCGTCAGGTACATAGCCGTGTGCAGTGGTGTCCCAAAAACAGGCGATCGCGCCACTACAGCGAAAGGACCACGTGTTTGCAGGAGTATCGTACGACCGTGTGGTGTGATGATGCAATGTGGCAAAAACGTGTATCGACTTCCTAACGAACACCTATTACCACAGGTATACTTTTCAACATTCGATACGAAGAAGAACAAGATGGAAAAGCCTTTCAAATGTATTTACATACACACAAACACACACACACACAAACACACACACACGCACAGAAAGAGAGAGAGAGAGAGAGAGAGAGAGAGAGAGAGAGAGAGAGAGAGAGAGAGAGATCAAAGCATTTTTTTAGTATTAAACTTCGGAGGGGCTGTTCTTTCTTTTTAAGTATATTAAAGAAGCAAAATATAAATATGGAATGATTGGCCCCAATCTGAACTATCTGCAAGCTAAAGAAAATGATCAAATTATGCAATTTTGAGATACGACACACATGACGTGTTTAGAACATTGTGGAAGAAACTCTAATTAATGATTCTAATTAATGACAAGAAACAACATACATTCTCACCGATTGAGGAAAATTGAACGAAGAAATGCGAAAGATATAGGCGTATGTGCAATTAAAGCTTCATGCCATTTAAGGAGCGAAATAATTTAAAGTAATGTACGTGGAAGGCAAACTACAAGGTGGAGTGCAGGAAAACATCATGCACCGAGGAGACTATCTGTCACATCTGGTCAGCAAAATTCAAGCATATTAGAAATGCCTAAACATCTACTACCGTTCCAGGAGCAGTTTCTGTCGTCTGCTACTGTTTAACTATACCAGCAAATACGCCTTCGCCTTGAATACTCATTTTTTAATTGACTCGGCCGCTCTACTTGCAAACAATATTGCAAAAATTATCGGACTCTCTGTGTTTGAGTGATGAGTGTGTATTTATTGTGTATGTAAAAGCACTACAACTTCAGCCCTTACATTACTGAAGTCATCAAAAACCTGTATGACAAGGCTTGTGTGCAGCCCTCCACAACAGTGCCATAGGGAACTGGTTCAGAACAACGATCGGTGCATCAAGGATGCCTACTCTCTCCAACATTCCTCAACATCTTTCTGGATCGCATCATGTCAGATACCCTTGCAGTTCACGAAGGCATATTCAGCATATGGGTTAGAGCAATCTCCAACCTCCATTTTGCGGATGACATTGATGGATTGGCTGGAGAGCAACAAAAACTAGAACAGCTGGTACACAGGCTTGATACCACTTCCAGAACCTATGGAATGGAAGATCAAAATGATGACCAACAACACCAATGGCATCAATATGGACATCAAAGTCCAAGGCCAATCCCTCAAAACAGTGCATAGCTTCAAATATTTAGGAGCCATTGTATTAGACAATGTACGTGTCCCGACAGGAAGTCTTCTCCAGAATCGCACAAACAAATGCGGCACTGACAAGGCTGAAGCCCATTTGGAAAAACAGGACCATCAGTATACATTCCAAGGTAAGGCTGCTGCGCTCCCTTGTCATCTCCATCTTTCTATACGCTTGCGAAACATGGACCCTCACAGCAGGCCTACAACGAAGAATACAAAGCATGGAGATGAGGTGCTACAGAAGACTTCTGGGCATTTCCTATACCCAGCACATCACCAACGACGAAGTCCGTCAGACCCTCGCACAGGCCATTGGACAACACAATGACATGCTCACTGTGGTGAAGAAACAGAAACTTCGATGGTATGGCCGCGTCCCCAGAGCATCAGGCCTTGCAAAGACCATCCTGCAAGGCACGGTGCAATGAGGCAGAAGAAGAGGAGACAGAAAAAGAGATGGGATGACAACATTCGAGAATGGACTGGCTTGACACTGAGCGAAACAATCAGGGTTGCTGAGTACAGAGAAAGATGGAGTACGCTGGTTAAACGATCATCTATGGTGCCCCCATGACTTTCGAATTACAGGATAGGATAAAAATCAGGATATGATAGGATGAGCGTGTATGCAGGTTACAAATCGCTGTCCTTTGAGGCTTGTTTATGAGAAGAGCGTTATAAGCTATAACATCCATTATTATTGTCCCTATTTACAAATGTAACAAAACGCGGGAGGGGAGGAGGGAGGAGGGAGGATTGGACAAAACTAGACATAACGTGTGCAGGCATTTGCGCACTTCGCATTGTAATGCACAGATTAGAGTTTGACATTGTTGCAACTGTCGCTGATGATCTATAGGATTAATAAAGGCTTAGCAAGATGATCTATAAATAGAACTTAGAAGGCTTAGAAAGCCTCGTCCTCGGGGACCATAACACAACTATTATATAGGCAACGTCGCATAATGAGTCTCCCTTCCGCACGCAGCCTCATCAATTTTGTGTGCACCTTGACCTACTCCCCAACTGCAAGGTTTCCATCCTCCCTCACCCCCCCCCCTCCCCGCCCCCTGCCCTACCTTCAGCTATTTTATCTAATGTCCTACCACTTTGTGCTACGACTCCCTAGATCTCTTCTTTCCCATCACTTTTCTTAACTAAAGCGACCCCCATCCTCGCTCAGTTCCATCTCAACTCATTATTTCCACGGACTTCTTGTTTGTTGAGAAATAAAGGGACTAAATTTCTAAGTTTCAAATCAAAGGCCATCAACACACAGATGCACTTTTGTTTTCCTGAACTGACGTCTGTTTAAGTATTCCCGCTCCTTCTATAACTTTATATCAAAGACGGTAGGGATCGGGGACCGGACAGATTCGGGGGAACACGCATTGAGCATGAAACAGTAGCGTAGACATTGCCCCTATAGCAGACCTCTATGATGACGATGATGATGATGATGATGATGATGATGATGATGATGATGATGATGATGATGATGATGATGATTAATTCTTTTGAGCATTACCTTGAACACCGACCACCCATTTCCACACCCCCACCCCACAACACTCGAAAAAAAATCTGAAAACTACACTAACAAGAAATTTTGTAATTATATGCGCTTCATTTATTTAGTTCAGTACTATCATTTTCATTAAAACGTTTTATAGGAGGGGAGGGGGAGGGGAGGGCGTGAGAGGAGGTTTTAATATTATTAATATGTTTCATTTTTTATTTTATCTTTCTTCTTTTTATTCTTTTTTTTTTTAGAGAGAGGGAGGGGAGCGCTGGGGGAGTGGGGAGTGGAAATGCCATGGTCCCAATCCAAACTTTCTGTAAAGCGCAAAGTGACATTTATAAATACTTTGTTCTTCACTGATGAAGTTGAAAGTCGTTTCTGTATTTTTGTTTTGTTTGTTAATGTAAACGAATTATTACAAGTGAATGTTGTTAAAAGTGTATGTAATGTGTTAGTATCGTGGTGATTTATATGGTTATTTCAAGGACTGCTAATTGGGTTAGTCCTTGTGTTAGTTTAATTAATTAACGTGGAAAATATGTATGATGTACGCATGGTATAAGCGTGTTCATTGTTTAGGTTGCATCAGTACAACTTACGTTAATCTGATGAATACAAATTGAAATAACAACAACATAAGTTTTAAAACCTGAGTAGCAGACCAAACTTGAAAATGTTATCCCCAATGGTCTCTTCTCGATACGCTCCCTTCCTTTATTTTTTTAAACTGATTTATAATGTAAATGCTTGTTTATTTATTGATTGTAATCTATTATACTGGGCGGGGGCCTGTGCTTGATGCTCCTTGATCAGACTATTGTTTGGTAATGTGCTGTATACGTTGATTTTCATTAACGCACAGTTTCGTAATTACCTCACTTGGGTGTTTCAGTACTTCGACGTTCTTCCTTTGATATCCTATTACTCTTGCTAAATGTCATACTACCGCTACCAGTTATCTGAACTCGTAACTTTACCTTAAAATAAAAATGGCCCTAGCTCAAGTGGTAGAGCGTTCGCCTGGCACACCGATGACCCAGGTTCGAATCCCGTGGTGGGCGAAATAAAAATGGCCATTTAACACTATACATTTTAGCAGTATGATTGCTCTGGTGGTTCAGTGTTGATTCAGGTCCCTACCTCTCTTTACCTGGGATGGTTATATCCGTCTCCCATATCGCCAATGGTGGGTGTAGACGTTAAACCTCATTGTTCATTCATTCACGGAACAAACGCTGCCACCCAAACCAATTATTGCACTTCTTTTTTTTATTTATTTATTTTTTAAAGGCTGCAGCCAACGACTCTCTTCGCCAGCGTACGTTGACAGCGGATTGGTAAAGGTCGAGGGTGCTTTTCAAATATGAAATGTCGCAAAGTTTTTATAACCATATCGCGATACGAAGCTGCGGATGAAAGACAGACTGGAATGACAAGTTGCTGGTGAGAAGCATGGCAACACAAACACTGTTGATAATGATGATGATGATGATGATGATGATGATGATGATGATGATGATGATGATGATGATGATGATGATGATGATGACGAAGGTGATGATGGTGAGGACGAGAACTATTCTGACCTTGACGATACTCATGTTATTGCTGCCGCAAATAATGATGATTACGCGGTCCCTTAATATGATGGTAACCACAACGCTGTCAAAACTTAAAAGACTACCAGTAAATGGGGACACACACACACACACACACACACACACACATCCACACCCACACACCCACACACACGAAAGATTAAATCTTGAATCTGGAATCCTAAAGCAACTAATCTGAGGGTTACAGTATGGGGAACACTAATCTCAAATATTTTTTAGTAACTATAGGTAGTCTAAATATTTTAATCACCATTTTCTGAGGGAAGTGCACGGCCACTGCAATAAAAGTCAAAATAATGGCTTTACAGTGACGACGACTGACCTAGGATGACATTTTAAATGTAGGTCGTGCGCTGCGCATTAGAGGCTCTCAACCTCCGCAGAAGCTCCGTTATAATTTAAAATGAACTCAATGGATGCACTCATTGTTCCGAGACGCCAACCCCCAGCGATATACTAATTCTTTCACTGGATTGTATTTGTTGCTGTTTCCCACGAGCAAGTGACCATGCATGATGGCGCTATATACATCTCCAACAACGTCATAGCTCTAAGTGAAGTGTACGATATTTTTCCGCCTACAACATCCACCCCTCTCATATCCTATCCTATCCCGCAACTGGAAGGTCGTTAGGGCACCACCCACAGATGATCGCTTAACCAGCGTACTCCATCTTTGTCTGTCCTCAGCAACCCTCATGGCTACGCTCAGGGTCAAGCCAGTCCATTCTAGAACGTTGTCCTCCCATCTCTTTTTCTGTCTCCCTCTTCTTCTGCCTCATTGCCACCCCTAATTCCAGTGATGCCCAGGCTTGTTTGTCATAATTATTCTGAGTGTTTCATTAGAAGGGTATGTGTTTATATATTACGGACTTCAACAAAGAAATGGCTGATTGGAGGCGCGTAGATGTGTCCTGCCATTTAAAACTTTTTGTGTGCTATGTCGGACAACGACCCACTCGGGAGGTAAGGAGGCCGTTAGAATAAAATAGTGTCCTTCAGCGTTGTCATGTTTTGACACGTCTCAGAGTCACAAACTAGTTCGGTATTGTTTTCCTACACAGAAGTTGGAGAAAGATGGCTAAAGGCTATACTGACAGTCGTCTGTCATAACACACACATTTGCTGTCACCACTATAAATTTTTTTTAATTGATTTACACAGCAGTTATACAAACTATTAACACTAACAGGATAGCCAAAATCACTCATCCAATAGCAACTTTCACATTGAAAAAAAAGCTACACTCAATGGCAACTTTCACATTGAAAAAAAAAACCACTACACATGAAGGAACATGGTAGAGTTCGAGAGAGGGGCGGTGGAGTGTGGGGAGAAGGGCACTCTGAAACAATAACATATATTTTAGTTATGAGCGCCTTATTTGTTTCGTTTGTCCACATGTACAGTGCGTCTGTATACGATGAGTGATGGCAGGGTAATACATTCTCTGGTGACGGTGTATTTATTTATTTTACCTTGACAAATCAGGCTACATTACATTACATGATTATTGCTTTAGGCCCAGCGGACTCTTCCGAGCCAAATCAGGACCAGTATAGCCGAATGACGAGGACCACAAAATCAAGACCACAAATTCGCTGAAATAGGACTCGCCCCAAATCCGCATAAAAGACCTGCCGAAACAAACCTATTGGCAAAACTGAAGGCACTCCACCAGCCGGTCACTTTACAAAAAAGACATCCCACGCAGGGGACGCTGAGGCTATGCTCTAATTTATTGAACCCCCGTTTACAAAAACAAAACAGAATATAAACGTCATTATAAAATATCAACAAAACACATACATATAAAATGCCTACATTGCCAAATAATAACATCATAGTGACCACCTGGCAAAAAGCGTCCAATATTTCCAAGCTGATCCAACAGACCTCACACACAAATGAGGAGTTTTGTCCCGAGAAGAGTTTTCAAGAAGAAAATATGGGTGACTGTCAAGCGAAGAAGAAGATAGTATAGTAGATTGATAGAACAGAGTAGGAATGAGAAAGAACAAATGAGAAAGACAGCGACAGTGGGAATTTAAAGCACTAAATTTCCATAAAGTGAAAAAACTATTTATACTGAAACCCCCGGCACCTCCACGGGGGTACCTTGACAAATGTATCTTTACAAAAATATATTAGCATCGTACATTATATGTTGTACAATATGCATGTGTCTAAAGTACTTACCTGTTTCTATACAAGGTGCTGTTTCTTTGTTGATATCCCTTTCATCGTTCGGCTTCACTGCCCTGTCTCCTTGTTTTGTAGAAGAGGCTTCATCAGTATCCACTAAGTCATAAGCATCATGGCTTCGACCACGATGTGAGGTCGTAGCGTCAGCGTCAAACTGCCTTTGCCTTTGTCCATCATGGCGCCTTGCGGCATTGCCTGAGGGCAATGTTAAAACCAAGGTCCACAAAAATATATTCAAAAACGAATTTGCCATGACAACGGGGTGTGAAAATCCCGAGTAATAAAATATTATAATGATGTCAGAGAGTGAAGAGAGATATATTTATTTCCGTACGTCCACAAATAGGTTCCACAGAATTAACAATCCAATTCACAAATAACACTCTGGTTCAACGAGTACTAATAGAAAGAAGCTATAACACTTTATCAGATTTCTGTGTCGCGGAGCAGGGAATATTCCGTCAACGTGCTACACCATAGTCCACCGTACACGTGAATTCCTTGATTCAACGACAGACACACAAAAGCTGTGCTTTTTGATCACCGCGCTAGATCAACAACATTTTTCCTTTGAAGTGTTTATTCTGCCTGAGAGGTATAGGTGAATTCATCCAGTCACAATACCGAACACAGACCCGCACTAATCACAGTCAAGCTCGCCGAGCACTTGATTGCTACCGTTATCCTGTCTGGCACAAGCTTGCATGCACACAACCTGTTCTTTGTATTGCTGTTAGGTAGATGAGAACGCTTCAGCAGGTTTCTATGCTATCTGATAGAGGTTGTGTTCATTTTGACCCTGGGGTTTACCACCAAAAAAAAGTCTTGCGAGAAGTAATGAAAACAGAACAGGAATGGCCGGCAGTTTTGAAAACGTTGCATAGTCGCTATTACTTTTATCAGATTGATTGGTTCAGTATTTTCCCCAGACTGGTTGTATAATACTTTTATTATGGTGGCGTTGATGGTGATGATATGGCACGGTGGTATTGACGACGCCACTGGAAACGAAGGAGCTGGTACTTTCAGTTCTTCTCACAAAAACAGAACTTATCACTTTCAGTCTACGTACAGAAACACCCTTTGGTCTATTAATATGATACAGATTTTTGACTTTTGACTTTCAATCACAAATACACTAAAAGACAATTCAGCGCAGTTGTAAGTTCATAAAAACAATTTAGACGGAAGTTCAGAAGTAGTGGTTTGTCATGGCGAGGATGTGTACATCTCCGTGTATCAGACAACATTTTTCGCTGTCACTGAATCGTTGTCTTTACATAGTAATACATTGCTCTCCAAGGCGACACCTGAAAACAAAGAGCAGGACATACATGAATTCATTTACATACGCCTGTGTCAATCTTTCATGTATGAAAATGGGGCGCTCCAAAATTAAATGCCTATTTTAACAAATTGTGGGAAATGCTTACGAATAGCAATGAATCCTAATACAAAGCATATATTTCTTTGAAGCAAAACAAATACAAATAGGTAAAACTGCACACAAAAACCCGTTATGTACCTATAAGAATCCTTCGGTTTTTAAGTTGTTAAACATGTCCGTATAAAAATTGTCAGACTGTAAAGTTTCTAAGCAGTGACGAACATGAACCTTTGGACTGTGTTCGAATTGAAAGACGCCAAACTTCCCATACACAATGTAGATGACGAGAAACAAGCGTCACGTAGCAGCACTGATCTCTGACTTCGTGAGCAGTTTATCCTAATTTTCCAAACGTCCTTTTTCCCCATTGGTTATTAGTACTGGCCATCTTACTGCCCTTGCTTCATGGTTTCAGTTTGCAGTCGGGGCCGTGTAGCTCAGTTGGTAAGAGCGTCTTGCTAGTAACCGAAAGGTCGCTGGTTCGAATCCCGGATTGGTCAACGTGTGATCATATTATTTTCCCCTTTACCAACAACTGGCCCGCTGGTGTCAGTATAAATCGGTCCAGTAGTCACCTATATGCGAAAGTGTCGTGTGACTATAATCTACATACAAACACAACAAACAAACATGGTTTCAGAGAATGCATAGACAAGACAATACTCTCAATACTTATTAAATTTCTCTCTTTCTCTGACTGTCTGTCTGTATACTGTCTTGCTGTCTCTCTGTCTGTCTCTACCTCTCTCTCTCTCTCTCTCTCTCTCAAACACAGACACGCAAAGAGAAACACGCACACACATACACACCCACACACAAATGCACACACACATTCTCTCTCTCCAATGCATACACAAGCATACTCACACACACATACACCCACACCCACGCACACACACACACAAAACACACATACTCACACACAAACCACAAACAACAAACATACTCACACACAAAAAACACACACCTACTCACCCACACACACAAACACATACACACACACACACACACACACACACACACACACACACACAACGCCGCTGCTACCCTTTTAGCACGAAAGATCAATAACCCGACCTGATTTAAAAGGTCATTACAAGCTACTTGAATCGCCTTGTGGTGAGATATGTGCGTGGTATAAGTTCTCGTAGTAGTAGTAGTAGTAGTAGTAGTAGTAGTAGTAGTAGTAGTAGTAGTACATAATAAATGGTCAAACCTGTCAGATCTCCAGCACTGACGAAGAGATTTTACTAATCCGAATTAATGACAATAAACCTCAAATACTTGCACCATGTACTATAACGTTATCGGTACTTGTAACCCCCAAAGAACGTTCAACACGCCACTAAGCTACCTTTTAAAACATCGTTTGTAAGAATGAACTCCCAAGCAAGTCCCAATGCTTACGTCACACCGTCGGGTCACCTGATATATCAGGCCTAGCTGCCTTTACACATCCATTTATCATGCAAACTAGGCCCTATCTTTCTGTGAATGAACAAGCACGGAGTATTGGGAGCGAGGGGGGGGGGGGAGAGAAAGAGATAGAGAAGAGATTATAACAAGATAAATGAAGATCATAATGAGGCTCTGAGAGTAGCGGGGTATCGTATTTATTAATTGAATTTAACGTCTAGTATGTGTAGGCCTACTTGTGTGTGCGTGTGTGTGTAAGAGAGAGAGAGAGAGACAGAGACAGAGACAGAAAGAGATATAGAGAGAGAAAGAGAAAGTGGGAGTATGTATATAGGTATTTCCTTAGACCAGTAGCAATAACATGATCATTTATTCACTGCTTGTCATCAGAACAAAATGAATTCCAAATAACTGTCAAAATTATAAGAACATGGTATTATTACCAAGAAATACGGACAATTTAAGGAAGACATTTTATATATCATCAGGACATTGTTAATATTATTCGTGTTAGTTTACACTCACTAGTTTGTAGAATGTTAAAATTTGATTTGATTTAATTTCAGTTAATTTTTTGTTGTTGTCTAATATCACTTATAGCGCAAACAGATATAGAATTTAAATACTGATACTGATATCTTCAGAACGTTCGTGCTCGACGCTTAAATTCACATTTAGCAAATATTATACAACAAAACATATATGAATGTATAAACAAATAGTAATCTCTTAGCTAGAATTAAACTTTTTTTTCGCCGTTTTGATTTAGACCTCAGATTCAATTTCATTGTAGTGTTTATCGTCATTACCTTTCTCCTAAATGCGAGGAGGGTTTATTTGTGTAAGTACAATCAAAACGTGCGGTAGAAATAAACTTAGTACAACCATAGGCTACCTCTAAAGTTACTGGAAGTTAGTTAGTTATTCATTGCTTAGAGGGTCCAGCGGACTGCAAATAGCCGAATCAGGACCACAAAATGACTACAACTTGGTTGAAAGAGGACTCAGCCCCGATCCATATAAGCTAAAAGATCTGCCGAAACAACCCTAATGGTAACACTGAAGGCACTCCACCAGCCAGTAATATTACAATAAAGGCATCCCATGCAAGGGACGCTGAAGCTGTACTCTAATTTATCAACCCCCCCCCCCCCCCCCCATTTATAAAAACAAAATAGAATATAAACATCATTATACAATATCAACAAAACACACACCTATAAAACGCCTTCATTGCTAAATAATAACATCATAGGAAGCCCCAGTGACTATTTGGCAGAAAGCGTCCAATATTCCCAAGCGAACCCAACATACCTCATACACAAATGAGGAGTTTTGGAAGAATTTTCCAACCAAAAAAAAAGGTAGGTGACTGGTCTAGCGAAGAAGATAGTAGGCCTATAGTAGATTGATAGAACAGAGTAGAATGAGAAAGAACAAAGGAGAAAGACGGCGACAGTGGGAATTTAAAGCACTACATTTCCAGAAAGTGGGGATACTATTTATACAGAAACCCCCGGCACCCTCACGGAAGTTGGAACTTTGTCTTTTTGTTGAACACAAAACGATCAAACAGTATTAAAATAATCCTCCTAGCCCAAGGTATGGGGCGCCATGTGTCCATTTATTCTATGTGACCATTCTATACATAGAATAAATTCTATGCACATAGAAAGCATTCTATACACACAAAAAGCATTCATTAGTTGAAATTCCATTTATAAAAAAGAAACCAATATTGTAAGTCATAGAATAAAATTCTTTGTATAGAATAACATTCTATAATATAGTGTAAAATTCTATGTCCATAATACAATTCTATGTATAGAATAACATTTTATAATAGAGAATAATATTCTATGTATGTAATACGATTCTATATTATAGAATGCACTTGTATGCATAGAATTGTATTCTATAACATAGAATGAATTCTATTACAAAGAATGAATTCTATAACATAGAATTTATTCTATGTGCATACAATTCATTCTATAACATAGAATGAATTCTTTAACATAAAATAAATTATATGACATAAAATGAATTCTATGTGCATAGAATAAATTGTATAACATAGAATGAATTCTATAATAAAGATTGAATTCTATATGCATAGAATGAATTTTATAGCATAGAATGAATTCTATGACATAGAATTCATTCTATGACATAGAATGAATTCTATAGGCATAGAATGAATAGTATAACATAGAATGAATAAGATGACATAGAATGAATTCTATGACATAGAATGAATTCTATAACATAGAATGAATTCTATAGCATAGAATGAATTCTATGACATATAATTTATTCTATAGCATAGAATGAATTCTATAACATAGAATGAATTCTATAGCATAGAATGAATTCTATGACATAGAATTTATTCTATAGCATAGAATGAATTCTATGTTACAGAATGAATCCTATGTCATAGAATTCATTCTATGCTATAGAATTCATTCTATGCTATAGAATAAATTCTATGTCATAGAATTCATTCTTTGCTATAGAATTCATTCTATGTTATAGAATTCATTCTATGTCATAGAATTCATTCTATGTCATCTTATTCATTCTATGTTATACTATTCATTCTATGTTATAGAATTCATTCTATGTCATAGAATTCATTCTATGTCATAGAATTCATTCTATGTCATAGAATTCATTCTATGTCATAGACTTCATTCTATGTTATAGAATGAAATCAATATATACACTTTTTTTTAAAATAGTAAAAACTGGGGCACTGTCAAGGTATAGAGAACATTTTTTTATGGCATGGGACTGTATTGCAGAGAGATATACACATTGCCACATCCCATCACCACACCACATCACTCTACATCACACTGCACCACAAATGTGATGGGTAGGTGTGGTGGAGTGATTAGATTATGTGACGATGTGGTCTGATTCACTGCTTTTAAGGCATAATAGAACTGTATTGCAGATACATACATACACATTACCACATCACATCACCACACTACATCACTCGAAATCACACCACACTGCACCACAAATGTGATGGGTGGGAGGGGTGGGGTGATTAGATTATGTGATGTGATTCACTGATGCCATGATATGTGCTGTCTGCTGCAATGTGAAGATGTGCTGCTGCTGTGATGTCGGCTGATGTGATGTGATGATTTGTTGATATGATGTGATTTTATGTGGTGGTGCGTTTTCACGATGATGGTGATGAAGCAATGTGATGCAGTGATGTGATGTGATGATGTCATCGATGTGGTGATGATGCGATGTGGTGATGTGTCATACAATATCTTTTTTTAAATTCTAAATTTTGTTACAATTTATTAGTTGTGTTTTTTAATTTTATGTGAATGAAATGAATTATATGTATATAGAATTAATTGTATAACACAGCAAGAATTGTATGACATAAAATTCATTTTTTTAACATAAAATGGATTTTATTCGCAACACTGAATACATTCTATTTTCATAGAATTGTTTTTTAACATTTGGTGCACATAGAATGCATTCTATGTTATAGAATGTTCATTCTATAACATAGAATCTTCATTCTATAACATAGGATCCATTCTATAACATAGAATGTTCATTCTATAACATAGAATGGTCATTCTATAACATAGAATTCATTCTATAACATAGAATGTTCATTCTATAACATAGAATCCATTGTATAACTTGTACTTTGATGTCCGTGTTGATGCCATTGGTGTTGTTGGTCATCATTTTGGTCTTCTCTGCACTTATTTCCATTCCATAAGCTCTGGAGGTGGTGTCAAGCCTCTGTACAAGCTGTTCAAGTTCTTGTTCCTCTCCAGCCAATCCATCAATATCATCTGCAAAACGAAGATTGGAGATTGCTCTGCCCCCTATGCTGACTGTGCGATTTGCGTCGTATAAGTTCCATACCTCAAGAACCACTTCACCCAGTCTGTTCCCATTTACCAGTTATGTTCTAGCCCCACCCCTGCATATAGTCCCTGAACAAGGAAAGAATGAAAGAACGCGTTGGGGTGAGGTGACTGTTTGATTGATCTGACCGTCCTGAAATCCTTGTACAAAATGACCAAATACTTTCGATCCAAAGTGGCCACCTCATGGGGATGAATTTGGCTGCTTTTCCAACATTGTTCGGTCAGGGTATGTGTGCTGTACCCACTTCGTGCACCTGAATGGTGCCTTTGGCAGTATTTTGGGCGCCAGACGGTTTCCCGCCCAAATGTCCGGTCGTTATTGGGAGATTGGAACCCTTTCAAAGTACAGACCTCTAAGAACCTGAAGTTTCTCCTCAACCCATCCAGTCAGGCGGTCCATATTGGGCTCATCCCCAAGAGGACCCCCTGAATGCTTCACCTATCTCAAGAAGAGTTGATGGATCACAACCCAAACCCCTAACCCTAAAGCAGCATCACAGCCACTGTCCACATAGGAATAAGCAATAGCCAAGCTCTTTGGGTTGAGGCAGAGGTGACTGTTTGATTAAGATTAAGATAGTTAGGGGGATGGGGGATGGGATACGACCCCCGAGGTATGGGACTGGTGATAGCTTGATCTGTATTGATAGATAGAGGTCCAGGAACAATGTAAAGTGCAACCAGAGTAGGGTCCATGTGTTATGGGTTGTGTGTATTGATCAAGTTCATGTCTCACAGTCAGATAATAAAGCTCTGTTGTATCTTGTATCTGGTATCCCTTGATGCTGAGTCCTAGACACATCCTATAGTACGCCAAGAAACAAAACCAGCCCCAAGTTAGGGGAGGGGTGATACGATAGGAGCCCCAAAGTGATGATGGCATGGGTTGATAGAGGAAAGTGTGTACAATCGTTGCGCGATTTGCGTCGTATAAGTTCAATACCTCAAGAACCACTTCACCCAGTCTGTTCCCATTTACCAGTTATGTTCTGGCCCCACCCCTGCATATAGTCCCTGAACACGGAAAGAATGAAAGAACGCGTTGGGGAGAGGTGACTGTTTGATTGATCTGACCCTCGTGAAATCCTTGTACAATATGACCAAATACTTTCGATCCAAATTGGCCACCTCATGGGGATGAATTTGGCTGCTTTTCCAACATTGTTCGGTCAGGGTATGTGTGCTGTACCCACTTCGTGCACCTGAATGGTGCCTTTGGCAGTATTTTGGGCGCCAGACGGTTTCCCGCCCAAATGTCCGGTCGTTATTGGGAGATTGGAACCCTTTCAAAGTACAGACCTCTAAGAACCTGAAGTTTCTCCTCAACCCATCCAGTCAGGCGGTCCATATTGGGCTCATCCCCAAGAGGACCCCCTGAATGCTTCACCTATCTCAAGAAGAGTTGATGGATCACAACCCAAACCCCTAACCCTAAAGCAGCATCACAGCCACTGTCCACATAGGAATAAGCAATAGCCTAGCTCTTTGGGTTGAGGCAGAGGTGACTGTTTGATTAAGATTAAGATAGTTAGGGGGGTGGGGGATGGGATACGACCCCCGAGGTATGGGACTGGTGATAGCTTGATCTGTATTGATAGATAGAGGTCCAGGAACAGGTGAGCGTGTATGTTGGTATAGATCGCCGCGCTTTGAGCCTGATTGATTTGGGAAATGGCGTGTATATAGCATCCTGTATTATTATTATTATTATTATTATTATTATTATTATTATTATTATTATCATAATGCACTTTATTCCATTCAACATTCATCTTGAGGACTTGCTAACGGTCCTGAAAACGTTGGTCTAGAATCATGGTCCTCGGTCTTAATACGGTTTAAGAGTGTGTAAGCAAGTGTGTACGGAAGTCCTCAACATGAATGCTATTTGTGAATGTGTGTATTAGGTCCTCACAATACACCCCCGCATCATGGTCCTCGGTCTTAATACGGTTTAAGAGTGTGTAAGCAAGTGTGTACGAAGTCCTCAACATGAATGCTATTTGTGAATGTGTGTATTTAGTCCTCACAAGACACCCCCCGCCAGTCTTCACTTATCACGCAACATACCAAGTCTAATAGCTCAAAGAGTAGTTACTATTTTGAAACGTACGACCCCTAGCGCTGCTTTCGGGAGCCAAGAGACAATGCTTGCAGTATCGAATCTCAAAAATACCTATTCTTTCTAATAGTCCCCACAACCGAGGTCTAGAATCATAGTCCTCAGGCTGTGTAAGCGTTCGAGTATGTGTGTGTGTGTGTGTGTGTGTGTGTATGGTTGTGTGTTTGTGGCTAGGTAGAAACACCGTTATTCTGACATACACTTGAACCTCTACGTACTGTCTTTTGACGGACCCCGTTATTTTGACGTCAAAACAGTGTTCCGCTAGGGCTAGGGCTGTGTTAGGCTTAGGGTTAGGTTAAGGGTTAGGGTTAGGGATAGCTTCAAAATATGGACACATTTGTACAAGTGTCAAAGTAACGTATGTAGAGTTTCATAAAAGTCATCACAACGGCGTTTCTACACGGTTGGGTGTGTGTGGAGGGGTGTGTGGATGTGTGTGTGGGTGTGTGTGTGTGTGTGTGTGTGTGTGTGATACGGCGAATCCACAGCACCAGCCCAACAATATCATATGTGTATTTCTTGTCATAGATTAAAACGTTAAGTGGGTAATTTTTCACCCAGGCAGGTGCAAGTAGGCTACTCCTTATTTAGTCTTTCGGTTTGTCCCTGCTGAAGAACGGACTAAAATTAATCAACTTTTTCAGGCTATAACCTTTAACATGTGTCTTTTATCGGCGGTCAGCCTCATTGGTGACAATAATACTTAGTGAAGGGGCTGCACATTGTTAATGATAATATTAATAACATGAGACGGACCTCTTAATCTCACACTGCTTCATCAAGAGACCCAGGTCGTGTTTAACTCTTTCCCTGCCAGGCATGTTTCCACGTTTGTGCCAGACATTTCTCTGGCACCAGAAAGAAAGTTCAGTACCTTATGCATTTAAGCTACTGTTCTTTCAATAATAGTTGTTAAATAGACATATTTCATATCAAATTAAAGGTAAAAGAGTGAAGAATAAGAAAAAAAACCACAAAAATGTTAATTTGATTATGTTATTGAAATATGTGTTTTGAAAGCATGTCGATCTTTTTGAAATGATAAAATAAAATAAAAATATTTCTACATACCACAGTTATGAAACAAATCTGGAGGAATAATTCCAATCACTGAATCAGCTTCACACACCAGAAAGAAAATGTATTTAGGGTCAAAATACACTTTACAGTTTGAAATTATATTGATTATTAGCACAGAGTTTGACACACTGTCGATTGTGCCCATCACTATGCTTAGTAAAATGCACAATAAACACTCTAAAAACGAATCAATTTGAAGAAAAAACGCGCCTGTCGATCGAGAACGAAAGTAGAAAGAGTTATCTCTCTTTGGTTAAAATAAAACTTGGATTGGACTGCGCAAAAAAAACGGAATGAAACGGAATACTGAAATCGACGATATATCGTCGATTGGCACAAACATGGCGGCTCAGATCGACGATATATCGTCGATTGGCAGGGAAAGAGTAAATATTAAGTCACTCACCAATGGCGTGTGTTAGTGATTTAAGACTGAACTTTGGTAACTACCCATGGAATGACGATTTATAATCATCGCGATAACTAATACAAGCATGGACTGTGATTTATTTTTTTCACACGCAGTTTGATGAAAAGTCAAAATTATTTTACAATAAATTTTAAAAAACATCTATTACGAGCAGTTTAAGAAACCAAGTGGAACGACAATCCAAAACTGAAAAACAAACATACAGCCGTAGTAACAATCAGAAAATGAATAAGAATTGTGCATTTGAATAGCTCCCCATTCTTCTTCCTTTTAATTTTCTTCCCTCATTTGATAATATAGTATCTTCCCTTCCTTCCTTCCGTCCGTAGTCAGGTCCTTCCTTCCTCTATATCTTACTGCCGCTCTGCAAACTTTCATTCCTTCCTTTCTTTCTCTTCTGTAAATCTTCTTTCTCTCTCATTCTTTTTGTATCTATAAACGTCACTGGAAAAAAAATATATTGCATTCATATGGAACGCGGAGAGCGTCAAATGCGCACGTAATTGCACGCCCATCTAGTAGGCTACCTGATTGGTCGAAAACTTACACGCCAAACTGCGCAAGCAATTGCACACGCATTTAGTAGTTGATTGGTCAAAACTTACACGCCAAATTGCGCAAGCGCAATTGCACGCCAAACTGCACGCCGGATGTTAATTACATTACATGATTATTGCTTTAGGTCCAGCGGACTCTTCCGAACCAAATCAAGACCAGCCGGATGTTAATGAAGAAGAATTACAAAACATAGAACGGAAAAAGCATCGGAAAACGCCTGTAGCTATCGTAAGCTTTGCACTGTGGCCATATTGATGACCGTTGTGCGCGCGATGGAAGATAATTCTCATATTATTTACAGGCAAACCAAAGGAAATTATTCTAAGATTTAATTGATGGAGGAGGGTGTTGCAGGCAGGTCGTGGTTGGCGAGCGTTACATTGTAAATTAGTTGTCAATTTACATTACATTGTTTTGGTACATAGAACGTATTTCCGGACATTTCCCATTACTAGTTTTAATGCGACTCCTATGTAAATGAATGTACAATTGCACGTGCAATTGCATGTGCAATTGCCTGTGAATTTACGCTTGTGCAGTTTGGTGTTATAGTTTTCGGCCAATGAGCTAGTTGGGCGTGCAATTGTGTGTGCATTTTCGCGTATTAAGTTAAGTACTAAATAAGTAAGTACTGTAAGTAACATTATGAAAGGCATAATACTGATCGAACTTCCCTCTTATCATCTGATTAAAAGTGCAAAACGAAGAGCGAAATTTACTTTATAGAGACATAGATCTATATTGATAATGGCAGAATGATGAATTTGCTGATAAAGGCTTTGACCCTCCCGTTCCACATTAATTATGTATATTGCACGCATGATATGCTAATCACCGTATACACTGTACATATCAACAAAACCAGTCACAAACACACTGTACATATCGATTTGAAAGTCACAGTAGATAAGGTACATGTATAGTCATTTTTCAATGACATAGGAGGCCCATGAGACGCGAATTACAGTACAAACATTGCATGTATAATAAAGTTAAAATGAAAACAAGAGTCAGAGCTATTAAAGACGAACTATAATATTATTTTAAGGGAAACTTTTGGAGAAAATACTCCGTCGATAAATATGTAAAGGGCTTTAAACCTTTTTTACGACCAGTTTTGTGTAGCTTTTCACCTCTACGTATATTTTAGTTGCAAAAAAGAGCTATATGTAGACATAGACAAACAAAAGACAACTTTGAATATCTATTGATTGTTGAGATCCAATAGCATCTTACACCCCCATCAAACAAGACTGAAACCATTGCACAAACACAGGCGCTTGTATCTGTACACGCGCGCGAGCGCCTATGCCTTTGACGCGGCTCCCTTTGGTTATCCAGTAGTATATATATATATAACCAAAGGGAGGCGCGTCACAAGCATAGGCGCTCGCGTGTCCATATACAAGCGCCTGTGACGCACACAGATGTGATAGAAGTCCAACAAAAAAAAAATAAAATAAAATAAAAAATAACTGCGTGCATGCAAAAATAAGTTTAATCTGCCTACTACGGTAGGCCTATTTCAAAGGCAAGCAGCATGACACGAGGCGACTCACAGCAGTTTTGCTTGTAAAAACAACAAATATAGGCCTAATAACATCTTTATGTATTGTAAGACGGACGTCCCTGTGTAAACATCGGTCCTAACATTAAGTCTATAACAAAAGACAGGTCATGCCAGTGACGCATGACGACAATAGCAGTCAAATACAAAATTACCTACACGGCAGTTATATACAAATTATCTATACGACAGTTAAATACATAGTTACCAATACTGCAGTGAAATACATAAGTACTTAAATTCCAGCACCTTAAGCAAACCCTTTGAGCGTACATGAAACACACGACTATTGAGTTGTTATACCTTTCACTTACACTACAACGAAATGGATCACTGTCATCAAAATTAATCGATTACTCAGAAGAACAAATAGGGTGCTTGTACAAAGAGGTGACTCACACCACTTAAAGTTTAACAAGCTCTTATACATTTGTTAAGGTGCGTGCGTTACACACCACACACACACACACCCACACACACGCACACTCACACACATACATACACAACATAATTCGTTGGAAAAAATAAATTTCATCGTTACCTGAGATAAAGATCCATCAAGTTAATCAAAGAATATGTATGTTACTTAAGCCACCGAACGTTTTACAATTAAGCTTAAAGTGCATACGTTATACACAAACACACAAAACAGTTCAAGGTTGTTTTGTGTGTGTGTGTGTGTGTGTGTTTTTTTTTAAGCAAGATCAATTACACATCGTAAGCAGACATACAATGAGTAGATAACACGGAAGAACAAATTAAATCTTTGTATAGAAAAAGAGACAGGCCATTTAAAGACACCTCTTGAACTTGTTTAGGTGTATACCATACATGTATATATACATAAACAGACGGCATGCTTTAAGGCTGCATTGCGGGCGCAGAGACTCTACGTTCCGTTGTTATACAACTCGATTCTTCTTCTTAACAAGAGGCTGAATTTAATACATTTTATGAATGAACACTACCTGTACAAATAGAACGGTCATTAAGGTAAACCACACACACACACACACACAATCCTACGCTACAGTTGAAGTCACGGTCACAACTCGAGGCAAATCCACCGCCTGCATTGCCGGCGTGCGCAGACTATAATGGTTTAGTATGTTGCCTTCTCTGAACTTTTTTTTTTCTAAGCCAAGTTCTTCATCGGTTCCTATTCTTCTTCAGATGACTAAGACTTATCAAAACGACAAGTAAACTTCAGCAGCCGGTAAATATAATACAAATTTTAATTCCGATTCTTTGTATGACAGACCGATGCTAGTATATCTTGTTTACACCTTATAAAATATAAAATAATATATAGACTAAATGAAATATATTATATTAAGCAACATTATTTTCAACACCAATGATGCAATCACTTAAAACTGCTGGCATGGGGATTACTTTTTAGCACCGAAATGTAGTTTTTGCCTTCAACTAATACAGTAAAATTAAGAGCCTAATACAAGTTCAAAGTTTCTTTACATACACTCAAAAAATAAAAATAAATGTGTGTTCTACTTACGACTTAAGTTATAGTCACAGCTAAACGAGCTAAAAAAAAATCGATAAATACAAATCTGATTTTGAACACTATCGTCACCATTTCGCTATATTACAGCAAAACATTTTACAAACACACACACACACGAAAAACTTTCACTGTCGATCGCGGTAAGCCTGTAGACAAGTGAAGTAAATCGTCTTCGCAAGTCCACGCTGAGATGCATTCTACACCATAAAAAAAAACACAAAAAAACTAACTGCACCGATTGACAGGAGGTGGGGCCACACATCAGCCCATTGGCTTCGCTATGGGACAGACAGGACGGGTCACTGGAAACCCCCCACCACGACCTCGGGTCACCGGGCCTCATTCAATTCCTCCCTGTCCCTTTCCCAAACTCTCTAGTTCGTTTACCAACCCACCCACCCCCTCCCCTTTCATACCAGTCCCCTTCATCCCGCTACCTCAATATTTTCTCTTCTCAGGGTCCCTCTTTCAACCATTATTTGAGTCCTTCCACTAGTCTCAACCATTGTTTGAGTCCTTCCGTTTAGTCACGTCCCCTACCCTCCATTTATCCCAGTAACCCATCTTTCCTTTTATCCCCGGCTCCCGAATACTTTCTTTTTCCCGATTACCCTTCTGATAACCCTCCCCCCTTTCACCTCTTGCCATCCCCCTCCCCACTCCACCATGTCCTCCTACCTGATCTTTTTCCCTTAAAGTAGCTAATAGTGTAAGTGTTCTCGATGAAATATCTTCTCGATATTGCTTTATCCCACTTTTTCTGTCTTCGTTACATATTGGTAAGGGGGCTGCTAAGGACTGAGATAGATGGAATTAATCGCCTTATAATAGCCCACACCTTTCCTGCTGAGCGTCAGAAATGTCCATTACGAGTAGTTAGTTACTCAGTGAATGGACTGGCTGGCTGGGTGTGTGCGTGTATGGGTGAATGCGTGTGTGTATCTATGGTTGTGTAAGTGTGTGTGGAGGTGTGCGTATGTGTGTGTGTGTGTTTGTAATTGTGTGGGTGGCGGGAAGGAGGAGGGATGTGCGTGGAAAGCTTATATTATGTGTAACACTGATAGTTACTTTGTATGAAAGCAAACTAACCTGTTAGTCTAGGCGGCGGAACATTCGATGCAACAAAAGCCTAAAACTCTCGCACGCAAATAAATAAAATGTGGAAAGTGCTAGGCTGTGTAGCCCACAAAACGTGTTTTAATCAATGGAAGCGGCGCATGATTCGACTAGCTGCACAGGCATATGTAAGGAACATACACACACACACACACACATACACACCCTCACACACACACCCACACACACACATAAAAAAATGCAAGGGGTTTAGGGAAAGATTAGGTAGGAATGTATTTAGTTTATGTGTGTGGCGGCACTGAAAAGGCAGAGAAATAAGAATGGCGAGTCGTTGAATGTAAAGCAAATTATTTGTTTCTTAATGTGTCTACTCAAGTCATAATCATTTTCACCCCTCTCCACATCTATTCTGTCTTCCTCCCCCTCCAAACCTCATCTGTCTGCCTGTATGTATGTCGCCTCTCTCTTTTTCGACTATCTCTATCGCTTTGAACTATGTCAGGGCCCTTTCAGCCTTCCCAACCCCCACCCCCCTTCCAACTCCTCTCTCTCTCTCTCTCTCTCTCTCTCTCTCTCTTTGTCTCTCTCTCTCTCTCTCTCTCTCTCTCTCTCTCTCATTGTTCAAGAAAAGGGGTTCGAAGAGAAAGAAGGAGTGATGTGGGCCAGTGAGGCTGGCTGTACTTGCCATTCATTGCGTACAACTGACCAGACAGGTTAAGAAAGTGCTGTTCTAGGCCTATATTACATCAATAGGAGCACGACACATCATTGTCGCAAAACCCTATTTTGTAATGTCGCAAAACCCCATTTTGTAAGGTTTAGTACTTAATGTAAGAACTTTGTGTTAAATTATCTGTGTCCGGGGACGTTAATCTAACCACTGAACTGAACTGAACTGTTAAATTATAACTTGTACCCTTTTCTTGTTCCATCTCAAATATATTATGTGGTAGAATATGTTTCTTAAACTATTTGTTTATTTCATTAACTGTTCTTATATAGCGCTTTTCCAGCTCAAGAGCTGCTCAAGGCGCTGGCCGATAGAGTAACTCAAATTATTCACTAAGTTGCCTAAAACGATCATAGAAGTGGGGTTGCTTTCAGCTAGCATCTAAACTAACAGGCGACACATACATGTAAAAGTTAAGAGCATTATATCGTGAGTAACAACAGCTAGGGTAGCTGGGTTGGTGGGTATGTGTATTTAAATGTAAGAACACGGGTGGGCGTGTGAGAATGGGAGTGGGAGATTAAGGAGATTCCCTACAAATTTCGTGTTCTAAAACACTTGGGTCTCAGGGTTTATTACAATGAATGGTTCTGGTCCACCCGTTTAATACCCACTGTCAGAGAGAGAGAGAGAGAGAGAGAGAGAGAGAGAGAGAGGAGGAGGAGGAGGAGGAGGAGAACACACACACACACCCACCCACACGTCCGTGTAGTACAGTACAGATGACAAAAAACCAAAATGCGTTTAGCAACTAATTCTTGCTTTTCACGTGCTTTGTGAAAAACTAAGTTGCTATTTAGTTCTGCCACGTTATGAGAAAACACAGTAAGTCCATTTTTATCAAAGTACTTTTATATCATCATCATCATGTAGTGTGTCTTGGGCAAAAAAGACCTGGCGGTGCCCAATCCTCTCCAGGCTGTTGGCCACAGCCGAAATCCACGAATTCAGTGTGGCTCGCCTAATTGGCCCTGAGCACATGGTCGTTGAACCTGTAGTAACGTGAGGTTCCTCCGCCCTGGCCGGTGACTTCTGTGTAGAAGACTTTCGCCCAGTGATGCCGTGCTAACATCACCCCTGTTAGTCGCCTCTTACGACACGCCGGGAAACGTTGGGTCTATTCTATTTAATGCCCGAACCCATAGAGCCAGATCATCAGGCCTTGCAAAGACTATTCTGCAAGGCACAGTGCAAGGAGGTAGAAGAAGAGGGAGACCGAAAAAGAAGTGGGAGGACAACATTCGAGAATGGACTGGTTTGACACTGAGCGAGCCATCAGGGCTGCTGAGGACAGAGAAAGATGGAGTATGCTGGTTAAACGAGCATCTGTGGTGCCCCTACGACCTTCGGGTTACGGGACAGGGTAGGATAGGACTTTTATATCATCCTCCTCCCTAGGGGCACATGTTCATTGTAAATATTATAGTCGGTGCCGTTAGATTGCAAAATATATATACGAATAAGTCATCAAAACACAAAATATGTATCATATAGACTCAACTGTCGATTTATCAAAAATTGTGTCCCGGCTGAACTTACTTTGTTTTGCCATCTCTGTACAACTTTCGTCATATCTTCGCTAGTGTTTGGTGAGCTCGTGTTCATACATTTTCCCATAATGACACAGAATATGTTTTAGGCTAAGTGAACTGTTTTCTTCTGGATCATTCAGTCAGTGACCGGCCAGCATTACATTACATTACATTACATGATTATTGCTTTAGGTCCAGCGGACTCTTCCGAGCCAAATCAGAACCGGACAATCCCTGATCCGCATAAAAGATCTGCTGAAACAACTCTAGTGGTAAAACTGAAAGCTCTCCACCAGCCAGTCACTTTACAATAAAGACATCCCACGCAGGGAACGCTGAGGCTGTACTCTAATTTATCAAACCCCCGTTTACAAAAACAACATAGAATACAAACATCATTATAAATTATCAACAAAACACATACATATAAAATGCCTACATTGCTGAATAATAACATCATAGGAAGCCCTAGTGACCACCTGGCAGAAAGCGTCCAATATTCCCAAGCTGATCCAACAGACCTCACACACAAATGAGTCTTGTCCCGGAAGAGTTTTCAAGAAAAAAGGTAGGTGACTGGTCTAGCGATGTCACAAAGAAAGGGGTTGGGGGGATGAGGATAAGCACTTAATCCCTCGCACTGTGTTGCCTCCCTTGTTTAGGCCAACGTTGCGATGACATTCAAGGGACTAAGGCCGGGGCTACTAGAGAATGAGAGACAGTCAAAAGGCCAGACGAGGAGAAGGTAGGCTAAGCTATGAAGGAATTCAAACAAGGGAGAGTCCAGGTGATACAGTTTATAACTAGTCAATTTTATTAAATAGAATTAGGTCATCTGAGTTGGATAATCTAAGGATGAGTCACTGAATATTGTCAATAATGGTTGGGAGTATCTTGGAGATATTCTGGGTGGGCGCCTTTGGGAATGCTAGGGCGATTGAGGACTGATTTCATCACTGAGCAGGAGGATATCTGGATTGTTCTGGGTGGCTTAGCCAGAGTTTCTTCGAATTGTGGTGCTCGTTGGATAGTAACTTAGCTTCGTGTTGCGAAGGGCGGTGGTTGGTCCAGGATTCTGGGTGGTCGGCGGATCAAAGAATTCTCGTGGTCAGCTTGGGGCCCAATGCGGGGCAGTAGGTCACCTTCTTAGGTGATGGCTTGATGGTGCAACTTCTAGTGGCGATGCAGTGGTGGTTTTTCAGCCTACGTGGCTGGCTGGCTGATTGGCGAAACTTGGGAGGTACGCTTCACATTGACGCCCTGGGTTGTCAGGGTCGCCCGCAGCGGGTCTGGCGTCTTACAGCTGGCAGGGCCGGTATGGTCGCCCGAATAGGAGCCCATCTTGACTAAGATGGGTCGAATCCCAAGAGTACTGCCGAGGCTCAGTGGTCACCGGGTGATGGGACGTGTCCGAGGCAGGCAGATGGGTCTTCGAAAGCGGAAGGCATGCGTCTGAAACCGAGAGTTAGTGTGTCAGAGCTTTTAGAGAGAGATCCCCCGAGGGGCGGGGCTTAATCGGCTTAGTCGGCTGAGCCGGCTAGCCTGGGAGTGATGACTGGACAATGTCAGCCTCAGAGGTGCATCGTCCGCTTGTCACAAGCGAAGAAGAAGATAGTATAGCAGATTGATAGAACAAAGCAGGAATGAGAAAGAGCAAATGAGAAAGACAGCGACAGTGGGAATTTAAAGCACGAAATTTCCAGAAAGTGGGGATACTATTTATACTGAAACCCAGGCACCCTCACGGGGGTGACCGGCCAGCAGTCAACACCGAGGGACGAAGACACCAAGAGGAACAGCGACGATCGACGACGACAGCCGCGCAAGACTTCCATGGAAGAAATATGTTGGTGTAGTAGCCTATTTTCCCTTTTTAGTATTTTAGGGAAATGGTGTGGTGTTGGTAAATGGTGCAGTAGCGTTTGGTGATGGTTTCTCCCTGTAAGGGTTGACATCGAAGTTCATTTAGGACTTCTGATGTTAGTCCTTACAAACCAGGAATAAAGGACAAGAGTAGGCCTCACCGCCTCGCGTTCTCGATTCCTCCCATTACCTGATAGTTAGAACTCTGCTGCACTCTGGCAGCTGGGCAGTGGGCAGATACTCACGTATCTGTGACAGGGGTAGGCGTCCTGGCCAGTAAGGTTACTGCAAATAAAACAAGAAATAGCCACTCACATCAGTTTTATTCAAAACTGACTTGATGCATCTACAAGAAATATCTGTAGATCTAGTTCTTCTGAAAAAAAAAATAAAAGAACTAATTTGGAAGTACATGAAACTGTGTGGTGAATGACAATTAGTATAGATTTTCCTTTTCCTTCTTCTACTTTTTTTTTTTTTTTACCGCTAGGGATGTGTGCACGTTAACAAATGCACACCCCCAAAATCCGCCCCTGGGTGCTAAATACAGAGAAGTTTTGTGGTCCTGATTCGACTTTTGGCAGTCTGCTGGACCTTACAAACATTGAATATCTATATATCACATCATGTAGACAAACATGATACAGTATTTACAGCTAAACTAACTGCATGCATGCTATATCAAATTATGATATTTACCCCAAAACATTTTTTTTTCTTTCAAATACCGTTTTGTGAGGACTTTACATCAGTATTATATTATGCATTACAAACATTAAATATGAAAGTACCAAAATGTTCATATCATTTTGGGACTGTTTAGGACTTCTCTCACACAGATTTGCAAAAACCTGGAAATATTTTATTGTGTTTGTGTGAATACATTGACTCACATTGCTATGCATGTGAGTCAAAACTGGACAAATAAAATGTATGTTTTAGTGCTCTAAGAGTAAAATGCATAGAATCCTACTAGATCCAGCGGATAATAAGAATCAAAGCTATGAAGAGATATTAAATACTTCTAACCTAAAAAGTTATAGACGACCTGTGTAAGATGAAGTATTTAAAACAAACTGCTAGAGCAAATAGAACTTTTAAAACCATTCCCACAGAGGCATGCACTTGCAATATATGCACACCACCACCACTCCTGCTACCTTCACTACCATCACCATTAGTAACAACAATAACAATAGTATAGTCTGATTATGACATATAACATGATATTGCACATGTATCCAATCCAACGGTCATTATCACAGTTCTTGTTAGTTAAGACTCGACAGCATGAATACAGCACCAAATATAATGATGGGGAGTCAAAGTACCGTGATATTCACATTGACAGCAGTGATGAGAGTGTTAATAATGAGAAAAGGTAATCGTAACACATTGAATGGGCTTTTAGTTTTTCTGCACAGCATCTAGATGGCCCCCCCCCCCTTTTTTTTTAATGGAGTCATGAGATATTGCGAAAGGGGATATGCAGAGTCACTGAGCAGATGAAAGCGCCTACTGTCAAAAGATGCAAGGTCCTTGAGGTTGTTTAATAATGGACAGCTTTGAAAGACTTGTGCTTATGACTTGAACCAGGGAATCCTGTAAGAACATCCAGGAAAAGGAGATCTTTGGAACAGACAACTTGCAAAGTCTGCATACTATATATTCCATTTCGATTGATATAAAAGAGGGAGAGAGAAGATTTTTTTGTGTTGCAAGGGTCAGAGAGTAAGCGCTGGATGCGTGATCTTCAATGCTCAGGTTGAATCATAATGTGAATGACAAATTCCCGATTTTCTTTTATCAAAGCAAGGCCTACAATCACCTTGACCTTTAAGATCGACGCAAAAAGGAAACATATAAGAAAGATCAAACTGTAGTATTTACATGCAACAAGTTTGGACTTTTTATCTCTCATACCTGTTTAGGGTCAAGGTTACTTCAAGTACCAATGTGACATAGACTGATGAAAGTTGCATAGTAAATATTGCAAGGATATATAACTCAATATAAGTCCACAATGAATCACTTAAAAATAAAGTGAAATGTTGAAAAAAAATTTGCTTTTAATAACATAACATACAGAGATGCCAACCTGCAGAAAAATCTGTCTGTGAGAAATTTATAAATTGTCAGTAGATTTAAAATTTTGTCAGTAGACAAGAGGGAGCAAAGGTCCAGGATTGAGATTTCTTATTAAAAATCATGTTGGAAAAATCAAAGATGACTGAGCTCCGCAAAAGAATTCTATAATAATCTGTGGTAAAACTTGACCCCGACCGAAGTCAGAAGGATAAGCGATGTCAGTTCGCAAAATTTTTAACATCAACCTGCTATGAATCAGAATCAGCACAATGTTAGAGTTAATTAAAATAAATCGCTTTGAGGTTGTGTATCTGCATAAATTTAAAAAAAAAGAAGTAAATCTCATTGATTTCTTTGCAATGTTTTGTCTGCTGCTGCTGCTGCTTCAGCGCAGCTAACAAGGTTGTGAACTACAATATGCAACAAGTTAAACTAATCAAATAGATTTATTACCTTATAAGGTCGTTGTATAATATGCTGAATTATTTTATACTGTCAAGTCAAGTCAAGTCAATGCATTCTTTATTTCTCAGAAAGAAAAATGTGGGTTGTCGCTTTGCAAGACAAGACAAGATTTTATAATGGCAATAAACGCAGTGACAGAAATGGAATAGTAACATAACAGTGAGGGGAAAAAAAACACAAAAAAAACACACCCCCCCAAAAAAAAACCCACACACACACAAATCACACACACCCACACCCACACATTCAATTACGTTATTACAGTATAATATTCAGCTCAAACAAACATACCAGATACACAACATTTGTACCCTTGCGTGCATCTGCATGTAATCACACACACACACACACACACACACATACACACAATATTACATAGGTTAAATTACATGTAGGAAATGATCCATTACAACAGATACGTTCATAGCAGGTGGAAGAGGTTACGCGAATGAGCACTCTCGGAAGGGGTAAGTGGTGGAAATGGGTCGGTGGTAGCAAAACAGTGCGGGGAAGGGGGTGGGTTTTAACACATACAGACAATAGTCCATCTGGGGTGGTTCTGTCCTAGCGCTGTACTATGCGCCGGCCGACTAACGCATTAAAGCATTTGACTGCGTAAAGGTCCGGTCACACCGCAAGAACTTTGCTAAAGCGTTCCTGGAGCGGTGAAAAAAAATCATCACCGCTCGTTACCGTTCACCAGAAGTTGGCCCCCGTTAAAGCAACGCCGTATACGCTCAGCCACCGCTT
Source organism: Oncomelania hupensis (assembly GCA_036898135.1). Taxonomy (NCBI): domain Eukaryota; kingdom Metazoa; phylum Mollusca; class Gastropoda; order Littorinimorpha; family Pomatiopsidae; genus Oncomelania; species Oncomelania hupensis. The sequence continues at coordinate 113,543,600 of CM072511.1, read as the reverse complement.
ATGGTCCCTCCTACCGCTCCGAAAGTTTTGAGCTGCACAAAATATTGCGAGCGGTGAGGAGTGGGCGATTTTCCGCTCCGGCAAAGTTCACCACCGCTCCAACAACGCCCAGTCAAAGTTTGGCACCGCTAGACGCAAGTTCGTGAACGCTTGGTTCCGCTAGGCCAACGCAGAAATCTTGAACGCTGGACCACCGCTGCTTCGCCAGCTTTGCCCGGGCGGTGATTAAACGTTGCACAAACTTTGGTGGAGCAGTTGTAAGCGTTTTACGAGCGGACGCGGGATTGCTGGAACGGTGTCTGGCGTTGAAGCAGCGATCCATTGCGGTGATGAACTTTGGTTTGGCGTTGATATGGAGGTGTCGGAGCAGGATCAGAATTTGGCTATAAATACGTGGAGAAATGGACCTGGAGCCCATTTGGAATCGAGCTGCCGTTGAGTGCAGACCTCAATTACATCGAATTTGCTCAAAGTTACAGTAAAACTGTACTACCATGGATGCTGAGAGACTTGCTATGGTTGGTGCACTAGTCCAGCAGCAGAATCAGAACCTCCTCAGATTGCAACAAGCTGTTGACAGAAGGAGAAGAGAGAGAAGAAGAAGAGACAGAGTTGTGTGGGTGAGACAGTGGATTCTGAGAAGGCCTGAACATGGACTGTATGACAAGCTGATGGGGAGCTGAGGAATGAGAATCCACGAGCCTTCCAGCACTTCATGAGGATGCCACCAGCCATGTTTGATGAAGTTGTACAGAGGCTGACCCCCAGATTGACCAAGCAAGATACCAATTACCGAGCAAGCCTGGAATCTGGTCTCAAAGTGGCAATCACCCTACGGCACCTGGCCTCTGGTAACACCTACAGAAACATGCAATACGCCTGGAGGGTTCCCCACAACACCATCAGTGTGGTAGTCAGAGAAGTGGTAAAGGCCATCATTGAGGAGTACACAGATGAACTCGTGTTTTGCCCAACAACTGAACAAGGATGGAGAGACCTGGCTGACCAATGGTACCAGAGATGGAACTTTCCCCACACAGTTGGTGTCATTGATGGCAAGCACGTGGCTCAGAATTCTACAACTACAAAGGCTTTTACAGCGTGATTCTGTTTGCCATGGTGGATGCTGACTACAAGTTCACCTACATTGACCTATCAGGCAATGGCTCATCCTCAGACGCTCAGATCTACAACGAAAGTGGTCTCCATCGTGGGCTGGACCAGAACAGGATTCATGCTTTCCTCAGCCAGATCCCCTACCCAATGACAATCAGGATGTGCCTTACTTCATCATCGGGGATGACGCCTTCTCACTGCGGACCTACCTCATGAAGCCGTACAGCACCAGAAACCTCACCCATGAAGAGCGCATCTTCAACTATCGGCTGTCCAGGGCAAGACGGGTCGTGGAGAACGCCTTCGGCATCCTGGCCAACAGGTTCCAGATTCTGCTCACAACCATGCAACATCACCATGAAACTGTCAGAACCATCGTGGAAGCTTGCTGCATCCTCCACAACCTGATGGGCACCCGCTTCCCAGTGGTCCAGAACAGACTTGTGGACCGTGCACAACCAGATGGGAACCTGCAGCCTGGGGCATGGAGAGAAGGACGGAACTTGGAGGACACTATCGTTGTGCAAGGCCCCAACACAGCCTCACGTGATGGGAAGAGGCAGCGAAACCCACTCAAGCATTGGTGCAACTCCCCATCAGGATCAGTGGATTGGCAGGAGAGAATGGTGGCTATCAACTGAACACTGTGCTGCTGCCTTTCCTTCTCCAGCCTTCCTCTTCTTTTGTCCACGTGGCATGATGATCCGTTCAGCTCCGTAGTCAAAAGCGGTATGGCGCTAAACCAACTTTAAACCCCCGCCGAGCCAACGCCCGCATGCGCAGAACGCCGCTCTATCAACGCTCGCGTCACCGCTAAACCAACGCTCGCTACCGTTAAGCCAACGCTATAGCAGCGCAGGCTTCAGCGGTGCACCGCTAAGGCAACGCCTGTGTTTTCGAATTTTTTCCCATTTTGTGCGCGGTGACGAGCGTTGTCGAAATTCGGTCCGCCCTCCCTACCGTTCAAGGAACGCTCCAACAAAGTGCGGGCGGTGTGACCGGGCCATTAGGAACAAAGCTGTTCCTGAGTTTGACTTTGTTGCATTTGGGTACTCTGTACCTGCACTGCGATGGCAAGATCTCAAACTCACTGTTCAGAGGGTGCGAAGTGTCGGCCAAGACCCCACGCGCTCTGCGAAGGAGGGCTTTCTCGCAAAGATCGGGCAGAGGGGGGACGGGGAGGCCTATGATCTTTAAGGCAGTTTGCGCTACTTTTAGCAGCTTGTTCTTCTCTGTGACCGACAGCGTCTGGAAGAACACAGGGCTGCAGTACAGTAGAAGGGGCTCTATCATGCTCCTATACAAATTGAGAAGCAGATTGGGGTCAAGGTCAAAAGATGTCAGTCTTCGCAGGACGTGAAGCCTCTGCTGACACTTCTTTTGAGTTGATGACACGTGGTCTTTGAAGCTGAGCTTTGAGTCCAGAGTCAGGCCTAGATACTTGGTCGTGTCCACAATCACAATGTCCTCACCTTTAATTTGAATTGGCTCTGTGACAGTGCCTTTAGAAGTGTAATCAGTCTGAAACGTGTAACAGTCCTTTTGCCATAATCAGCAGCTGGAAATATATATTCTTGTAAAAATTATTCTCGCTGTAAGAAAAATGACTTCAGCATAAATCCGTAAAAAAATATTTGCCACCGGAAAATAATACGGCGAAACCGTGAGGGTTGGCATTTCTAGACATATTGGCTCTGTCAACTTGACCTTAAAGTGAGGTCATTGAATTACTGAGCTTTCATGAGGATCACAATCACACCAAGCTTTGTTTCAAAAGCTTCAAAAGGTTTCAAGTAATTTACAACGTTAAAGATTCCCTACACAGACGGACAGACAGACAGAAGGATGGACAGATATTTTGTTTAAACATCAATTTTGGATTAAGCAGGACTTGTATCACACTCCAATTTGTGAAAATCTGGAAATGTGTATTATTGGGTGAATACATAGACTCGTTTTGCTGCACACATTTGAGCCATTAATAATGTTTTATGTAAGCGTGAAACTAAATTTGAAAGCAATGACCACTTCAAAGAAAAGATGTATATAAAGGAAAAACTAACCCCGAACAAGACTGAAAGGCAAACTTTAAAACATGTCTTTATAGATTTATTTTTCTTCATCACAATCCTTGAAAAATACATTTCATTTTAAAAATAAAAATCAAAAGAAAATAATGTGCCTCTTCAAAAATCTTTTTCCACATCTTCAGAACAATGGACGGCTTTCTACAGGTTATCACAACCAGGAAATATGTACTGATACAACAATGGTAATTCACAAAATAACATTATTATTAATATTAATTTCATCAATCTTATATAGCGCTTTTTCAGCTCAAGAGCTGCTCAATGCGCTGGTCGATACAGGGTCTAACTTTAGCTGCCCGAGGCACCCAGCTGCAGCCTTGGGGCACAGAGTCTGACGCCCAGATGACTGAGCACAATCCTGGGATAAAATTAATAATAAATCAATTGAAAAACAGGCAGAGCACCTAGCAATAAATAAGCAGGTCTTGTTGGCCTTGTGGCACAGTGGATTACTCGCCGGTTTCCTACGCCAAAGGTCACTTCGATTCCCACAAGGGGTGAACGTATGTGACGTACGTACTAGACTATCGAGGTCACCGAGGATTTTTCTGGGTACTCTGGTTTCCTCCCCCCCTTTCAATAATGGTTTTGGATGCAGCTAATATACAAATTTCATAACTACAAAATTTGATTTCCTTTCTATCTTCTAATAGTGATCTCCATGCACAACATGTTTGAGTGATAGATGTGTGTTTGTTGTGTGCGTGAGAATGGGGTGATACATGTGAGCGTGTATGTTGGTACAGATCACCACGCTTTGAGCCTGATTGGTGGTTTGGGAAAAGTGCCTATATACCAATATTAATATTATTATTATTATTGTTATTATTTTTAACTGTACCTTTTTTACCTTTTAAGATAAAAGGGAATGTCATACAAAACTTAATTGTATCTGACCCACCCACTTCAACTCCTATCTGTGTATAATGCCTTTCATTGTTGTTTAGGGGAATAAAAGGCTGTTAGTAAAGCTATCAAAACTTGTAAGAGCAACATGTTGTTCTTCACGCAGTATGTATTTGTAATCAATTCATGACAACCAGTTAAAACATGGGCAAAAACCCATAGGTGAAATAATAGCTGAAGCAAATAGAATGCTGTTGATAATTAGTAGTTTTGCTTATTTCAATTAGTAAAACACCAAAAGGTTCACCCTATAATAAAAGTATGAATAATAATTCATATAAACAATGTCCACCACAACACATCAATAACAACATAAGCTGTTTGCACAAAATACAAATATCAATACTGTTAAATAGACATGTAAAACGACAAAATAATAAAAAGAATCAGAAGAATCACATAATTGTATCACAGTATAAAAACCAATCGGAATGCAAAACATTCTTCCTTTATTGACAAACATGAAGTCACTGAACAAGTTAATAATCTGATTTAGATACAGGAAAATATCATTTTGCAAAATAACTATGCTAAGTATAAATACTTTCTTTCATCCAAGATGTGTTTTCAGCTTTAAAACTCCATATTCCAATCTAGCTGCTTCAAGCAAGAGCCAAGATCTGAGTCCTTTAAGCATCCTGATGCAACGCATTTTTCTCCAGTTTCTCTGTGCATGTAGACTACATTATATATATGCATGCACTATGAACTGAATGTGCATATACCATGAATGTGAATGTGATTTTAATCAACAGTCCTATTAAACTTCCTATAAGAAATTGTCATTCTTTTTTTCCAAATACTTACAAAAAAAAAGAAAAGAAAAAAGAGGTAAGAACAGAAAAATAAAATAACATAAATCCATATCACAGTGATATCTCTGAATGGTCAAAATCTGGAATACTGTTGAAAACGGAAAACTGCTAAACTGACAATTCTTGAAATCATTATAAGTCTTGACCAGTTTATTTTAATTCTCAGTCTTGTTTGCACGTTAGACAGTAAGTCAGTGGAAAGTCTGTAAAAGTCAACAGAGGAAGAGGACAGGACGGCAACGCTCAAAGTTAGCAGTGAATATTAAAATGAAGTTGGAGTTCAAATCTGAAGTGAAAACTTAAGTGACCCTAGGGTCAGCAGTGAAATGAACATGGTTTAATTCAGAGAAAAGTCTTGTGTCCAGTGTTCCACAAAATCAGGAGTGAACAGGGAATGGTTTCAGTGCTCCACTTGGACAAGGGCAGGGAAGGTGCGCATGCGAAGACGCTCAACCTCCGCCCGTAAAACAGCCACTTCCTGCGCCTGCGCCTTGGCCAGGTCCACCAGCTTGCGCCTCTGGACAATCTCCTGGTAACGACGTTCAGCCCCTGTGTCCATTCGGGACATGACTGAAAATAAACACACCAGGAAAAATAGTTAAATGCACTTGTTTTAACTTAACGCTTTGCCTAGTTTACAAAATACACCATGACATCTCCACTGCATATTTACTTTCCATGCTCCTAATGGGAACAAAATAAAGATTCAAGTTCTCGACTAACCTCTGGACAGTAGAACAATTGCTTGCTTCAGAAATTTTTAGTTTTTTTCTGTCAAACTGCCAGCATGACATACAGGGTTATCTAACTTTTATTTACTCATTGAAGTCTTGTCTATAACTTTTCTTTTTATTTGAGCTTCCTGACTTGCTTTCTTCTCATTTTTCAACTGACAATTACTTTCAGTTATTGTATGAAACGCTACACGTGGTGCTCTGCAATAAACCACCCCTGTGGCCATTCACTGCAAGAAGTGACCTACCATTGACATCGTCAATGTGTTTTCGTTCATTGACAGCTACGTTTAGCTCCTTGAGGTTTTCATCCAGGACCAGGTTGTGATTGTCTCTCTGTTTCATGGCCATCTTCAGTTCTTTGATCATCCGCTTCCTATCCTCCATGTTCTTCTCATGATGCTGTACACAGGCACAGCCCAAACACATGAACAAAGTGTCTTGATCAGCACATACACTTCTCATAAGTTAACTAGTGATCATGGAAACAAGGCTATTTACTACTCACATGTCTTTTTGTCTATTTTAAAACTGTTCATTGTTTTTAAAAAAAAAAAAAAGAAAAGAAAAGATCGCTCACATAAATAACTTTCTAACAAAATTGTAGACTTTGGTAATTCATTGTTATTACTGACTAAAAGGGGTTTGCCATAACAAGGCTTTAAAAAAAAAAAGAATTAAGAAGTCCAGGTTAACATGTCTGGATGGATTAGATGTTTATTCTATTGCAAAACACAGTTTACCTTCTTCTGTAGAAGGATTGTCTTTTCAAGGGTAGCAATCTCGTTCTGTTTCTTGGTCTCAAAATCGGTCTCATTCAGGTACTGAAACAGCAAAATATCAGTCAGTGTTATTACATCATGAACGCATCCAGACCTGCTGATGATAGTGATGATGACGCGGCTGCTGCTGATTATGATGACCATGTCGTGTGTGTGTGTGCATGTATGTCACTTGGCAATAAAGAATCTGGTATCTGTCATCTGAACGCTGAGAATTTAACCCTCACAGCTTGGATCTCTCTGGTGACCTTCATGAACTGAATGTCCTTCATCTTGTTCTCCAGATCCTCCATCTGCATTGACATCTTCTTGTGCTCCCTGCAACATGACAAATAACACTGCACTGAGCATGTGAAAATAGAGCGGATATTCACAGATTAAAAGACCAAAAACAATAAATCAATCACTGGTATTCAGATCTTTCTTTTTTTTCTTTTTTTTTTTTTTGTGCTGCAGTTTATTATCCCTTTCTATCGGGAAACTCTGGTCCGCCTAACCCGGGGAAGGTGTAGTCGCAGCCAGTGGTGCGCCCAAACCCTACCTACCTAACATTATTTGTGAATTTTTGAAATTTTTGCTGGGGGAGCAAACCAGAGTACCCGGAGAAAACCCCCGAGACATTGCCCGAGTCGAAAGTAAATAATATTCGGAGAAACATAACGCCCAGATGCTGACTCGAACCCACACCTGTCAGGCATTATTGGTTTCTGGCTTGTGGACAACGCAAGTTAGTCCCGCCTTAGCCCACTTGACCACAACGCTCGCTATATGATTTAAGGGAAGTAATATAAAAGGGAATAATTGGCGAAGAAGAAGGTCTGCTTTCTGTACAGAATACAAAGATCAAAAGGGCAAAAATAAACACAAGAACACACAGTGCAGAGCCAAGGACTGACCATTCAAGCTGGATGATGCCTTTCCGGAAATCTTTGCTCTCCACCATGCTGCTGATCTTGCTCTCTCCCAGTTGCTGCACACAGACAATAGCACCTTTATCAAAAACAAACTCTTCTTAGAGAGATTTACTATTTCATTTGAACAAGAGGTAAATGTCTGTCCTTCCATTAATTTGTGAGCCCATGGCGCGCCACATCTTAAGAGCCACTTGAAGTATTTTACCTGGAGAGTTTATGCCATTTTATCTTCCACAAAAACTGGTTACCGTTGCCTACAAGGCCCGTTTTCACTTCCCTCTGCTTTTACTTTACCTTGATGGTGGTATTGAGGTCCTCAACGACAGAGCGGTGGACAAGGACACTATCGCGGTAGTCGTGGACAAATTGACCGGCGTCAACTTCCACCTGACCCTGCTTCAGCAGCAACTGCACCTCCAGATTGAGACAGCAGCGCAGCTGGTCTTCCTTCAGTCTGAAATATCATCAAGAGATGATGACCTAGCATGTGTACATTTAAACATCAAGTTTTAATTCCAGTTAAAACCGTATTCTAAAGTCATAAATATAATGGTGTTATCGCCATAAACAGAACATGTACTTATAGAACAATACTGCCTTCTGACTGTTTTGTGTTTTGAACCGATTGGTATATATTCAGGGAAAAGCAAAACAAATATCCTTATTATTGTATTATTTTTCCAGAATACAGCATTTATTCCACCAAGTGACATTACACAAGAAATTTGTCCTTATGTTGGTAAACGCATGCGCACACAGACACCACAGACACAATCCATTCATCAGTCCTTTCATATATGCACAACATCATTATAAAATACAGTGACATGCTTTAAAACCTAACAACTCTCACGTGAATACATACATTCAATGACATGCTCTCACTGTCTCTCTCTCACACACACACACACAAACTCAGCAATGCACTCACACAATCAATGCCTAACTGTCTATGAACAGTAAAACTAGATGAATTTAAATTGATATTTCAAAATAAGATGCATAAACTACCAAAGAAGCACCGTTAAGAAATAACACAATTTAAACCAAGAAAAGTAAGTACATGCTTTAGCATGATCTATGGCCACGCACAGATTAGCACCTTCGCTTTGCCTGTGGTTCAACTTCTGAACAGTCTGGAACTGCTTAGGTCTGAAGTAACGCATCAATGAATGGGCATTTAAAGTCTTTCAAATGAGATGAAAAGAGGTGAGCCTTGATGACCAGCCCCTTCAACACTGTCGGATAAAACTGTCAGGAACACACAGCTGTTCTTACTTGTTCATCTGAATGGTGATGTCCTCAATCTCATTCTTCAGAGCCTCGTCCTCATCGTGTCGTTTTTGCAGGAATGCTGTCATCTCTGCCAGTATAAGGGCTGTCGTTTTCACCTGTGTTGTGCAGTAAAACAGTCCAAATGAGCACACCTGCTGTACCAAGACTAAACAAACAATTTCTAATAAAACCAAGACATGAATTTTGTTTCAATTCTTTATCCAAAGGTTGGTAGTAAAGCATGAAAACCTTCGTAGGTTACGATTTTATCTTTATCAATTTATGAGCTTTCGTAACAGGAAAATGGCAATGAGTTGTTTTTTTTTTATGTACAGAAACCTCAGCACTTTCTAAATGCAGCAGCTAAGTTGTGCTGAATGGTTTGACAGTGGGACACACGTAAAGGGACACAACAAATAGTGAAACAAGAGTAAAAAGATCCTGCATGGCTAGTGACAATACACTGAACAAAGCTTTTTACTATAAATTTTTAAAAAATAGGAAAGTGGAGGTGAATGAAAGATATAATAGAAGGGGGAGGAGGGGTGGGTAGAAGAAGACAAAGAAGAAGAGCACTTTGTATATGCAAACACACAAGTTAATATTTGGAGTAATATGACTTTAAAAAACACATATGTTCTAAATATAAACACACCTTTCAAACTTGGAGATGGAACCATATTAACAGGGCTTACCTTGTTTTCATACTCAATCTTGGTCCTGCGCATGAAACACAGGCGATTCCAAGCCTCATGGGGACAACCTTCAGGCGCGTTTTGGAATTTATCCAGTTCATCGAGAGCTGTCTGCAAGGCTGACTTGGCAAACGCATTCTGGCGTGCTGTGGATGGCCTTTCGGAGAATGGATTGGGGTTCTTGCCATCCAGCAGGGGAACATCTGTTCCCTTGAACTTTTGCACCCTGGAGAAGTAAGACAAGTCAATAAATCTTTGCATAAAAGAAATTTCTTGAGGTCCTATCCTATCCTATCGTATCTCGTCACTCGAAGGTCGTAGGGGCAACACAGATTTTCGTTTAACAAGCGTTCTCCATCTTTCCCTGTCCTCAGCAACCCTGATTGTTTCGCTCAGTGTCAAACCAGTCCATTCGCGAATGTTGTCCTCCCACCTCTTTTTCGGTCTCCCTCTTCTTCTATCTCCTTGCATTGTGCCTTGCAGGATGGTCTTTGCAAGACCTGATGATCTGGTGACGTTTTCTTGAGGTAAAGGACACATAACTTCTTAATGTAAAGGATACATAAGATTATACAACATAAATAACATTCAAAAAATATTATTCATGCCATTAGATAAAATCTTGATTGAAGATGAACTTCACATTATAACAAGAAAAATGTAAAATTCTACCTGGGACGTTTGCGGAACTGCTTGTAGAGCATGTCAGCCATGACAGCAGACACGTCGTTGAACTCTCGCTTGAAGGACTTGTCGTATACCTTGTCCTCGGCAACAATGGTGTCATACTGATTGCGATAGTCATCCAGGTTTGCTCTAGACTCGCTCAAAGCTTCCGTAGACAGTTGCTGCATTATAGAAAAGCAAATCATAAAGCCATGAACCTTACATTCTTGATCAGGATCAAGATAACAATGCATCTCACTAACTTGATTAGGGTTCAAATCAGAATTACTATCTCGCTAATGTGAGATCCTGTCTAGGTTCCATCTGAACTCCTGCACTGACCAATCAGGCTAGTTATCTTAAAATATGGAATGCTGATATAACTTTTACCTTGAGCTTCTTCTTGTGGTTGAGTTTGAAGTTCAGCTCTTTCTCCCTTGTGTCCAGCTCCTCCTCCACCAGCAGTGCATAGCGCAGACGCTGGATCTTCAGTTCCTCCTGTCGCGACATACAACAAGTAGCCTTGCCATTCAAATGTATTCTAAACATACAGTCTTTAACACGGGCCTTGTATTTAGAGAGCTCTTATTCTGCGATGGCCTTGTGTACTTGTGTCCGTTGCTTTAGTTATGGGCTGGTGCAAATACATGATGTAATTTCTTGATGGGATTTCACAATTTGAAAGAATTTCTACTCTGCGTTCTGCCTGACAACATGACAGCATGCCGTAAAAGTGACAGGGACACCAACCTGATAGAGAACCATCATGATTTTGATCTTCTTCAGGAAAAGCTGGTTGAGGCAGTCGTCAAAGTTGGCCATGCCCTCTGTGATCACACTCTGCAGCTTGCGCAGCTCTGTTTCCAGTTGCTGAAATCATCCAAACGTTCAACGATAACAAATTATAGTCCATCAATAAGTACATTTAAAAATATTTACAAGATAATCAACCATCACCAACGCATACCACTCTGCCATTTAGTACATGATCAACACATCTCAATGGAATATTACTACTGCCCATCTGTTCCAACAATTAAACAAAATTACTCTCAAACCTTTCTGAACTTTTCTCTCTCCTCATTCAGTTCTTTGACTTTACGCTCGTATTCCTTGAAGGCCTTGAGCTCATCTTCTGTCCAGTCAGCCTCTGGCTTGCCTTGCTGCATGAACAAGGGGATTGGCACATCCTGCAAACAGAACACAACAAAAGTTAATAACAACAACACTGACACAAATAAATCAGGGGTATCTCTTTTTCCAAAGTTCTGGGTGTCAGACGATGAGACTAAACCAGCAAGCAGGCGCCTTGAGTGACTTGAGTTAGATCCTATATCGGCCAGCACCTTGAACAGCTCTTGAGCCGGGAAAGAGCTATTTAAGAATGATTATATACATTAAATAAATATATAAACATTACTTCATGATCCTGTACTCCACATGTTAATGCTGGCTGGAGCAATCTTTTGGTATGCCAGCTTTTGGAAACACATATTACATAAATCACACACTGGATGCTGAACCAAAATTCACAGAACATCGGTAGTTAGATACTGTTTTTTTTCTTCACATGAAAGATGTTTCAATAATGAATCTACAACATCAACAAAAATGTCCCCACACTAAACACAGCGAGTTGCTTTTCCTTATATCAGTAAGACAAGTCAAAATGTTGAGGGAAATAAAACGCCTGACTGAAAGTTTCTCTCTTCATGCAGATCATTAAAATAAAAATAATGCTGCTAACAGCAAGCACAATCATCACTGTTAAAATTTAGTATAAGAAAACTTTCAATAGTTCCCATGTTACCTTCTTCAATTCGTCCTCTTTGCGGATTTCCAGGACGCCACCCATCATCATGTCAAGAGCGCGCTCTCTCTGGTTGTCTCCCTTCTCCCTCGCTCGTCTCTCTTCTTCAGCCTTCTGCTGTTCTTCCACCTTCTTGCGCTGGGCTGGCGTCAAGTACTTCTCAACTGTCACCTGCCATACAAAAAAAATAACCACACAATATGGAAACCAGCAATATAGTTCCTGTCACTGCAAGCAATACTTTGAAGTGTTATTTATGTTGATATATCCTCATTTGCTTTTCACCAAACTATCATACATACAGTACAATACAGAAATAAGCAATGCAGTCCCTGTTATTTGCAAGTAACATTCAAAAGTCTTCTTCTTGCACTTTTCAAATTATACAATAGTATAATAATACAATATAAAAATCAGAAACAAAAATGTGCAACTAACACTAATTTCACTTTCTCAAAACCCAATATAACTACCTCACTGTTTTCTACCACCAGGAGGCGTTCCGGCTTCTCCAGCACACTCATCTGTGGCTCAATGACGGCTTCCTGCAAGTCAAGGTCACTGAGGATCTTGGAAATGCGCTTGTTTTTCTCCTTGATCTTGGAGATCTCTTGTTCCTTCTTCTGGTACACCTCCTCAAAGTCTTTGTTGAACGCCACTTTGATACGATAGATTGCATCCTATCAAAAGAGCAAGCGTTGGCACATGTTCATTTATTTCTGAATATGAGTGTGCATGCAGTGAAAGTGATGATCCATGTGCATCTCATTTTAGCCTTTATTGAGCAAAATATAATTTTATTAACAGAAACTTTATCCAATAAATCTTTGAAGGAGCAAAGATCTCATTTTATCTTTCTCTTCAAGCACACACGTTTGGCAATTCATGCATGGCTTTCATTCTTGATAACCCAACTGGTTATCCTATTTTGTAACGGCCTGCCTTAATTAGAAGGTCTATGGAAGTTCATAAAACTCCCAGAACCTTTCAATTAAGACAAGCCATTAGCAGTAATTACAAACTGGAAGCTGTTAGTTTTAGCAGGCAAGAATAACTCGCACATCGTTTTAATTATGGGCAAAGTATGTTCAACATAATTATTAACGAAGCAAACAAAGCAGTTACTCTCATAAAAAGGAAGCCAAAACAACACAAAAAGCCTTCAGCAAGCAACATAATCCTGCAAACGATAATAATTAACTGCAGTTTGTGGCTTACTTCGTAAGTGACAATGAGTTATCTCCCGCAAGAATAATAAGAACACAATAAGTGTTTCAGCTTAGAAGATTAAAAATAACAAAAGATAGCTACACCATACTGGTCGCTCTTAAATTTTAGTCAGTACAACTTATGTTAATCTGATGAATAAAAATTGATACAACAACAAATTGAGGCATTTTAGCTCGCTGCCTGATTCCTAAAAAGAGCCTGCTTTGATCTCGGGTAACCAGCGCACTGGGCCTTTGGTTCCAGCTTGCTTTTAATGGCATTGTGATAACAGAGAAGACAACGTGCATTTCTCTAATCGTTTCTGCTTTGTGTAGCAGTATTTCTAAACTTTGCTTGATTCACTTTGTGTGTTTAGTTAGCTAGATAATCAATCTCTACGTTGTAATTTTTTTTTTGGTGATTCTGAATGAATACGGCTTTTTGAAAAATTTATGTTGAACGCGACAGTGTTTGTTTGAGATTCTCCTCTTTGTTTAATAGTATTTTGCATGTGTCGGTTCCTTTCCTTTTTTTTTTTTTAAAACTGTTTAGAAGGTTCTAGAATTAGTATCAAATCTTTGAAATTTAAACAAGCCGCTTGGTAAATATTGTTAGACTGAATCTTATACAACATTTTAATTTACATTTTTTAAACTTGGACTCCATTTTCTAATGCTACATGCTCCACACACTGTGCTGGGATGGTGTTGAAAGAGGTCTGATAGCATGGCCTAAGCTGCCTGGAATGCAAGTAGCAGCCAGAAAAAAGGGGGAAAAAGGGGCATGGGAGAGGTTGGAGAGGGTGGTAGTGGTCAGGCAATCTATTTTTACCTCCATCCTTAACCACAGCGTTTGAGATGGCATGTAGCATATGTGTACTTCTTAAAATCAGTATATTATAGACTACTTGTATTTTGTACAATGAACAATGAGCTATCTCCCTAGTTCAGCTTAGAAGATTACAAAGAATAGAAGATCATTAAAGAGATGAGCAATGATGCAATAGATACTATTGCGAACAAAGGCCGTTAGATTTTAAAAGATTGATTCTAGAGGCACAATGTTGCTAATTAAGGGATGAAACGTTTCAAAAGATAGAAGTCGTGCAATGTACTTGAAGTATTAAGAAATCCTCATAAAGAAACTGAATAATAATGCATACAGTGAAGATCTAACATAACTCCATCAGCTTCGTGTTTGGGATAAGTATGAATACATCAAGTCTTTAAATATTGCTTTGTTTTCCAACGAAGGCAAAGAACCCGAACCATGACAGAACTTGAATAAGGCAGCCTATGGACTTAGGCAGACTTCAGAACAAATGATATTCGCTGTTTATGTAATCTTTTCTTCTCCATAATAATCAACACAAGATGAGCAACATTCACCACTATACAACATATAGATATTGCACCTCGTGATAGTGATTACATATTTAAACATTCACCTCCAGCAGGACAATCTGGTTGATTCTCTGGTGACGCAGATGCAGCTCGAACTGGCTGTAGAACAAGTCACTGCCTCCCCCATACATGGCACCTAGGGATATAAGAAACGCATTGAAATAATTAAAAACATTATTATAAAGACAGCGATTGAAATTCATTCACGGTTCACACAACCCCCATGAATTGGTGCTGCATATGAATTACATGGATTTTAAAGATCCTGATGCCCAGGTCCTAGATGGGCAAGTGCCAGAAACATGAATATACCCAGCAAGCACTAGCCCTGTTTTTCCTCAGTAATCTAGGTCATTGCTCAGTTGCCTGAGGTGTTAGACGATGAGCATAAAGCAGTAATTTGGCACCTAGGGCAGCTTGAGTTAAAACTTGTTTTGAGCAGCTCTTGAGCTAGTAAAGTGCTATATGAGAACACAAATTGCAATTATAATATTTGTTTGTTTTTGTTAGCATGGTTGAGAGTTTGCAATGGGCTGTGGGTACATTCCTGAGTGATGTTGTGCTATATAAACTATACCATTATTATTTCTTGCCTAATAAATACCCTAAGCAGCAGGACAGACTGTATTATTGCTTATGTTGATCATAGTTTCATACAGTTATATATTGTTGACCTACTAAGATTCATATTAAACTGAGATTATTTATCTAACACTGTTGCAACAAAATAATTTTTTATAAGTCCAGAGTGGTAAACTATCATATACACTATGTTTGTATGTATTTGTATTATATTTTAACTGTCTAAAAAGGGCATTGACATACGTGTGATAGAACCAGAGTGCGTGGATAGGTGTTTGAAGGAAAAGATGAAGTGTAAGAGTACGCAAGTGATTAGATTTATAGAATGTATATAAATTTAGTATTGATTTTGTAGCTCTGTTAAATGCTATAACATGACTGTTTTTAATTATATGTTTTATATGCTTGACATACATTGCTGTGAAGTTCCTTATGGGATAATAAAGATTTGTTGTATTGTATTGTATTGTAATTTATTTAGAATGCTTTACCCAAGCTTCCACTGATGGATGGCTGTTCTGAGCTGAAGTCTTCACCTTCTTCAACTCCGGTTTCAATTTCTTCCTGCTGCAAAATCTCCACATATACATCAATATGACAACCTCAACAAATTCGCCACAATCATCAACACAAAAGGATCATAATTATTGTGTCGTTGGTCATAATCAACATTAGTAACAAACACAGCATCAGAGTATTATGGTCGCATATTTAAGTATAAGAACAACACTGAAGATCACATTAATAACATTAGTTAATTTCACTGGTTAAAAAAGATAAATAAATAAATAACACAAATCTCCAACTTTGCCTGTCAGCTTTTGTAAACACAATCAGGTTGACGTAACTTTGATAAAGTCTGTTTTGTTCACTAGAAATAGCTGAGTTCAATTATTATCTGACCTCTTGCTTGCAGTATGCTTTAAAAAAAAAAAAAAAAAAAAAAAAAAAAAAGCTTTTCTACACTCCCGAATGCTGCCAATGTGATCATTGTAACATAAATATTTAAATGCAAGAAAACAATTGGGTATGGACTTACGCCTGAGGTTGATGGTTTAGCTGTAAGATCCACTTCTTTCTTGCGGATCTGAAAAGACAATGTAGCTCAATACAAAAAAGTGACAGAGTAAATATAAACATTACCAAGAGATACTGGAGAGGCTGAATAAAGACTTTTATACACTGCAAGATTTTACCTCTTGTTCTCTCATTTCAATTCTGCGGCGAGCGGTAATGATGGCAAGCTTGCGTAAAGACTCTTTGGTGCGCTCAATCAAGGGGAAGTTGGCAACCTCCAGGTTAGAATTGAATGCCTGAGGAACCAAAACTCATTTTTAGAACAACAACATATTAAACAACATTAATGTGCAATGTTAGCTTGACCATTGGGTTCAATATTGTCAGTAATTGTTGTACAGTCTTTATATAATAATAATAATAATAACGGATTTTTATATAGCGGGTACTCCAGCCTATGACCAGACTCACCACGCTTTACATAGTCATTACATATAAATACATGCACTCGATAAAACATCACTTTTGCTACAATCCACCAAAGACGGAACAGTAAAGGTACAGACTATTTACAACTATGTACATAAATTACAAAAAAAGACCGAAATAGACTATTTACAACTATGTGCACAAATGACAAAAAGAAATAGAATAGCAAAAACCTATTCACTGCTATTTATATGCCCGGTTAGGCCCAGGAAGAAAAACAGTATAAATATTTACAGCCGTGTATACACTTACGGATCAGACATAGACAAAAGATGAGAGAATGGCAGCGGGATACAAATCAATCTGAATAATGCAGTTTGAAGAGGTGGGTTTTGAGGGCCTTTTTGAATGATTGTGTTTTTTGTATGTTGCGGATAAGGGAGGGAAGGGAATTCCACTGCTTAGGTGCGGAGTAAGCGAATGCACGTTTGCCGTATGTCTTAGTGCGGGTGACGAGAACCTTGAGTGTGCGAGTGTCAGCAGAAGATCTTAAAGTGCGTGAAGGGGAGTAGACAGACAGTAGATCAGCAAGGTAGGAAGGACAAGAATCTGTGAAGAAGTTGTGACAGAGAACAGAGAGTTTGTACTCTATGCGTGCTTGCACAGGAAGCCAGTGAAGGGAATGTAGTAGAGGTGTGATGTGATCGCGTTTCTTAGCTCAAAATACTAGTCTAGCTGCTGAGTTCTGAACCTTTTGTAATTTGTCAATGATGTGTTTTGGGGAGCCAGCAAGGAGAGAGTTGCAATAGTCAAGACGAGAAAGGACGAGAGCGCAGACTAGGGTTTTGGTGGCAGGGACTGTAAGATAGTGGCGAAAGGAGCTGATTTGGCGTATGGCCGTGTATGCAGAGCGACAGACGTTGGAGATGTGGTTGTTGAGGGACAGGTCATCGGAGAGAATGTAGCCGAGATTTCTTGATGAGGATGAGAACTGAATGTTTGTTGTCCCTACTGTAAGCGATGTTGGGAGAGGCGAGAGTGAGGAGGAGGTGTTGTGCTTGTGAATGAGGAGGGCTTCGGTTTTATCGTCATTAAGCTTAAGCTTGTTGAGTGTCATCCATGACCTAATGTCTGTGATGCAGTTCTCCAAAGTCTGAACAGTGGAATTAATGAGAGAGGGGGCGGTGGATTTATACATATGTGAGATCAAGAGCTATACAAGATAGAGAGATTAAATTGCAGAGATTTTGTTTGGTGGAATTTAAAGCTATTGCGCAGGAGCAATCCAATCCTCTTGGTGCAGAAATTAAGACAAGCGGCATGATGAGCAAACTACATGGTAATAAAACCATAATAAAACAGACAACTAATGATGCACTACAGATACAAATTTGTCAAAGAACTTTGGAAAAATCGTCCGTAAAATATTATGGCAAACATAAATGACTAGAGGAAAAATAACCAGTGATGTACCTGGATGGATCGTCCTTTGACGGCCATGTTATCCCAGCACTCACGCTTGATCATCTCACGCAAATAGCGCTTAGCCAGGTTGTCAAACTCAATCTCCTCCCTCACCCTCTCCACTTCCGCCTCACCCTCTGCCTGCAGTCGTGTTTGCTCATCGATGTCAAGGTCAAACTCATGGCGACCCAGCTTCTCAATGTCTGGTAGCTCCTCATTGCGTTTCATCATGGATTGAATCTGCGTGTAAACATCATAATCTATGTTATGCCAGCACTACTTCGCGATTCAAAAACTGGTACAGAATCCAATATGTAAAACAGGAAGGGGATTAATGGAGGTGAGAAAGGCACCCTAAGAAATTAGATTCCTAAAAATAGCTGCAATTATTTAAAACAACGGCAAATCAACTAGATAGTCATTTGACAATCTGCATGCTGGATTCTACAGATCACCCCCATCTGCCATTTCAACTGAAAACAACTTTTTATACCAATTCTACAAAATGCGTCAGAACTTACCAGAAATGAAATTGACTGCTCTAGAAAAAACCCGAGCAAATGGATAAAACAGATAAAACAACACTAACAACTCCAAGAATAATAACAACAATAACAACAACAACAACAATAATAATAATAATTATAATAATAATAATAATAATAATAATAATAATAATAATAATAATGCATGCTATATACACATTTTTCATAGACACAAAGTGCGGCAATCACTAACGCACATATAAGCTCACATCACATGTTAAACACACTTTTACATTCCCAACAAACACATATAGTACACCAATACACTTACCGTCTTCCGAATGTCCCTGATCTGCTCTCTCAAGACCTTCTTTGTGTCAGCATACTGTTTCTCTTCTTCTCTCAGGCACTGTGGACAAGAAAAGTGATCAAGAAGTGACAACACTGTTATGAATGTATCAAGACAAAACAACACAAAACAAGCATCACCATGAAGCCCAAACTGTAACCAAGGAATGGATCTAAACTGATCAATCTCAGAACATAGCAAATAATTTAGCTTTCTGTTACTTAAACAAATACAATTCTCATCCAAATGTAATGCATTCGGTGCATGCACATGTATATGAAAATGTTCCCACAAGAACTTGATGTGTTACAAGAAAGACAATAACAACTTTTATTGTAAAGTTTACAAACAATCCTGACAAAATTACCTCAAATTCTCTGTCTTCTAGCCAAGTGCTGTTGGCACGAGGTTCTGGAGTTGGTGTGCGATAGATTTCTTCATTCTCCAAAGCTGATTTCTTCATTTGCTCCTCTCGATCCTAAACACAAGCACAAAACAAGCAAAAAATAATAAATATTATTTAACTACATCCATGGAAACAATATTCTAAAAACACTAGAGAATGGTCCCATGTATGACATCCAAACATTTGGCTCATTTAGTAGAATATGTTCCTAGAATCTGGAGGATAAATGTTAGAGTAGGACATTTCTAGATGTGGAATCTGAATTTATACCAATCAAGGTAATACATTCAGAATCTGGAAATGCTCAACTTCAGCATGTTACATCATCAAAACACAACTTTTGGAAACTAACTTCTAACCAAAATATCAATGGTGAGCTGCAGCATGTTATGTGATGATGAGTAAAGCAGAGATGGGTCATCTGCATCCAGAGAACAGATGTTCTCTGCCCTAAAGAGCATGATAAAGAAACATTTTACCCCAATCTACTTGACTATAACCTGCAACAAAAAGACTTTTAAAAAAAAAAAAAGGTGTTTACTTTAAAAAAAAGAAAGAAAATTATTTAACATACTAGAAAAACCAACGCCATGTAACATACAAACAAAATCCACACCATCCTACTCCATCACAATACAATACACTAAGATTAACAATATTAATAACAAAGGAGAACAGACTTGACAACAATTATTATTTAATGAGAAGTTCAGTTATAAGAAACCATCTTAGTTAATTAATTCTAGCTAGAATCTTCGTTTAAGAAATAAAAAATGGTGCGGTTAGTTCAAAACTTTCATTCCTTTAAAAGAACAGACAGCTATCAGTTAGTATAGCAGTTTCACCTGCCTAGCATAAAATTATGAACTTGTGTTAACAAGCACAATGTTCAGCTCTTGGGAGAAAAAATTCATTTGAAGAACTGTTCTAAAAATACAGAAATTGTTCTAGAAGTACCAAGAAAAAAAAATCAAATACAGTTTATAAAAGTTTATCAATTAATCATAAATACATTTTTAGGAATGTGAATCAGCTGAAGTAATGAAAAAAAAAGTTCAAAGAATTAAAACTAGAAGGGCAAAGCACATATGACTACACCCTAACCCTAACTCCTTATGGAACTTGCAATATTTAACATGAAAATGAGTGCCCAGAAAAAAAAAAAAAAAATGAAACGTTAAAATTAGCATTAAAATGGAAAGTAATACTGACTTTGATCTTTCCATGCTCTTGACCTTGAGATGACCTTGACCTCAGGCTACAAATACACGCATGTAATATCAAATAAATTACCGCAAAGGTTGTAATAGGCCAATAAAAGGGTGACCTTGGGATGACCTTGACTTTCAGTGACCTTGACCTTGGGATAACCTTGACCCTCACATGATCTCTCATGCATGTCTGATCAAATAACCCAATGTTGCATACTATGGGCTAAATAAACAACCATTCCACTGTACAATGACCTAGTTTCTTGTATGTTTTTTCAAGGCCTAAAATGACCTTGACCTTCAAGATCAATGCAAAAACAGAGCATATATGAAAGATCAATCTATCATCTCTAAATACAAGTTTGTACTTTATACCTCTAATAGGTCACTTCAAAGAACCTTTACTAATTGACTTTGGAAAGCTCCAGTGACCGTGACCTTGGAGTGAGATTGACCAAGTTTGTAAAGTACATGGGTCTCATAGATATCTATAATGCATCAAAGAAACATAAATTCAATATTAAACACCTAAAAAAAAGTGAAATTTTGTGGAAAAATTGTCATTTTTTTACTTTCATTTGATGACCCTGTAACCTTGACCTTGAAGTAAAATCATTTATTTACTGATCCTTTATGAGGTCTCAAGGGTATACACCATTTTATCAAGTTTGCTTGTGATAGTTGAAAAACTTAGCCACTTCAAAGTTTTTGCACAGACTGACCTTTTTCTGCGATGTCATTTTTGGATTATTTAGGCCTCATCTCACACAGATTTGCAAAAGTCAGGAAACATTTTTTTTGGAGGGCGAGTACATAGACTCACATTGCTATGCATGTGAGTCAAAAGATAGACTTTACTGTAAACGCTTTGATATAAAAAGACAAAAGAAGATTTTATTGTCCAAGAAAAATGGAAAAATATCTCCACTAATTGAAAACCAAAAGCTGAGAGACACTCTTGGAGGAAGTAGAAGGGGAAACGTATTAAATAATAGCTAAATACACATCTTTATAATGTGAGTTAAATTTATAATCTATATCACGTTTAATGTGCTTAGGGTACAATGTGTATGCGTAATATAAATTTGTAACAAAATTTGATACGTGATAAAACTAAAATAAAGAAAGAAAAATTTGCAAAGCCAAAAATGAGATGAAAGTAGAATTTTAAAATAAATCAAAATACCTGAAAGCTTGAAGAGATGTTCAAATTAACAAATAAGACATTGACATAATATATTTTGTGTTCACTGTTAAGAATTAGAATTTTATGTCTAAAAATATGAGATGCTAAAACAGGTAATGTAGATTGGTTGGGGCACAAAAAATACCTGCTGAAGTAGCTCCAAAAATAAAATTTAACAAATTATAAATACAGCTAAAAAATCATTTAAATATTTTCATTTTTCTGTTTATGAAATCTTTGATGCGTTTGTCTAAGCTAGAGCATATAAGAAATTCAGGCATAGCAAAATAAAAAAAAGTAAAGAAAGTGGTTGAAACAAATTATGATGATTATCATGATACTGATTGTGTTTTATATACCAGTAAAATCCATGCTGTAACATGCTCTGCATGGTGCATATGATTGTAGAGAATATCATAAAATACATAAATAAATAAACATTAAATATTTTTTTAATAGGTGACAAATCAGTGTGAGAGATTTTTGCAGAGTATACCAGAAAAGATATATAATAAAGTAAAAGAAAGAAAAAGGCTAAATTAAAATTGTTAAAAAAAAATCAATGTGAGAATTAAACAGGCAGAAGGCGAAGTATCAAAGTGACAGTAAAGGAAATATAAAACTGCTTGGAAAAATAATTCAGTGTGGAAGAGTATTGTATAGAGTAGAAGTAAAGGTATGAAGCATGCAGAAGTAGATCTGGCATAGACTACTGTGCTTGAGTTTCTCAAACCAAGCAGTTTTCCAGTCTGTACTCACACTGCCAAATTTCTTGCGCTTCTATTATGACAATAACAAGCACACCCCAGTGTTAATGTTAACAAGACATGACACATCCCAAGGTTAATATTAACAAGACATGACACACCCCAGGGTTAATGTTAGCAAGGCATGACACATCCCAGGGTTAATGTTAACAAGGCATGACACACCAGGGTTAATGTTAACAAGACATAGCACACCCCTGGGTTAATGTTAACAACACATGACACACCCCAGGGTTAAATGTTAACAAGGCATGACCCACCATTCTACACAATGGTCAGAAACACACACCACAACCTTTACCACAAATAGTACGAATCATTACCCTATAAAGTTACAATTTAACAAACATTTGCTTCAACAGACTTGAGTGTGTATATATGTCTGAACGTGTGAGCATGTGTATGTGTGTGTGTATGGGTACCTGTTTGTGTGTCTGCATGGCTGAATGTACGAGTGTGTCTGTGGGTGTGCATGTGGGTGGATGGATGTGTGAGTGTGTGCATATGAGCATGTAAGTGCATGATTCAGCAGCATATCTTTACAAGATTTCTCCTGATTCGATCACCAGCCTACTGCAATTAAACTCAGCGTTTGGTGACCTTTTTTTCATTAATTCTCTCACACTAGCTGAATCACAGCATTGGAAGAGTGCTTACGCTTACCTTTCTTTCTTTCTCTGCAACAGAGGGGGGGCGAGAGAGGGGTCGGGGTGGGATCCAGGTATCCATATCACGCAGAGCTTCATCTTGTGGTACAAGCATTTCCGCTAGCTGTGCCCTGCGACTGTGAAAATTCTCCACTCCAGACTTGGCCTTGGCGCCAAGACCTCCGCCATTTGTTAGGCTAAAAAACAATCCCCAAAGCTTTAATTAATATTTGTACAGACCTTCATATTTATATAATCATTGATTATAGTCAGGTTATCAATCCCATCACAAACCCAGCTAACAAAACCTAAGGGTAGCACTTAGTTGAGCCTTGCTTTTGTGTACCCTTTATATTTTATAGGTAATGTTTGTTTGTCTATAGAAATAAAAATTATGTTTAAATCAAAGGAGAAAACAATTTAATTTGTTGTCTGTATCAAAGTTTTCATGGACAAATGTTTTCATGGGCGCTACAAGCATGCAGAATCAATAACCATACTGCCAACTTCCCCTAAAACATGCTGCAATTTCATGGTGTATTCAAGGCAAGTCAAGTCAACAAATCTTTGTTACTTCAATGGAGAACTGGCATAGTACATTGTGTAAGCCAGAAAATATTTTTGAAAAATCTGAATATGAACTATTAGAATGATCAATGTTGGTAGTTAAAAAATGGTCATACTTCCACTTGTAGCAGCACAGAACTCCATCAAATCCTGTGGTGAAGATGCTCTGACAGTCCTCAGAGAATGCAACAGCACAAATTCCTCCATTCTTGTAGTCGTGGGGCGTGATCGTAAGAGTGCGCTCCTGCACAATTAAACATTCTGACATACATTGTTCAAAGCATACTACATTCGTGCTGTATGTACACAATTATTATATTCTTCAATATAAAATATACTATAAAATAATTTGTGTCATAAAATAATCAAATTATCCCATAAAAATAAAACTAAATCCATTTCAAGATCGCACTTCCAGTGATAAAATCACATTTCTTTTGAACAACAACTAATAAATTCTTCTCTAAATCAAAGTGATGAAACTATATTTCCTTTTACAAATAATATCCTCCACTAACCATACTGCCGATGGTTCTCAGCATGAGGTTGCCATCAGCTGCATAAGATGCCAGCCACTTGAGGTGGGGTGACAGCAGCAAGTTGCCTCCCTGCAGCTGATGACCAGGGAAAGACCCTTCATGATGCAGGTATAGCTCTGGTGCATCTTTCTGTTCACACGCAACACAGGCAATAATATTAGTGCTAATCATCTCCATATAAAACAGCTTTGTTATCATAACACAATGAGTTTGCTGTTGTTAATTTTACACTCCTATCCTATCCTGTAACTCGAAAGTCGTTGGGGAACCACAGATAATCGTTTAACCAGTGTACTCCATCCTTTTCTGTCCTCAGCAGTTCTCATGGCTTCAATCAGTATCAAGCCAGTTCATTCTCGAATGTTATCCTACCACCTCTTTTTCTGTCTCCCTCTTCTTCTGCCTTCTGCACTGTGCCTTGAAGGATGGTCTTTGCAAGGCCTGATGGTCTTTGCAAGGCCTGATGCTCTGGTGACATGGCCATACCATCAGAGTTTCCATTTCTTCACCACTGTGAGCATGTCATTGTGTTGTCCAATGGCTTGT
Organism: Oncomelania hupensis; assembly: GCA_036898135.1. Classification (NCBI taxonomy): domain Eukaryota; kingdom Metazoa; phylum Mollusca; class Gastropoda; order Littorinimorpha; family Pomatiopsidae; genus Oncomelania; species Oncomelania hupensis. The sequence goes on along the minus strand of CM072511.1, from coordinate 113,518,990 downwards.
GTGATGGTCAGTCGGACTTTGTCGTTGGTGATGCGCTGGGTATAGGCAATGCCCAGAAGTCCTCTGTAGCACCTCATCTCCATGCTTTGTATTCTTCGTTGTATGTCTGGTGCGAGGGTCCATGTTTCGCAAGTGTATAGGAAGGTGGAAATGACAAGGGAGCGCAGCAGCCTTACCTTGGAGTGTACTTCAGCTTAGAACTTGCTGTAAAGTGCATGACTATTTTTGAAATCACCTAACCTATGAAACCCATCAATGAAGCAGTCATTAGTAGTGAACTTTATTTTCTGCAAACTTACTCTCTTGGGGATTTCAGCAGGCAGGGTGATAGTGTGGACGGCGCGTGTGGCATGGCCAATGGTGTATGCCACAGCACCCTCTCCCTGTGCAATGGCCAGCGAGGGATGCATAAGAAAGAATGTCACTTTATCAATTGACTCATCCTTGAACTGCTTCCTCATGCTGATGTAGTTGTTCTTCAAATCTGCAATCACAACAACCATCACATTTCAAACTTCCAAGCCAGAGTGGGATACATGCAGGAGAGAAGGATGAAGTGAGAAAAGAACAAATGCAAGGGACGAAGGCTGAATTTCTGTGAGTGGAACTCGTACTCCCAATTTGACTGAAATCAAAAGTTCACCGGTGATGTATGCAAATGTGTGGTTGGCATGCAGTTATACTGTGAATTCAGATGGACCTGCAATTCAGCATAATAGCTATATTTCCACTAATCCTAAACCACCATTAATACAATACTCACACAGTGTAAACTACAAATGGAAACAGAGATACTCACCTTTGACCATGGCATCAGTGATGTCAAACCTTACAAGGCGATCACAGGTATCCTTGTGATGTTTGCCTGTGTATGTTGCCACCAGCACATGCACCAATTTTGTTCTGTTGGACGTTGTGATGTACTTAATTTCCCCCTCAACATCTGAAATAGAGCAAGCAAAATAAACACTCGGTTAACTTCAACATCCTGTCCAATATCTTTGAACTCAAACAATTAACAGATTGCACAAACATGATTACCCAAATAAAAGCACTGATCACGCTTATAGTAGATCACCTGTTTGATAAGGTGCTGGAATACGAATGTTTTGAGAATGTTGTAAATTTTATCTGCTGCTAAAAAAAAGTCATATTTATTTTCTAGTCTGTATAAGATCATGGATGAGGTTGCAAAACACACACACAAAATCCCACAAACCACATACAATCTTGTTCCATGATTGATTGTGGTCCTCCTATCTGAGTTTGTTGTATGTTGGCCTCATCTCCATGCATGGTCCGAAAGTCAGGGCCATGGCTAAAGTTTGGGTTAGGGTTAGCCCTATGGTTAGGGTTAAAGGCCCAACAAATTAACTGCATAAGCTTCTCCTGTGAATCCCAAGCACTCGAAGCTGCTAGATGGGCAAGCATGGAGATAAGGCCCAAAAAATTAACTGCATAAGTCTCACCTGTGAATCCCAAGCACTCAAAGCTGCTAGATGGGCGAGCATCCACCACAAAGATGTTCTTGTCATCACCAGCAGTGACCAGGTACAAGCCATCAAGGTCAAAACTGTCATGCACAAACAAAAACAAAACACCAGTATTAGCTGTAGTCAATGATTCGGTTAAATGTGTACAATCTTATCCATTCTCAATTGTATGCATCAAGCATATCAAAATACATAAAGCATGAAATAAACTGTAATTTTTATGACAATGACAGGATTCCATGAAAAAAAAAGTCAAGCACAATGCGAACAACTGAAACACTATAGGAGGTCAGTATATTTGTATTTTTTAGAAAACAGAACCGATCCGACTTTTTTAGTTTGTTGCCACTGTTTTTGGCTTTGGTTAAAAATAAATAGACAACACTGAAAACAAGAGACAGCAAAATAATCCACACACAGGAATACACACAACCAAATATAAAACGTAAATGAGAATAACTGACACAAGGTGCTTGACAGGGCCCACATAGAGGCGGAGTCTGTGGACAATGCGTGGCTTGTTAACGGCAGTGAAATCCACAAAATACAGCTGTCCGCCCACAGTTCCCACCACAACATAGTGTGCCATGGGACTACACACCAGGCAGCTGGCCTGCAGATAACAAACAATTTTTATTTTAATTTGAAGCAAAAACAGTTCAAGTTCAAGTTCAAGTTCAAGAATACTTTATTATCTCAACAGAGAAATTAGGACATACAATTGCTGATCGGTATGAAACATTAAAACAATACATACATAGATAAAACAAGTATACAGTAGACTACATCTATATTAAATTTCCAGTATTAAATGACATCTCAAACATCATCACAAACATCAAAATCTTATATACAAAAATATTACTTAGCGCTTATTTAAAAACTCAATAGATTTTGGAATAAAACTGTTTTTTGTTCTTATGAGAGAACATTTAGGCACACGCTGTCTGCGACCAGAGGGCAACATTTCATAATACTTTGCCAAAACATGTGAACTGTCTTTCATAACCACTCCCGCCTTCCTCACCACACGGTATTCATGCAGTTCTCTCAAACTGTTTTGTCTTTCACCGGTCACTCTCGCACACATTCTCATCAATCTGTCAAGCACCCTCTTGTTCTTTACACTAAGCCCTTCAAACCAGAAGATAAAACCAAAAGTCAAAACTGATTCAATAAAACAGCGATAAAAAGAAGAAAGAATGGGTCGGCTGATGTTCAAAGAACGGAGTTTCTGAAGGCAGTACAGTCGAGGTCGGCATTTCTTTTCTATCGCAGCTGTGTTTTGGTCAAAGGACAGTTTGTTGTCGAGAATGGTCCCCAGGCCTTGTAGGTTAAAGTAGCAAGTCATTGAAGAAAATTAAATAGGATGATAAATCGTGATCCCAAACACTTTAAGTGCCGCTAAACTGCAGCCTGCAAATTGTCATCCAATCAAGTCTTTTTTTTTTTTTATTTCTTATCTGCTCGAACAACACCCCTCGGTATCTGTCAGACCTCCTCCAGATCTACACACCTTCAAGATCTCTCCGCTCTAGTAATGACACCACGAAACTAAAACCTCGAGCATTTACAAACAAATCATGTGGTGAGAGATCATTTTCTTTCCAAGGACCATTGATATGGAATAGCCTCCCAGCCGATGTACGCCATGCGACATCCTATAACTCCTTTAAGAAAATGTTGAAGACTTACCTTTTTACTGCCACATACAATTAAACCTTTTTTTTTTTTTTTTTTTTTTTTTTGCTGCTATTTGTGTGTGTATGTCTGTGCAGTACACATGGTGTGTGTGGGTGTATGTGTGCGCTTTGATCTCTGCGAGGGAAAGCGCCTTATAAATAAATAAATAATAATAATAATAATAATAGAAAAGCAGATCACTTCAAATCAAGGGACTATGTGTCTGTCCAGAAATAAATGTTTACTGAAAGTTCCAGTCTCAATCTCCCCAATAAAGTAATGCTTATTGTATACAATCTTAAAAAAAATAATCTGGTCCTTTTAACATTGTAGGCTACACAATGTTTGTCATTATCTCACTACCTAAATATTCGCAAGTTTTGTTGATTTTCATGTCTTCTAATGAATAAAGATAAAAGAATATACTCCTCTTAACATAGTGTGACTCTCCTACAAAAATGAATTCAGAGCACATAAAAGAACAGACATACTGGCTCTCCCACTGGAACAGACGAGATAAGGGCCCCCTTATCAATAGACCAGGCCTGGACCATGCCATCTGATCGAACACTCTGGTAAAAACATAAAACAACCAAATATGAACAAATTTAATTCAACTAAGTCACAACAGTAAGCCCTATGTAAACAACCACTAACATATTTACACCACAGACAGTCAATTGCTGTAATTATAAGCACCAATTTATTTTATTACATGAAACTCCCAATATTATCAGTCAAACATGTACAAAACCATGCAGAGATTGTAGTCAATTGTAAAACACAAATCATGAAAGTTATAAACATACCACAACAGCATTAGCATTGGAGGCCAGCACACCAACTCCAATATACACTCCATAGTGGATGTCTATCAGGGTTGAAAGGCTTCTTTCATCCTTCATGCTCATGGATAAAATTGAACCCTGCAACAAAAACGTATAGAATTGTGTTCCAGCTCATCCGTATGGCTGAGCAGTGAAGCATGCTGTGATAGAATATATGTATCAATTATTCAACAGTCTCTTGGCATAAACATTTTACTTTCTTCACTGCTAAATAGGCAAAAGGAAGAAAGAGAAATAATAAATAAGGAAGATATGTGACAAATATAGGGATAATGCACATTTCTCACTTTTTTCCAATGCAATTTCCATTCAGAAGAAAATAAATTCTTTGCATGTATTTTTAATTTGGAAATATGTATTAGGCAGACATATAAGTCTAGCAATATGTTTTTGAACTAACTTACTGTTGGTGTACCAAAGATGACTTTATGATAGTTGTAGCTGAAGGTAAAGGCAGTGACCGATGTGTCCAGCACTTGACAGGAGATGACACGCACTTCGTCCCCACTGATGTCAAACTTGCGCAATATGCCATCCTAATAAGCATTATTTAAAAAATGAATTCATTTACAAAAGGAAAAGCAAGGATAAGTAGTAGTAACAATAATAATTTATTTTGTAAAGTGAAATTTAAAAAAATTAAAAATACAATCAGCTACAAGTGCTTGTACGCAAAACACAAACATATATGTATAATGTATAAAAAATCCACTTTCTACATGATTAACCAACAAATCACATCTCTCTTATTTTGCCTTTTTCTCTCCCCTTATCTCATGCATCATGATTTTTTTTTGGTTGTAATTTATAACTATCTAAAAGTGTAAACTTAATGGAGATGATCAAAACAGTATTAATTGGGGCTCACCCTTCCAACTGCAAACAGCCCAAAACGATGGTAGCCAAGACAGTCCAGTGAACCATACTGAAGGGGATATTCACCACTATCATCTGCACAGCATTAGGCATCTAAATCATCACCTGTGTTACTACCAATATTTGCCATTGATTTGACTTGACAAACTCCATTGTTGCTGAACACTGTTCTACACAGATTTAATGGCTATAAGGGCTAGCTATTTTTACAACAATGTCAGTTATTATTTCAATAACTGCCACTGTTGTTCATATTAATAAAATATATTCATGCTAACCAACAGAAACCTGCTCTGGTTGAAGTCATGCCAGAAAGAACATTTCTTCATTAAGTGTTTGCTTTTTAGATGTTCTCTTAATTGAGCTTTGATCATGACCCTCTTAAGTTTGGTAAACACAAATCAACAATACAATTTTGAACTGATCCGTTGAAACTATAATTACCTCCGGCAAACATATCAGTGTCACGTCTGGACATGTTACTGGGAGATCTGGAAGTTCCAATGCCATCTACAGGTGGGTAGATCACGGTCTGCACCTTGAATGTCTCTCCATCAACCTACACAAAATACCAGCCTGCAAGTAACTTCAAAATTAATAGTCATGTTGGTATTTTAATTTAACAGTCACGTCAGCAGATAAGGCTGCAATAATAATGAATATGGCAATAACAACGACAATAATGACAATAACGAGAAGAGAAGAGCAACAAAGCATAAGTTGAATATTTTGTATCATTATCTGCACACTGCGTGACCACTGAACTTTTCCACACACTAACCTTGAGTAAGTGGCCTTTGGAGCCACTGATAAAAATGTCACCAGTTGATGTCCAGGTCTGAGCTACTGGTGACACTCGCACAGTCTTGTCCTGAATGTCATTCAGGCGGTCAGCCATCTCGTCGGTCAAACCTGCAATGGCAGTCTGAGGAATGTCGACGGTGTACTTTGATATGCGAGTGGAGCAGCGAGTTTCAGAGCTCAATTTATTTTCCACTTCACTAGCCTCAGCATCTTCTGGCGGCAGCTTGATTTCCCTAAAATAAAAGGAGCAATAACGGTAATTTGTCCAAGAACTCAGCCTAACAACATGTTTGTCTTCAACTTCAATGCAACCAAACTCTTTATATTTCTTTGTCTGCAACGTAAACATTACAGTACAGTTGTTAAGTCTTTAATAGTTTCCAATTTCTATTAACTATTCCACTGTTTTCCCCTTGCCTACACTAACTAAAACACTGATGAGAGAAACTTCCAATGTCGATGTATTTAAATGGTCAGAAATACTTTAATGAATGCTTTTAAACCTCGACTATAGACCTACCTGTTCAAACTATAATTTTCTTAATGAAAACCTGATGTACCAGGCACATAACTTGTACCTGGTTTTTGTTCCTTCTTTTGTTGTACTCATGCCTTACAGATTATGTGGTGCATAATGTTAAAATAAGGTGCGTGGGAGATTGTGTACTTGTGTGCGAATGGGTGTGTGCCAGGAGAATGGATTTCACTTTTTAAAAAGTTGTGCACTACATAAATATTATGTATTATTATTATTATTATTATTATTATTATTATTATTATTATTACTATTATAAATATTATTATTATTATTATTATTATTATTATTATTATTATAATTATTAGGAGAACAAAATATTATAATTATTAGGATAGGATAGAAGGATAGGGGGGAGATAGGGATGATTATTATTATTATTATTTTTATTATTATTATGCACAAATATGGCAACATATTTTTAATACATATTCTAAAGGACAACTGTATTTCTCAGCTTATGGAATTTCCAAAAGACAATCATTGTTCATTGGCTTACTGAGGCAGAAGGATGTACTTGACATTGCTCTGTTCAATGTTCCAGACTGTGAGTGAAGCTTGGGTTGTCACACAGATCTGTCTCCAGTTGGCTGGGTTGAAGCAAATGCTGGTGGGTGGGTCTGGAGACACAGTCACCATTGTCAGCTTCTGTCCCTCAATGTAGTCCCTGCAATAAAGAAAAGGTGGAAAAGTAGAAAACACAGAGAACATAGCACATACGCTGTAACTAAATTAACCCCTTGACTGTTTGTGACAAGAGAAGTCGTCCTACAGTAGTGTGATGAAATATGCCAATGATGTGTTATCTCGTCATCATCATTGTTACTTTTTTTATAGGTAAAGTTAAACGGTCAGCAAAACAAATACACGCTGATTGGAAAGCTCAGAACATTGGCTGTTTAACATTCATTAGCTAAATATGATATCCCTAATCATTTGCGGGTGGCAGCCCACCCCCAATCCCCACCCCACCTCACCCACCTGCCCGCAAAGCTGATATATGTGTTAAACAGGGACATAGATGAAAGGCGCGCAACCATACATCAAATTTATAATAAATATGATGCCTCTGCCACCCTCTCTTTTTCTCTCTATCACCCATTTGGACTATAAATAAATAAATAAATATTTGTTTAAAAACAATTACAATTTGTTATTTAATTTTCTTTTGCCAAATAGCATATTCATTTAGAAAATTAAATTACCTTTCATAAATATATAAGTGTTACCCATTTATTTCTAATACTGTTCAAGCTAGAATTTTGTGTAATTTTTTTTTACAATTGTAAGCCTGATTTACCTGGCAAATAATTGTAACTCAGTGCAATTCTCATTTGGCCATGAAAGGGTTAAGAATATCTATATTTATGTGTGGCAGAGTAGGAGGGTGACTGGTCACTCTTTGGGGATGTTGTCCCCCTTGGGGCTAACAGAGGGAGTTTGTTCTTCTGTTGTTCATCTGGCCTTTGGTGGCTCGTGCTGCAAGGGGTCCTTTGGTGTGTGCTTGGACCCTTGGGTTGTGCAGGACAGGGTGAAATGACATGAAATGTTCCATTTTCGGCTGGCATTTTATGCAGGTTTGTGGCAGTGATCTGCAGAGATTGTAGCGGCACATTGCTCTCAACACGCTTCCCCGCCTTGCAAGGCAACTACTTTTATGTCCCTCTTGAAAATAACAGTTTGGGTTGGGCCATTTTCTCATGGTAGTAGTCAAGAGTCAGGAGTCAAATACCCCGCTCGGCTACATATGTTAACAAACATGTTTATTTCTTGATATCTGGAGATAATAGTGTTTTTGTTCATCTTATCCTTGAACAAGCTCTAATTAGTATGCACATTATATGATAAGAACTCATTATTACTAAACCATGACAATAAAGATGATCGCACTCACCAGAGCACAAGTTCAAAATCAGGAATCCCAGATAAACTCAGCAAGTAATTGCTGGAGGAAAATGCCAGCCTTTGGAATTCTATCTTGGCACAACCTACATTGAAAAGAAGGGGAAAAAAAACTTCTCCATTATGAATGTTACTCTAACACACACACAAATGCAGGCAACAGTCTCAGTAAATTTTCAATTTGTTACACTTCAACAATTTCTCAAATTTTATCTCACTGTTATTTACAAACCATTTTTACCTTTGAAATCAGTTCAAGATTTAAGCGCATTGGGAAAAAATGTGCCATCCTATTACATGTATATTTCAAACATGGCTAAAATCCCAGCAGTAGGTTTTTGTGTTATTTTACTTCAATTTATGACAGACCAACCAACCAACCATGTACCATTGGAAATTATTGGTTAATTCCCTAAAGTTTGTCCAATCTTTTCTTTTGGAACACAAAAACACTTCAAAACAAACATTAATTACCATCAAGTACTTTGTGCTCCTCCAATGAGGGGTAGCTGTACACAAAAATCTTTGGTTCCATGCACCGCTCGGCAATAGCGAAATGCTTGTTGATCCTGTGCACGGCAAATGGGCCAACACCTTTGCCTTTAAAGGCAAACACTACCTGGTTGCCATCTTCATTGAAAATTTTTACATTTTTTCCACACTGGTAACAGATGACATCATTGTCAATGTAGAACAACTCCTGGCCAGCATATCCTTGTGTCCACCTGACAAAATAAAACATTGATCAACAGCTTAGAAAAGTATTACCAGAATTTCAAGCTATGATGTTTGATTGCAAATAAAATTCTTCTGTACAGTTGCTTACTTGTTCCCTGTTCTCTGTGATGTTATAAGCCATAAATTTGTTCATCAATCCTTTAGTCTAAAAGACTCCATGGCAAGCATAGCATGTATTGATTAAATTAAAACTAATTTAACTGTGTACTAGCTGTTGTTTTATTTTAAAAATGGCAGTGATTTTTCATTTTAGTTAAGACCATCAGAGCTGTACAGAAAAGAGCTGTTCTCACAGAAGATATCAATTAGGTTCATGATATTGCAGTGCTTCAGATTGTTTTCAGACATCATGGGCCCAATGACCCATGGCCATACAAAATGATGGGTCAATTTTGAAAAAGATGGGTCATTGACAATCGAAGGTATTCGTATCGTATGTTCACCTAGTCCTTCTTGATTTATATGACGCGCCAGGCTGGCGCATTCACGTTGATTGTTACGCGCCATTCTGATAAAATATGCGCCAATGGCGCGGGCGTGCCAACAATCTGAAGCACTGATATTGTGTACTGAGGCTGCTTTGTCCCAATTAACTTTTTAGGGCAGAAAATTATTGCAGGTTGTAAAAATTTTTCGAGAGTAATGCAAACAGTGCTGTGGTCTTTTTTAAAAAAAAAATCTTTTTAATAGTAGCTGCTGGTGGTGGTGAAAAGAAAGAATCGCATTTTTACAAGAATACCGTCACTTCTTCTGCTTCTTTATTTGTAGTTGTGAGTTTATGAACAATTAATCAACTTTTCGTTATTCCAATGGCATCAACACGGACATCAAAATCCAAGGCTAATCCCTCAACACGGTGCATAGCTTCAAATATTTAGGAGTAATTGTATCAGACAATGAATCCCGACAAGAAGTCCTTTCCAGGATTGCACATGTATACAACTGCTGCCCTGACAAAGTTGAAGCCCATTTGGAAAGACAGGACCATCAATCCACACTCCAAGGTAAGGTTGATGCGCTCCCTTATTATCTCCATCTTCCTATAGGCTATACGCTTGCGAAACATGGACCCTCACAGCAAGAATACAAAGCATGGAGATGAGGTGCTACAGAAGACTTCTGGGCATTTCCTAGCTATACCCAGCACATCACCAACGACAAAGTTTGACTGACCATCACACAAGCCGTTGGACAATATGATGACATGCTCACAGTGGTGAAGAAACGGAAACTCAGTTGGTATGGCTACATCACCAGAGCATCAGACCTTGCAAAGACCATCCTACAAGGCAAGGAGCAAGGAGGTAGAAAAAGAGGGAGACAGAAAAAGAGGTGGTAGGACAACATTCAAAACTGAGTGAAGCCATGAGGGTTGCTGAGGACAGAGAAAGATGGCGTACGCTGGTTAAATGATCATCTGCACGGCTGCCTACCCTCATTTGTCAGTTTCATGGACACGTCAAATAAAAATCAGGGACATGGCTTGAATACCAGGGACATTTATTTTATGACCCAATACCATAATAAATGTCAAAATAAATATAAACTTAAACTTACGATATTTACACTATTTACAGGGTCTAACTCAGTAACTGCAATTCAATTAGATGGAAGGCTGAAGAGACCTATAATAGGCACTCTTCAAATCCTGCAAGAAAAACATACAGCTTCGGCACCTTACCGAGAACAAACATTGGCGGGAAAATAGCAGTTCTTATGTACGGCACAATGACTACAAATGTACCGAAACACGTGTGCATTCAGCAGAGACGATTTTCCGGGACGCACTTTCATAAATCGGAAAATCGGGACAACCATACAATTTCAAAATTATCAGGGACATTTCCGGCCCCTCAGGGACAGTATGCAGCTCTGCATCTGTGGTGCCCCAACGACTTTCGAGTTACGGGATATGATAGTATAGGATATTCCAAAACTAAAACTGGGGAGTTTGCTGTACAGTTTTGTAAGACGGTCACTTTCATGTATATGCCTGCATGAATGCACCTGTGATACTTAAACATTAACACCGTTATTCCAATGCTATTCAAATAGTACCCCAAACAAACTGGTATGGAGCTAAGTCTGAAAGTGGCGCCCAGTAGCCAACTTGCATTCAAAGATATTGAATAACAATTTACAATTTCTGTGCCTTTCCTAAAAATACACTTACGCAAGATCGAGGCTTCCAATTTGATCCATGGTTTACTCCCCTATCCGCGAAGAAGGCGAAACAGGTTCCAGAAGATGCCGTTTTGATCCCCAGACTCATCAAAGCAACGCCATATTGTCTAGGTTGTTGCTAGGATTTGAATCACGAGGTGACGATAATCTGAGTGACTTTTACAAGCCGCAAAACAAAAAGTACAAGTATTAAATTAAAAAAAACACTTTATATTTATTGAGAGCAAATGTAAAAGTTGTATTTCTATATGAGTAGTTTTTTTTATTTATTTACTTGTTTAAAAAAAATTGTGCGTGAACTTGGAGCTTACTATTTTTAGAGTCAAAAAACGGAAGTCGTTGTCAAGGTCATCGCCACACATGTGTTGCGAAGGGAAAGAGGGGGTCATTCGGGATATCTGCTGGAAATATCTACTACCGGGGTAGCCATTGTCATTTTTCATAAGACAGAATGGCAAGCGAAAGTGTGTTTGCAGTGTTTCGACTTGCATGGACCAGATATCTAGTCCAAACAAACCGATTTACCACCTCAGCAGGTACCGCCCATGCAACCCGAGAAAAGTTGGCCAGCCTGGCATTCGGTGAATATGGACTATTCAAAGCTAAACAATTCGCCGAAAACATTAGTATTAGAGTGCAGAAAGCATGCTCATTGTTTACAAGACGATGTAATGTTATTGCTGGACAGCGTGTGTGGCGAGCCTTCCAAATTATGTCACTGTATCGGCAGTTGTACGGCGAGAAACGTTTGCTGCAGACACTGCGGGCCAATTTATTGCGACATCGGAACTTGTACACATTGCTGTCTGCTGTGGGAATCTTTCAGTGGGAACGTGATGGGATCTCAGATAAGGAAATGGAAAGGTAGCTAGAACCTTTCTCACATGATATATCTGCCATTTTTAGTCTTCCTGACAACTGTCAACTGATGGTTGACTAGCATGACCATAGGTCAAGCTTTCATTGCATAGAGCTAACAAGTATTTCACAAGGTCATCACTCTTTGACCTGTCATATTTCCCAGTCCAAAACCAAACCCCTCTTAACAGCACTTTTTATCTGATCTGATCACATAAGAAGTAAATTGTGCTGCTGATGTCGGAGGTAAGGGAAATTATTTGCTTGATATTGAAATATTTGTCACATGGTTACCGCATGTTTGGCGGCAGGGGTAGCTCAGTGGTCAGAGCGCACGACTTGTGTGAGTGCGTCTTGGGCTAAGTGGGTTCGAATCCTGACTTCAGCAAACTATTGTGTAATTGCTGGATATTACGGGCCAGCGCCTTGAGAAGCTCTCTAAGCTTCTAAGTGCGCTATATAAGAGAGATCTCTTTATTTTCTTACCTTTTTTTTTTAGGTAGCAAGCATGACAAAGTAGTACATTGTATTGTTTTGTTTTGTTTTTGTATCAATAGCGTGATAGGCTATCGGTCTTTAGCTCACATTTTTATTATCTAATGACAGTTATAGACCCAGATGTTGGAGTTTCCATGCCAACCAATTTTGAATATTTCTAGTGTATTACATTATGAAACTTCTGGTGTTTGGGGATACATGGATTGTTTATTGGGATGGAAGTGGGTGGATGAGGGAGGGTTTCTTATTGATGCCCATAAGTTACAGACATTATTAATTTATTGTAGCAATTATTATTTGCCATGTTGAAACAAATATTACAGCATACAAGCGTGCAGGATTTTTAATTGTATTTCTTATAAATCTGATTTGTGTCACAGAGCATTGGCAGAAATGGAAGAAATGGATCGACTGGTAGAGCATGCAACAATCCAGTCCAACTCTCAGTACAAGCCATGTCCAGATGACTGGGACATGGTTATCGATCGACCACAACTCAAAGTTTGGCGACGATACATGCCTGAATTCAACTTGTTTGAATACCGAGGTCAGTTTAATAATAATAATAATAATAACGGATTTTTATATAGAGGGTACTCCAGCCTACGACCAGACTTACTGCGCTTTACATAGTCATTACAATCATAAAAATACTGCACACTCGATCAAACATCGCTTTTGCTACGATACACCAAAAGACAGAACAGTAAAAGTAAAAACTATTTACAACTATGTACAAAAATGACAAAAAAAGACACAAATAGAATAGCAAAAAACTATTCACAGCTATTTTTATGCCCGGTTAGACCCAGGAAAGGAAAACAGTATAAATATTTACAGCCGTGTACACACTTACGGATCAGACAGAGACAAACGAGGAGAGAATGGCAGCGGGATACAAATCAGTCTGAATAATGATTAGTTTAGTTCACAGTTCAGTTTAGACCTAGCTCATTTAGTAATATTGTTTTTAAATTATTCTGGACAAGGCCACTTACCTTTGAAGTGATACACTGATAGACTATAGTACTATAGAGTAACACTTTGAACTTTGTGGTCTGGAAGCTTACACTTACAATGAGCTTCTACTGTAGATATATTCAAGTAAGTCTGTCGTGAAATCTATTGGATACCTCAAAACTTAAACCAAAATAGTGATTGTTATTAATAAGTAATAGCATTTTTCTCTTCCGCATGATACAAAAAACAAACACAAAACACAAATGTGTCTGTGATTTCAGTGTATGGAACATTTAATGACATCACACCAATGGCCTTCTACAACACACAGGTAAGAACACTAACATGTTATTGAATGTTGAATTAGTTAAATCAAATTAGATCTACACTCTTTATCAGATTAGATCTTCACTCTTTATCAGACATTCTCATGCTACCCAATTCCAGATATATATACACTCCTGCAGGCTGCTGATCCCTTCTCAATCTATGGACCTTATCATCTCTTCCACCACCACCATACCTCCATCTCCCCCCCCCCCACCTCCCTCCCTCACTCTCTCTCTCTGCCTGCAACTGTTAAAAAATCCTATCCTATCCCGTAATTCTGAGGTCGTTGGGGCACCACAAATGATCGTGTAACCAGCAAACTTCATCTTTCTCTGTCCTCAGCAACTCTGATGGCTTCGCTCAGTGTCAAGCCAGTCCATTCTCGAATGTTGTCCTCCCACCTTTTTTTCGGTCTCCCTCTTCTTCTATCTCCTTGTACTGTGCCTTGCAGGATGGTCTTTGCAAGACCTGATGATCTGGTGACGTGGCCATACCATCGGAGTTTCCTTTTTTTTACCACTGTAAGCAGGTCATCGTGTTGTCCAATGGCTTGTGTGATGGTCTGTCAGACTTCGTTGTTGGTGATGTGCTGGGTATAGGAAATGCCCAGAAGTCTTCTGTAGCACCTCATCTCCATGCTTTGTATTCTTCATTGTAGATATGCTGTGATGGTCCATGTTTCGCAAGCATATAGGAAGATGGAGATGACAAGGGAGCACAGCAACCTTACCTTGCTTGGAATGTAGACTGATGGTCTTGTCTTTCCAAATGGGCTTCAACCTTACCAGGGCAGCACTTGTTTGTGCGATCTTGGAGAGGAATTCCTGTCGGGACCCATTGTCTGATACAATGGCTCCTAAATATTTGAACAATGCACTGTGTTGAAGGATTGACCTTGGACTTTGATGTCCGTGTTGATGCTATTGGTGTTGTTGGTCATCATTTTGGTCTTCTCTGCATTTATTTCCATTCCATAGGCTCTGGAGGTGGTGTCAAGCGTCTGTACCAGCTGTTTAAGTTCTTGTTCCTCTCCAGCCAATCCATCAATGTCATCCACAAAACGAAGGTTGGAGATTGCTCTACCCCCTATGCTTAGTGTGCCTTCGTGATCTGCAAGGGCATCTGACATGATGCGCTCTAGGAACAGTGTTGGAGAGAGTAGGTATCCTTGACGCACACCGATTGTTGTTCTGAACCAGTTTCCGATGGCGCTGTTATGGAGGACTGCACTGGTAGACTTGTCATACAGACTTTTGATGACTTCAATAATTTTATGGCTGATGTTGCACACTCTCATGGTTGCCCACAGAGCTGCATGCCAGACTCGATCAAACGCCTTCTTGAAGTCTACGAACACATGATATAGATGTTGTTGGTGCTGTAGGTATTTCTCACAGATTATTCTGAGGTTGAAAATCTGTTCAATGGTACTTTGCCCTGGCCTGAATACTGCTTGTTCTTCAGCTATGATTTGTTGAGCTTGGGTTTCAACCTGTTGAGTATTATTTTCAGGAGGACCTTGCTGGGATGGCTGATGAGGCTGATGAAGGTTACCTTTTTTGGAAGAGTGGTGACAAGCGACTGGGTCCATGGTGTAGGCCACTCCCCACTCTGCCAGATCTTGTTACAGATAATGGTGAGGGCGTCAATCATCTCTTCTCCTCCTGCTTGAAGCAGTTCTGCGGGGATGTTGTCCACTCCCGCTGACTTCCCTTTCTTCAGCGACTGCACTGCTGCCTCAACTTCTTCTCGGAGAATAAGGAGGATTTCCTCTTTTCTGTTCTCTGGACATGTGGACATGCTAGAACTGATGGTTCTCCGTTTGGTGTGTGGTTGTAAAGGTCAGAGCAGTACTCTGTCCATCTATCCAAGACTTTTTGTTCTTCTGTAAGGCATATGCCAGCCTTGCTTTGGATTGTGGATACCTTGGTCTGTTTAACACTTGTCAGTCGCTTCACAGTCTGTATTAAAAATAGTCTTTTTTAAATCCCATCTTAAAACTTTAGTCTTTCCCAAAAGTCTTTGCATGTGTAAAAGATACAAGATGATTTATTTTCCACATTTTTACACAAGGAAATTTGACATTTGAGTGTATCTTATGACAGTATTCTTACCACTAGAATCCGAGAACTCTGTGATCTCAACTCAACCTTAGATCATGGCTGCTAACAGGAAGAACTCCTTCTTTTGAAAATTTCAATGTATATGATTTTGTATTCTGGTCATAGGGAAACGGACAAATTGTGATGAAATTTTTGTCCACAATCAAATGTTCATATATATACAATAAATGTAAAATGTTGCAGTAAGAATCCCCATCCCAACCCGCCGGCCCCTGGGTTTTCCTTTCATTGCATTTTTTTACAAGTTCATAGTCACAAGGTTTGTAACTTACATTTCTATACTTTTTTGTTTGAGCTAGTTGAGACAATTGGTCTTCGATTGTTGGAGATACATATTATTGTGCTTAATCTGTTGTTGTTTTTTTTAAATGGAGACACATGTGCTGGAGATACTTGTTGCATTTGATTGATTCAGATGGACCTGAAGTTCTGGTGTTCATGGGATCAGCAGACGATGGAGATCAACGTTGTGGACACTGATGCTGACACCTCCAGTGAAATCATTCACTGGATCTACAAGTATCCTGTGAGTTTGTAATATACTTTTTCCCCCCTCTAGCTCTTGAAGTGTATTTGACTACATATATAAATGGATTGTATAATTATATACAGTTGCTCTTGAAAACATTGAACAATTCAAAGCTGAAACGATAAATATTACAAAATTGTCTGTCAATATTTTCTTTACAAACTGGAAAATCTTCAAATGTTTTTGTATCATGGATGCTTCTTCAAAGAATAGGGCGAGAAAATACACTTCTGCTGTGTCTGAGACCAAACAACATCGAATGGTTCTTCAATTTCTACAGGGACAGTTGCATTTTAGTCAAATCACATATAATGATCATAAAGGCATAAAAGCTTTATCCTTCTAGTTATTATTTGTTGTAGTTGTTGTAATGTGACACTTATTCTGTTTGGTTTGTTTCAGTACCCAATGTACCCAAGGGACTACTGCTATGTCAGAAGAAACATGGTGAGTCACTGCCTTTGTTGATTTGGGTTGTTGTCGTTCAGATTTTCTATGGTTTGATTAATCTGGTACATATACTTAAAAAGACTTTTATAAGTGATATTGGGTAAACTACTACAGTGATCTCACAAGAGATTTTGCCAGCTGGGACTTATTGCAAGTGTCATGGGCTGTTGAAAAGACAACCGGTACCTGTGAACAAAACTTCCAGTAGCTGCCCTCCAGACCTCCACACACCTCTCACCCCAACTCCCCTCCTTCAAATCGCATCATTCCATAGTAGAAAAAAAATGCATGTGACTGTTATAAACACTATCCTATCCTATCCCGTAACTCTGAGGTCGTTGGAGCACCACAGATGATCGTTTCACCAGCATACTCTATCTTTCTCTGTCTTCAGCAACCCTGATGGCTTCGCTCAATGTCAAGCCAGTCCATTCTCGAATGTTGTCCTCCCAAAATACAATAAACACCATAAAACCATTTTTAAAATACATGCACACACACGCCACACAAAAATGCTAAAAGTGTGCAAATCACACACTTTAGAGAGAGAGACTCAATTACTCCGAATTGGTTTGTACATGACCTCGGGGTTTGGTACAATGTATACCTATGCAGTCACACATATTCCACCTCTATCCCTATCTAAAGACTCTATTCACAAACTCTCATACACAATGTAATGGAAACAAGATGAATTAAAAAACAAAAATTACAAGTAAGACACAGCAGCAATCACAAATATGAATGCATGTACCAGTGAATGAACTGCTAAATAAATTACTTTCAGCATAATTCTTGTATAATGAACTAACTGCTGTGGTATATTAGCTTGCAAATTTTTCTATCCCTCTCACTTCTACCCACGGCTGCTCTCGCTTCATATCGAAAATGTAAAAATTTTAGATAAGTCAGGATTGTACTTATATTCCTCCCAGAAATCTGAGCATGCACACACACACAACACACTCAGAAAGTATTGAAGTCAAAGCTCATGAAGTTTACAAAACAGCACGAAACATCTGTAAAATTTCCATTGCAAGGGATTCAGCACTTGATTCAATGAGAATCAGTCTGGTCACAAATTTCACCAGTTCTTGATGCTGGCAGCTGGTTTTTTATAAAAATGTTTTACATTTGTTGAATATAAACAAGATAAGCCATTCAAATGTATTTCCAGACACACACATAGCCAAAATATAGGCATTTTCAAAAGTGTTAATTTTCTAAAGAAGCAAAAAGAAATCGTGGAATAGTGGCCACTAGCTGAACTATCTGCAAGCAAAAAATTATCCAAAATTGGATCAGGAAATTTTTAGATACAGCGCAAAAGGTGTTTAGAATGGTGAAGCATAAATGATAAAGACCTTGATCTTTGAGAAAGTACAACTACGAATTGTCTGACAATCTTTGCGGTTGTATCTGCAACTTAAAACTGAATTTTGGTTCAGTTATTGTTGAGATAGGGCCAAAATTGTGTTTGAATAAAAAAAAAGTGAAATCCATGTATTTATTTGTTGCTGTAGATTTTGTGTAAAGTGATGTACCAGTGACATGACTGTCATCATTCTAGCTTTTTGTTTTGAAAATGAGGAATGATTGTTTTTGACCAGTGTAGTGTGGTATTGAGTTGTATTGCTTTCTAACAGGTAAACAAAGAGAAGAACCGCATGGTAATCAAGGCCAGGGCAGTGGAACACCACAAATGCCCTGAGTGTCCAGACATCGTACGTGTCAAACAGTACCAGTCACAGATGGTCATTGAGCCACACTCTACTTTCACCGATGTACGTGGAATATGTACATTTTCATTTACTCTGTTGATAATGACGTTAATGTAGTAATTTATTCAACTGTATTTCTGACTTTAGTGAAGTTGAAATCCTGGTGATTTTACAGTTTTACATCGTATTTCCTATGATTCTGTTTCTTCTTTTGTGTTGCTTACCAGCATTTTTCAGTTACAGATACTGAGAGAACAACTAGTACCTACTACGTACTAGTACCTATTTCATGTTTCGTAAAGTGGCAGTCATTAAAAAAAAAAAAAAAAAAAAAAAAAAAAAAAAAGGCAACATTTCCCTTGATATAAAAATAGAAAAAATTCAGATAATGCAATCAACAAATTATTGTATTTTTACAATTAGTTAATTAACGTCTGCTATAGAAAAAAAGTGTCCTAAGTTTTTGGTGGTTCTTTTTTTTTTTAAGGATGGCTTTGAATTCTACATGACATATTTTGACAACCCACAGACCAAACTGCCCAGTCTCTGCTACAACTGGCTTGCCAGCACAGGTTTGTCTTCATTTGGACTTTGGTGGTTTACAATATAATCCCTAAAAAGCTGAATTTCAATGACTTTTTGCATGCAATCATTTCTGGGGAAAGTCTTCCATTGGGCAGGACAGTAGGAGTATGACAAAGCGACCAAAGATGACTATTTTATGAACTTTGTTCTGTAGGAACAAGTTAACATTGATCGACTAGCATCAACAGCAGAAGTGACTCTGCCACTGCTAGCAAGATGACTATTTATTGATCGACTAGCATCAACAGCAGAAGTGACTCTGCCACTGCTAGCAAGATGACTATTTATTGATCAACTAGCATCAACAGCAGAAGTGACTCTGCCACTGCTAGCAGCTGTACAAGTGTTATGGTTCCATTTTTGGATTGTTGTGTTGTTGGACAGGTTGAAGAATCAATGGTATAGACTGTTTGTAGTGGTGAATAAGGTGTGGTGAGTTCTGGTGACAGCAACCGCACATTACAGCATTACAGTTAATGCAAATTAAAATTTCTATTCAATTCAATATTTTAATTTACTGTCTTTTCTTTGTAAATGAGTTTAAACCTCGCTCTCATTCTCATGCCTGAATATACAGATAATGTTGAACAATAAATCCTGATATTAAACTGCAGCTGTACCAAAAATAATACTTCAGTAGATTACAACTGCTGAGGCGTACGTTGCTCAAGCAATATCAACTACTAGTGGACTATGTCATAGTAGATTGTCTGTAGGATTTTCAATTGACTTCAATTTTAATTGAACACTATTTCCAGTTGCAATGCTACCTTTTGGTGGGTGTGTTTTTTAAATTTATTATTGCAGGTGTCCCTGACTTTGTGGATCAGCTTCACTCAGCAGCCATGGCCATGCAGGAGCGCACGCGTCGTGGCTACCATCCCAATGTCCTCGTTACCCCTACCCATAGAACCTCACCTTCAACTGATGCAGACACAGAGGCCAACTTATTACCCAATGTTCAGCAACAGCAGCAGCAGCAGTACTTATAGGTACACAACTTATGCATCATGTTGGTAAAAGATCAGACTGTATGCCTATTTTAAACATTTTCTAATTATTGGGTAAGTATTGTGGCTTACTTCTTGAGTATTTTTACCATGTTATACACAAGCACCTCGGGTAAAACATAAGAAGACATAAGAATATTAATTCACCAAGTAAAATGTTAAAAAGGATTTTGGTGTTTTATATACCCATTTGTTTGCCAGCATTTTGTGTTCAGATCAGTGGTAGTTGCATAGAACTGAGGATGTACTCCTCCAGTGCAAGATTCTGAGTATGATTGCTTTTGTTGTGAATTTTTTTTTTTTTTTTTTTTTTGTTACCGTTTATTTTATATTTAGTTGAAAAAATTACATTAGCACCAGTCAGTTTTGGGAACATTTTGGCTCGCATGCATAGCTATGTGAGTATGTAATCGCACCCACCCACCCACTCACCACAACATTTTAAAAAAAATTATTTTGGCAAATCTGTGCAAGATGAGTCCTAACTGTTATAAATAGACATTTTAAAAAATTAATTCCTCCATCTGTCTGCCGTCTATCTGTGCAAAACTTGCAAGTGGATAAATATCTCAGAACCTATTTAAACTATCACATCCAAACTTGGTAAGATGTTGTATACCCATGAGACCTCATAAAGGATCAGTGAATGAATTACTTCACTTCAAGGTCAAGGTCATAGAGTCATCAAATGTTAGTCAACAAATGAAACTTTTTCACAAAATTTCATTTTTTTCTAAGTTATTTATATTGAACTTATGATTCCTTGATGCATGATAAATATCAATGAGATACACATACTGTGCAAATTTGGTCAACCTCACTCCAAGGTCAAGGTCACCGGAGCTGTTCAAATTTAGAATATGTACTTTGAAGTGACCTTGACCCTAAACTATGAGAGATATAGTTCAAACTTGTTGTATTTAGAGATGATATATTGATCTTTCATGTATGTTCCATTTTTGCGTTGATCTTGAAGGTCAAGGTCATTTTAGGTCTTGCAGAAATATGCAAAAAATAGGTCATCTTACTGTAGAATGGCTGTATGTTTAACCCATAGTATGCAACAAAATTGGGTTATTTGATCAGACATCCATGAAAGGTCATGTGAAGGTCAAGGTCACGAAAGGTCAAGGTCATCCCAAGGTCGCTGTTTTTTAAAATGGTATGAATGTATTTGGACCCAGGGGTGAATGTCATCTCAATGTCAAAAGAGCCTAGAAAGATCAAAGTCGGTATTACTTTGCATTTTAATGCCGCCGTTTCCTTTTTGTTCTCTTTCTGGGCACTCATATTCATGTTAAATATTACAAGTTCCATAAGAAGAATGTGAGACATATGGGCTTTGCCCTTCTAATTGTATATTTTATTTGAAATCTGCTCAGAAAAAAAATGCACAGAAATATTATGTCAGCAAATATATATTTGTCAGCATCTGATCATAAAGGGATGCCTTTGGTGTTGGTTCTTTACAATTTTTTTTACAAATGATAGAAAATATCTAAGAATTCTTAAATCTCCGATATAGAAGAAAGCTCAAATTGGTGATTTTCATTTGATTTATCTTTCCTGGAGCGATACACTGTTGTTTTTTACAGTATTGTAAAATGATCTTCACTTTCGTAGCACTTTGCTGTGGCATTTTGTTTTTGTATGTTGATTGTTTTATTCAGGTGGGGCTGTTGATTTCATAATAGTATATGTATTGTCTATATTGTTTTCAATTAGGCATTCAACATTTTGTTTTGCATTTATGTACTTTGCAACTTCACATGAACAAAATATTACACCTACACGGACCTCGTAATACCTACAGAATGTAACCTCTTTTTTTTTTTTTTTTTTTTACTTCATATTCGGTGTGAAACAAAAGCTCCACTATATTTAGCTAATGCACTTAAGGTCAAACACAACAATATTTATTCTAAATATGTGATTGAGCGTGACTGATTTTGTGTGTGTTGAGGTTTCACTTTTTTCACTTCAGCCATTAAATTAAAATGAGGTCAAATGTGTGTATGGATATAGTTTGGGTTTAGTGCATTTCACTCGCTCACAAATCCAAAATCCCATGGTGCGGTTGAAGAGATATGCATTTAGCAGCATTAAATTGTATTTATTTTTTAAATTGTTTTTATATAGGAGCTGCTCAAGGCGCTGGCCATTTCATCTAACTCATGCCGCCTGAGGTGCCCACTTGAAGGCTTTGGGTGCATGATGATGCACAGACAACTGAGCACTATCCTGGGCGATCAGTTTACTACTTTATGGGAATGGTATATGGTAGTATAAGTTCACATTGGTATAAGAACTAGAAAAATTGACTTTTGTTTCCAGGCCTAAACATTAAAATTTTTATAGACACAAGGATTTTGCAAGCAGGAATATCTGAAGCAGCATCACGTCTAAATGTATATGTTTTGTTTTGTGTTTTAAATAACTGTGCTCAAACAGCTAGCTGAAAGTGGCATAACCTCTGTTGGTTTTCTTTACAATTTTATTTGTATTTTTATAATTTATTTGTAAATATAGTTTCTTTTGACTCTCATGCAAAGCAGTGCAAGTCTATGTACTCATCCCCTCCCCCCTCTCCTCCCCCCAACCTAAATAAATCAAGAGTTTTGCAAATCTGTGCGAGATGAGTCCTAAATAGTCCAAAAATGATATCGAAAAAAATGTATGTCTGTCTATATAAAATCCAAACATGTTGTATTTAGAGATGATATATATATTCTGTTTTTGCATTGGTCTTGAAGGTCAAGTGCATTTTAGGCCTTGCAAAAACGTACAAAAAAAGGTTATTCCTTATACAGTGGAATGGCTGTTTCTTTAACCCATAGTATACAACAATATTGAGTTATTTGATCAGACATGCATGAGAGATCACTTGAGGGTTAAGGTAATCTCAAGGTCACTGAAGGTTAAGGTCATCCTAAGATTTTTTTTTTTTTTTTTTTTTTGCATATAATAGATCTTTTGTTGTATTTTATTTGATAGTACACGAGTGTATTTGGATGTCAATGTCATCTCAAGTTCAAGACCATAAAAAGATCTAAATCTGTATTACTTTGCAATTTAGTGCCATGATTTCATTTATTTTTTCCTGGGCAATCAGTTTCATGTTAAATATTGAGTTCCATAAGGAGCATGTGAGTCATATGGGCTTTGCCCTTTTAGTTTAATTTCTTTTACTTTTTGGGGATGAATTACTCAAAACATCTTTTTTTTTTCTCCTGCGACTTATGTTGTAATTCCTTTACATTTGGTCTGTTATCATATTTTGAAATCTTAAGAATAGAGCGAGTGACCGAATATGTTATTGTGACCTCTGCTTACACATGTAATTTTGTGTGTTTTTAATTAAAGGGAATAAATTTGTGGACACACTTAAAAGCTTTAAAGCTTCTCCTTGATTGTGGAAACAAGTTATTTTGCAAGCATTCATTTGACAAGGTTCCAGTATTTTATATTTGATTGTGAAGTCACTGTACTGTGAACATCATGAAAAGAAGGGTGTATGATATGATTATCATTCTGGTTAAGTTTTTGTTAAAATTATGAAGCCTCTGAAAAAAGCTGTTTCTTGAAGACTTTGACTAGTCGAAAACTTACACACACGCTCACAGACATACAAGAAGCACACTTTCATTTGCTTGCTCACGTACTCGTTTGTTTCACTCGCTATTTATCAACCTGGGTCCATATTCCTGAAGCCTAGGAGTTTTATCGGTCCGATAAACAAAAAGCTTCCGATAACCCCTTATCATGGAATTCATGAACTACCAGTAAGCCCTATCGATGGCACTGTCGTACACTAAAGTTAGAGGTGCCTATCCCTACCCATATAACCACTGTTCTCGGTATGATACCTTTGATTTCAAGATGGCAGCCTTCATTCTGATATGAAGGTCAGTGACAGCAGTAGGGTGGAGGGACAGAAACACAGCCTAAAACAATTTATTTATTGCTACAACCGCCTTTTTATCCACTATGGTGTTCACAAACAATTACGCGATGTACAGGATAAAAATAAAAATCACAAAGACGTCAAAATAGTTGATGACGCACAGTCTCGTATGACGGCAACACAAGGAAGGTTAGTTTGCGGGAGTGCAATAGTGGCAGTGGGAAGAATTCACTGAAAAATTAGTTGGTGTTTATTATAGGACAGACCATCGGACAAGAAAATGCCGGAGTTTTATACTTGAACTGGAGAAGAAACGTGTACTGTCGCAAGCGTCACCATTTTAAAGGCTTTTACTGGATAAGCGCGGTTTGATTGGTCTCTGTCAGCTGAATAGCTAAAAGATTAGATCTGCCAGAAATAAAAGAAACAAACCTACTGTGCACAGCATTTCGGTAGTCAAATATTAGAGGGATCATTTGGGGGAGTCGCACTTCCATGGTATGAAATTCCGTGGGATAATTCAGCGTAAGCTCAGATGGACAGAAAACTTGGGGATTCCCTTTAACTAAAAATAACTATCTCACTAGCTATCGATGAGGCTGTCCTGTGCTTGTGAATAGCAGCAGACGACAAGAATTATCGGACCGAGAACTAGCAGACCCTTGGGCGCTTGTCATACGACAAGCAGTTGCACCGTCATGCATATGGTCCCAGGTCATGAGAATATGCATGCATATGGTCCCAGGTCATGAGAATATGTTTCTAGGGGCAGAAACTTGCCAGCAGGAACAACCTAAATCAGGAAATAAAACATGTCATAATCCTGAGGATCAGGACTTGAAAACTTGATTTAATGTTTGTTCATTACACAACAAGTGTATATTATTACACCAGAATTTTGGACATTTTGTTATTGTTTGTTGGATGTTGAAAGCTTGTTTAATTTAATATGCTTTGAAGTAATATAATAATCTGATGGCTGTTAGATTGCATATTGAATAATCTTTAGTTCTAGATGCTACATGGGGGCTAAATCTATAAGAAATTGTGTGATTGTTTTGCAATGTCTTGAAGATGCGCAGCTTGACATAGCAATCAGTTTGTTGGAAAATATTATGAAATAAAGACAAAATTAATAGAGATCTTGGTTTTTTTTTTTCAAACACATGCTCACTTATTTTGCGATCCAGCTTTGGATTCGACATTTGTATTATGTCTTACCTACTCCTTCAACATTTCATCTCCTTTTTTGACTCGCATGCAGAGTTATGTGAATCTATGTACTAACCCCCTCCACCTCCTCCTCTTTCCCTTCTCCCCGCCCCCTCCTTCAAAAAAAGATTTCAAGATTTTTGCAAATCTGTACGAGACGAGTCCTAAATAGCTAAAAAATATCTTTTAAAAAAATGTCATTCTTTCATTCTTTCTGTCCTCAAAAATGATCTGTGAATTAATGACTTCACTTCAAGGACAAGGTCTCAAGGTCATCAAATGTTAATCAAAAAATGAAAAATTGTCACAAAATTTCACCTTTTTTTTTAGGTTATTAATAATATTGAACTTCTGATTCTTTGATGCATGGTAGATATCAGCGAGACGCACATACTATTCAAATTTGGTCAACCTCATTCCAAGATCTTCAGTGAGACAGGCATACTATTCAAATTTGGCCAACCTCACTCCAAGATTCCCCCGTGGTGGTGCCGGAGGTTTCTGTATAAATAGTATCACCGCTTTCGGGAAATTTAGTGCTTTAAATTTTCACTGTCGCTGTCTTTCTCCTTTGTTCTTTCTCATTCCTACTCTGTTCTATCAATCTACTATACTAGGTTCTTCGCTAGACCAGTCACATACCTTTTTTCTTGAAAACTCTTCCCAAACTCCTCATTTATGTATGGGGACTGTTGGGTCATTTTGGGAATATTGGACGCTTTCTGCCAAATGGTCACTTGGGCTTCCTATGATATTATTATTTAGCAATGTAGGCATTTTATATGTATATGTCATGGCTGTTCATAAGCTATGGCTAAAAATAACCCTTGTGCTGTCCCTTATCGCTGGCTGAACTGCTTGTAGATGCTGGCTGTGCATGGGTTTCGCACGGCAAGGCCTGCTGGCGTGGCTAAAAATAGCTTACAGTGAAGGAAGTTTCAGCCGTATTGTGTTTTGTTGATATTTTATAATGTTTATATTCTATTTTGTTTTTGTAAACGGGGGTTCGATAAATTAGACTATAGACTCAGCATCCCCTGCGTGGGATGCCTTTATTGTAAAGTGACCAGCTGGTGGAGTGCCTTCAATGTTACCACTAGGGTTGTTTCTGCACATCTGTTATACAGAGCAGGGTTGAGTCCTCTTTCAACCAAGTTGTGGTCCTGATTTTGTGGTCCTGATTAGCCTTTGCAATCCGCTGGACCCTGTAAGCAATGAATAACTAACTCCAAGGTCAAGGGCACTGGAGCTCTCCAAAGTCTGTTTGTATATGTACTTTGAAGTGACCTTAACCCTTAACTATGAGAGATATAAAGTCCAAACTTGTTGTATTTAGAGATGATAGATTGATCTTTCATATATGTTCCGTTTTTGCGTTGATCTTGAAGATCAAGGTCATTTTAGGCTTTGCAAAAATATACCCAAAAATAGGTCATTGTACGGTGAAATGGCCGTTTATTTAACCCATAATATGCAAAACATTGGGTTATTTGATCAGTCTTGCATGAGAGGTAATGTGAAGGTCAAGGTCACTGAAGGTCAAGGTCATCCCAAGGTCACTGTTATTTTGGGGGCATAATACAACTTTTGCTGTAAGTTTTTTTTTCATAGTACATGAGTGTATTTGGAGCCAGAGGTCAAGGTCATCTCAAGGTCAAGAGCACAGAAAGATCATAGTTGTTATTACTTTGTATTTTAATGTCAGGCCATTACATTTTGGTTTTTCTGGGAACTCTTGTTTCATGTTAAATATTGTGAGTTCTATAAGGAGCATGTCAGTCTTAGGGGCTTTGCCCTTCTGGTTTTAGGTTTGATTTGGGTGTGCTGAAAATGGCTTTCTTAAATATCCAGTCCTTTACTTTATAATCTAGGAAGCAATTCAACTGAAAATACCACAGATTTTACTGTCCAACATTTGGCAGGGCAACTCAATTGGAAGTAAGCTATCTTGGTCACAATTCATTGTAAAATTACATAGATGTAGCGCTAAGTTTTGTAGAATACATATATTCCAAATACTCAACTTTTTATACTTATGGTGCTTCATTGATTTGCACATTCAAATACCTGGTATATGGGAAGCCAAATTTCTCAATAGCAATTCCTTTTAAACAAGCATACAGACATGCAAACCAACGAATAAGAAAAATCAGTTGAGCGGTTTTTATTATGGCTGAAAGCAGCAGTACAAACTGTAAAATTAACTGTAATAATAGGCAAACAGTTCTTCAGCTGGAGCATTGGGTTAATAAAATCCGCTGCTTGATGTCATTAGACAACGTAATAATCACCGCACTGGCTACTTACCAAACATGGTGTGATAATTAGTGTTTTCATGTCGCAGCAATCCTGATAAATCATTACAAATATAACAAACATGTTTCACATAATATAAACACAGGCCACATAAATACTGGACACTCGGGCTGCAAATCTGTTCAGTTGGCATAGTATGTTTCAGTGGTGTCTCAACTATTGAAAATAATTGCTCTAATTTCATTTCAAGTTATAATGTATACACAACTATACCTGGTTTTGTGCATGCGTAAAAATCATTCCTTTACATTGCCCCCCCCCCCCCCCCCCAAATTTTTTTTTTAAAGGAATGTGACTTTCAAGCATCAATAAGGATATATTCAAACTAAGGCAGATCAAGTTTGCTCAAGCAGTGTAAAATAATACTGAAAATAAATAACGAAAAAAGAGATCAAACAGACACAATCGTTAAATTAAATTTGGAATGTAAAATGTGCAAACATCAACAAAGCCTCACTGTCTTCAACGAAACATAAATTTGTGGAAAAAGTACTTTAAAATATGCACAATTTCCTAAGTTAGAATTCCAACAAATAATTTCATACGTTACATCAGAATTCCAACAAATGTTAAGACAATTTGTGTATCTTTGTAAAATTCAAATCTGGGCTGCATTGTACAATGCCATGGCTGTATGCTGCGAACTCAAATGTATCCTCAAGTTTTACTTCAATCCCAAAAAACTGTATGGTTAAATCATGCCTGCACAATACTTCCATGCATGACTTAGTTCAAAAACCAGCATTGGAATACTTCAAAAAGTTAATATTGGAACTCTTTACAGTGAATCCTGTGAAACACAACAGACATTGTTAATAATGCAATCAACGTTTGAAAGTTGATGCAAGATTCTATCTATGCTGGAACACTTCAAAGGGAATTATTTAAAAGACACATGAGATAATGTTAGAGTATACAATGAACTATTATGAACATATAAAAATCAGACAACATTGGTCACAAAATTATCTTGACAACAACATTCACAAATTCAAATTTTCAAAGCAAATATTTTGCGTGGGTAAGGGCAGCAGAAAGAAATTCACTTTTAGTACAGATTTGGAACTTTATGATGTGTAGTGACAGTCTGAGACTCCAAAAACAACTTTCACAAATATTCAGCTGAAACAACTGCACTAAGGGATGACAAGAAAGTCCATTGTTGAATAAAATTCAGCCATGGACTAAATATGTAAAATTACTTGTCAGTCCAAGACTAAAACAACTATCATGAATATACAACAATAGCAATTTTACAAAAGAGATTTAGTTTGGACGGAATTAAAGACTCTGATGATGACGTTAGGTGAAATTCAGTTTGACTTGATTGTTTATTTGTCAGTTTAAAACTAGAAAACTAATTCTAGTAAGGAAGTGGCTGCTGAGTAACAACTAACATAAGTACCTACACATTTTGTCAGATATTCTGAGCACCAACTGGTCAAAAACAATCAGTCCTCATTTTCTATACAAAAACATACACGATCACAAAGTCATTTAAATAACTGGTACATCGCTTTACACAAAAATCTATCACAACAATTAAATACCTGGATAGACTGATTGAATTATACCAATTAAAATGCAAAAATATATTAAATTGCAACCAACGTTCACAAGTGAAATGCATGAAAATTACAATTCACACTGAATACTGTTCAGATTTCGTGTTCTGTATTGGTCAAATGAAATTAGTATTACCAACAATGTACAAATAATTTATACAAAAACAAACGCAACTCAAAAATGCGACAACAAAAAATCCTCCCTAAAGCAAAATCAAGCGTTAATTTGTATACATTCATGCATTTCTTGTGCAGTTCGTATTCTAGACATAGTCTTTTTAACACAAAAAAAAAAAAACCATAGTTTTTGCACAGCAAAGCGATTAAGCAAAAACCTGTAACCTCACTGGTTTGTAAACAGTTCACCAAATTCGATTAATAATTGTATTGCAACAAAGTATATCTAAAAATGACTGGAAACTGTTAGCAGCAGATCAAGAGCAATTATGTTAGCAGTTAGTGTAGAATATTTCTATGAACACACAAGTGGAAATAGTCAAAGACCATTTAAGTTAGCAAATGTGAACTCCTCAATGACTGTGAAATCCAGGTTTTGAAATTCGTCCCTAACATAATATCAATAATGGAAAGAGAAACGAACCATAGTTAAGTATGACCAAAAAAATCAGGTGTACAAAAATATCAGAAACATTTTTTTTCTACGAACCTATGTAGCAAAATTATCAGTGCAATAATAGTTTTCTGGTACTGAAAACAAAGGTTACTCTACTGAACACATTGACCTGTTTCACAAAACATACGCTATAACATTGATTATCTCTCCAAACAAAACTCTGCACTCAAAATTGTACATACATTTTCTATGGTCAAGGACTCAGTACAGAACAATACCTTTGATTATTTTTTCACAAGATTAACACATACACATAATATTCATTGTTCCTGATTTAAAATACCTTCTATCGTTATACTATGTTGACCCAGCTGTACTGAAAAACATGTGATCCACATTGTTGGTACAACACCACAACAACAAAGAGGTCTTATCACATAAGTGTACATTTTTATTTTGACATTTTTCATGCATGTCATGGGTTAATATACGTACGTTGCCATGTTAATATAGGAATGTTCAGTACATCTCACCGGAAGCTGTTAATAGTTCTGATTGTTTTTGGGGGGTTGAAAAGACGATGTTCGTTTATCTTGGCAAGCATGTGAAGCGTACGTCATGGAATTCAGTGTGAGGTGACATGCCACTACCGCAAATTAGCAACAGGTTACTGTAAACCCTGCAATGAAAATAATAATAATAATAATAATAATAATAATAATAATAATAATAATAATAATAGTGGCTTGAGTCACTGTTTTTTGCAAGAGATGTGCATTACAAATGATCTCCCCTTGTCCTGGGTAGTTCCGGTATGGGGCTGTCATGTGTTCACTGAGAAAGCAACCTGAATTTTACCCAAATGGGTGACTTCTGTGTTCCAAAATACAAATCAATGCATCACCATCATTGTCTTAAAGCATGTGTCTCACAAGCCATATGCCCTTGAACAATTATTTGAATACATTTATCAGTGAGTGACAATTTCCAAATGCAACCCCATCCACCTCATACCCATTCCTACTCTGTTCTATCAATCTACTATCTTCTCCGCTAGACCAGTCACCTATCTTTTTTCTTGAAAACTCTCCAAAAACTCCTCATTTGTATATGGGGTCTGTTGAGTCAGATTGGGGATATTGAACACTTTCTGCCAAATGGTCAAAGTTTTCTATGGTAATATTATTTAACAATGTTATATGTATGTGTTTTGTTAATATTTTATAATGCTGTTATATTCTATTTTGTTTTTGTAAACAGCGGTTCAATAAATTAGAGTACAACCTCAGCGCCCCTGCATGGGATGCCTTTACTGTAAAGTGACCGGCTGGTTGAGAGCCTTCAGTGTTACCATTAGGGTTGTTTCAGCAGATCTTTAATATGAGTGAGTCCTCTTTCAACCAAGTTGTGGTCCTGATTCGGCTCTTTGCAGTCCGCGGGACCCTATAAACAATGACTAGCTAACTAACTAACATCCATACCCAATGGGAATGAAATATTTGACAGTCCACTGATTTAAGTATAAAACCCACAGTAGAATGCACTTTAGTTACCGTTGCCATCATGACAATCTGTTGTCTTTTTATGGCAGTGTGTGAACTTCCGAACAGCAACAACAAATATAATAAATATAATATTACTTTATGGCACTACTGAAAAAATTAACAAGTCCCATATCGAGGACAGAAATGAAAATAAAACCTACTTGATGTCCAGCTCTAAGTTGTCGCAGGTTTCACTGTCAATGCTCCAGGTAGAGCGGCTCTTTTTCTCCTCCTTCCTCTTCTTCTTCTCTTCCTTCTTGCGGGCAATCTTCGCTCGCCGTTCCGTATCTTGTTCCTTCCATGTTGGCGCGTACTGGACACCCACGTATTGGAACTGCGATGCCTCCCCCTGACATTCAATTTACTTCAATTAAGCCAATCTAAATTTTCACAAATAAAATTGGACTCCCTTTTCCATTTCTAACAGCGATTTCCCTGCCTTTACACCACTTGTTTACGTGATAGATGTGTGTTTGTTGTGTGTGTGATAGTGTGTGAAACATGTAAGCCATGTTGCTACAGATCGCTGTGCGTTGAGCCTGAGTGATGATTTCGGGGAAAAGCATGCATACAGCAGTATTTTTAAAACAAACATAAATAATCACCAGAGCATCAGGCCTTGCAAAGACCATCCTGCAAGGCACGGTGCAAAGAGGCAGAAGAAAAGGGAGACAGAAAAAGAGGTGGAAGGACAACATTTGAGAATGGACTGGCTTGACACTGAGCGAAGCCAGGAGGGTGGCTGAGGACAGAGAAAGATGGGAGTATGCTGGTTAAACGATCCTCTGTGTGCCTCAACGACCTTTGAGTTCCGGGATAGGATAGGTTATGATAAGATAAATCAAATTACAGCTTACCTTTTCTCTACCTACTGCAGTTTCATCAATGACCCCCTCTTGTGTTCCATTCTGTATCACTTCATCACCCCCACCTTTTGTGACAGATTTCTCATCTCCATCTTCATCATTCTCATCCTCATCATCATCAGATAGGTCCAAAGCATACATGCTCTGAGCCTTCCCACTGGTGCTAAT
The DNA here is from genome assembly GCA_036898135.1 of Oncomelania hupensis. NCBI lineage: Eukaryota > Metazoa > Mollusca > Gastropoda > Littorinimorpha > Pomatiopsidae > Oncomelania > Oncomelania hupensis. Next base: position 113,486,714 of record CM072511.1, on the reverse strand, counting down.
TGGTGAAGCTCGTGACTTTCCAGGACCAAGTTCATCAATGATATCCATCGACTTATGGCGTTGCAGTGCTGCTTTCTGAACACAGATAAATATTTAAGTTCTACGTACTATCAGTAACAAATAAAAACTTTTGTCAACCTAAAATCTAAACTTAAAGTCATGGCAATATGCACTCCTGACTTGTATAAAATGAAGTCAGCAAAAGTAAAATATCACACCTAAGTAGTAACTTTATAGCGTTTTTTCAGTCGACAAATGCCAACAAATAAAGGACTTAATTTTTAGCATGCAGCACTAACAATGTTTGCACATTGCAAATGATCAAAACAAAGAGATGAAACAATTTCAGATCAATCACATGAACAAGCACACCTCAAGCTTAAAACAAGACCAACCTGCTGCTGAGTCATCTCGTACTTGATCTCTGAGAAGCTGTGGTCCTGGTAGTTCCATGATATGGGCAGGCGAGGCCGAAAGCGAACTTCTTTGCAGCGGATCACGTCCACAAAAGGGAAATCAAACTGTAAAACATACAAAGAGATGAGGGAAAGTGAGAATAATTCAACATAAAATAAAACACCTGGATCTGGAAATTGAACCTGTCAACCTCTCAACTCTTTAGTTACTGTCAAAATGTTATTATGTATACATATATCTCAATTAATGGCATGTTCATCATCAATGAAAAATTAACGTAACTGACAATTCAAAACAATATATAAAATCCACACAACTGTATCTGCTGCAGCAGAAGCAGTACCTAACTGCCAATAAAATATGTTGTACCATTATAGCCTTCACACAGTGCTGGGGAAAATAGTCTGGCTTAAAACACACATGATACGAGAAGCACAAAAAATAAAATAAAACATGCAAGAGCAAAACAATCACCCTACAAATACAAATACTGATACACCCTGACCTGATTTTTGGAGTTGCCATGTCGTTTCAAAAAGCGGACAAAATCTTTGCGGTCCACCGTTTTCACTACAACAAGATCCATGTTGCCATCATGAAGATGTGTGACCTTGCTCAGTCCCTGTGGTGCCATCTCACAATTGCCAGGGATGGTGTACACACTGACATTCATAAATTCCCCTTTCAATGTGCGCCATGGGCTGTCTTGTTTTAGTTCTGACAACAAGATAAAGTTAACAGTGAAGTATCCATACATCCATACTTTTCTCTAGAAGAAATCATCATCAACAAAACAAGGATATATATATACATACACACATACATAATTATATATATAGTCAGATTGTGTACCTCTATCTTTCTCTCTGTTTGTCTGACTGTCTCCTCCCATATATATAGTCTGGGGAAATAGACAGACAGAGACAGCTATTTGGGAAAGAAAGAAACAGAAAGAAAGATAGAGGTACAAAAAATCTTACTTGGAAACGATGGGAGGGGTCATCATGAACTGGTTATTTCATGCTCAGTACCATAAAACTAGATGATCGAATAAATAAACACACCTATAACGGAGCCAACTGATTCTCTACTGGAGACAGAGTTGTTCAGATCAAATTCTTGTACCATGTCGGTAATAACTTCAGGTTCACTTTTCTTGTCCTCTGTCCTCTTGATGCATATCTCGCACCTGCAAACACATCAACTTTTGTGTTATACTTACAGAAATATAAAGTTTATGCCAAAAATATAATAAGCCCTATCCCCTTTTTAAATCAAAATGGTAGCAAGAGGGCATACCAGAATTTACTAAATTATCAACTGATTATATTTAATACAGCAAGTTTCAGACAATAGGACGTTTTGTAGCAGTTAAAAACGCTGATAACGTATGATGGCCTACAATCGCCAAAACTGAGAGTTACCATTATCGTGAGATAATAGAAATTAATATATGTTCTGTGTAATTTACAGATTTAACTTAAGGGGTCGGGATAGGGTAGGGGTTAAGGGCTAGGGTTAGGCCCTAGGTTTTTGCTTAGGGTTTGGCCGTAACCCTGAAGGGGTCGGGATAGGGTATGTGGTAGGGTTCTGCCCTAGGGTTAGGCGCTAAGGTTAGGGTTAGGCCCTGAAGGGTTTGGGTTAGGCCCTAACCCTAAACCTAAAGGGTTAGGGTTAGGCACTAGGTTAGGGTTAGGCCTAATCAACAGAGTTAATTAAAAATATCACTATTTGCCACACCTTCCTAGCGCCAAAACATGATAATTACAAATATCATAGGTATATTACAATTATCAAGGGATAATTACAAATATCATTGAAAAATTACAAAGATCTTCGTGTGATCATGTTTAATTTTTAGTTTTGGCTCTAGCATTCTGTCTGGAAATGGGCCAAAACTGACAATTTAAATTTTCACCTGATAATTAAAATTTTTACATGTTAATTGTAAATATGTCATTTCTATCCTATCCTATTGTAATTGATATTTGTAATTTTCACATCATATTTATAATTATCAGGTTTTGACGCTAGTAGGCGGTCATAATGTGAATTACACAGAACATGTGTCCTATCCTATCCTATCCTGTCCCATAACCCGAAGGTCGTAGGGGCACCACAGATGATCGTTTAACCAGCATACTCCATCTTTCTCTGTCCTCAGCAACCCTCATGGCTTCGCTCAGTGTCAAACCAGTCCATTCTCGAATGTTGTCCTCCCACCTCTTTTTCGGTCTCCCCCTTCTTCTACCTCCTTGCACTGTGCCTTGCAGAATAGTCTTTGCAAGGCCTGATGATCTGGTGATGTGGCCATACCATCGGAGTTTCCGTTTCTTCACCACTGTGAGCAGGTCATCGTGTTGTCCAATGGCTTGTGTGATGGTCTGTCGGACTTCGTCGTTGGTGATGTGTTGGGTATAGGAAATGCACAGAAGTCTTCTGTAGCACCTCATCTCCATGCTTTGTATTCTTCGTTGGAGATCTGCTGTGAGGGTCCATGCTTCGCAAGCATATAGGAAGATGGAGATGACCAGAGAGCGCAGCAGAACATGTGTAAATTACTATTATCACTGATACCTGTAAATGCACGTTTTGAAGATAGTAAGCCACCTTAGTCTGAATTAAGCATGATAACACAAGAATTGTAATAATAAAGTAAAAATTGTAATAATTACGTGATAATTAAAATTTTTCGGTTTTGACGAATTTCTAGGTGGATTGCTAGAGCCAAAACTAAAAATTAAACATGATCATGCGATGAAGATATTTATAATTTTTCAATAATAATTGTAATTATCCCTTGATAATTGTAATTATTCCATGACATTTTAATTATCTCATGATATTTGTAATTATCATTTTTGGGCGCTAGTAGGCCGTCATAATAACTTTACACATTTTTCTAAAAAGTGAAACATTAAGCTAATTCTTGAGCACCAAGTAAGGAAACTATGTCTAAATGCAAACAAATGCTCTTTTATTTTTTTTGCTTATCTCCCAATCCCTAAACCCCTTTCACATAATAGGTCAACATGCAAAGCATTGAGAGAAAAAAAAGACAAAATTAAGATGCCTTACCCTGTTCTGCACACAGTGTTGAAGTTTGGACTGATAACACCGGGAGTTGGAATGTACTCCAAATCACACAGGTACGACCTGTAGAAATATAAGACCAGAAGTGACTACAGTTAGTGGCTATTGCAGAAAGAGACAAATCTGTAGGAAGACAGATCCTTAATCATAAAGGAGGACAACCCAGAGTTCATGTTATAGGCTGTCAAGAAAATTATGTCTGACCTAAGTTTGGATGAAGTGAGGGCTTTGAGAAAGGCAGCATCAACACTTTTGGTGCCAAGGCTAGTGTATCGTCTCTGGAACTGGAGCACATTGGCAGCAAAACCATACTGACAATTGAATGCCCATTTGTAGAATTGCTCTGTGGTAGAAACGGCAGCCACATCAATAGGGTTGAAGTTACCTGTAACAATTGCAAATGATAATGATAACAATGTAGTCTTGCATAGCACAGGTATTCCTGAAAAGAAAGCACTTTGGTCATTACTTGAATAAATAATTAAAATGTCTCTACATGTTTTATAATACAGGGTGTTCCAAAAGTCTTGGGCACATTTGAAGTCCCCATATCTCAATTACTATGAATGGTAGTAAGATAAAAGTTGTGCCATTTTAAAGCTAATTACATTAAGTTTTTTGTAAAGCTGTTGATTTTTTTTCTTTTCAGACCCATTAATGGCGTTCACTCAACCAGAAAATGATGGGACGCGTTTGGCAAGAATTTGACTATCGGCTTGATGTGTGTCGTGTGACCAATGGTGCTCACATTGAACATTCCATGTAAAAATTGAGATTACAAGCTTTCTAAATTTACCAGATGCGTTTTTATATCCTTAATAGTTTCGGAAATATTCAATGTCAAAATGTGCCCAAGACTTTTGGAACACCCTGTACTGGTGCCTAAATGGGGAGTACATAATTGCCGTAAGAGGTGTCTTTAAACTGACATTTGATTTATTCAGGGACAAATTGTGTTAAAACAGATCAAGCAGTTTAACGTTTGGACACCATCACTCTTAGCATTTTACTAGAAAGGGCATGAGCAAACCCTCACCCAATATAATGTGGAGGCATGCTGTGACAATATCATTAGTCCCCATCATGGAGTAGGCCACTTGGTTGGTTTTCCCAGTGGGGATAATGCCCATGGGCAGGAGTGCTCTTGCCGGGGTGAAGTTTGGCAATGCAGTAGCCACTCCCTGCTCTTTGTGTGAGCGGCTCATCAATCCATTCAGCAACTGGTTCACTGTCCCATCTCCGCCCATGGCTATCACACTGAAATGATACAAGCAATTTAATTAACAAAACTATCCAGTACAGCTGGAGACCTTCATAAAACCAAACATAGGGAAATATAACAGACATACAGAAACATGATTAAGTGGCACCATTGCATATAATAATCAAATAATGGATAATAATGAAACGACGGTACAAGACGGTGAGTAAGGTGAAGGGGGAGAAAGAAGAGGGGAGGGGAAGAGGAGAGTCAGAGAGACAGACAGAGACAGAGACAGACAGAGAAATAAACAGATGGAGAGGGGAACTGTAGAGAGAGAAATAAATACAGCAAAGCAAACTTAGTGAAATTTAAGAATAGAAAGCTTGCTCACCAATCAAAGTCATTCAAGTTGAGGTGACACATGTCCTGTTTGATATGCTCGTTGTGTTGAACCACTGGAAAGTGAAAGCAAAATTACATATCTATGTAACAATAAAATGCAACACAAAGAGTCATCAATTTTGCACACTTTTAGTATGCTTTCTTCTGACCATGGATTTAAAAAAAAAATCATATTGCTGTGTGTACTGGTGGTACACCAAACCAAAATCATTCCACCGATCTATGAGTATTCAAACTAAAATCATTACGTCGATCTATAAGTATCTGTCTCTCGCTTATGCATTTATTCATTTGAAGCCTTTAAGTGTTTGTGTGAGTGTGTGTGTAGGTGTGTGTGTGTATGTATGTTAAAATATATATATAATACTAATGTGTGTGAGATAGTGAAGCATTGCGAGTGAAGAGTGTTTGGAATAATTCTTATAAGGGTGTATGTGATGTGACGTGGATTAAAGTGAGAGTTAATTATATATGGTATTAAACTGTGATTCTGCATCTGTTGTAATTCCTTTTGAGGTAATAAACATGTGTTGGGTTGTGTTGCATCGTAGTGTATTAAGTTTATGGCTTTAGCTATGTTGGCTCTTAATTCTTCATGTATAATTACAGCAGAGGCTTGACACCAGCTCCGGAGCCTATGGAATGGAAATAAATGCAGAGAGGACCAAAATGATGACCAACAACACCAGTGGCGAAGTCCGACAGACCATCACGCAAGCCATTGGACAACACGATGACCTGTTCGCAGTGGTGAAGAAACGGAGACTCCGATGGAATGGCCACATCACCAGATCCTCAGGCCTTGCAAAGACCATACTGCAAGGCACGGTGCAAGGAGGTGGGGTAGGAGGGAGACCGAGGGAGAGGTGGGAGGACAACATTCGAGAATGGACTGGTTTGACACTGAGCGAGGCCATGAGGGTTGCTGAGGACAGGGAAAGATGGAGTGAGCTGGTTAAATGATCATCTGTGTTGCCCCTACGACCTCCGAGTTACGTGATAGGATAGGATAGGATAATTACAGCAATCTACCTGTCATATCCACGGCAACACCAGCTGTCTGAAACAACGGAAGCACTTTGTGTTTGTAAACACTCTTGCCACTCTTGTCACCAGCATACGGTTGGAGAAACAATTTCACGTTCTTTGGACGACAACCTATATCTGCAAAGAATAAGAATACTAATACACCTCTGTCAAATTTAATTTCGAAATATATTTTTTTAAATATTTATTTCAAAACTACACTCACACACAGATACAAATACACACACACACAATCCTGAAAAAAGCCAGATTTATTCAATGCAATCTTCATTCTATGAAACTATATGGCAGGCATAGATCAGGGGCCAATAATGATTTGCAAATTGTAAAGTAAGGTTTAATCCTATCATGCAGTCAGTTTAAAAAAAATATTTTTGCCATTTTAAATTATTTATATATAAATTCACGTTCATTTTTTTCATATATATACATATATATATAAACTCATCAAAATACTCACTGTCCAGATATCCATTCAACTTTTCACTCCACTTGCCACATATTTCCACACTTGGGTGTTCAAAGTAAATTTCCCTGTCGCGCAAGACATTGGCATCCTTGTTCTCATAGGTGAACAGTCCCATTCCTAGTACAAAGCCCTCATCTTCATTCTGACCTGCTTTGCGCCGCCTCTTAATTCTGACCCCAAAGACTTTTTGTAAACTGACACTGCTCTCACAGCCCTCTCTGATGCCAGACGACGACTTTCTTCTCTTGAACAAGCCTGAAAAGCTCCCTGTTCTCTTCTTTCTCAGTCCTGCAAAACCATTTCCTGCAGTGGAATTAAATACACTGTATCTCTACACCATAAGATAACAATTCATTCAACAACAACACAAATTCAGCACACGTTTTGCATTTTTTCAAAGACAACATAAAATAAAACACTTGGAAATCTAATATATGTCATTTCCTTAATTCTTTAATTACTGCCAGATATCCTTTCTGCGTTTGGATGCATCTATGTTTAAAACTGCCCACAACAATAACAATTAGATACTTTTTTGTTGTATTCTCTTCGAAGATATATGTATTTATTTATTTATTATTTCTTTTATTTATCTATTTATTATTATATTATTATTATTGTTTATTATTATTATTATTATTATTATTATTATTATTATCTTTTTGGGGGAGAGTGGGGAGAAGGTGGGGAGGTGGGGGTGCAGAGCATGTAATGATTGTGGGATCTGTTAAATAATCAGGTAAAATTGAATTGTCAATACCAACTCGGATCATGATGGAGGTGAGCTTACCTGGATTCATGGATTCCCAATATATTTTCTCTAGGCTGAGCGACAATGTGACATCGAAACCCGTGCCGTCAATGTGAAACATGTCCGTTATCGGTTCTTCATCACTTCTGGAAACGGACACATCCTGACTGTTCCCAGGATCATCAGGAGAGTGTGATGCACCGTTTGTAAAAACCATTTCTTCTTGTGTTCCATTTTTCTTGAATGAAGCATCCTTACTGGAGTCAGCGTTGGTATTTTGATTTTCTCGGCGTTTCTTGCGGCGTTTCTTGTGACCCGATGGTGGTTTCTTAGCGGACACCGTTTCCACCGCTGGAACTGGATATCGATCATCATCAGAAGTGTAAGAAGCGTTATCACCCATGCTGTCTATTCAACGTCTACTTTGCCATCGCTTTTTTTTTTTTTTAAATATAGATGATATGGACTTGTTTCTGTAGGTCTTTTCCAACCTTTTTTGCCTTCTTGTTCGTGAGGGTTGATGTTGACTTCCGGTGCATTTGTTCCGCACTGCGAGGTTTGGTAAACATCGATTGGATGAAAAGGAAATGCGCGCGTCAGTTGCTATGACACGCATAAACACTACAACTAAGTTCTACCAAAGATAATAGAAAAGTATTTTATAGCTATCTTTGGTTCTACGAAGGTTTTGTCTCGCTCGCCAAAATAAACCCGTTCTGTCGTAATGTTGCAAACGGGTGACTATTCTTGGGAAGTGAATGTGACAATATCCAAATATACTCCCCTCGACAATATCATTAGTTACATATTTCCGACGGAAAGAAGGTTTTTATATTGTCTGCAATGTGAGTGTTCATGTATATTATGGCCTTCTATCCGTTAATAGAATGTAAAGAACTGAAGAAAAAAAAAGGCAAATGACTTTGGAGCTGTTACAAGGATGAGGGGAGTATATCTGGATATTGCCGTGAATGTCAAATGCAGGACCAGTTTATCTAAAAGAAAAGTAAATTCTTGGATTATGCGTCTTATGCATGATGATCAACCACTCAAAATATATAATTATCATGTACCGTGTTACCCTCAATGATCCATATGTAATCAGGTGACCTAGTCTTGGTTAATAAAATTAGGATTGTAGAGCATCAGGTTGCCTGACGCGCTTGTTAGTAGCTGATAATGGACTAACAATACCACGGAAGTACAAACAAGAATCCATGAACAATAATGTGTGCTAGCAGGCAGGGGCGGGGGTGGGAGGGGGGGGGGGGAACAATGACTACAGAGTTCCGGTGTGACATCGTCAAATTTCCTAGTATCTTATTTGGGCTGGGAGCATTCTGATTGGTCGACGCATTACAAAATTCGACGCATGCGCACAGTGCTATCGTAGTTTTAGTAAGGATTAAGGTTAGGGTTAGGGTTACGACGCCTAAGAACATCGTGAAAAAGCCGGCCCGACTTGACCTGGCGCATGCGCAAAGGCGCCCGGCTAAAGTAAGGTTACCCGGAACTTTGACGATGTTACACCGGTTCTATCGTTTGCCTTTCAACATTCAAAGATTAAGACAGAAGATTAATAGCTACAACCACTGCATGTTTACGGGCGCCGGGAAATTTGCCGCATATGTAGGCACTGCAGGATATGGGATGTTATTACAGATGTAATTAGACAGTTTGATAATCCGTACAAACAATGGTGTTTTTATGTTCGCAGTTAGACTGTAATTTGGTGCATTCGTTGCATAAAACTTGAATATAGCAAGATAATAATGATGAATAAAGAGGTATGGTTAGTTCATAAGGTTATAGAATCTTTTAACCAGTAGTTGATATCCTTTCTTTAGGACTGTACATTTTAATAGGCGCTTGAATTGTTATCTTCATTGGTTTGGTATATTGTCTAATGTAATCATTTATGAATATGTGTGGAAGCAGCCTTTTATTATAGTAAATGTATTTGATTGATTTTTTTTTTTATTCTCTTTGTAACTCTATCATGTATCTCTTTAAGAGAATGGGTTTCTGTCCATGGATCTGATCTTGGATGGGCGTCCTCGGTCTGTCAGAACCGGGAAAATCTTTGTTAACTTTGTGTCAAACAACGGGTTATACCCGACGCGGATCCCGTTACCAGCCCAGGTGGTTACGAGGGTCAAGAATGGAATGTGGAGTTATATCTCCCGGTTGGTGTCCAGACCACTTTGGGAGAAGACGTCAACACGTCCATGAAGATAGTATTGATTATAGTTTGTTTAAATGCTTGCCAGAAGGAGTCCATTGTCTGGTGGTGACCTAAGTTATGTCTATAGTTTAGAGGAGGAGCTTAACGGGACGCTAAGACTAGAGATAGAATTACCATCACGGATGGGTCTCAAGGTTTTGATAGACAGAAAGGAGGAGGGAACTAGTGTTAGAACCAACAGTTGAGTTTTTAGAACAGGACAAGATCTGGAATGAGGAGAATAAAACCGAATGCATGACAGGTATTCGGGATTAGTCAGAAAGGAGAGTTAGAAATGCTTAGTCGGAAAAGAGAGTACATGTAGGGGCAGACAGAGAGATAGAAAAGAGACAGATAGAGACATTTGACATTTTATTGAATAAACAACATGTTCAATGAGACAGATAGAGAGAGATATAGAAAGACTAGGACGGTCCCGAGAGAAGATATGGAGTTGAGTTAGAGTTAGTTAAAATGGGAAAATAGACTGTTGGGAAGTAGGAACAATGTCGTAGTCAGAATATAGAGAGTTTGTGAACTGTAGAATAGTGAAATATAGATTTGTGAACACTGTCAATGCTACTTGCAAGAATGTTTTCTGAGTCTGTGTTCAGTAAAGTTGCTAAAACGCATGCCTTCCAGCCTGCGTGTTTTATTTATGTTTGTGAATATGTTTGTAAATCATGTGTTGTGACTCCGGACAATGGTCAAACAGAGGTATAGTCCTATTAACACCTACCATCATCACCGGACATGACCAACAACGACACCATCATCACTCATAAATTTATGATTGCAATGTGTGTAGCTTGTGGAGCTCATTTCATCTAGATTAAGTGTTTCTACTTTAAACATATTTTACATTTTTAAAAAATAAATCACGAATCGAGAAATCTACATGGTAGATCTATAGATCAGAATTAGAATTGAGAGATAGAACTTATGAGCACTGACCAACTTACTATCTTTAATTACTCACTTCCCCCTTATAATTATAGCCATTTTTGAGTACATCATTCCCACTCCCACTTTCACTCTCTCCCTTACTCTATTTCTTCTTTTAAAAATCCTGTTTTGAATCAAGCTCTCTTTCTTATAATAGATTTATTTTTACCAATTACTACCTCACCCCGCAATCTTTCCTTAAATAAAATGCATTTTAATACTTAATTATTTTATTATCGGCTATGTGAACACAAAAACGCTTTTAAACATAGCTGGCAAGAGTCTAGTCATGGGTATTGGTATTGCCAGCTTAGCCTGCTTAATTATGCTACTCCCAACCCCCATAGACCCACTGTTACACTCGATGTTGTTTTTTCTCTATCAGTATTTGATTCAGCCCTGATGCTTGAAATCCTGATAGGTGTAACTCAGATTCGTTTATCCACGCAACCCGTTTACTCATCAACAAGTCTGGAGTCGTCGTATGAAGTTTTCCACTTTTATTCAGCACACATCAACAACTGCATACAATCGCTCAATCGCTTTTCCACTCTCAACTTTTTACTTTCCAACTCACTATCAACAACTCTCTCTACTGTCAACTCTCTCTAAAAAACACCTTTTTAAACAGTGCGGCACTATATATATAGAGTTTCTCTAAACTCCAGAAAGAGCGAGAAAACCCCCCAACGTGACACAGCTCAACCAATCAGAATTAATTTCATCATCACTGTCTCACGTCATACAACCCTATTTGGCAAGGAAACTTCCATGGTTACCACTAGAACTATCCATAAGCTTTGATCGATAGTAAACAACTGACTGGAGAAAATTCTCAAATAATATCGAGCAACTAAAAACACCAACGTTATACAAAGCTTCTTCTAATAGCAACGCAAAATCAAATCAAAGATGAATACTCTCTATTACTGCATGCGTTGCAAAATAAAATGAACAGATCTATCGCGCGCGTCACACACGCAAGCCTGTCATTGCACGCGCTTCACACATAATATCGTGCGCATTTCACACGCACCATCATGCGCGTTTCAACGTAACATAACCCCCTACTCAAGAAGAAATTTACTTAATTTCTTTCAACAACGTTGAGACGCAACGAACAAACAAAGTCCAAAATTAAAACTTATTTCAGTATGTCTGGATACTGTCAATGTTCACAGTTCATTCACATAGAGTCAATGTTCTTTCATCCGCAAGGAAACGACGTCCTCGTCAGTTGCGGTTGTCATCGGCCCAGGGTCAAAGACGATGATCACGTGGGCTTTCCTGGAGTCAGTGCATCCTCCGTTGTCTCCTTCTTCCGTCGGATGTCCGACGAAGTCGACGTTGTCGGTTCCCAGAATGCACTTACTGGGTCTCACGGTCAGGTTAGCTTCTGTCAGACGGTGAAACAGCTCCCTCAAGGTCTGCAGATGCTCCTCCCAGGTGTGGTTGTGGACTAGCAGGTCGTCCCAGTAACACACGACATTGTGCATCCCTCTCTTCAGGGTAGCTCCGCTGTTGACCATGCCAAAGGGCATCCTTAGGCACTCGTACGTCCCATCAGGAGTTATGAAAGCAGTCTTTGGTATGTCCTGTTGACGCACGGGGACTTGCCAATAACCCTTGCTGAGGTCAATCTTTGAGAAGATTTTACTCCCCGATAATTGGCGGAACAGGTCTGCTGCAGTAAGCATCGGCTCAGGGTCGAAGACGGTGATCTTATCAATCTTTCTGCAGTCGATGCACACTCTGCCGCTCCCGTCCTTCTTCTTCACGACCACGACAGGGGACGCGCAGGGGGAACTGGACTCCCTGATGATGCCCATCTTCAGCATCTCATCGATGTCTTTCCTCAAGGATTCGCGTTCTTTGAAAGGGATCGGGAAGGGTTTGGATCAAACGGGAATATTTGAAGTGAGGTGGACTTCATGTTCGACCAAAGTCGTAGAGCCTGGGACATCACTGAAGTCATGGGAAAACTCGCCCATAAGGTCCATGAGCTCCATCCCTTGACCCTCCGTCAAGCTCGTTCCCAGCTTAACATCATCGATGCCCTCTTTGCTGTGGAAGTCTCCAAGTTCTAACAGTTCCTCGCTGTCAAAGCTGTCGTCGATCTCAGCTGCTGTTGCTGCGTGTACAGTCTCTGATGGCCTTTCCACGTACAGCTTTAGGAGGTTGGCGTGGTATATCTTGGAATGCTGGCCGACCTTCACCTTGTAGTCGTTGATTCCCACCACGGTCTCCACTTCGTACGGGCCTTTCCACTGCATCAGCAACTTATTATGATCACTAGGTAGCAGCACCAGCACTTTGTTGCCAGGTTTGAACTTCCTGTTCACAGCCCTACGATCATAGTAGTGCTTTCCACAGTCCTGGGATTTCTTCAGGTTTTCTCTGGCTATCTCGAGAGTCTGCTCCAGCTTCTCCCGTAGCTCAAACTGGTAGCTGTTCTTCACCTCTGGTGTGTCTACTTCTTTCATCCACAGTTCTTTCAGGATGTGCATTGGCCCTCTGATGGTTCTTCCGTACAGCAGCTCGAACGGAGAAAAGCCGGTGGACTCCTGCGGTACTTCTCTGTAGGCGAAAAGTAAGGCGTTGATATAGCGATGCCATTGTCTGGGCTGCTCGCTGCACAGTTTCTTCAGGATGGACTTCAGCGTAGCATTGAACTTCTCGACGAGCCCGTTGCACATTCGATGGTAGGGTGTCGTAGTCAAATGCCGGATACTCAGCAGTCTGTTGACCTCCTTCATACAGTCAGAGACGAACTGTGTCCCGAGGTCTGTCAGAATTTCTTCAGGCACTCCAAGTCTACTGAACATGTCCACCAGTGCCTCTGCTACAGTTTCAGTGTCAATCTTCTTCAGTGGCACTGCTTCTGGGTACCGAGTCGCATAGTCCACTAAAGTCAGTACCCACCATAGACATTAATAATTCTTATATATGTCTATGGTACCCACCGATGACCTTCTTCACTCATAGGTTTTATTTCGCCGATTAAGTCTAAGGCCACCCTCTTGAAAGGTCGGTCGATCAGAGGCATCCTCTGCATAGGCACTTTCGGGACCCTTCCTCGAGGTATGGTCTTCTGGCAAATGTCACATGATCGGCAGAAACGGCTGACGTCCGCATGAAGTCCTGGCCAGTAAAACGCCGCCTGGATTCTGTCCGACGTCTTCTTGATGCCTAGGTGACTTCCCATGATTGAGTCATGTTCTACTTCCATCACTTGGCGCCTTAGGGGTAACGGTACCAATACTTGACGTAGTGGTTTCCCGCCATTGACCCTCGGGTGCTGGAAGATTCGGTACAGGATCTTGGCCTTCACCTCAAAATAGACCGTGCCACTGCCTTTGATCACATGGTCTTGGCGGTTCCTGTACTTGTTTAAAGTACTATCAGCTTCCTGGAGCTGGATCAATTTATCTCTGTCCACGATGGCAGCTTTGGAATTGTCGGCGACCTTCAGTGGCGTAGTCGTATTGTCTCTCTTGGCCTGGGCCCTGGTAGTGACAGCACCGACGATCTCTGGTCGGCAGGTCTGAGCCAAAGTAGCCACATTGTCCCGTAGCAGCTCTGTAATGTCTCCATCGGGAAATGGCAATGGATCCTCCTCCACAACTTCGTCACGTTGGGTTGAGGCAGGACTCCATTCTGAATCGGGGTCGTCGGGTCGTCTCGCGCCGTCGATATTCCCGATCATCAAATCATACAGCGGCTTTTTCAGGCAAACCGCTTCTACTTCGCCTATGTAGAAAGGGGTGCTGACTTGAATTTTCGCAACTGGCGCTTTCACACACTTGCTGTCGGCCATAAGTGTCCATTTAGAATCGCCAGTGAACTGTTCTTTGGCGATTATGTCTTCTCTGACGATGACCCCACTGCAGCCAGAGTCTCTTAGAACAGTCACTTCATGATTTCCGACGCGTCCCTTGGAAACAGGCATGTTCTGGACGGTCATCGCTGCGCTGGCGACGACGGGGATGGATTTCCCGTTGGCAAGGAGAAGTTGGCCATCGATCATGCACTCTTGCACGTCCGCAGGAGTAGCTGCGCGCTCGGTCTCACTCGGAAGAATGACGCTCCCGCCGCACACTTGATGGTCAGATCTACTGGTTTGCCGTTGATTGGAGAACCGCTTCTGCCGGTTGCCCGCCGCTGCATTGTCCGTATTGCTCCGCTGTCCGCTACTTTTGTTTTGAGACAGTTAGCTGCTCTGTGGTCTGTAGCGTTGCAGATGAAACATCCTCTTGAGTGCCCTTCCCTGGGAGGTGGCGTGGAGTTCGTGTGTCTCTGACTCGTCTGATATCCCTGGATCTGGCTCCCATGGTTTCCAGTCTTCTGAAATGGTTTCGTCGCCGTGGGTGGCCCCAGTGTCTTTTCATAAGCGATGAGATATCTTTCAGCAGCCTCGGTCATATCATTAAGCGTCTGCAGCTTCTGTAATTCTAAGTGGGTCGCCAGGTCCTTGTGACAGGCATTGAGGAATTGCTCCTTCACGATCAGGTCATGGAGACTATCGTAAGACTTCCCTTTGATTGATAGTTCCACCCACTTGTGTAAGTATGACGACAGGCGCTCCACAAATTGCTTTGGTGTCTCGTCTGACAAAGGCCGGCATTCACGGAAGCGTTTACGGTAGCCCTTCTCAGTGAAGCTGTAGCAATGCAATAGGGTCTCTTTCAAGACGCCGAAGTTTTTGGCTTCATCGTTCGACAGTCTGGTGTAAACTTCGAGTGCTTGCCCCGTCAGAAGTGCACTCAGTCGAATCGCCCAGTCTCGAGGTTGCCAGTTGGAGCTTTCGGCAAACCTCTCGAATCTCGCCAGATAACTGTCGATCTGGTCCTTCCCGTCGACGAACGCTGGCAATTTTGGATCCATGTGGTCGCTGATGACTTGTGGCGCATGCTGATTGTTTTGGATACGCGCCAACTCTAGCTGGTACTGACGCTCGCCTTCAAGACACTTCAGCTCGAACTCTCTTTCTTCTCGGCGACGCTGCTCTTCTTTTTCTTGCCGCCGCTCTTCTTTTTCTTGCCGCCGCTCTTCTTCACGCCGACGTTGTTCTTCTAATTCTCTTTCTTCACGCCGACGTTGTTCTTCTAATTCTCTTTCTTCACGCCGTCGCTGTTCTTCTCTTTCTTCACGCAATAATCTCTCCTGGAATTTGACGTACTCCGTCAGCTGTTTGCCTTTGAGATTCAGTTCAATCCCTTTCTGCCAGAAGTCAGCCATCTTAATGCTTTTGGAAAGTTCTTTTCTGGAAAGTTCTTTTCTGGAAAGTCCTTGACTGTGCTGTACCTTTCTAGACTGTTCTAGAACAGCACACTTTCTGCAGTAGCACTGATGCTTGTCACTAGTCACCTTCACTGACGCAGGCCCCGCTGTCCTCGTCGTATGCGACGCTGCACCACGCTGGTGTTAATGTACACGCTCCTGTGCTGAAGTAGATGCGACGTCCGCTCGTCGCTCTCTCTAATACTGGCGATGTAGCTCCGAGACTGTCCCTCGACGTAGTCTTGCGGCAGCCACGTAGTCCCGATCTGTTGTTCGCTCACGAAGCAACTCTTCAGCGATTACACGCCCTTGCAGTCAACCCGAATCTATCGGTGATGTAGTCCCAGTATGTTGGCCCCTCCCGACGCAACTTCTTGGCGGCTACCCTCGATGACTGCCTCTCGTAACGTTGACTCGCTTGTTGTAGCAGTTGAACCCTTGGCTATGACGTGGATCCCGGCTTGGCCCCCAAAATGTTACACTCGATGTTGTTTTTTCTCTATCAGTATTTGATTCAGCCCCGATGCTTGAAATCCTGATAGGTGTAACTCAGATTCATTTATCCACGCAACCCGTTCACTCATCAACAAGTCTGGAGTCGTCGTATGAAGTTTTCCACTTTTATTCAGCACACATCAACAACTGCATACAATCGCTCAATCGCTTTTCCACTCTCAGCTTTTTACTTTCCAACTCACTATCAACAACTCTCTCTACTGTCAACTCTCTCTCAAAAAAAGCACCTTTTTAAACAGTGCGGCACTATATATATAGAGTCTCTCTAAACTCCAGAAAGAGCGAGAAAACCCCCCAACGTGACACACCTCAACCAATCAGAATTAATTTCATCATCACTGTCTCACGTCATACAACCCTATTTGGCAAGGAAACTTCCATGGTTACCACTAGAACTATCCATACGCTTCGATCGATAGTAAACAACTGACTCAAGAAAATTCTCAAATAATATCGAGCAACTAAAAACACCAACGTTATACAAAGCTTCTTCTAATAGCAACGCAAAATCAAATCAAAGATGAATACACTCTATTACTGCATGCATTGCAAAATAAAATGAACAGATCTATCGCGCGCGTCACACACGCAAGCCTGCCATTGCACGCTCTTCACACATAATATCGTGCGCATTTCACACGCACCATCATGCGCGTTTCAAAGTAACACCCACCACCACCCACCACCACTCCCACTCCCCACCAACAGCAACCCGACCATCCCCTTACATGCAACTTCATACACACACCCACCCCACCCCCTTCACTCCTCACTTCCCCCAACGCCCTAGAAAGTAGGTTATTATGTTTAAAAAATGCTTCGGGTCATGTTGTTTCGTTTTGGCCAGAGTACCCCGTTTTCGGGCGTGTGTCCCGTTGTTTGGAGCTTAACAGGTCAAAGTAGCCTGAGAAAAGCCTTGAGTAACAATACGATTCACAACAGACATCATGTCATGTATTGAAGGACAAAACAAAATTATGTCATCAAAGTGTTTAAGGTAATATGTCTGCCTATCCTATCCTATCCTATCCTATCCTATCCTATCCTATCCTATCCTATTCTATCCTATCCTATCCTATCCTATCCCGTAAGCAACTCAAAGGTCGTTGGGGCACCCCAGATGATCGTTTAACCAGCGTACTCCATCTTTCTCTGTTCTCAGCAACCCTCATGACTTCGTTCAGTGTCAAACCAATTCATTCTCGAATGTTGTCCTCCCACCTCTTTTTTGGTCTCCCTCTTCTTCTGCATCTTTGCGCCGTGCCTTGCAGGATGGTTTTTGCAGGGTCTGATGCTCTGGTGACGTGGCAATACCATAGCAGTTCCCTTTTTTTCACCACTGTGAGCATGTCATCGGGTTGTCGGACTTCGTTGTTGGTGATGTGCTGGGTAAAGGAAATGCCCAGAAGTCTTCTGTTGAACCTCATCTCCATGCTTTGTATTCTTCATTGTAGATCTGGGAGCACAGCGTTACTTTGGAATGTAGACTGATGGTCCTGTCTTTCCAAATGGGCTTCAACCTTGTCAGGGCAGCAGTTGTTTGTGCAATCCTGGAGAGGTCTTCCTGACGGAACCCTTTGTCTAATACAATGGCTCCTAAATATTTGAAGCTATGCACTGTGTTGAGGGATTGACCTTGGACTTTGATGTCCAAGTTGATGCCTTTGGTGTTATTGGTCATCATTTTGGTGTTCTCTGCACTTATTTCCATTCCAGAGGCTCTGGAGGTAGTGTCAAACGAAGTCCGACAGACCATCACACAAGCCATTGGACAACACGATGACCTGCTCACAGTAATGAAAAAACGGAAACTCCGATGGTATGGCCACGTCACCAGATTATCAGGTCTTTGCAAGACCTGATAATCTGGTGACGTGGCCATACCATCGGAGTTTCCGTTTTTTCATTACTGTGAGCAGGTCATCGTGTTGTCCAATGGCTTGTGTGATGGTCTGTCGGACTTCGTTTGACACTACCTCCAGAGCCTGTAGAAGAAGAGGGAGACCGAAAAAGAGGTGGGAGGACAACGTTCGAGAATGGACTGGTTTGACACAGCAAAACCATCAGGGTTGCTGAGGACAGGGAAAGATGGAGTATGCTGGTTAAACGATCATCTGTGGTGCCCCTACGACCTCCAAGTTACGGGATAGGATAGGATAGGATAGGATTCGAAGTCGGCATAAACAAATAGGATTGCTTGAACTGTTTGCTGATGTTGTTAAAATGTACTTGAGAACCCGACTTCAGTAAGACAAGACGGGTTTGGGTATCAGTCATAGTCTTGCATATTTTACTGTGCCTGTCAACCACTTCGAGATTAGATACTCTGGTTAGACAGCATCTGCACAAGTATTTTTGGCCCTGGTTTGTTGTAGTGTTTCCTAATAATCTAGACATGTTTCGAATTAGAGTGTAATGTTGAATGCTAGGGTCTTGTGGTCTGTAATTAGTAAAAGGTCAACATGTTTTTTTTAAAATCAGCAAATGAAGGGGCATTAAGAAAGATTCATAAAGGTTTAAGTTCAGGGTCCCAAGAATATATATTGACTGTAATAGGAGAGTTCTGTGATTCGAATTTGTCAATGGTGTCGAGGATAACATATAAATTAATGTCTTAAAGATTTAAGTTCCTTTTTTTATTTTTATACAGCGACCCTCTTCCTGGATGTTCTTTAGTCTGTACATAGTATAATTTAGCCAAAACACACCACTTAAAATACCTGTCGTCCGAGTTCTTAATATTCAATACAGCCTTCTTGTCAAAAATTTCTTTGGGAAGAGCGATATACGATTTTTGTTTGGTTGGATTATACTTTGTAATATTCAGTTCTGGTGATTCTAAAGTTCCTTCTGTCCACCCAGACCCCTTCAGATCCACGCACTCTATGCTCTCTTGAAACTTTTTTTATTAAGAAGTTATAAGCATTCCTTAAATCTGAAGATTTTAACACTTCAATTTGAGAAGAAGAAACCCACACAGTCAATGTTTCATCACTACTACTGGGTTTAACAAAGGTTACCTGAGCTAGAATTCTCATTTTAAGGGGTAATTGAAAATTAAAAGTATGGAGTACAAATGGGTAGTTAATCTTAATAGACTTAATAACATCTCAACTATCAAGAATTGGAAGTTTTAATGTCTTGAAAACCTCTTTAAACAAAGGAGATGATGATAGACTTTTTGTGTTCGTCATTTCTATACTGATAACAAAACCATTAATTTAAAATTTTAACAAACTTATGCTAATTAACTATAGAAACATTCGCATTTACAAACATGATGTTGATTTATTTTACAAACTTTACGAATAAAGTGGTTCCTCAATCTTTAAAAGTAAAATGTATGTGGTAGTAAAAAGTTTATATTATAATTTCCACAATCTACAATTCTATTAAACTCTCTTTCAAATTCTATTTCACACTCAAATTTGATTTTTTTTAATTGATGATGCTTAGTATAGTTATTATACATAAAAATGTATTTTGTAGATAAGCCTGAAAAAACGATTGTCCAATAGTCATCATCGAATATTTTAAGCATTTGTGTAAACCCCTCTAAGATACTTGGCAAGCTCCTTACTGTGTCCGTCATTTTTAACTTGAAAATCTTAATGGTTCTGTATCGGATGGCACAAGCTGAAGTTCTTCTTTTACAAAATGTCTTTGTGGTGTTTTATGATTGCTTCTCTGTCTTAAATAATAGACAGGTGGATCAGTAGACAATACATTGTCAACTTCATAAATACGTAAAGACCACACAGGGTCAGTGGCTCTTTTTCTAGTGTCATTTGCAATCTCTCCAGGCTGGTAAAGATACGTCACGGTTTTGTTTAACAGAATTAGATTGCGCTGACCTGGCTTTAATATAGTAACAAAAGTCTGTTTTGTAAATAGCTTAAACTGGTTTTAATCTGGTAACTACTTAATTCCGAATTCATGTCTTTTAAAACAAGCATCAACCTATAAAATCATTGAGTAATAGTTGATTCAGTAAACAATTCCTTTGAATACTGATAAGTAAAAAGCCTTTCTGACAGCTGGCGATTATATTTTTCTACAATACCCTGCAATCTGTGCAAGCCAACTAGTCCCCTTCTGACAGTTACATTAGGTTTAACAAAAGCTGGTTAATGGCCCCTTTAAATTTAGCCCCCTCATAGCATTGAATGAGTCTAGGAAACCTGAGAGGGTCTCATGAATAAATTGCCTTTAATGCTTGTTCAGCCTCAATGGAGTTTTTTGTTGAAAGCGGTTCAGCGTCTTTAAATCTTTATGGAATGTCAACAACAGTTAATGCATATTTAAATTTCTTTTTACATACAATATCATTGGGGAGATATAAAATATCTATTTGATGGGTGTCATTGGGCTTTATATTTGGTCTAATTATGTTTTTGGAGCTGGATAACAAATTTGCCAAACCTCTTGTTTAGCTAACCATTGTTTAACTGTGTTGTCTGACAAACCAGTCTTTTCTATTAGTTTATCGACAGCGAGGTTCTTTTCCAATACCCTTATTTAGAATAATCTATATATTAATTGAGAAGCCGTTTTAGATCATGAGGGGCCATTTTAGCCAACCAGCGGCTTTGTTGTGAAGCTCGATTTGAGCTTCACTTTGCTCGAATTTGTGCACATTACAGCTGAACTGTCCATATAATTGCTTCCACGCGAGTTTTGCCATTCGCCGCTCGATCACGTGCTGCCGATACAACGAAACTTAACATTATTTTCGATCGAAAAATGGCTTTATTTTGCATTTTACTGCCTTGAAAATGTACTAAAAAACACGTGGAAACATGTGTGAGTCCAACCAATCTCTTGTCTTGTCTTGCCGTGTACGCCCACAATCTTTCGTGTTGATCATTATGGCATTTGAGAGGTAGGTTTTGAGAGGTAGGTTTTGTACGCATGTCAAGTACGGATATGGAGCTAATAAGTAAATAACATTTAAATCGTGTTGCTACATAGGAGCTGTGAGTGAAGGGGGGGAAATGCTGGGTAAGGAGACTGGGGGGATGGCGGGTGGTGTGGAGGATAGGGGGGGGGGGGAACTTGAGGGTTTTATTGGGAGACTCCCGACACCAAGGTGTCAGCAGTCAGAGCCTCCAGTGCCTCACTGTTGAGGGCATTCCAGTCCTTTATGGTTCGTGGCAGAAAAGAGGCGGCTCTATATTGGGTCCTGCACGAGACTTGTTTGTACTGCTTGTTGTGGCTGCGGCGTTGGCGCGATATCGCCTGTTCCACTTTCCCATTGATGATGGGGCAGTTCGCAGTGCCACTAGTGATCTTGCGCAGCATCTGAAGGCGTGCAGTGCGTCGTCGATCCTCCAGGGACGGCCACCCCAGTGACTCCAGCATGTCCCTAACACTCGATGTGTTGTGATAGTGGTTAGTAGCAAACCGGGCGGCGCGTCTCTGAACTGCTTCCAGCCTGTCGATGCCTTTCTGGGTGTGAGGGTCCCAAACAGATGCTGCGTATTCCAGGATGGGACGCACGTAGGTCATGTAAGCTCGCTCCTTGATGGCCGTAGAGCTCACCTTGAGATTCCTTCTCAGGAAGCCTAGTGTCTTACTGGCCTTGTTGGCGATGCTGCTGACATGTGCGTCCCAGGTAAGGTTGCTGCGGAGGGTCACCCCGAGATACTTGGCCTCAGAGACTGACTCAAGGGTGTGACCGTGTAGGGTGTAGCTAGACTGTAGGGGACGTCTGGCTTGTGACTCTTGACGTTGCCTACGGCAGGCCCTGCCTTCATTTCCGGTTTCCGTTTAGGGATTTAGGCTTCATTTAATAAATTTGGTTTTGATCTTGCTTTTAAATCGGCGTTATATTGTTGTTTAATGCAGTTTAAAGTTTATAACACTAATAAAATCTAGGGTTCACCATATTTTATGATAGAGGACCTAAAATAAGGTTAGAGAAATATAGCAGCCCGTGGATCAATGGATAAGACGTATGACTTTTATCAAAGCGACCCGGGTTCGAATCTCGCTGGGTACACTTTTTTTTTAATTTAATAATACAGAGGGAGAGAGATAAAACAGAGAGGGAGGTATAGATAATAAAGAAAAAGATAGGGGAGGCAAATAAAAAACAAAAAAGGGTGCAAGTAAAATGGCAAAAATAAATAAATTAATTAATAAAGATATAAATAAAAGTAAAATCATAGCACAGGTATTAATAACTGCTTCATATTAATTTTTTTTTCATTTAACCATGATGCATGTACTTTTTAGAACACTTAACATCTTATGCTTTTTTTATTAATTAGGTATAGGTAGGTCTGTAAAAAAAATTAAAACAAAAAAAAACATTTAGAAAATAACATTATAGTTTTATTGTAAATTTCATAACATAATTAATTGTCATTCGATTCATCAGAAAAAAATAAATAAAAATAAAAGCAAACTTTACATTAAAAATAAATATTTAGAATATAAATTAAAACTGAATTGTTCCAAAAATAAATGTCTGGTGCTTTTTTTAATGATTGCCTCAAGTTGGTATTTCATTGGTATGTATTATAATTAAAAAATGTCTGTGCATGCAGTGATAGCATTGCCTTATTGTTTTAATCACATGCATGTGCAATAAATCAGTAATGCTGTTCTCCTCAAATAAATGGTTATTGTGTTTTATTACAATTATAAGTTTATCTTTAATCTATGTCTCTTTTTAGTGATTCACCACTGACAGTGCACTTCAGCCTTCCACTTCCAGAATCTTAAACACAACAAAGATTATTATATCAAAGATACTTTTATACAATGTGAATTAATTTTCGAGCTAATGTTAATTAAAAGTATCTTTGATATATATCTTAGTTGTGTTCATGATTTTACTTTCAAAATACTTAGCACTTCCTGTTGTGTTTACAATTTCTTCCACTTTCAGGCAATTGATATATTTCCTAAAGGTAGTTATTGTACCAACACCACAACATAAACTATACACTATGTAGCCTACAATGGAACATTATAGTCTCAAATAAATATGACTTCACTCAGTGGCTGACAGCTTGGACTCCCAAAGATAACCTATAACGGGCATAAAATCAGAAACACAACAAAGAAATATATTAGATACTTTTAATTATACAACAATACAAGACAAATGAATTTTCATGCTTTGCTCTTCTTCAGATTAAAAACAAACATAAAATGACTAAATGCTGCAGAATGCACAAAAAAAGTCACTTCCAGGTAAATGTTTGAAACAGGCATATAACATCAGGCCCAGCGATTGGGTCATCAAAAATTTATTTGCACGGGTAATAACTGCTAATATGATTTAAACAAACATCAAGAAGCATTCATTATTTTTATTTAGTAGATTTTTTAACATGGTAATAAACTACTACCATTCCAAATGCAATTAAGACTAATTCTCCAGTCTCTGACAGTGTAGGTGCAATGCTAGGTTTGTAGTAATCAGATAACATGGGTTGTTTTAATGGAGGTAGTGTTGTGCCAGTAAAAAAAATCATAAATAAATAATATTAACATGCAATCTCCCTTCACCCAGTCCACATAATCACACCTAAAGAGTCCATTTCTTCCTACATACCACCACCACTTCCTACAGCTAAATTAGTAGTAGTGTTTTACGTCCCCGCACACATGAGTGTATAGGAGACGAATCCGACCCAATTACCCTTAAGAGTGCTTTACCGCCACATCCTCTTCCACTCAACAACTCTCGATCGGTCTCACAGTGCGAAATTAACGAAATGGGACAGTCACAGAAACTGCTGGTATGTAGGCCTGTATTCGATCTCGGCCTGATTGATCTCCGACACCCTGTATGAAACCACATATGCCGAACACTTCATTGCAAGTATATTGATTTTGGTATTGATTGATTGATTTATTGTTGCTTTAGGTCCAGCGGACTCTTCCGAGCCAAATCAGGACCGGACAACCCCCGATCCGCATAAAAGATCTGCTGAAACAACCCCAGTGGGAAAATTGAATGCCCCCCACCGGCCAGTCACTTTACAATAAAGACATCCCACGCGGGGGACGGCTGAGGGTTGACCTCAACTACGCGAACACCCCGGTTACAAAAACAAAATAGAATACAAACATCATTATAAATCATCAACCAAACACATACATATAAAATGCCTATAGTGCTAAATAGTACATTCATAGGAAGCCCTAGTGACCACCCGGCAGAAAGCGTCCAACACTCCCAAGCTGATCCAACAGACCTCATACACAAACAAGGAGTCTTGTCCAGGAAGAGTTTTCAAGAAAAAGGGTAGGTCATTGATCTAGCGAAGAAGAAGATAGTATAGCAGAGTGAAGGACAGAGCAAGAATAGGAAAGAGTAAATGAGGAAGACAGCGACAGTGGGAATTTAAAGCACTAAATTTCCATAAAGTGGGGATACTATTTATACTGAAAACCCCCGGCACTCCATAGCGTTCAGTGCGGCACAGCGGATAAGTGTGTGTACTTAAAAGTGAAGACTGATGTAGCGGTGCCGACTAAAGCTGTACGTCAGGTACATTAGTTTTAAATTGTGGTCGTACCAAAGAGCTTAATGATAGGAAGAGGGGGAACTTGGTACAGAACCGCGAGACGAAATGTACGAGTTATGCTCCCTTGTCGACATGCTGAAAATGGCTCGTGGCAGAAAGTCAAAAGGCGACCGAGTGAAACAGGGCGGTGACTTTTGCACAGCCATCAATTGCCATAATGCCAGATACAAGAAAAGTTGTGTTGGCAAGTCCTTTTTCAAATTTCCAAAAGACAAAGAAAGGTAAATTGCAATTGAAAAACTTTATTTTTGTGTGTTTATGTAGGCCTAAACTAAGACCGCTGCAGTGTTGTTAGTGTTAAAACAATCGGAGAGCGGCTTGAACGATTCATGTTATACCTATGTGCTAAATCCAAAACAGTTTGCTTGCTGACAGTTTACGTTCAACAGGTCGCTCACTGTTAACGTTATTGCTAGGTTGTTTGACTATATTTGTGCTTATATTTCAAAAGTAGATGTCAGATTGGCAGTTTGGCTTCGTCAAACTGCTTATGTTAACAAGTTAAATTATACTAAGTCTGTTTTCTCCTCGTGATCAAATACTGTGCAAGATAACCCCTTACCTAGGCACAAAAATGGTCCTTGATCTGTTGTAATCCCTTTTCGTTTGAGTGTAAACGGGAAAAAAAAAGTAATGTAGATACTCGGTCCTTGTTCTGATCTGTGAATTTCTGCGCATTAGATCTATATTGCGTGGAATGTTGTAGTCTAGGTTCTGATTGTTCTGTCTTATTAATTAATTATTTTCCATGAAGTGACTGATGTTATTAAGCCAGTGATGTGGGAGGTGAGAGGGTTGGGGGGTAGGGTGACACCTGATATAAATAAAATTCACACTATTGGTGAAACATTTTGTTATTGTGCTTTAATGTGATTAATTGATTGAATGACAGAGCTCTCTCTTCCCCCAACCCCCCCCCTCTCTCTCTCTCTTTCTCACGATTACGGATTTACACAGTTTCGGATAAATGAAACAGTCTTTCATGCATATTTTAATTTTAAAATATCTGTCGTTGATTAAAAAATAACAAATTCCAGGGCAGAAAACGAACCTATGACATACACACATAAGCAGCATAAAAGCACCTAATAAATGTCAATTAGTAAACATTAAAAAAAAAGGAAAAAAAAAAGACAGCAGTAGCAGAATGTTAATAATAATGATGGTTAAAAGTTTGGTTTTTGCAAATGTTGCCATAAAAATGTTCTTTTGCAATGCCATAGGCTCAATAAGTTACCACGCACAGATCATTCATATAGCAGATGATGAAATATAGCCAGCCCGAGCAAAGGGAAATAATCCGTGAGAGCGTCTCGCATTTTTGTATAGGACATAATGGAAGTTCCCCCTCTTTCCGTAATAAGCTCTGTGGTCGTACTAGGCATAGGCCTATATCGTATAGAAGCCCCTTCGTCTTCAGTGCAGGCGCTGAGAAAATTACCTATAACCCCTCTTCAATTTCCCCTCACCCCTCATTTTACCCCACTTTGCCCCCGCATAACCTATATGTTCCAAATTCACCCTTGATTATCTTCACAATATGTCACCACTGTACGTTGAAACGCGTACGATAGTTCGTGTGTGACGCGCGCGATAGATCTGTTCGTTTTATATTGCAAAGCATGCAATAATAGAGTTTATTTATCTTTGTTTTGATTTTGCGTTGTTGTTAGAAGTTTTGTATAACGTTGATAATTTTAGTTGGTCGATATTATTTGAGAATTTTCTAAAGTTGGTTGTTTACTATCGATCGAAGCGTATGGATAATTCTAGTGGTAACTAAAGAAGCTTCTATCCCAAATAAGATTGTATGACGTGAGACAGTGATGATGAAATTTGTTCTGATTGGTTGTGGTGTGTTATGCTGGGGGTATTCTCACCCTTTCTGGAGTGTAGAGAGACTATATATACAGTGCCGCACTGTTTCAAAAAGAGGTTGATAGTTGAGAATTGTAGAGTGGAAAAAGCGATTGAGCGATTGTATGCAGTTTGCTGATGTATGCTGAATAAAGTTGGAAAATTTTATACGACGACTTTGCCTTGTTGCTGAGTGAGCAGGCTGCGTGGATAAACGAATCTGAGTTACACTTTATCAGGTTTCAAGCATCGGGGCTGAATCAACTGATTAAAAAACACACACACAAAAACAACAAAAAAAAGAGTGTAACAGTCACTTATCAAATGACTGATAACTCATTTATTTATCGCTAATTCTTCTTCTTCTTCTTCTTCTTCTTCTTCTTCTTCTTCTTGTTCTTCTTCCTCCTCCTCTTCCTATTCTTCCTCCTCTTCTTCTTCTTCTTCTTCTCCCCCTCCTCTCCCTCTCTCTCTCTATCCTTTGTCCTGGAAAATTAACTAGAAGTTGTAAACAGCTACCTAATGTGTAACTGTAGATTATAGTCACACGACACCGAAGTGTATAGGCGACTACTGGTCACATTATTCTGACACCAGCGAACCAGTTGATGGTAAGGGGAAAACAGCTACCTGTTTGTTTGTTTTTTTTTTTAAATTGAATTAACGTCCCCGGACACAATAGCGTATAGGGGAAGCTACCTGTACTTAGGTTTTGCCTTTATATCGGCTATGAGCCTCAATGGAAGTGCAAATAAGCTGGCAATACCAGCGGAAAAGGCTTTATTTGGAGTGCTCAGAGCTCATAGTAGTCAGAGGTATGAAGCTTGTTAGTCATAAAAGGTCCAACAAAAAATGTACGTTTATTTGCATGTAAATGTAGCACCAAGAACACCAAACATGAAGGTGTATTGTGACTTGGGAAGACACCCATTAAGATTAAATTGTTTATATCAAAGCCTTGAAAAATTGGATCAGACTGTTGAGGATGGATGAAATCTTGGCTCCCAAAGCAAGCGTATCGCACGATATGTTCCATGGAAAGTGATGAGAAACATAACTGGGTGTCTGAACTGAGATCTCTTTTGGAAAAATACTAAATCAGTTGCTTAATTTACAGTTGTTGTTCTTTGTTGGTTTAAAAAAATAGATTAGAGCCCCCGGACACTGATGCGTATAGGGAAATTTGTTTTATTTTTTCCTGTTCGTCCTTATTTATAATAATACATGTTTAGGCTACGTCATTGACGTGCATCATTCTGGCGCGAGACCAAAGTTTAAATCAAAACCTATCCCTTAATATAAAGGATTTAATTATAATTAAAACAATATTCAGGTGGGTTATAGTTGGCGTTAAATTACAGTTAGCAAGTTAAAATACAAATCTAGTCCAGTCACTTTCATGTAGGGGCTCGGAACTATTAGTGTTTGAATTGATTTATTCTGATTTACTGTGTGTAATGACGTTTCTGGTTTCTTTTGAAGGTGACTGCTATGAAAAGACTCTAACGGAAATGGGGATTACATAAGCGATTGGCCATGATGACTTAAACCCCTGTGCCATCGATCCCTATTGCGTCAAACAGGTTTGACTGGGGATTGTGTGTCACTGTTAAGCAAACTGCACGGCCAGAATTTGTCATGTACTATTTATCAACCCATATGTTTTGAGCAGTTCAGTTGCGCGCTGTAAGCTGGCTCGGCATGGTGTGACAATAGCAGTGAAGTTGTGCCTAAACTTGTAGTAGTCCTATAAAAATTACCCTTCGAGAATTGTGTCAGAGAGAAAGGAAGAAGCAAGGGGTTAAGACTGTAGTTATATGCATCTGCAATTATGCGATTTCGCAAGAATCTGTGAAACGTGTCATTATGTGAACCTGTGTTTTTGGTGCATTAATTATTTCAAAGTGCCAGACAAAAATAAAACCCTTACTCAAAGTAGGCTTACACAAGACACTGTTTGCCAAAAGGAAGTATAGAAAAGCAAACTATAGGCCTGTTAGTTCAGTGCATTTTGTGAGCGTGCAATCGTTCAAGTGTGATTCCTTTGGAGTTGGCGAATGTCACAAAAGTGAACGCACTGTATTTTCAGAAGACCCCGTATGTTACAATTTGTTGTACTCTGAAAGAAGGAAGATGTGACGACACGGAGGAGCGTGTGAGGCGATTATAACAATATTTTCCAGCCATGGAAAAATGGCCTCTATTTTTCATGGTGTCAGCTTAAACGGCCATAAGTGTGTTCTAATACTTGGTATCGGCTTAGCGACTACAGTACACCAGGTAGGCAAAAAGTTGTTAATAATACATTACCCTATTCATCGAATTCAACGGTGCTTTCATTTTCATTGTGGCGTGTCTAAAATAATTTACAGATATTGATCGCGATTTCAATTCTACAGTGTGTTTCAATTTAGAACTATGCTGAGTGCGCAATATAACAGCAGTAAACTATATTTATATAGGAGCAATTTATCATCATCAGCAGCAGCAACATCATCATCATTATCATCATTATCATCATCATGATCATCATCATCATCAGTACACTGTATTCCTTGTTTCCCTTGGGTTAGTTGCGTTCTAACTTAAGCACTTGTCGTACCTCAGTAAATCATGCAGGTCCTGTCATGTCAAATGCGGGCCCGCAAGTTCCTCTGAAAGTAAGCTACAAGCTATCAGAATCTCCCAAATTCCCAATTAATTACTGCGGTTACGACGTATTAGCTGGTAAGGCGATATCTAAAAACAATTCATTTTCTTTCATTTTAATCCGGCAAAGGCGCCCGGCTAAAGTAAGACACCCGGAACTTTGACGACGTGACACCGGCATTGAGAAAAATTATTAGAAGTGTATCAAATCTATATTCTGTGGTATCTTTTAAATTGTTGGCAGTTTATCTATGGAGTGACTGCAAATTGCATGACGTCACTGGTTAATGATGCTGAATTGATTACATTACATTACATGATTATTGCTTTAGGTCCAGCGGACTCTTCCGAGCCAAATCAGGACCGGACAACCCCAGATCCGCATCAAAGATCTGCTGAAACAACCCTAGTGGTAAAACTGAAAGCTCTCGATCCACCAGCCAGTCACTTTACAATAAAGACATCCCACGCAGGGGACGCTGAGGCTGTACTCTAATTTATCGAACCCCCGTTTACAAAAACAAAATAGAATACAAACATCATTATAAATTATCAACAAAACACATACATATAATATGCCTACATTGCTAAATAATAACATCATAGGAAGCCCTAGTGACCACCTGGCAGAAAGCGTCCAATATTCCCAAGCTGATCCAATAGACCTCATACACAAATAAGGAGTCTTGTCGCGGAAGAGTTTTCAAGAAATATTTAGGGGACTGGTCTAGCGAAGAAGAAGATAGTATAGCAGATTGATAGAACAGAGCAGGAATGAGAAAGAGCAAATGAGAAACACAGCGACAGTGGGAATTTAAAGCACTAAATTTCCAGAAAGTGGGGATACTATTTATACTGAAACCCCCGGCACCCCAACGGGGGCTGCTGAATTGATTAATGATGCTGAAACTGATAAGCACGGGATAGGATGCTGAACCGACAAGTCTACCCATGCTGTAATAGTTTAAAGTCTTCTTGTTTTTGTTCTTCTTGTTCCTGTTCTTCTTGTTCTTTTTCTTCTTTCAGAGGTTGTATTCATACCTTTCAGCAATTAGCGAGTAAGGCAATGGATAGCAATTACCATTGCCTCGGCTGGGTAGTGTAATGGATGTTCACATCCTCTAGTCTAAACCACTTCTTCACATACCCCTTCCCTTCATGATCTGATTTCATATGGTTGTTTGTAGATCTACCTGTCAGGCAGAAATTCCACAGAAATTAATATTAATTGATTCTCCTGGGTAACGTTTCGTTCTCCTGCTTCACCTAATTCAGGACTTGAACCTGTCAGAGAATGGTAAAATCAATCAATTTATCAAACGGCGGCCATGTCTTTGTGCTGTGTTGGATCCATGTTGGCATTACCGCTCAGGTTTAGTAAATTAACGTCCACGGACACTAGGCGCGTCAGGTTTAGCCGAAGAATGAACTTTATGTACAATGACACCTTGATCACGCGATGCTTATCGCCTATTAAATCGTCTCTCAGCTTGGCACAACGCTCATGGCGGGTTATTTATTCGAATGGCTATATAGGCTGTAGACTATGCAGGAAACAAAGGACTTCAAAACAGTAAGCTACCTCTTTGAAATACCTCGATCATAACTTCAATGAACTTGGTACTCAAAGAGTTATAGTAGATTCGTTGTTTTAAATATCGGCGGAACAAATGGTATGGCCACGTCACCAGAGTATCCAACCTTGCAAAGACCGTCCTGCAAGGCACGGTGCAATGAGGCAGAAGAAGAGGGAGACAGAAAAGGAGGTAGGAGGACAACATTCGAGAATGGACTGGCTTGACACTTAGCGAAGCCATGAGGGTTGCTGAGGACAGAGAAAGATGGAGTACGCTGGTTAAGTGGTTAAACGATCATCTGTGGTGCTCCAACGACCTTCGGGTTACGGGATACGATAGGATTGGATAAGAACAAATATAATATTTTAACGGACTCACACACACGCACACACACATACATACATACATACATACATACATACATACATACATACATACATACATACATACATTCTACTTAAGAAAGTTTAATCCCAACCTTATACTTCTAATATTTTGCATGTATTTTTTTCGAGTTTCGCCAGTGTGACTATCAAACCCCGTATTATTTTCTCTCTTAATGAATGTAGCTCAAATTTTGGATCATGTCAGTTTTATCAAAAGTCCTTCACATTTGCATCAATGTAACTTGTTCCCATTGGAGGTTAAAGCAACCATAGGTACCCCTTTGTTTTCTCGACTCATTTTATGTGTTGACGAACTCGATATAAGATCAACAGATGTGAACACGTGTAAGGTATACATGAAGTCCCTTATACGCTACTGTGTCCGGGGACGGTAATCTACCCACTGACTGACTGACTGACACGTGTACATAACGTAATTTCATGTACTTGTTATACATGTAGGCTGTTTGCCAAATTCTATGTTCTACTGTATGTTGGCAGTGAACTTGAACTTGGCAGTGAAGTCTTCAACTTTAAAGATATATACTCTGCTGTAGCCAAAAATTACTAGCTATTTTGTAATAGGTTATAATATGATTAAGTAACGTGACTTCGTGCATTTGTTTAAGGCTGTTTGCCAAATTCTGTGTTCACTTGGCAGTGAACTTGAACTCGGCAGTGAAGTCTTCAACTTCAACAATATAGTCTGTGTTTCAAGTTAGACAGGACCATCGGTCTACGCTCCAAGGTAATGCTGCTGCGCTCACTTGTCATCTCCATCTTCCTATACGCTTGCGAAACATGGACCCTCACAGCAGACCTACAACGAAGAATACAAAGCATGGAGATGAGGTGCTACAGAAGACTTCTGGGCATTTCTTAAACCCAGCTAATCACCAACCACGAAGTCCGACAAACCATCACACGAGCCATTGGACAACACGATGACCTGCTCACAGTGGTGAAGAAACGGAAACTCCGATGGTATGGCCACGTCACCAAAGCATCAGACCTTGCAAGACCATCCTGCAAGGCACGATGCAATGAGGCAGAAGAAGAGGCGGGAGGACAACATTCCAGAATGGGCTGGCTTGACACTGAGCGAAGACATGAGGGTTGCTGAGGACAGAGAAAAATGGAGTACGCTGGTTAAACAATCATCTGTGGTGCCCCAACGACTTTTGAGTTACAGGATAGGATAGGATAGGATAGGATAGGATAGGACAGGATAGGATAGTATATATATAGTCTACTCTGCTAGAGTCCAAAATGGCTAGTTATTTTGCAATGGGTTATAATATGATTCAGGCAGTGAGTTCCCCCCTCTCTTCCCCTTCCACACCGCTCCCCTATCCCCCTCCCCCCTCCAAAAAATGTCTAAATAACAAGAGCTTTAGACTGGTCGAGTACCTTTACGCTTAGCCTACCTCGGCATTGCAGGTACCTGTTATCTCATCGATCTGTTTTTGTACCGATCAAACAGCTCTGGGCATACTGGACTGTGCATTCTCAATGAAATCCATACCGCCAGTGCAAGCGTACATAGGTCAGCCGTTCGATATGCGGTTTATTTAACGCGCCTTGATCAGTAATAATAATAATAATAATAATAATAATAATAAGAAGAAGAAGAAGAAGAAGAAGAAGAAGAAGAAGAAGAAGAAGAAGAAGAAGAAGAAAGGGATAAATGGAACAAATAAATAATTAATGCAAAAGAATAGACCAAAAGATTCAATCAGTTTAGCTATAGACCTACTGCAAAAGTATCAGGACAATAATTATTGTTCTTATGTCGGGTTCTATCCTATCCCGTAACTCGAATGTCGTTGGGGCACCACAGATGAACGTTTAACCAGCGTACTCCATCTTTCTCTGTCCTCAGCAGTCCTCATGGTTTCAGTGTCAAGTCAGTCCATTTTCGAATATTGTCTCCTCACCTCTTTTTCTGTCCCCCTCTTCTTCTGCCTCCTTGCACCGTGCTTGCATGTTGGTCTTTACAAGGCCTGAAGTTCTGGTGACGTGGCCATACCATCGGAGTTTCCGTTTCTTCACTATTGTGAGCATGTTGTCGTGGTTTCCAATGGCTTGTGTGATAGTCTGTTGGACTTCGTCGTTGGTGATGTGCTGGGCATAGGAAATGCCCAGAAGTCTTCTGAAGCACGTCATCTCCATGCTTTGTATTCTTCGTTGTAGGTCTTCTGTGAGGTTCCATGTTTAGCGAGAGTATAGGAAGATGGATATTACAAGGGAGCGCAGCAATCTTACCTTGGAGTGAAGACTGATGTTCCTATCTTTAAAAATGGACTTCAACCTTGTAACAGCAGCAGTTGGTTGTGCTATCCTGGAAAGGACTTCCTGTCAAGACCCTTTGTCTGATACAATTGCTCCTAAATATTTGAAACTCTGCACCGTGTTGAGTGATTGGCCTTGGACCTGATGCCATTAGTGTTGTTGGCCATAATTTTGGTCACGTCGGGTACTTGCTAGTTTATAGAGCTAGACTTCTCAAGAGTCTATTCGAAATTAGGATCAAACTCCCCACCTAAGAAGTCATCTTCCACATCCCGCGCACTGGCAAAACGCCACGAACCACTGAGCCAACTGATCGATCTGTGTGTTTGAGTCCTTATTTGAGCATGCCACCTGCATTTTTGTGAGAATGACTGGTTCTTTAACATGCCTCATAGGCAACACGCGATCGGGTAGCGAAACACCGTATCAACAGTCATAATAAGGAATACTCTTGTGAGAACAATCTCCCGTTCTCCTGCCCAGCAGGTGAACATTAGTCAGCAACCTGCCAGCCTCTTTTTATTATTATTATTATTATTATTATTATTATTATTATTATTATTATTATTATTATTATTATTATTATTATTAATTTTTTTTAATAATTATTATTTTTTTTTTATTATTATTATTATTATTATTATTATTATTATTATTATTATTATTATTATTATTATTATTATTATTATTATTATTATTATTATTATTAATATGCTGTACTAATTGTACTAATACTACTATAAAAAAAAACTGTATTACATCAGTATGATCAGGACATTGCCTATATTGACGGTATATAATTAATCTCATGGTATCACCAGGGACGCATCTCGTATTATGGACCTCCTGTACAGTTGTTACAGAATGCAAAAAATATCTGTTACGGGGACGAACAATTCAGATTTAATCATCATCATCATCATCATCATCATCATCATCATCATCATCATCATCATCATCATCATCACCACCACCACCACCACCACCACCACCACCGCCACCACCCTCATCGTATTATATGTTACATATTTCTGTTTGAAGGCGTGTGGAGGCTGCGGTAGTGATGACAATAAATCACCACGCTCCAAGCAAGAAAATGACAACTGTTGGTACGAACTCTGGTACTTCTGGTAGGTATCAAGGGATTCCTTCTTTAAATATTCATGCTACATTAACAGTTTTTCACGGTAGGGTCAAAGCGCTGCTTTGTCTCTTTAAAAATGTTTTCCTTATCCATAATCTGGCATTAAAAGTCTTTAAAAGGGGATGGAATGAGATGAGTCTCT
Source organism: Oncomelania hupensis (assembly GCA_036898135.1). Taxonomy (NCBI): domain Eukaryota; kingdom Metazoa; phylum Mollusca; class Gastropoda; order Littorinimorpha; family Pomatiopsidae; genus Oncomelania; species Oncomelania hupensis. The sequence goes on along the minus strand of CM072511.1, from coordinate 113,451,773 downwards.
ATGAACAGCTTCTTCCACTCTATTTAAGTCTGTGGATGAGAAATAGAATGCACGTCTGTAATATTAGGACAGCGCGCGGGTGGTGTGACTGCTCCTCGCCGTGTCGTTGATAGTGTGCATGTATGTCGAACATAAACGCTTCATGAGTTAAACAAGGCATGCAAGAAATACTGCTGTGAGATATTTTGTGGAGATGAAAAGACAACAAATCGTAAAAAAAATCTTCAAATTCTATTAAATCTGCTTGAAATATTATTGGTGAACCAGGAACATCCATTAGACCCACTCTGCTTTAAGGTGTCAATAAGAAAGCGCAGTTCTTTGATCTCTGAAGATTAGATCGTTCCCTTAACCCCAAACCTTAGATGAACATGTAATGTCAGTCACCCTTAAACAGACAGAAATGCTATGGGAGAACAAAGTATAACGTCGTATCGCATGAGCTAGAATGAATAAACATTTAGGTTTTCAACGTTTACGCCCACCATTGGCGATATGGCAGACGGGGATAACCATCCCAGGGAACAATGGGCATGGAGGTAAAGCAACACTGAACCACCAGAGCAATCATACTGCTAAAATGGACAGTGAAAAATTGCCACTTTTTTTTTTTAAATTTCGCCCACAACGGGATTCGAAGCTGGGTCATCGGTGTGCCAGGCGAACGCTCTACCACTTGCGCTGAGCGCTACGGCGGTGGGAAATGCTTGTAAGCTTCCTACTAGTAGTAGGTTATAAGTGTGGTGTTTAAGCAAAGGGGCCGGGTAGCTCAGTTGGTAAGAGCGTCTTGCTAGTAACCGAAAGGTCGCTGGTTCGAATCCCGGATTGGTCAACGTGTGATCATATTATTTTCCCCTTTACCAACAACTGGCCCGCTGGTGTCAGTATAAAGCGGTCCAGTAGTCACCTATATGCGAAAGTGTCGTGTGACTATAATCTACAAACTTGTTTAAGCAGTGTGACGCAGTCCTATGTCCTATGTTGAAGATCCGGGTTCGGTTCTCGCAAAGGGCGAACTAATGTGACTAGACCATCACCGGTGGTTTTCAAGGGGTACTCCGGTTTCCTCCCTCCCTCCCTTCAATAATGGTAATAGGCTAAATTTAAAATTTCACATATAAAAATTCGATTTTCTTTCCGTCTTCGAATAGCGACTTGCCTTTACGACACACGTTTGAATGATGAATGTGACTATGTTTGTTAGGTATATAGGACTGTAACATGCGAGCGTGTATGTTTGTTAAAGATCGCCGCATTTTGAGCTGATCTAGGACTAAGGCGCGTATAGCATCCATTAATAAATTATTATTATTATTATTATTATTATTATTATTATTATTATTATTATTATTATTATTATTATTATTATTATTATTATTATTATTATTTATGAACGGCTTCACAATTATTTAACTCTGTTAAGAACCAGAAACCTCTGTGGGAACAAGCTCAAAATAACAGGCAATGCCCATTTCGTATAGGTAGAAAGTGCTAATAATTATGTGGACTGGACAGCAGAATACGTCATATCTGCCTTAAAAGGTAAAAGTACAGTACATTCTGGATTCTGACCTGCATTAGATGTCTTTGTACAAGACGTTAGCGCTCTGTGATCTTGCATAAGATGTCAGTCACAGTCTGTAAATTGATTTAGGACAGGCAGGCTATATGTACCTTTTGAACTTTGCACACTGTAGTCTAACCCAACAAAGTCAAATGATCGATTTAAAGCCTGAGCAAATGCACTGTAAATCGCTGGTTCAGCCAATTCCACTTTAAAATTAATACACTGCAAAGAGTATGAAGAAGAAAGCATAGTGTACAAGGAAATGGCATACAGCGTGGTTGAGACTAGACGAGACCTGCTTCCTCTCTCGAGTCTCAGCGAAGGTGGAGAACACCTTCCCGCTAAGCCGGGTGACATACATAACGAGGTACGGTAAGCTAAGCGGGACGGGAGTGCCATGTTGATACGAATCACTGAGATGTTAATATACAGCTCAGTGATACGAATGCACTTTTCCAGGAGCAGACATCGGAAGTGACCACGATTTCGTGATGATGTCTTTCCGGCTCCACTTGAAGAGAGTAAACACACCAAAGTGCACTAGACTGAAGTTCGACCTGGACAAACTGCAAGACCCCCCGGAGGTGGCATAAATATTTCAGGCCACAATTGGAGGTTAATTTGCACCACTGCTCATTTTGGGAGTTAGTGAAGTAGATGTAAACACCATGACCACCACCTTCAACTCAGCTGTGACAGATGCCGCCACAGAGATCCTTGGAAAGCACCGGCCTAACAAGGATCTGTGGGATCACACATGAACTTTTGGACCTGTGTGATAAACAAAGAGAGATGAAAAAGAAAAAGAACACCTCACAGGGAGCTGATGCCTACCAAAAAAAAATCAGCAATGGCATCCGAAAAGGCATGCGCACAGCAAAGGAGAACTGGATAGAAGATCAATGCCAGGAAATAGAGAACAGTCTGAACAAGAACAACAGCAAGTAGGCTTACCAGAATGTGAAGCGGCTGATAAGTGTTAAACAGCCCAAGATCCCCACAATCCAAAGCAAGTCTGGCATATGCCTTACAGAAGAACAAGAAGTCTTGGACAGATGGACAGAGTACTGCTCTGACCTTTACAACCACACACCAAACGGAGACCCATCAGTTCAAGCATGCCCCGAGAACAGAGAAGAAGAAGAAATCCTCCCAATTCTCCGAGAAGAGGTTGAAGCAGCAGTGCAATCGCTGAAGAAGGGTAAGTCAGCGGGAGTGGACAACATACCCGCGGAACTGCTTCAAGCAGGAGGAGACACGATGATTGACGCACTCACCATTATCTGTAACAAGATCTGGCAGAGTGGGGAGTGACCTACACCATGGACCCAGTCGCTTGTCACCACTCTTCACAAGAAAGGTAACCTTCAGGAATGTGAAAATTACCGCACCATCAGCCTCATCAGCCATTCCAGCAAGTTCCTCCTGAAAATAATACTGAACAGGTTGAAACCCCAAGCTGAACAAATCATAGCTGAAGAACAAGCAGGATTAAGGGCAGGGCGAAGTACCACTGAATAGATTTGAACCTCAGAATAATCTGCGAGAAATACCTACAGCACTATCAACATCTATATCATGTGTTCGTAGACTTCAATAAGGCGTTTGACCGAGTCTGGCGTGCAGCTCTGTGGGTAACCATGTGTTACGTTGAAACGCGAACGAAAGTATGTCGGAAGCGTGTACGATAGATCTAATCGTTTCGTTTTGCAAAGTATTCAATAATGGAGTTTATTTACCTTTGATTTGAGTTTGCATTGTTGTTAGGAGAGGCTTTGTATAACGTTGATAATTTTCGTTAGTCGATATCGTTGTAGAATTTTCTGGATCTGTTTGTTTACTATCGATCGAAGTTTCTTGATGGTCGTAGATAATGGAGAACATTCTTTTGGCAGGAAGAGAGAAGTATGACGTAAGTCAGTGATGACGATCTTTAATTCTGATTGGTTGGTTGTAATACGTCATTTTCTAGAACAACCTGTCGTCATCTCGAAGGAGAAAAAAATTATAAATTCGATGCTCGTGTGTTTTGAGAGTATTGTTGTTGATAGTGAGCTGGAAAGTAAATTTGAGAGTGGAAAGGCGATTGAGCGATTGTATGCAGTTGTTGATGTGTGCTGAATAAAAGTGGAAAACTTCATACGTCGACTCTGTGACTTGTATGCTGTTTGGACGGGTTGCGTGGATAAACGAATCTGAGCTACACTCATCAGTACTTCAGCATTGGGGCTGAATCAACACTGATAGAAAAACACCAACATCAAACCGAGTGTAACACCATGAGAGTGTACAGCATCAGCCCTAAAATTATTAAAGTCATCAAAAGCCTGTATGACAAGGCTACCAGTGCAGTCCTCCACAACAGCACCATCGGAAACTGGTTCAGAACAACAATCGGTGTGGTCAGGGATGCCTACTCTCTCCAACACTCTTCAACATCTTCCTAGAGCGCATCATGTCTGATTCCCTTGCAGATTACGAAGGCACAGTCAGCATAGGGGGAAGAGCAATCTCCAACCTTCGTTTTGCGGATGACATTGATGGATTGGTTGGAGAGGAACAAGAACTTGAACAGCTGGTACAGAGGCTTGACACCACCTCCAGAGCCTATGGAATGGAAATAAGTGCAGAGAAGACCAAAATGATGACCAACAACACCAATGGCATCAACACGGACATCAAAGTCCAAGGCCAATCCCTCAACACATTGCATAGCTTCAAATATTTAGGAGCCATTGTATCAGACAATGGGTCCCGACAGGAAGTCCTCTCCAGGATCGCACAAACAACTGCTGCACTGGCGAGGTTGAAGCCAATTTGGAAAGACAGGACCATCAGTCTACAAGGTTGCTGAGGACAGGGAAAGATGGAGTACGCTGGTTAAACGATCATCTGTGGTGCCCCTACGACCTCCAAGTTACCGTATACGATAGGATATACTTCAACAAAACCTGCGATCTGCAGTGGGTAGGCCTTCTGAACGTCCACTGAGACTTAGGAGAGAGAAACAATCTCGCCTAAAGTCTCATCAACGCTGTATGAAGATTGTTCCTAAATAGCGCACTTACCAGCTCAAAGAGCTGCTCAAAGCGCTGTCCGAAATCAGGATCTAAATCAAGCCGTCGTACGTAAGATATGACCTACTTCAAAAACAAACAGGATGGCAAGCCATTCAAATGTATTTATAGACACTCACACATTTAGCCGAAAAATAAGCATTTTCTCAAGCTTTAATTTTGTTTAGTGCGGTTGTGTTTCGGATTTATCCTAAAGATGCAAAATGAAAACATGGAATGATAGGCCACTATCTGAATTAACTGCAGGAAAATAAAATAGATAAATAAATTATATATATATATGGATAGATACAGCGTAAAACGTGTTAAGAAAAATGGTGAAACACAATTACCTTGATTTTTGAGACATCACAAATGCAGTACGAATGATACAACATGGTTAGCAATAGTTAAAGTATCCACACAATAACAAAAATTATGAATTTCGGTTCAGTTATTGGGAGTGACTGACCAACAACTAGACTGCTACCAAGGATGGTTCACGATTTGAAGTACCCATATACCAAACCTCAACAAAACTACTTCAGCCATTTTTTAAAAAAAAAGATATTGGATTCCAGTGATCTTGACGTTTGCGGTAGAGCAAATCTGATGGCATGCTATACAGGCCACTAACCTAGCGAAGTAATGTTGTTATGAAGTTTGGTCAAAATCCGTTCAGTGGTTCTTGAGATATGGCTTCCAACGGACCGACAGACATATTTGCTCGTTGTGATTCCCGACTATTTCAATGTAGGCTTATTTATTTTTAAAAATGCAACGAGGGTGAACAGAATGAGTTTGCACAACATAATACGGTATCGACTTACGGTATGGTTTACTTATACGTTAGTGACTAGCTGTTGTCATGGTTGTGACTAATGTATGAACATTGCAAAGATGTTGATAGATTTGCTATTCAACCATGTGGTCTAACAGGCAATGCCTAACGGTTCTAGAGTCCAGCTGATGTCTTGGTTCTATTTGCATTGCAGAATAAATGGGTAGGCCTATATTATCTATTCACACAATGATAAAACGTCAGCATGACGAATTAATAAATAAACCAGTTTTTCACACAAAGTAGGCTATGTTTTGGATAAGTTTATTTAGATGCACCTAGCCTAAAGTAGATCTATGTTAATTTAGTTCTAGGGTGTTTTAGGTTGGGGTGGAGTGTCTAAAATAGTGAACAGACGTTTAAAAAAAAAAAACTCGATTGGATGGAATTGATCCAAATATGATTTTTTTCCAAGTGAAAAATAACTGGCAGACTTTACAAATTGTTGGTTTTATTAGTGTGTGTGTGTGTGTGGGTGTGTAGCTGTGTGTGTGTGTGTGTGGTGTGTGTGTGTTGTAGGGAGAGAGAGAGAGAGAGAGAGAGAGAGAGAGAGAGAGAGAGAGAGAGAGAGAGAGAGAGAGAGAGAAAGTGTGTGTTCATTTTATTTCATTTCAAGCACGTTATAATAAATTAAAGCTCGTCCCAAGACAGTCCTGATAAAACAGTAATTTGGACTCAAATGCAGAATAATTCGGTAGAAATTTAATACTAGACGTAAGTTTATTAGGGTGTCAATCTAAAACTCATCCTTTTATTTTTTTTCTAAAACTGTAATGGAAAGATCAAAGAGAATAAAAACTCGTTTATTGATTTTAGTCTAATTAGTGACTCTTTACAATCATATATGATGTATATTATACGGGTCTCACGACGGTACACAAACCTCATGTTCAAAATACCTGAACCATTAAGTTTAACTGGCTGTGATAGCTGGCCATCCTTCTAATTTAGTCAGTCTGGTGGTTATATTTGTTCAATATGGGTGGGACTATGGGTATGTAGGCCAAGAGATTATATTTAAAAATATATATATATATATTTAAGGGCTGGCGGATCTCTTGCGGTGCCGGCTTTTGTTGCAAACAAATCGTCCTGCATTTCACCCACATGAATGACAGGCAAGTTCCACATTCAATTTCATCCCAAGTTTACTTGTACAGCGCATGCATAGTTTTATACCTAGAATATAATTATATACTTAGGGCGCTGTACCAAACCATGTACAACCCCACTAAAGGCTGGACGCAGTCTAACATTCCTTCGTCGTGTCAGTGCAGAAGAAAATTCAGTGCGAAGGATTTCTCTAGAAGCAGACTGGTTGATAAAACACGCCAGTGGGCCAGCCTTGTGTGTGGCAAGGTTATCTAGACTGGCACAGTGAAAGGAATAAAGAATGCACATTTAGAATCCCCTGATAATGTTTCTGGCTTTGACCTTGTACCGATAATACAAAGGTAAATGTAGAGGGTTAGTGGATAAATAAGTAAACGCTATATATTTTCTTTTTTCAATAATAATAATAATAATAATAATAATGGTATTTATATAGCGCTTTTTCCTAATGTTCAAAGCGCAGTTTTCACGCATTTATACTTAACGTTAACATCGAAACACATACGAAAAGAACTGAAACAAAAACGAGACACTAATAAATTATTCAATGACATAATACAAACATGAAAAAGAATATTTACAAGTAAGCTCCAAAAGATGAGGGATGGAGGAGGAGGAGGAGGAGAGCAGCTAAGGAGTGAGGGGGCTGGAGGGTGTGATAGTGGTGGTCTGAATCAGAAAAGAAGGAATGGTGATGGGAGGCGAGATCAGACATTTTTAAAGAAGAGATGAGTTTTAAAGTTGGACTTGAAAGTGGCTATGTTTCCATAAATAGAATCAGAATCTGAAACTTTGTTGTTCAAGACTTTTGGAAATGAGGTGTGAAGTCTTTATCTGTTATGGTCGCATGTTTGCAGACCTGCAACCAGTTTATACTCTTACCTCCATTCCTGCACACAGTGTTCTAAAATCAATAATGAATTAGCACTTTTCTTATACGATGCATTGTCATCATTTTGGGGATACAATGTACTTAGAGAACATTCAGAGAGGTCTATTTTCAATTTTAATTTTCAATGTCAACAAATGTGTATTACCTCTTACAAGGAATTATGACAGGTTGTAACCATTGCTCGATTAAATAAAAGACATTCAGACTTGAAAAACGTAAGTTATAAAATGTAAAAATGCATGCACACAGAACACTCTTCAAATATAACACACTCTCATCTCCCCTTTACACACACACCACCTATCCTATCGATCCGTAACTCAAGAGTCGTAGGGGCATCACAGTATAACCAGGGTACTCCATCTTTCTCTGTCCTCAGCAGCCCTCAAGGCTTCGCTCAGTGCGAGTCTATGAGATATTATAGTAAATCTCAAATGTAGATCTATATAATTATAGTCTCTGGCATTGGCGCTGTGAGACACCTTCAAATCACTAGTGTTAGACAATACTATATGATGTGTTAAAACCCACAAAAGTATAATAGCAGGGCCTATTCAAAGTCAATGTAAAGAACAGTTAATTCAGATGGTGGCCTATCATTCCATGTTTTCCTTTTGCTTCAGAAGGATAAACCGAGTCACTACACCGTCAAGAAAATAAACTTTTGAAAATGCGTAGTTTTTGGCTATGTGTGTGAATTTCTGGAAATACATTTGAATGGATTGTCATCTTGCTAATTTACTAATGTACAGCGGTCAGCATTTGTGACAACATAAAACTCATCGTAGTATCAAATGGCGTTTAATAGGAAAGCGTTCGACTGAAACTAACAGTCACTGTCTCTGTGGCATGAAAACTCGATCAGGCTGCTTACTGCTGATCACAAGCAGGGTCAATCACTATAAAGGTAAGACATGGAGCTGGGAGGATGGATGTGGGTGGGAGAGGTGGAGTGGGTGAGATGGCTGGAGAGAGAGAGAGGAAAAGAACGAGAGAGAGTGTGTGTGTGTCATAGGCACTCGTATCTTGATACGAAAGCATCCTCTCTATATAGAGGACGCTATCGAATCCAGATACGAGCGACTGTGCATCTTTCTGTCACCTTTGGCGTTGAGAATGCTATTTGCTTTCCGGTCTTCGATGTTTTAGTTTGTTTAGTATCCTCAATTATGCGCAGCCATGGGGAAAAGCTGCGACGGGATGCCACATTGAATTTGTAATTAAAAAAATTATCAAAAACGAAGTGACTCGTTTCAGTTAATCAAATCAAATCAATACATTTCAATAAATCAATCAATACTAAGTCAATCAGTCGGCATCGCAAGCGATGAAAACGCAGCAATTAAGTGTTTATGAAGGAAACAAACCACGACCCACTATTGTGAGCGAGTACTTTATTATTGCTTATTATTGTCCCACTGCACGTGCATATGGTGGTAAATAGGCCAATCGATTTAACCTGGGCAGACCTGCTGCAATAGAGGATCGAAAGGCATGTATTTAATGGAATGGAATGGCGCTTTAGGTGGAGATAAGTTATACTAGGTTTTGCTAGAGACTTTTGTTGACGAAGCGTGATGCGGTCGTTGCTATGACAGATGACAGCCGTTATTGATACTGGACGTTGGAATCAAGAAAAAGTCACTATAACAGTTAATTGCTTCAACAGTTAAAAGTTTGTTCAATCCCACGACCTGCAATTTAAAAAAGTTAATAATAAAAATAATTTATTTTTATAGCTCAAAACTAAACGTTAAGCTTACTCTAAGCGCTCGCATGCATACACACACACACCACGGGCGCTTGTGACACAACACATACGCTCTCAAGGATAAATATCTAAACATTGTGGTAAAACATTATGAGATAAAATAGTTAAACATCGTAAGAAATAATACAAACATCACCTCTAACAAGGATAAATATTTGGACAACATTATGAGATAAAACACAATTAAACATTGTAAAAAAATAATAACATACATCACATCACAGTATAAAAAGGCATGTTTAAAGAGACACATATAAATAATATTGACAATTTATTTAGAATTTTCCACAGAGCATTATTATACAAAACATCGTCTTCTGATTGAGACATAACATTGAAACCAGCAGGCGCACGAAGAAAATGAACTCACAACCACACACCCAAAACACACACAACATTCACACTGGCCACAAGTATATCAACTAATGGCATAATGGACACACTTTTCTTTTCCTTGGGTATTTTAACTGGCAATTTATTTCATTACAGCACAAGTCAAGTGCTTTTATTTAAATGAGTCAATGAGTGAATGAATCTCTCTCTCTCTCTCTCTCTCTCTCTCTCTCTCTCTCTCTCTCTCTCTCTCTCCCCATTTCTTCCTTAATTATTATTATTATTATTATTATTATTATTATTATTATTGAGGATTTTTATAGCGCACTTATCTCGCCACACTTGACCAGACTCTAGGCGCTGGCCGATACAGGATCTAACTCAAACCGCCCGAGACGCCCACCCGCAGCCTTTGGACGCATGGTCTGACGCCCAGACAACTGAGTACTATCCTGGCCAGCCAGGGATGGGGGAGAAGGACCAAGTTCATGCTGGGTGTGTTCTTGTTACCGGCACTCACTTGTCTGTAGAACATGAGTGTCAGGATCTTTAAAGTCCGTTATGATGGAATGTATGCGACACACAGACTAGACCTCGGTTTATACTCTCATCCGAAGGAGTAAGCATTATCCTCCTTACACACACAAATGGACTAACAGTGTATATGATTAGATAAGCATGGCTTAATAATTATAGAGAATAATATTGTACAAAAAAAAAATAATGTATGCATATCATCACAAGTAGCCTAAGCCTAAGTAAATCTGAACACAATAATAATTAATATTATTAAATTAAACCTTTCATCATGTCATCAGAGCTACAACAAGATTAACACACACATCAATCCTATCAGGCCGTCAAACTTTTAGATCATTGCATCTTTTTTTTTTTCCATACAGAAGAAGAGCCTATCTTGACACCCACACTGAGGTATTTTGCAAGCCATTTAACAGCATAGGCATGCTCTGCAATGGACACTCAAGACTACCAATGATCAACACTACTGTCCTTCATAAATAGCCTAAGGCATTTATTTTAGCTGCAAGTATTTGTCAAACTTTGTATTGTAGCAGTCAACAAAAGCATCAAATAGCACAGCCACTTCTACCCAAAAAATTAATCTGTCAAGAAACTTGTACGTTTATTATTGCCTTTCATGCAACGCACAATTTATATGGCTAAATCAACTCTTTGATTGTAGCTTAATTGTAGTAAATCAATGGCGGTGGGCAGATTTGGTGGTTTGAGTTAGTGTATCGGCCAGTGCCTTGTGCATGAAAGCATTTTGTAAGAATAATAAAACAATATAATAAAGGTTATAGAACTCAGATCCAGGACTAAGTTATTGATTTTATTTAATTGATTGTATAATTCTAAATGTGGCAACAGAGGGTAAATTTAATGGAATTAGAAAACCCAAATTAATGCTCATAGGCTGTAGGCTGTAGTACGACCTAAAACATTCCCAGACACATTTCCAGCCCAAAGAATAAGCCTAGAAATTAAGAAATTGACCTATTGAAAAGCAAAATATATCTTTTCATAGTAAAATCTGTGTGTTCCAAAATTACTTATAATCCTACTAACATTACAATAGTGCTTGGGCCTAATAAAAAGTGAAGTAGACCAATATTGTTTGGGAATGCTTCACTGTAAATGTACTGTCGATTCTTCTTCTTCTGCTACTGCTAATTGTAGGTAGAATACCTCTGATGCTGTGGCTACAATAGCCTACATCTTTTGGATTAGTTGGATTCTGCATTTTGATACGACTTAACATTGTAATGTTAAAAATGTTCACCTCTTGTTTGAATTACATTACATTACATGATTATTGCTTTAGGTCCAGCGGACTCTTCCGAGCCAAATCAGGACCGGACAACCCCCGATCCTCATAAAAGATCTGCTGAAATAACCCTAGTGGTAAACTGAAAGCTCTCCACCAGACAGTCACTTTACAATAAAGACATCCCACGCAGGGGACGCTGAAGCTCTAATTTATCGAACCCCCGTTTACAAAAACAAAATAGAATACAAACATCATTATAAATTATCAACAAAATACATACATATAAAATGCCTACATTGCTAAATAATAACATCATAGGAAGCCATAGTGACCACCTGGCAGAAAGCGTCCAATATTCCCAAGCTGATCCAACAGACCTCATACACAAATAAGGAGTCTTGTCCCGGAAGAGTTTTCAAGAAAAAAGGTAGGTGACTGGTCTAGCGAAGAAGAAGATAGTATAGCAGATTGATAGAACAGAGCAGGAATGAGAAAGAGCAAATGAGAAAGACAGCGACAGTGGGAATTTAAAGCACGAAATTTCCAGAAAGTGGGGATACTATTTATACTTAAACCCCCGGTACCCCAACGGGTGTTCTTGTTTGAATAAGGTTAAACGTTATATGCTTGATTGAATTGAAGAAATATAATCCATTGTGTGTGTGTGCAGGCTTATTGTGGCCTTAGTCCTCATCACAGTCATCATTGTTGTCTTCTTTTACTGCAAACATTCCGTCAAGCCAAACAATGGACGCAGGGGTAAGTTGTCAATGATGATAATGTTGATGATGATATGATATTAATAATGATGGTGATTTTGATTGTGATGATGATGATGATGATGATGATGATGCACAACAGTGCCTAGTTAACACAGTTATAGAAACCCAAAAAACTTTCTCTTGGCCACAGATAACACGACCAACAATTTTAAATTGGGATAAAAACTGTCTTTGATTAGATCACACTAACCAAGTAGAATGGATTGTTGCTAGCAAAGAGGTAGTGGGTCCTCGATAGCATCGCGGTAGCAGTAGTATATTACTATATATTTTATAGATACATAGGACGTCACAACTCCGTAGCTCAAGTGGTAGAGCATTCGCCTGGCACACCGATGATTCAGGTTCAAATGCCGGGGTGGGTGATATAAAATGTGGCCATTTTCACTGTCCATTATAGCTGCATGATTGCTGTGATGGTTCAGTGTTGAATCAGGTCCTTACCCATGGTTTCCTGGGATGGTTATCCTCGTCTGCCATATCGCCAATGATGGGTGTAGACGTTAAACCTCGATGTTCGTTCATACATAGGACCCGCTGTGCTGTAGAGGATCCGCTACCCGTTTGCTATCGAGGATCCATTCTACTCGGCTAATACTCATGTGATTAAACTAATACAACTGTCTGTCTGCAGGTCGTTGCCTGACGCCGGTAGTTACCATGCCTCCAGCACCCCCACTATACGAAGCTCCCAGCCATGATCCCCCAAATTATGATATTGCCATGGCAACCAGTATCCCGGCAACCACTAGTCAAAAGCAGTTGCAAAGGGAAGACATGACCTTGCCTGGTTATGTTTTGGAGCCTTCTGAAATGGCGCAATATGGTGAGCATTGTTTAGTAAAGGAGATGTCTTGCAGTGTAAAGAGAGGAGGAAGGGGGGTGGGGGAACAGGAGGAGTGGAAGAGAATGTGACAAAATAATAATGAGGCTAGATTCAATGTGCTTATGGCGTATTATCAAACATTGTCTCAACTTTGTCCCTCAACACAGTGCATAGCTTCAAATATTTAGGAGCCATTGTATTAGACAATGGGTCCTGACAGGAAGTCTTCTCCAGGATCGCACAAATTGCTGCTCTGGCAAGGTTGAAGCCCATTTGAAAAGACGGGACCATCAGTCTACATTCCAAGGTAAAACTGCTGCTCTCCCTTGTCATCTCCATATTCCTATACGCTTGCGAAACATGGACCCTCATAGCAGATCTACAACGAAGAATACAAAGCATGGAGATGAGGTGCTACAGAAGACTTCTGGGCATTTCCTATACTCAGCACCTCACCAACGACGAAGTATGACAGACCATCACACAAGCCATTGGACAACACGATAACGTGCTCACAGTGGTGAAGAAACAGAAACTCTGGTGGTATGGCCACGTCACCAGATCATCAGGCCTTGCAAAGACCATCCTGCAAGGCACAGCGCAAGGAGGTAGAAGAAGAGGGAGACCAAAAAAGAGGTGGGAGGACAACATTCGAGAATGAACTGGTTTGACACCGAGCGAAGCCATAAGGGTTGCTGAAGACAGAGAAAGATGGAGTACGCTGGTTAAACGATCATCTGTGGTACCCCTACAACCTCTGAGTTACGGAATAATAATAATAATAATAATAATAATAATAATAATAATAATAATAATAATAATAATAATAATAACGGGTTTTTATATAGCGGGTACTCCAGCCTATGATCAGACTCACCACGGATAGGATAGGATAGGATATGATCAAACTTTGCCCCTCGATGATATCAAAAGATGCTGGAATACATTTTAAAGGTACGATAAGGCAATAAGTAAAGCTGGCAGGACGATTTGAAGACTTGACCTTACGGTTACAGGTATGTGCTGAGTACTATAGACTGGGAAATTATAGGTCCATTCCTGAACCAAGCCTAGTCCTCATAGATCCCCAATTCCTGATCCCTTGGGTGCATAACAACCAACTTTGTGTGGTGGAATGAGAGGCGACTGGTTCATGCTTGGGAGAGAGATTGTCTACCTTCCATTTGTTGGTTAGTCTAGCCTTGGGTGGCTCCTGCTGTGCAGAATCCTTTGGTGTGGCCATTGGGTTATGCAGGACAAGGCGACATGACCAAGGAATGACATATGTTCTCCCAACCTGACTATTCATCTTTTGCTTTTGGTGGTGAGAAGGACTACATTGTTGGCAGGCATTTTATGCAAGTCAGTGGCATTGACTTGTATAAGAGTGTAGTGGCATTAATAGCCAGCAATCCGGTTAACTATTAACAAGCTTCACTGCCTTGCCGGGCAAATATTTTTAATGTCTTTCTTTGAGGGATAAATGAAAATAACAGTTCAGGTCGGGCAGTATTTTCAAGGTGGTGGCCGAGAGACGGGAGTCAAATACTCCACTTGGTTACAAGTGGTGCACATCGACAGGAAACAGGATGATGCTGGACCGGGGTAACTGTTGAAGGCAATTTGTCACTGTTAATTTAAGTCAGTGAATGAAGACTAACTGACTGGGCGTAGTCAGTGGTGGTTCTAGATAAATGTTTCAAACTGGGAAACAATGAGGACATGGTTGGATTTGAGCTGTGGGATTTGTGGCGAAATGGGAGGCGAGAGAGAGATTGTCTACCTTTCATTTGTTGGTTAGTTTAGCCTTGGGTGGCTCCTGCTGTGCAGAATCCTTTGGTGTGGTCATTGGGTTAGGCAGGACAAGGCGAAACGACGTATTCATCTTCTGCTTTTGGTGGTGAGAAGGACTACTTTGTCAGCAGGCATTTTATGCAAGTCAGTGGCAGTGACTTGTAGAAGATTGTTGTGGCACTAATAGCCGGCAATCCGGTTTACTATCAACATGCTTCCCAGCCTTGCAGGGCAAATATTTTTATGCCTCTCCTATGAGGGATAAACAAAATTAACAGTTAAGGCCAAAACGTGTTCTCAAAGTCGTGGCCGAGAGGCGAATACTCCGCTCAGCTACATAAGAATTTTTGGCAAAAAGGAAGCGCAACTTCCCATTGAGTGTTTTCATCTTGCCAACCTATGTAAGAGTTACATGTTCCACACATGGTACAAACGCTTCATGTATACTTTGACACCATTAGTATTAATTTAGTTGTTTTGTTTCTCTTTTACAGACAACTTGTCAGTGATATCGACGATATCTGGTGCTTTATCCAACCCACCTCCTTACTCTCCGCCTCATTCTGCCTACGCTGCATGTCGGCGACCTGATGATGAGGTTCTCTGATGCAGGACATTATGTTTCCTCTCAGTCTCCTCAAATTATGCATGGCCATGACGCCAGAAAACAGTATGCAAAATGGACGTCATAAAATTGAAGGGCGAATCTGTTGATGGTAGAGCCGGTAATTTACGGCAGGACATTTCCACCAACATTGTACAGTTCTGTTATTTCATGCAGCCGATGGTAATGAGCAAGCCTTGAATTAAAAATGTTGTCTCATCCTGCAGATATGCTGTGATTTTTCTGCTGATGTGCTATTGTACCGATAAAGACATGGTATAGAACCTATTGCATGACAATGCCTTATGTAAAATCTTAAACTGTATTTTAAGTTTAAAACTGTGTCACCTATGCACAGAAATGTTAACTGTAGTAAAACTATGCATAGTATTTTTATGTGCTCATTATACAACATAACACACAATAATGAAGTATTTTTAATGTGTTAATAGAAATTTTTTTAAAAGTTTCCGTCCAATGGTACTTTTAATGAACTGCTGCGTAAACAGCGGAGCAAAAACGTGAATGGATGGATGGGAAAAAAATGAATTAAATACACAATCAAACATGAATATATATTATATTTCTGCTATCAAGGAACTCCTGCAGAAATTGAGGAAGAAATGGATAATACATGGTTGCATGGATGGATAAAAATGAATAAGAATGAATGAATGAATGAATGAATGGATGGATGCACAAAGTCACCCTGTGATATTTTTTAAAATTTTATACTTATAAAGTTATTTATGAAAATACAAAAATGAGGTTGCTATAATATTAGTATTAGCCTGAATTATGGAATTTCATACATGAAAGTACAAAAATTCACTGTGATATTTTGTTCTGGCATAATAAGGTAATAAAAAAAGTTTTAAAAACTAAGGCTGCTATGAAATTAATAGTAGTTTAATTGGTGCCAATTCAGGCTTTTAGTTCACAGAATTGTGAACTATTTACTGAACTATCAGTGTGCCTGCAACATTTTTTCTTATGTACAGCAAAAAATGAGACACCTCTGGGCAAAAAGAGTGTAATTATTTTTGAGTGTGTATTTTGACGTCAGTATGAATTTAAAATATATTGGCATACACTACATTTCATCCTTTTATGCGTCTTCATTTCTGTAATTTTTACTGATTTATTATTTACATAGTTGTTAATTCAGTTGTTTTTTTTAAAATACTTTTCCTGGATCAATCTTCAGAGTATCACGAATTCTATTAAAATGTAAAATGTTCAAGTGCCTTTCATTGAATAGTATGCTCAAATGTATTTGTCTCTTCTTATATGGCAACTGAATGCAAATTTTATAAAAGTTTCAATGCAGAAAATTGGTGTATAATGAGGCAGGCCTGTAGATTTTGTAAAAGTATGTATGACTGAAATTATTGTTGGTAATATTCTCACATTGTTTGTTCATGAGATATTTATTGTTTAGGATGAAGTAATGTTCTGGCAAGAGCCGTTTGTATCAGATTTGGTTTGTAAACTGCGCAAGCAGTATATTTAACATTACATATGAGTTTAACTTAACAACAGTAGTCATTAAAATCATGTGATACCATTACAAATAAAATTTTATCTTAACTGTGTGTGCTTCTCTGTAAATATGTTTTTTTCCCCACAGGGAATAGTATGAGCAACACATATAAGCGCAAATTCAATTTTGATTAAAAATAAATGTATTTGAACTTTCTAAAACATAAATTACAACACTTTTTTATAATCTGGTATCATAGGTATTTACTTACTGGATAAAAAAAAATTAAGCAACAAATCTAAATGAACAATAGATTATCTAAGGAACATTACCTTGCACTTTAAAAAAACTCTATCTTGAACATAGCAAACATTGTAATAAAAATAATGCTGCAATGGAAATTCAGCTGAAATGAAGAAAACCAAGAACAAGAAACACAATTAACATTTTCAAGACATATAAGGAATGAACACAAACTGGTGACAACTTCCACTTTGGTATTTTCATTTTTGATTTGAATGTAAATTTAACAACAAAACAGTATATAGAGAGTAAAAATTTGAAAAGCTGCATACATTTTAAAAGATCATTTTCTTCTGGATGCCTTTTGCATGGCAAGAAAACAATATGTAAAGGCAGAATTGTCCCTGAACACCGAATCTCTGTGCTTTGCCCGTGATTGCATAATTCACAGTGTCATTACTCCGTACCCTCATTCTATGTGTAGCGTAACTGTGACAGAATGAAGTAGGTTTTAGCAAATACTGAACCCTGGGTTGAACAGCATTCTGAACTAAGGAGATCCATACATCAACCAGTCACCGGAGCTAATGGCCTGTACTTCAGGTAGCCAACCTGCAAAATAAAATGGAAGGCATGTGAAATAAATGGAGGACATAAAAAGCTGTTTGTCAAATGAACACTTCTGGTTATTTGACTGCTGTGGGTAAAATAATCTACACTCATGTAGGTAAATGTAATAGATTGTCTAACAATTCATAGTCCCGACCAATTAACTGCGAATGTGTTACACTCGATTCGATATTGGTGTTTTCTATCAGTATCTGATTCAGCCCCAATGCTGAATTCCTGATAGGGTGTAACTCAGATTCGTTTATCCACGCAGCCCGCTCAAGCAGCATACAAGTCACAAAGTCGACGTATGAAGTTTTCCACTTTTATTCAGCACACATCAACAACTGCATACAATCCTTTCCACTCTCAAGTTTACCTTCCAACTTACTATCAACAACAATAACTATTTATTTTTGAAACAGCGCGGCACTTAAATAGTCTCTTGATACTCCCAAATAACCTGGATCAATCTCGTTTGACGCAATTTAACCAATCGCTTCTAACTTCGTCATTACTGTCTTACTTCATACATATTTTCTTCTCCTTCCGGAACGTCTTCTTGCTTCGACATGTATCGGGAAATTTCTATCGAGAATAAACACGCAGATCCAGAAAATTCTACAACAATATCGACTAACGAAAATTATCAACGTTATACAAAGCCTCTCCTAACAACAACGCAAACTCAAATCAAAGGTAAATAAACTCTATTATTGAATACTTTGCAAAACGAAACGATTAGATCTATCGTGCGCGTTTCCGACATACTTTCGTTCGCGTTTCAACGTAACATAACCCCCCACTCAAGAAGAAATTTACCCAATTTCTTTCAACAACGTTGAAACGTAATGCACAAACAAAGTTCAGAATTAAAACTTATTTCAGACTTTCTGAATACTGTAATTGCGCTCAGCTTATCTACACAGAGTCAATGGCTTTCATCTTCAAGTCTATCTGGATATTGTCAATGTTCACAGTTCATTCACATAGAGTCAATGTTTCTCATCTGCAAATCTTTCTGGATACTGTCAATGTTCATAGATCATTTACCCAGTCAACGTTTTCATTTTCAAGTCTGTCATTACCAATATTCTTAGTTCATCCACACGATCAATATTCTACCAACCGCAAGGAAACGACGCCCTCGTCCGTTGCAGTTGTCATCGGCCCAGGGTCAAAGACGGTGATCTCGTGGGCTTTCCTGGAGTCAGTGCATCCTCCGTTGTCTCCCTCTTCCATCGAACATCCGATGAAGTCGACGTTGTCAGCTCCCAGAATGCATTTGCTGGATCTCACGGTCAGGTTGGCTTCTGCGAGACGGTGGAACAGCTCCCTCAAGGTCTGCAGATACTCCTTCCAGGTCTGGGTGTGGACTTCATGTTCGACCAAAGTCGTAGAGCCTGGGACATCATTGAAGTTATGGGGAAACTCGCCCATGAGGTCCTTGAGCTCCATCTTTTGACCTTCCGTCAAGCTTGGTCCTAGCTTAACATCATCGATGCCTTCTTTGCTGTGGAAGTCTCCCAGTTCCAACAGTTCTTCGCTGTCAAAGCTGTTGTCGGTCACAGCTGCTGTGGCTGCGTGCACAGTCTCTGATGGCCTTTCCACGTACAGCTTAAGGAGGTTGGCGTGGTATATCTTGGAATGCTGACCGACCTTCACCTTGTAATCGTTGATCCCCACCACGGTCTCCACTTCGTACGGGCCTTTCCACTGCATCAGCAACTTATTGTGGTCGGTAGGTAGAAGCACCAGCACTTTGTTGCCAGGTTTAAACTTTCTGTTCACAGCCCTACGGTCATAGTAGTGCTTTCCACAGTCCTGGGACTTCTTCAGGTTTTCTCTGGCTATCTCGAGAGTCTGCTCCAGCTTCTCCCGTAGCTCAAATACGTACTGGTAACTGTTCTTCACCTCTGGGGTGTCTACTTCTTTCGTCCACAGTTCTTTTAGGATGTGCATCGGCCCTCGGATGGTTCTTCCGTACAGCAGCTCGAACGGAGAAAAGCCGGTGGACTCCTGCGGTACTTCTCTGTAGGCGAAAAGTAAGGCGTTGATATAGCGATGCCATTGTCTGGGCTGCTCGCTGCACAGTTTCTTCATGGTGGACTTCAGCGTAGCATTGAACTTCTCGACAAGCCCATTGCACATCGGATGGTAGGATGTCGTAGTCAAATGCCGGATGCTCAGCAGTCTATTGACCTCCTTCATGCAGTCAGAGACGAACTGCGTCCCGAGGTCTGTCAGGATCTCTTCAGGCACTCCAAGTCTACTGAACATGTCCACTAGCGCCTCTGCAACAGTTTCAGTGTCAATCTTCTTCAGAGGCACTGCTTCTGGGTACCGAGTCGCATAGTCCACTAAAGTCAGTACCCACCGATGACCTTCTTCACTCGGAGGTCTTATTTCGCCGATTAAGTCTAAGGCCACCCTCTTGAAAGGTCGGTCGATCAGAGGCATCCTCTGCATAGGCACTTTCGGGACGCTTCCTCGAGGTATGGTCTTCTGGCAAATGTCACACGATCGGCAGAAACGGCTGACGTCCGCATGAAGTCCTGGCCAGTAGAATACCGCCTGGATTCTATCCGACGTCTTCTTGATACCCAGGTGACCTCCCATGATTGAGTCATGCGCTACTTCCATCACCTGGCGCCTTAGGGGTAACGGTACCAAGACTTGACGTAGTGGTTTACCTCCGTTGGCCCTCGGGTGCTGGAAGATTCTGTACAGGATCTTAGCCTTCACTTCAAAATAGACCGTACCACTGCCTTTGGTCACGTGGTCTTGGCGGTTCCTGTACTTGTTTAAAGTGCTATCAGCTTCCTGGAGCTGGATCAGTTTATCTCTGTCCACGATGGCAGCTTTAGAGTTGTCGGCGACCTTCAGTGGCGTAGACGTCTTGTCTCTCTTGGCCTGGGCCCTGGTAGTAACAGCACCGACGATCTCTGGTCGGCAGGGCTGAGCCGGAGTAGGCACATTGTCCCGTAGCAGCTCTGAAAGGTCTCCATCGGGAAATGGCAATGGATCCTCCTCCGCAACTTCGACATGTTGGGTTGAGGCAGGACTCCATTCTGAATCGGGGTCGTCGGGTCGCCTCGCGCCGTCGATATTCCCGATCATCAAATCGTATAGCGGCTTCTTCAGGCAAACCGCTTCGACTTCACCTACGTAGAAAGGGGTGTTGACATGAATCTTCGCAACTGGCGCTCTCACACATTTGCTGTCGGCCATGAGTGTCCATTTAGAATCGCCAGTGAATTGTTCTTTAGCGATTAGGTCTTCTCTGACGATGACCCCACTACAGCCAGAGTCTCTTAGAACAGTCACTTCATGATTTCCGACGCGTCCCTTGGAAACAGGCATGTTCTGGACGGTCACAGCTGCGCTGGCGACGACGGGGATGGATTTTCCGTTGGCAAGGAGAAGTTGGCCATCGGTTATGCACTCTTGCACGTCCGCGGGAGTAGCTGCGCGCTCGGTCTCACTCGGAAGAATGACGCTCCCGCCGCACACCTGATGGTCAGATCTACTGGTTTGCCGTTGATTGGAAAACCGCCTCTGCCGGTTGCCCGCCGCTGCATTGTCTGTAGTGCTCCGTTGTCCGCTACTTTTGTTTTGAGGACAGTTAGCCGCTCTGTGGTCTGTAGCGTTGCAGGTGAAACAGCCTCTTGAATGCCCTTCCCTGGGAGGTGGTGTGGAGTCCGTCTGTCTCTGGTTCGTCTGGCTCCCCTGGATCTGGTTCACATGGTTTCCAGTCTTCTAAAAATGTTTCGTCGCGCTGGGTGGCCCCAACGTTTTCTCATGAGCGATGAGATATCTTTCAGCAGCCTCAGCAACGTCTTTTAGCGTCTGCAACTTTTGTATTTCCAAGTGGATCGCGAGGTCCTTAGGGCAGGCGTTGAGTAATTGTTCCCTCACGATCAGCTCATGGAGACTCTCGTAAGTCTTCCCTTTGCCTGATAATTCCACCCACTTGTGTAGGTATGATGACAGGCGCTCCACAAATTGCTTTGGTGTCTCGTCTGACAAAGGCCGGCATTCACGGAAGCGTTTACGGTAGCCCTTCTCTGTAAAGTTGTAGCACTGCAATAGGGCCTCTTTCAAGACGTCGTAGTCTTTAGCGCCATCGTCCGACAATCTGGTGTAGACGTCGAGAGCTTGCCCCGTCAGAAGTGCACTTAGTCGAATCGCCCAGTCTTGAGGTTGCCAGTTAGAGCTTTTGGCAAACCTTTCAAATCTCACCAAATAACTGTCGATCTGGTCCTTCCCGTCGACAAACGCTGGCAATTTTGGAGCTTTGTTGTCACTGATAACTTGTGGCGCATGCTGATTGTTTTGGATACGCGCCAACTCTAGCTGGTACTGACGCTCACCTTCAAGACGCTTCAGCTCGAACTCTCTTTCTTTTTCTTGCCGCTGCTGTTCAATTTCTAGACGCTTCTGTTCTAGTTCTAGTTCTTTTTCTAGACGCTTCTCTTCCAATTCTCTTTCTTCGCGGCGACGCTGCTCTTCTAATTCTCGTTCTTGTATTCTCTCCTGGGATTTGACGTACTCCGTCAGCTGCTTGCCTTTTAGATTCAATTCAATCCCTCTCTGCCAGAAGTCAGCCATCTTGATGCTTCTGGAAAGTTCTTTTCTAGAAAGTTCTTTTCTGGAAAGTTCTTTTCTGGAAAGTTCTTGACTGTGCTGTACATTTCTAGACTGTTCTAGAACAGCACGCTTTCTGCAGTAGCGCTGATGCTTGACACTAGTCGCCTTCGCTGACGCAGGCCCCGCTGTCCTCGTCGTATGCGACGCTGCACCACGCTGGTGTTGATGTATACGCTCCTGTGCTGAAGTAGACGCGACGTCCGCTCGCCGCTCTCTGTAACACTGGCGATGTAGCTCCGAGACTGTCCCTCGACGTAGTCCTGCGGCAGCCACGTAGTCCCGCTCTGTTGTTCGCTCACGAAGCAACTCTTCGGCGACTACACGCCTTTGCAGTCAACCCGAATCTATCGGATGTAGTCCCAGTATGTTGGCCCCTCTCGACGCAACTTGTTGGCGGCTACCCTCGATGACTGCCTCTCGTAACGTTGACTCGCTTGTTGTAGCAGTTGAACCCTTGGCTATGGCGTAAATCGCGGCTTGACCCCCAAAAAGTTACACTCGATTCGATATTGGTGTTTTCTATCAGTATCTGATTCAGCCCCAATGCTGAATTCCTGATAGGGTGTAACTCAGATTCGTTTATCCACGCAGCCCGCTCAAGCAGCATACAAGTCACAAAGTCGACGTATGAAGTTTTCCACTTTTATTCAGCACACATCAACAACTGCATACAATCCTTTCCACTCTCAAGTTTACCTTCCAACTTACTATCAACAACAATAACTATTTATTTTTGAAACAGCACGGCACTTAAATAGTCTCTTGATACTCCCGAATAACCTGGATCAATCTCGTTTGACGCAATTTAACCAATCGCTTCTAACTTCGTCATTACTGTCTTACGTCATACATATTTTCTTCTCCTTCCGGAACGTCTTCTTGCTTCGACATGTATCGGGAAATTTCTATCGAGAATAAACACGCAGATCCAGAAAATTCTACAACAATATCGACTAACGAAAATTATCAACGTTATACAAAGCCTCTCCTAACAACAACGCAAACTCAAATCAAAGGTAAATAAACTCTATTATTGAATACTTTGCAAAACGAAACGATTAGATCTATCGTGCGCGTTTCCGACATACTTTCGTTCGCGTTTCAACGTAACAGAATGAAACACATTTTTTTTTAATGATGATGCTCATGATAAAGGGAACACCACTCTGTGAAAATAACACTTACATGGAAACTGTTGAGACTGCGCTGTGACAATGGCAGTTGCTTGGTGGATGTAATGAGAAGGGAGAGAAGCTGCTTGCATAGTGGATAGGGCAGATCAATGCTGTGTACTGTGTTGTCTCTCTCCCACATCTTGTACACGCTCCCTTGTAAGCTGTCCCTGTAGTAAAAACAAACAGCATTAAACAACAACAAACAGTATCAGAAGTGACTCAATTTGTGCACTCGCATTTCATTCCCAATTTCAAAGCAAACAAATCAACATTAAATACTGGGAAAATTAAAATGCATGGAGACATAAAAGCTGACACAGGCATACATACACAAAGTCATCTTGTAAACTCCCTTGTATTCCACCTATCAAACAACAACAACAAAACACCAGGAAAATAAACACTATCAAAAAGGGAAACGACGACATACATGTGCACACCCACGCATACAGTCACAACGTGTGGCATGTAGAAATTCAATGGGAATTTGATGATTCATGCTTCAATTGAATAATACACTCAAAGGCATAGAACTGTTTCATGATTTGGAGTGATTCATTTAATTGTTTGAGATATTACATATATATTACATACACAGTACTTCAGATTGTTGGAGCGCCCACGCCATTGGCGCATATTTTATCAGAATGGCGCGTAACAGTCAACGTGAATGCGCCAGCCTGGCGCGTCATAAAAATCGCCAACTTGTCTTGATCCTCGGTCTGTCTGTACCACTAAGCCACACCAGCTGATGAGGGTGTGCATTGATGGACCTAGTTTCCAGGACGTGCCCTTTATGAGTGCAGTGCAGGTGTGGGCGGAAAAACTCAGGCGGTATCTGTTCAAGAAGGACTAGGTGAACATACGATACGAATACCTTCGATTGTCAATGACCCATCTTTTTCAAAATTGACCCATCATTTTGCATGGCCATGGGTCATTGGGCCCATGATATCTGAAAACAATCTGAAGCACTGCATACATGCATGACTGAGGTCCTACATACACTGAATATCCTGGCTAACTACAGCAAGCTCACATTCAATATACCTGATAGTAGTTCCCCGTTGTAGAAAGGTGCCTTTGTACAATAGCTTCAGCACCTTGGTCACATTGACCTCTGTCTTTGCAGATGGCCCCATAATGCCACAGGATGTGGAGAAGATTTGCAGGTTCTGGTCTAGAAGCCACAGCTGCACAAAATCAATGTAATGACAGTCAAGCAAAACAAATTTAGGACTTAACAATCTGCGTAGATCTTAAACATGTACATAATTTTACTTCCACTGGCTCCAGATTTACATACAGAATACAGAACAAACACCTGCAAGGAAATTCTTAGTGAAGTGTCCATCTGCATATAAAATCTCAAGCAATAAAACCGTAACAACACTAAACTGAAAATAAATAATGATGATATCTACAGTGATAAAGATCCATCAACAATGATGCTATCACACACACACACACACACACACACACACACACCCACACGCACATACACTATCACACACACACACTCACATATTTACATATATATACATACATATACACACATACATATACATACATACATACATACATATACACACATACACTTGATTATATACAAACATATGCATAACATGGCACTCAAACTGACAATGAATGTGAAAAAGGAAGCACGGCCCGTCGCCACCTCTATTATCTCAAATTTTTCATGTGGGCGCCTGTACTATGATGGCTGCTGGGGTTCAAGGCCACCGCCACCACCAGAGCCAAGGCCATTGCTATGTCACCGAAGGAGGTACAGCACCCAATATGAACCCAATATGAGCATATGCACACACACACATACACACACAGGTATCTACATCTATGAACCACAATAACAGCTTTATGGCAAAAAGTACAAAAATGTAGTGTTTTAATCTCCAATTGTGTATAGAGAGAGGAAAATAATAAGGCCAAGCGGGCAGAGCTATGAGATACAAAGATAAAACAAATCTATTTATCTATTTAATAATCTTTAAAAAATCAGTGTTCACTTTCATTCAGCTTTCTTTTCCTCTTCCCTCTCCCCCCACCCTTCCCCCCAAAGTAAAACCTAACAATTTAACATTTCAACCAATGTAAAAACTTACTTTGATTTCCTCTAAGCAAATAGTGAAGAATTACTCACCAACAACACAATAGGTCCATTGTCAGCATGCTCTTCATGGGATGACTGCACAATAAATCTGAAGCTGGTGAACATCCGACTCTGATCTTTCAGTAACTGACATAGGAAATCCTCCACAAGACCCTCTGACATGCTGCAAAATTTTAAAAATAATTAAAAAATAATAATAATAAATAAATATATATATTTTGACAATTTCCATACTAGTGTCTCCAAGTTAAATCAAGCCATTTGGTGCTCCCTTTGGGTTGATGAACAAAGAGGCTACAGAGAAAGACTTGCAGCCAGACAACCAGACCAGTGTCAGCCTTCACCTAACTCATTTTCATGCAGAGCCAAAATTAAACATTAAAAAAAAAATCTTTAAAAATGCTTAAGGATATTCTCACACATCTAAATACTGTGAACAAATTACAACCTTGCTCTGATCTTCATCTTAATAGTACTGTAGATGCCCAAACTTCAAGGAAATGAGAGTGACACTACACAACTCTAGAGGCTGTATACATAAACTACAAAATAATGGTAAAGAGGCCATTAATAAAACTTATCCACGCAACTGAAGTATTCTAACATGACATAAGAAAAGAGCTATACCTGTGAAAAGAAAATTGTGAAATGCCATCAAATGGTAATCCAGCCTCATCAGGTTTCCAGGACATGAAGGTTTCTGGGCTAAGGAACTTGACTGCATGGAGATAAATCTTAAACACTTCCTCCTTATTTTCCAGCTCACTGTCTGAACGTTCTGGAGGGCCATTCTTGTTCCCTAGTATTCCTGGAAATACACAGGGAACTGTTCTTGAAGATGATATCATGATTGAGATCTTATACTGCTAATGTCTGTTGTCTTTGCCACTGTAGTATGCTGTGACATACCCATAATATTGTTAGCACCAGTAAAATATTGGCTAACATAGTAAGTGAAACTGATACATCTGCAACAATATTATTATTACATTTTCATACTACTGTGCAATCAGGTGTGCTTGAAAAATAAAGGAGGACATGAAGAAGGAAAAACACATTCTTAATGTACAGCACCTAAATCAACCACTGCACCTAACTAATGCTAAAGAAATTGTGGTTACTGTTACAACTAAATTACCTATTTTACTTACTATGAGAAGGCTCATTAATAACATCCCAATGAAATCAACAACTGAACCCATGATATGAAAATGCGACTAAAAAATCTACAACTAAATTACTTACTTTAATAAAATTATGATATGCTGTACAAATATTAATAAAATCCAAATAAAATCAACAATTGAACCCATGATCTGAAAATGCTGCTAAAATAAATCTGTGCTTACCCCTTTGCTTCTTGACAAAGCCGATAAAATTTCCACAGCGCAAGCATACAAGGCGCTGGGTTTGAGGGGTGATGCCTACCGTCGTGCGACACACCCTGGCACTGTCTACCAGCATGTACAGACTGCTGACCAGGCAGTCACCAGGCCGGGGTTGAAGTCCTCTTGCTTGCTTTTCACAGTGGTTTGGATCAACACTGTCTGGCTAAAAGTAGAAGAAAAATATGCCACAATTCATATAATATCAAATTTATACAATATATTCATTAATTTTGATAAGATAAGAGTACTGAATACTGCAACCTCAAGAGAAAGCACTTCATATTTTTTCATACTATTCCTGTACTTATAAGGGATCATGCAAATATGCCTTAGGGAGAAATCTTAGTCACTGTCACTACTAAAACCAATTAAAAACAAGGGGAATGCAGTCCCTTATATAGGATGTATTATATCACTGATTACCAAAGTAGTGTGATATTAAACAATACAAGATGCTTGTCTAATATAAGTTTTAAAAAATGTTTGACATTATAAATACAATAAAATGAAAATAAATATGATTCATTTTTAATGTGGGATGAATGGTATGATTGTTAGTAATTTCACTTCACTCAACTACTTCAGCCTGGGCAGCAGACTCCTGCTGGTGAGCAGGAACACCTGGTTCAGATGCAGGCTCAGCAGCAGGAGCAGCATCATGAGAGTGACCATGATTGTGACAGAACCAGATGTCTGCAAAGTCAGACCAGTTCTCTGTCGGCAGTGGAAGCACTCTCTTGAATGACCTGAAGAGGAAAAAAACATGTACACTGAGTGATAAAGAAGATTCCTTTCTTTATCTTAGTTTTAAAAAAATCTTACTTTGTAATTCACTAAATGTATAATTAGGTAGTCAAAGCCCTTCATTGGCTCTTGTCCGCTCGGCAGTTGTGACCCAGTTTTGACTTCACTTTCAACACTTATTATTAATGTAAAACTGCATTAAAACGAACAGTGGCTGTATTCAAATAAAAATTGAAAGCTTTATCTTTACATCTGTGTTGTTTTTAATGCATGTTTATGCGAAAGATTCCGAGAAAACAGCTTTGGAATACGCCCCTATCCGAGCGCTGAATGCCGGTGCGAAAAAGTTGTCAGCGTCGTTTGCTGAGAGGTGGCTCGTTTCAAACGCTAAGCGCTTTGAGATAGTTCATTGGATGGCCTAAAAATAAGAACCAATGAGAAGTTCGGATACTTAGCTTCATTTACATATAAATATGGTGGGCTCTCATGTGTAAAAGTTTTGTTACTAGCCGAACAAAGTGGATAAAGTGGTTTTGATGTAAGTTTGATTTTAACTAGAAGTTTAAAAATTAGCAAGAAATAAAGAGCAGACTTTCCTTTATAAAACTAGAGTATTTATTAATTTGTGCATTACTCTATCGCGGAGCGCTTTGCCGTAAAAAAGTGTACCCAAACAATGTTCGGGTTTTCTTGCGGCCATGGCCAACTCGTAGGCCTATTCAGCGACACGAGTGCTGAGTGTAGTAGCACACTAGTAGGCCTATAATTTGCCGGCACGCACTGCGAATTTGATGATTTCCCAACTTTGAAGCACCAAAACGGCTGAACATTACATGGGATAGGCCTGAAGAAAATTGGGCTTGGAGTATAACATATGAAGGGGTTACCTGTCAAAAATCAGCTTTCTGGTATCAATATTGGCTTCACTTTGAGACTCCAAAGTTGTCAATTTCTTCAATTCCAAAACGTTACCAAAAAAACACCAACATTCGGCATTTTCAAACATTAATAACTTTTTACCTATTTGTCCTATTGGGGGAAAAAAAATATTACTGTGTTCAGAATGAAAAGCGCTTTAAATCTATGTCAGTTTTGTGATGAGGAAATCATTTTTTAAAAATGGCTTTTGACTACCTAGTATAATGCTTGCAAGGTTAATCTGTCTGCTTACATTTCCTATCCTATCCTATCCCGTAACTTTGAGGTCGTATGGGCACCACAGATGATCGTTTAACCAACGTACTCCATCTTTCTCTGTCCTCAGCAACCCCGATGGTTTCGCTCAGTGTCAAACCAGTCCATGTTGTCCTCCCATCTCTTTATTGGTCTCCCTCTTCTTCTACCTCCTTGCACTGTGCCTTGCAGGATGGTCTTTGCAAGGTCTGGTGATCTGGTGACATGGCCATACCATCGGAGTTTACGTTTTTTTACCACTGTGAGCAGGTCATCATGTTATGCAATGGTTTGTGTGATGGTCTGTCGGACGTCTTCGTTGGTGATGTGCTGGGTATAGGAAATGCCCAGAAATCTTCTGTAGCACCTCATCTCATTGCGTTGCATTCTGCGCTGTAGATCTGCTGTGAGGGTCCATGTTTCACAAGCGTATAGGAAGATGGAGATGACAGGGGAGCTCAGCAACCTTACCTTGGAATGTAGCCTGAATGTAGCCTGGAATGTAGTCTTTCCAAACTGGCTTCAACCTTGCTTACATTTAGTGATTTACAACCATTTGCATTACCTTTTAATATATATTTTATTAGTATTACCTTGTAATTGTTTCTTTTAACAAATCTGAATAATAACATATTTATGAAGGTCCATAAAGGGTGTATTAGTATTAACTAATTTCTTCCTTACAAATCTCAAAATTACATCAGTCTTTCTTGAAGAACTCGCATGGAGTAATCCACCTTATATAAATTATATATAAATAAATATATAAAAATATACCAACCCTTTTGAAGTGAAGATGGGCCGCCCACAGCCTGCACAGTAACATCTGTTCTCACATTGTTTGATTTTCTTCACCATAAGATCCTGATTGTTCATGCTTGTCTCCTCTTCAACATGGGTAATAACACCATTTTCTATGTGTATTCTGTTTCCCTGAAAAACTTCCTGAGTGAATTTTGCTTGAAAGCTCAAATGGAGCTCTGATGGGCAGCACCAACGTAAACCACGACAGCTTGTTGGCAACAATTCCAGATGTTTGAGGTACAAACTGCAGATGGACTTTCCAAATCGCACAGTAATAGAATCGGCCTCAACTTCGACGAAAAATGAATCAGCATCAGCATCTGCTTTGTACACAATTCCAAAACTGAAACATACAAAATTGCATTTCAGATTTAATGATTGTTAGCAATACTATACAGTACACTAATATATTATATTCTTCTGTGAGGTAGTCATTATAGTTAAAATCTGTGCATGTGACAAATAACAGCACTAGTCTAATCCATTAACATTATATTATGAGGCTATGATAAGAAAGTAATTATGTAATATCGATATAGTTTAATTCTTGTGCTATACATAGCATAGAACTTTATAGAACTTGATAATGCCCAGTGACGTGGTACTCTACTGACAGTGGACAGTGGACGGGTGATAGTCCACGAAGTCTTTGTCAAAGGGTGAATATGAACTTGAAGTGGAAGTCGAGGAGAGAAAAAGACAACAAAAAATGTAAAATTTTCGATGACAAACAAGGCTACTTACTGAGCCTGATAAACTTACCACTCTGAAAAATCCAAGACGACGTTCAACATAGACAACATAGGTTTGTATTCAGCATGCAGACGAACAATGTTTTTATGCGCCATGATGTCAAGCGTGTAGTTTTTAAAAGAGTTGTCTTTCTTAAGTGACTCTTAGTACGAAATTCAATTTATTTAAAATGAAGATTAAACGCTTAAAGGTACAGTTTTAGTAATATTAACATAAACTCGAAAACAATATTGTTTCTTTTATGCAATAATATGTGAGTGAAAAACCGTCTGGACTGTGCTTTTACAGAAATTAGTATTTTGTGTATATAGTTTTCAATTAAGGGAGATAATGCTAAACTTTTCTGTCTACTGATGAGGCCTATGCATAGATCATTAGTCGTTAGATGATTAGAAATAGAATACTCATTTATGGAGAATCAGACAATTAATTGATGGCTATAGGCGGGTGGTAAAAAGCTTAAACACAATGAGTGAAAATAGCGAGTACCTGGTAAGCAGGCGAAACAAACAGAACTCTAATAAGAGAAAAGCAGACATCAACAAAACAGATCTTTGCCATCCCTTCGAGAAAAAATCGTCTGCCGTCACCAAAGCAGAGCCAGAGGCTTGGATTGACAATTCTTTCAGTTCGTCAGCATCAGTAAAGACTTCTTCTGGCAGAAGACAGCACTCTGATATTGAATTTGAAGTAAGGACAGCTATGTTATTGTAAACGTTTTTTAAATCTTATTAGTGTGCTACCAACACCAGTCCTCAGGCACACCCACCCCTAGTTTACATTCTTTGTATTTTATACTGTTTCTTTGTGCAGATTGACACTGGACATGGAGAATACAATGATAGTTTCAACAAAGAGTCACTGAATGACAGCGATATCTGGCTGGCAGAGGTAGATCTTTCAACTGTCGTTGAAGAACAGCAGTGTTCCCCTGGGCTTACCAACAGTGAAACAGCACAGAATGGACTTGATCATGACATCAGTGATCAGCAAGATGGTGATAACAGCCATGACAAGAATAATGGAAAACATGCAAAAACACAAAGTGGTAGGGTTCATGAAATTGAGGCAGACACCACCAACCAATTAAAAGAAAAATTTAGTTGTAGGTGTAAGAGTAACTATGTAGTGGAAAATGAGTACAAGCATAGAGGAAATGTAAATTATCACAATCCTTGCCAGAACTGTAGAAAACATGCTGACAGTGAAGCGACTAGGAAAATGTCAAACTCAATACACAGTATATCTGTACATGGAGAATATAAACAATCATTATCGAACAATGTAGATACTATGTTGGACTTTTCATCAAATTCTTGTGATGCAGATTTGTTTGAGGATTCATTTACTGATAATGTTGCAACAAATGGTGTTTCTGGAACAAATACATGTTTGACAAAAGGTGATAAGTTAGAAGCAAAGAAGTCTTGCTTGGAGCCAAGAAGAACATCAAAGTCAGCAGAGCAGTTTCACACTTACAGTGCAGTGAAAGATCATAGCAGTAATGATCAACTTCAGAACAAAGAACATGTTGTAGAGCCAAACTTCCCTGATACAAGCCAAAGTCATGTAGAGGTTCTAGACCCTCATAGATTTGAAGCATGCATTGAAAACCAACCACAATTTAGCACAAAGATGGAGACCCCACTCACAGTAACTGTACACACTGCTACAGCCAGCAATATGGGCAAAGGAACTAGTCTGAAAGACAGACTAAAGCAGCGCCTTCTTCAGAATGCCACCAACACTACAACCACAGGCATCAATTTGGAGGAGATGCACAAGGAAAACATCGCTAAGGCAAAACTGGAGGCTTCACAGATTCGACGGGAGGGGATTGCAGATGGCATCGGTCCATTCTATGGTCTGCCAAGTAAAGTGCAGGAGATGCTATCAGCCAACCGCAAGATCATCAAGTTGTACGGTGTGTTTTTAGGTTTTATTATTTTATTTAATCTGATGAAATTTTATTCATGTATAAAAAAAGTCTGTTGTGGAGGACTGCACTGGTAGCCTTGTCATACAGGCTTTTAATGACTTCATTAATTTTAGGGCTGATGTTGTACACTCTCATGGTTGCCCACAGAGCTGCATGCCAGACTCGGTCAAATGCCTTTTTGAAGTCTACGAACACATGATATAGATGTTGTTGGTGCTGTAGGATTTTCTCGCAGATTATTCTGAGGTTGAAAATCTGTTCAGTGGTACTTCGCCCTGCCCTGAATCCTGCTTGCTCTTCAGCTATGATTTGTTCAGCTTGGGGTTTCAACCTGTTGAGTATTATTTTCAGGAGGACCTTGCTGGGATGCCTGATGAGCCTGATGGTGCGGTAATTTTCACATTCCTGAAGGTTACCTTTTTTGGGAAGAGTGATGATAAGCGACTGGGTCCTGGTGTAGGGAACTCACCACTCTGCCAGATCTTGTTACAGATAATGGTGGGTGCGTCAATCATCGCTTCTCCTCCTACTTGAAGCAGTTCCACTGGTATCGGAAACTGGTTCAGAACAACAATCGGTGTGCGTCAGGGATGCCTACTCTCTCCAACACCCTTCAACATCTTCCTAGAGCGCATCATGTCAGATGCCTTTGCAGATCACGAAGGCACAGTCAGCATAGGGGAAAGAGCGATCTCCAACCTTCGTTTTGCGGATGACATTGATGGATTGGCTGGAGAGAAACAAGAACTTGAACAGCTGGTACAGAGGCTTGACACCCCCTCCAGAGCCTATGGAATGGAAATAAGTGCAGAGAAGACCAAAATGATAACCAACAACACCAATGGCATCAATACAGATGTCAAAGTCCAAGGCCAATCCCTCAACACAGTGCATAGCTTCAAATATTTAGGAGTCTTTTATCAGACAATGGGTCCCGACAGGAAGTCCTCTCCAGGATCGCACAAACAACTGCTGCCCTGGCAAGGTTGAAGCCAATTTGGAAAGACAGGACCATCAGTCTACATTCCAAGGTAAGGCTGCTGCGCTCCCTTGTCATCTCCATCTTCCTATACGTTTGCGAAGCATGGACCCTCACAGCAGATCTCCAACGAAAAATAAAAAGCATGGAGATGAGGTGCTACAGAAGACTTCTGGGCATTTCCTATACCCAGCACATCACCAACGACGACCATCACACAAACCATTGGACAACACGATGACCTGCTCACAGTGGTGAAAAAACTGAAACTCCGATGGTATGGCCACATCACAAGATCACCAGACCTTGCAAAGACCATCCTGCAAGGCACAATGCAAGGAGGTAGAAGAAGAGGGAGACCGAAAAAGAGGTGGGATGACAACATTCGAGAATGGACTGGTTTGACACTGAGCGAAACAATCAGGGTTGCTGAGGACAGGGAAAGATGGAGTATACTGCTTAAACGATCATCTGTGGTGCCCCTACGACCTCCGAGTTACGGGATAGGATAGGATAGGATAGGATAGGATGAAAAAAGTCTGTCTCCTGTTTTTTAAATACTGTTGACCGTTGATCCCATGTATGCACATATATTGTTGAATGTTTTGTGGCTTGCTACCTAGCCATAGCAATCTGACATCTTGGAAAAGTATTTTAGTAACATTATTTATTTAGTTTTCTGTGTTGGGTTCTAATTTATTTTTGATTTAAAAAAAACAACCCAAACTATTATGTATTTTCTTCCAGACTGGCAGGAGGAATGCCTAAGATTACCAGCTGTTTTCCAAGGGAAAAACCTCATCTACACGCTCCCAACTAGTGGAGGCAAAACTCTGGTTGCTGAAATTCTCATTCTGCGACAGCTGCTGTGCAAGAAGAAAGATGCCCTGCTCATTCTGCCCTACATTTCTATTGTGCAGGAAAAGGTAAAACAAGTCTTCTCTGAATTTAGTTTATTGTATTGTATTTTATGTTATTTTACTTTTTAATTCTGTCACATCTACTGCCTCAACACTGGGTACACAAGTGTGTGCTTTTCACTTGAGAAACAGCAACATCAAAAACTAACACATAAAACACCAGAGGGAATAATTACAGCAATTTCATTCATACAAAAAAAAAAACATTTAACCTAAAGAGAGAGAGAGAGATAGATAGATCATTATTTACATTACATTACATAATTATTGCTTTAGGTCCAGCGGACTCTTCCGAGCCAAATCAGTACCGGACAACCCCTGATTCGCATAAAAGATCTGCTGAAACAACCCTAGTGGCAAAACTGAAAGCTCTCCACCAGCCAGTCACTTTACAATAAAGACATCCCACGCAGGGGACGCTGAGGCTGTACTCTAATTTATCGAACCCCTGTTTACAAAAACAAAATAGAATACACACATCATTATAAATTATCAACAAAACACATACATATAAAATGCCTACTTTGCTAAATAATAACATCATAGGAAGCCCTAGTGACCACCTGGCGGAAAGCGTCCAATATTCCAAAGCTGATCCAACAGACCTTATACACAAATAAGGAGTCTTGTCCCGGAAGAGTTTTCAAGAAAAAAGGTAGGTGACTGGTCTAGCGAAGAAGAAGATAGTATAGCAGATTGATAGAACCACGGAAGTACAAGCACATGGAAACACATCTCCTTCTTTCTATGACTAAGGGAGTTCGCAGCCAAGTCTTGTGGTTTTGCCCTTGTGTTCGATACTTCCGGTTGCAGAAAGTCTTATGTCCGCATCACCATGGACCAACTAGATTACCTTATTGAGGCATGTAGATACTTTTTCCTTTCTAAATTTCTATGTACTAACGAAGAAGAAATGTGTAAGTACTAGATTTAATGTTCTTCATCGATTTTTGAAATGTGAAACCTGATGTTTTCAACTGTGCAAATGGCCGCTATCGGAGAGACCACCATTGACGTGTCATTCACTCATTGTCACTTCTTCTTTTTCTTCTTCTTCGTAATACTGTGGATACCCCGTATTCGAGGAAAATGATTCCACAAGGTGCATGCTGGGTGTGTACTTGTTACTGGCACTCAACCGTCTAGGACTTGAGCATCAGGATCTTTAAAGTCCGTTATGATGGAATGCATGCGACACACACTAAACCTCGGTTTATACTCTCATCCGAAGGAGTAGGAAATGGGAGTAAAAACACAATGCCCCGGCCTGGGCTCGAACCCGGAACCTTCAGATCCGCAAGCCAAAGCTCTACCATTAGGCCACCGTGCTTCCGGTCCCTACGCCAAAATTTGCGAGGCAAAGTAGAGATGTAGATTGTAGTCATTTCTTATTATGGACACTTTCATAATACATTTGTAACTTTAGTAGTGTATATTTTTAATCTATCGTTGTTTTTGACTTATTTCTTTTAGTTTACGGCGAAACAGCAACAACTGCCCTGAGGGCGACGTTTGGTGGACATGTCAACAGGGTCAAAATATCACTATCAAAACATGTACGCCATTCAGCAACCGGAAGTTTGGAACACACACGTCCAAAAAAGACTGTAAGCAGAGAACTTCAGGCCTTCTCACCGAAAGCCCTGCATCCATATACTTAAGAATCCATGGATAGAACAGAGCAGGAGTGAGAAAGAGCAAATGAGAAAGACAGCGACAGTGGGAATTTAAAGCAATTAATTTCCAGAAAGTGGGGGTACTATTTATACTGAAACCCCCGGCACGCCAACGGGGGTAGATAATTTTTTACCCACTCATATACCCACAATCACACTGAACTATAATGAAAACAATACTTGAAAACAAACAAGAATAAATAAGATAACGATGTTCTTTCAAGTTTTTCTACTTACTGCCTATACAACTTCACAAGTGGCTGTAGAATTGTTCATTATTTAACTAGTTATTTGCACAAGATAGTAACTATACTAGTTTAATTATATTGTAAGCAATTTAACTTCTTTTTTTCAATATTTATCAGTAGCTATACATTATACAAGAGGTTTGAAGATACATAAAACGTCACTCCTTAAACTTACTGTATTCTTTTACAGTTCATTTTTTTAGCACATTTACAGGAATAAGAAATAGACTTTTCCGTTACGAATTTTGTAAGTCAGAGTCCCACTGGATGGCAGTCAGTGACCAGGGGCCCTATTCATAGAGGGACTACATGTTATAGGGACTGCAAACCTTGAAAGGACTTTAGATTTCGTCCGATAAATGCGGCATCTGAACTGGCATTCATGAAGGGCTCACAGCCGGGATTGTGGCTATAGTCCTTTCTAATATTAGCATCGGGAAAGTCAGCCTAATTATATCTACTGCGCACGCGTACTGCAGCGGATGCGATCATTTGTGTGTAGTGCGTGATCGCCTTCAATGTTTTAGAGACTTTGCTGTACACTGTAAACATTACACACACATACTCTGCAGAGCCAATTTAGTGTTTTTATACGAAAAATAGAGCTATAGGCATGCTAAGGTGCATGCTGCGTTTTGCAAGTTGTGATTGTTGGCAAAAGTTTGTCGTGCACGCTTACACAAACATTCACGAATATAAAAAATTTTTTCTTCTGCAATGGCGATTGAGTTAACAAAAAAACGTTGACAGTTTGCTCACTTATTAGTTGGTGTCCCTGTGTCTAATTTGTTACTGCATTAACCTTGTATCCCCCTCCCCCCATTCCTCTCTCTTTTATCTGTCTCACTCTGCATCTATGCAATTGTATGTGTGTTTGATTTGATAAAATTGATCAATGTATGTGCACATGTATGAGTGTGTGTGTGTTTACCCAGTAAAAGAAATGCATATTAATAAAACCTTTCAATTTATTATGCATACAATTTAAAAAATCTGTTTAGTGTCATGACCTACAGGAAACTTGATTACATGACTGTTAATGCTGTGGCCAGTGTAATTTCCATAGTTTTTCCTGCAAACATACTCGTGTTCATATTCCGGTGGCGCTTGGATTGGTATTAGTGTCCCATCTATGCACCCAAACACGTTCGGCATGTTGCCGATTCTTTAAAATTTTAATTTTTGTCTGTCAGCTTCGTGTTGATCTGGAAACTGGATCCAATTGCTGACTATCGATTTCAGAGCAACAGTAACTTTTGAGATTACTCTGTTGGCTGTCGGTTGCGAAATTCCAAACAAATCAGCACATACTATTTGGAAAGAACCACACGCGTAAAATCTCAAAGCAACTAATACTTGCATTGATGGTGTCAAAGACCCAAGTCGGTTTGCGTGTTCTAGTTGCTCTGCAACATCGTCAATTATGGTGAATATGTCATGACGACGAAAACAAAAAGCAGTGTACAGTTTTACGTCATCATAACTATCTAAGGGATTCATACTGTCTCTGAAAATTCTATTTCTCCTCAGCTGTCTTCGCCTTAGTAAGATTGGAATGAACGCACCCGCCATTTTTGCTCGATGTTACAGTCCCTTTACCGGCATAAAGGCCCGAATCTTCTGCTGATAACTTTTAGGCCGTCTGCCGCGGCCGATAAGCTCTGTGGTCCCTCTATAAATAGCAATATATCGCAGTTATAGGCCGTAGACGGCGTGCAGTCCCGTTCCGGAACTTGCAGTCCCTTCATGAATAGGGCCCCAGCTTGGTTCCCTCAGATGCTCAAGTCAGTTAAGGTGCCAAAGTTGAACAGAGGGCCGCCATGTTGTTATGGTCAAAGCCCATGCCAAGTCCCACACAGGCTGGTTGGTACAGTGCTGGTGGAGATACCAGTTCACTAAGATATACACAAAAGTAAATTATAACATTATTTACCTTTTTTTTTTGTTTAGGAATATTTCTATAAGAAGATAATGATGTCATTATATTAAGTACGTCATGTTAAGATGATAATTTTTACGTCATCAGAAACCGCAGACGAAGCCGGGTGCTGTTGCTTGGTCATTCAATAAAATTGTATTCTGCATAATAATACCTGGACTCCACTGTCTTAAATAATTGTGGTAAACAAGCAAGTAAATTATAACATTATTTACCAATTAACATAGGCAAAATACCCATACCCTCTTCTGCATCTTGGTGCATGTTAGCACCTTTATCCGTTCTATTATCGAGCTCATTCACAAATTACCTCCCTTTATTATAATTGAAATGAACTTTCCCAAATTTGTTCCCTTTATTATAATTGAAAACAATTTAATTTTAATTTATAAATTATTTCTCTTTACAACTGTTACGACCTTCGGGTTACGGGACAGGATAGGATAGGATAGGATAGGATAGGACAACTGTTGAGAATAGCTGATCAAATTCCATTTATACTTTATATAATTTTCATTTATATTTTACGTCTTTTACAACTCTAGCAAAGTATTCAAATTTGCTATGCTTACATTATTTCTCTTGACAATGTTGAAAAATAGTTATCAAATATGTATTATTTATTTTTCTACATACAGAAGTATACTTTCTTTACTAATTTTTCTTCTAATTCATAATATAAAATATATACACGTTTATACAAATATGCTTGCACCCAAGCACAATGGCCACCTAGGGATCACTTGCAGGTATTTAAGTTACCGGTGGTATATCCTCATTCCGGACAAGATGACACAGCACAGAACAAGATAGGTCTGAGTGGTCACAGTTGTGCATGCAGCTCTCTTCGTTCCGTTTAGGACATCCGCTCAGGACGACTGGAACCGCCTCACAGGATCGTCACATAAGGACGACACACTGCTTGAGATAGGTGGCATATAGACTGACACTACGCCTGCACAACCACCCCTCGAAACATCTGCTGGCACTAGAGTACTTGGCTTTTACAATTCTTCTCTGTGACTGACCAATTTGGCTCAGTACAGCTTATGTTATGTTTATGTTATTAGTACAACTTATGTTAATCTGATGAATAAAAATTGATACAACAACAACAACAAAAAGCTCAGTACAGCAGTTTTATTTACTTGCACCCTCTAATTAAGTGCGTACATTGCTCACTGCAATATTGTACTGCGCGTTATAATACACCCCTGCCCTCATACCCATATAGCGACAATCTTGACCAAGTTTAGGGTGGTGAAACAACACTAACATCACAATGCGCGTGTTCTAATTACAGGACACTATTTGCAAACGTAGCAATAAACTTTAATTTAATTTTTCTACCACACCTTCAGTCCTCTATAACAGGCTTAGAAACCCTATCATCACAGGATTAGAAAACCGAGTCATGACAAATTCATCAATTTGTTGACTTTTTTAATTTTTGGAGGGGAGGAGGGAGGGGATGGTGAGGTGTGGGAGAAGGAAGGGATGGGGAAGGGAGCTTTCCCATTGAGTTTTTATAACTGATCGTTCATGTTTGGATACAAATATTACAAATCAGATTTTCTGGTTCAGCACTAGAAAGTCAAATTTCATCTTGTTAACAAATAGTTTTAGTTTTAAACTAAGAAAAAAAAATCAAAAACAAAAAACTCGTGCACAATGATGCAAAAATCATGACATTATTCAGAATGTATTTCTGTCTTTCAGGTGAGGGTCTTGTCAGAATTTGCAACAGAACTTGGGTTCCTGGTGGAAGAATACGCTGGAAGCAAGGGTCGCTTTCCCCCTACAAAACGGCGTCAGAAACATTCCCTATTTGTGGCTACCATTGAAAAGGCTCAGTCACTCGTCAACTGTTTAATAGAGACTGGTCGCTTGGCTGAACTGGGACTGGTGGTTGTAGATGAGGTAATTACTGTTTTACACTGCCTCGTCAGATTCAGTTAGTAGTAATCATTGTTGTGATAATTCTAACAATGATGATAACAAAGACTATTAGTTTTGGAATGTGCTGGATCAAACAAAATTTGCTGTTGCGCCTCCTGTGTGTACAGTCTCTTGTAAGTTGCCTTCCAATAGCAAATATTTTGTTTTAAACATAAGGTTCTTAGTCTTAAACTAGAAGCAGCTCTGCAAGTCATGATATCTTGTTGCCTTTTTCAGTTACATATGATAGGTGAAGGAGGAAGTCGGGGAGCTGCTATGGAATCCACACTGCTCAAACTGCTGCATGCAACTAAAGGTTCACTTCATTCTTATTGTGATGATTTTTCTGTTCAAACAGTTTGCATTTGTGGATCTTACCATGACCATAAATGTATAATTTACCCTAAAGAAATTTTCTGTGGTTTTGAAGGCAATTGACTGCATGAATGTGAGTACAAACTGAGGTCTAGTCTGTGCACACATGCATGCAAGCATGGACTTTAAATTAAAGATCCTGACACTCTTATATGAACGAGTGCCAGCTACACACATACTCCCAGTATGCACTAGGTCCCTTCTCCCCAATCCCCGTTCGCCCAGGATTGTGCTCAGTCATCTAGTCAAGTTCAAGTTCAAGAATACTTTATCAGAGAAATTATGACATACAATTGCTGATCGGTATGAAACATTAAAACAACACATACATAGATAAAACAAGTACACAGTAGACTACATCTAAAGTAAATTTCCAGTATTAAATGACATCTCAAACATCATCACAAACATCAAAATCTTATATGCAAAAATATTACTTAGCGCTTATTTAAAAACTCAATAGATTTTGGAATAAAACTGTTTTTTGTTCTTACGAGAGAACATTGAGGCACACGCAGTCTGCGACCAGAGGGCAACATTTCATAATACTTTGCTAATAATACTTAGTCGTCAGACAATGCTCCCAAAGGCTGCAAGTTGGTGCCTTAGGCGGTTTGAGTTAGAGCCTGTATCAACCAGCGGCTTGAGCAGCGTTCTATGTAAGAACAATTTTTTACAATTAAGTAAGTTACAAGAACAAATTTTGTAATATCCATGTTTCTGTGATCTGAAATGTCAAAATTTGTGTTGAATTTTAGCAAAATGTTCTTGTTCCACAGAATGTCCACAAGTGATTGGGATGAGTGCCACCCTGAACAACATTGCTGACTTGGCTCACTTTCTTGGTGCACAAGTCTTCTGCAGTGACTTTAGACCTGTAAGACGTTGATGTCCTACACTGATATAGTTTTACTTTAAGAAAAGAAAATCATGAACATGCGTGATGTTCAGACCAATGATAGATAAATGGGTGCATGTGGCTATGCTAGAAGAAAATCCAGGTCTGTTGCCGAGTCTAGGAACAGACAACTGATAGTGGTATATACTATGCAAACATTTCAGGCAAATGTTTGGGACCCCGCATGCACCCTCAAGTTCTTAACATATAAAAGAATGAACGGAATTATTGGAGCATTTTTTGAAAAGCTACAGGTGAAATGCCATTATTGTTATCATAATACAGTAACTACTGTTTTTCTATAACAATTATTTCTACACTTGCTATTGCCTTTGTTGTTTAAACCACCACTACTGTTACTACATGTATAGTAAATTATCTGGTCGTCAATCATTTGATTTTCAGCATGGTCCGTAAGGAACAATATTTTTATGTTCAATCACAGGTGAGCCTGACTGAGTATGTGAAAGTTGAGGACAGTATGTATCAGGTTAACACCAAGGCCCTGGTACCTGAGGACAAGCTTCAGTACGACAAGACACTCACTTTCCAGGTAAGCAAATCGGTGGGAGTTTTATTTTTGAAGCTGTGGGAAATGTGCTTTCAGTTCAACAAGACACTCACATGGCCTTCTGGGTCCAATTTATAAGGGAATTTATGCTATATAAAAGCAAATTGACTTAAGATTTCTCATACCACAAGTGTTGCAAGAGTGGATATGAATAGCTTAGTTCCTCATGGAGATAAGAGCAGTGTTATATTGCAGACTTCAACAGGGTTCTCCCTACGTGTTGTTGTTTTATGTCTGCTCCTGTACTGTTGCATATTCCCCTCATTTCGTTTTGATGCCTACAGAATTAATTACACTTCTTAATACCTCATTAGATTTTGAAAGTAATTTACAAGCATGTTTGTGTGTGTGTGTGTGTTCTCTCAGTAAGTTGTTGGCATGTACATGTGTGTTCAGCGAAGTCCTGAGACTGCTCAGATGGACCCAGACAATTTGCTGGACCTAGTACTGGAGATTGTTCCTCAGCACTCGTGTCTTCTGTTTTGTCCCACCAAAAAACACTGTGAGAACGTTGCTTTCATGCTGGCCAGGCTTATGGCCAAGAACCATGGGTGAGACATTAGCTATAATGTCAAGAACATTTTCACCATACTTTCTTGATCCTTCGTAGATCATAGGTCTATGAAAGAGGCATATAGTATACCACATCTCACTTACTGGAGTATTCATTGTCTTAACTATGTGAACTTTTTCTTATGTGCATTGTTTCATAACATGTGAGTGTAGTCCATTAAAGGTTCACTGGACCATATAAACAAGAAATCTAATCAAATCAAATTGTTTCATAAGGCTTGGGGAAGAGGAAGGGTGAACTGACTTTACTGTGGTAGAAACAGAATGCTTTTGACAAAGTACTCAAGATACAGCACTAATCATGGCAGAATCAACAAAACTAATACAAATAAAACAAAATTTATTTTAAAATATGAAATGTTGCAACTTAATCCGGAACAATAATTATTCATTTTCACAATAACTTGAGCACTCACGTCAGCTGATAGTGGGAAAAAATGTCTTATTGATAAGCAATATTTATCTCTGTGCTCATTCTCTCTCTATATATATGTCGTAACAAAATCGTGAAATTGCCTAATTTATGAAATTGACAGCTGAGTTGCTGATTTAGTGAAAGTGGCAATCGCTTGCGGAGAACGCAAATTGAGCAGGCTGATGCCGAAATAGTGAAAAGACTTTTTAAAGTTGACCAATTCATGAAATAGGCAACCGATTTCATGAAAACAGATGTCAATTTCATGAAATTGATATTTTTGCCGATGTTACGAAGTCAGCAACAATGAATGATGTTGTAAAAGCATTGATACTATGACATCATAATAATCACGTGATGGATGGAATCTGTTCGCGCCTTTACAAGTATCCACTTGGCGTCTGATCTCCTTTTTATTGTGACGGCTAACCAACCTACGATCAATCTTCTGTCAGTAAGCATACATTCCCACATTTGTCGAACAGGCAACTGTGAACTCAAAGCAGCCACAATGAAAAGTAGATCAGACACCCAGTGGATACTTGTAAAAACACAAACATATACCATTCATCACGTAATTATTTTGATGTCAGACATTGTACCAATGCTTTTACAACAATGTTTGTTGTTGCCGACTTCGTGAAATTAAAAAAAAAAGCACTGATTTCACGAATTTGTCAACTTTGAAAAGCCTTTCCACTATTTTGCCAACAGCCTGCCGAATTTGCGTTCTCGGCAAGCGATTGCCAATTTCACAAAATCGGCAACTCAGCTGGCGATTTCACGAATTGGCAATTTCATGATTTCGTTATGACATATATAAAATGAAGATTGTCTTATTACGAACACTAATACCTTCTTCCTGAAAATTTCTTTTATCACGAGATAAGAAAATGTTATTGCACTCTTCATAAGGTGTCTGAAAGTTATTCTTGCTTTCTTGTTGGTAGACACCTGAGTGACCTTCACAAAGTGAAACGTCGAGCATTGCTTCAAGAACTTCGCTCTGACAGTGGAGGCAAACTGTGTCCAACTTTACGTCAGACGGTGCCCTTTGGCCTAGCCTACCATCACAGTGGCCTCACCACAGACGAGCGACGACTGATAGAGGATGCGTACTCAGATGGTGTACTGTGCCTCCTTGCTTGTACGTCAACCCTGGCTGCAGGAGTCAATCTCCCTGCTAAGAGGTAAACTGAATGGATGCATTAGAAATATTGTGAATGAGGCTTGTAAAATTCATTATTGTTACTAAGTCAGCAGGTATTCTTTTTTTTCCAGTGTACATTTGGCAAGTAGTTTTGCTGTCAATGAAACCTGTAGGAAACTTC
This sequence comes from Oncomelania hupensis, assembly GCA_036898135.1. Taxonomy (NCBI): domain Eukaryota; kingdom Metazoa; phylum Mollusca; class Gastropoda; order Littorinimorpha; family Pomatiopsidae; genus Oncomelania; species Oncomelania hupensis. Next base: position 113,407,447 of record CM072511.1, on the reverse strand, counting down.
AGAAATTGTAGCTGCTATATTAAAAATTTGTGTTACATTACCATCAGTTTCTTGTATGGACTGTTTTTATATTGCATGCTTATCAAATGAAAGAAGTGCATTTTCAAGATCAGTTCAAATAGACTGAAATAATTAACCGCTAATAGTCTGATTCTTAGCACAGAAATTATCACTGGTTTCAACTAAGGATGTTCACTGCTGATGGTATATTTCAACTCATTTTGCATGTTCAGTATAGTTTTGTTAATTTTATTATTCCTTCTGCTACACTGCTGATGACTTGTTTATGTGTAAATTGTCTTGTGCATGAACAGGGTTATCCTTCGTAGTCCCTACGTTGGAGCGGACTTCATCAAACATAGCCAGTACAAGCAGATGACAGGACGTGCAGGCAGAGCAGGCATTGACTCTTCTGGAGAGAGCATTCTCATTGCAAGGAAAGCTGACATGCCAAAGGTACTTGGTCTTTATAATACCTCAGTGTTTGTGTGTTGTTGTGTAGGCCTGGGCATGTGCATGTGCATGTGCATGTGTGTGATTGGGTGGATATACTTGTGTATACATTTGTGCGTGCGTGTGTGTGTGTATGCTCTAATTATGCTTTGAAAGAAAGATTGTGGTGTTTACACTTTTAGACCTTGTTACTGTTAAGGATCAGTGTAAAACTTGTTTGTTAGGTGTTGGAGCTGTTGTCAGGTCCCCAAGATGTGTGTCACAGCAGCCTGATGCATCAGTGTGGCAAAGGATTGTGTACACTTATCCTCTCTCTCATTGGACTCAAGGTAATGGTAAAACAATAAGGACATAATAATAGACAACAAAGATCACTTCAAAGTGCAAGGATATAATCATCATCATCGACATTATTCTCATCCTCATCATCATCATCATTATCATCATCAACATCAACTTAACAGCAATAATACACCGCATTTGTAACGAGCAATTTGCACAATTTAGGTCCACAATAAATCTTCAGTATTAACTGTTGTCTGAAAATGTGCAAAATAAAATTCTTCTGAGACATACTGTAATTTAGCAGGAGCATTTTTTTTTATTTTGCATTCACACACTTAAAATCAAGTCTGTCTGAATTGTTGTTTATATTTCCTTTTACTTGAGCTACCCAGAACTTCTCTGAATTTTCTATCTGTTTTCTGTAACTAAATTGTTGTTATAGATATATATTCTTTGTGCAGTTGGTGGATACAACACAGACAGTGTTCACAATAATGCAGAAGACACTATTGGCAGTGCAGGCAGGGAAATTGGGTGTTGACATCTTCGGTGCTATACGCACAGCTTTGCAAGAACTGCTAGACCAGGATCTTGTTGTGCAGACACGCATCCATGAATCACCACCAAGGCCACAGCCTGCAGATATGCTTGTTGTTGCTGAAATAACACAACGACAGACAGATAGGTCTTATAGTTATGTTGCCCAAAATAGCCAGACTTTACAAAATGGTGACTTGTATAGCAGTCAAGTGATGTTTACACCAAGGACTGGTTTCCTTGTAGACAGCCAAGGCATAGTTTCACAAGATGGTGATACAGTCAGTCAGAAGGTCTTACCTTCTCCAAATGAAACCCACAGCCAGAACATGTTTGCCTCTCAGAATGAAATAGATTGTACTGGAAGACTTGATTCTCAGGATTTGTTTTGCAATGACACATCACAGAGGAACAGTCAAAGGTCCTCAGAATCTGCCATTGTCTGTGGTAGAGCTAACCCAAAAGGTGTAAGGGGGGTGGATACTAATATGGGAACTCCATCCCCTGAGGATCTCAAGCTGGAAGTTACATCCTTAGGCAGAGCCACGTTCAAAGGTATGAACTATGTTACAACTTTCATACAAGCGGATCAAACAGAATTTAATATTAATCAGGGCTTAGGAAGTCTATTCGTTTTAAATACAGAATAATAGTTTTAACAGTGTCTGCTTGCTCTTAACATTAACAAATCTCTTTCAAAGTGTGTACAAATATTACTTGTCTGTGTTCTTCTTATGTGTATGCTTGACTAGTTTGCTTCTCTCTGTTGCATTTTTGGCTGAAAAAACTGTCCAACTATCCACTACTTGTTTCAAACAGCTACATTTTCAGTATGGATTCTAGGGTTGTTGTACTTTCATTATGGATCTTGTACAAAGACCTGAAGCAAAGAGAATGGAACAATCGTGTTCTATACATGAGAATTGGATTGATATAAACTATGGTTTTCATGGTTTTTCAATGTCTTTTTTCTTTGTCTTGTATTCTTTCAAGGTTCAGTGGATCTTCAGTTTGGATGTCGCCTGTATAAAGACCTGAAACAAGGGAAGCAGTCACTGGTATTGGCCAACCATCTACACTTGCTGTATCTGGTTACGCCATATGACCTTTCTGCAGACCTGACACCCAACTGGATGATATATTTGCATCAGGTACTTTCATTGTTTTCAGCCTGGAGCGTGAACTCTTGGTCTCACTTTTTTTACTTCCTTCTGTTTCTCTTTCCATCAGGCTGTATACTTGTTCTTGCTCCGTGTGAGATAAATAAAGTTTTGCTGTTTTGGATTGCATTGCATTGCAATTCGTATTGTATTGTATTGCATATTGTGTATAGCCCTGTTGTGTGGTTGACCACTTCAATAAGCCTTCAGCCTTAATATAATTTTACAAATGGACACCCTCGCAAATTATCATGAAAGATGGCCGACGTGTTTTTTGTTTTCAGCTTGGGACGTTGGCAGCTGATGAACTGAAGGTTGCGTCCCTTGTGGGAGTGACAGAGAGTTACATTGTAAAGCGTGCATCTGGCCAATCTAGTCGGCAGGTTTGGACTTTTTTTCAGTTGGTTTCTCTATACTGTCTTGCTTATTTTTTTCACTTTGATTTGGTATTGTAAGGGATCTGGATTTTTATAATATTTTCCTCAAAGCTTTGCGTTCTTGTACAGAATTTAGGTATAATAATAATACTGGATCCTGCATATGCGCTTTTCTCCAAATCATCAATCAGGCTCAAAGCGCGGCGATCTGCACCAACATACACATTTACATGTTTCACACACACACTGAACACAAACCTATCACTCAAACATGTGGTGTAAAGGCAGGAAGATCACTGTTAGAAGACAGAAAATAAACCAATTTTTTGTTGGTTGAAAGTTTAGATTGACTGCATCCAATACTTTTATTGAAGGGAGGGAGGAAACTGGAGTACCCAGAGAAAACCCTCGGTGACTTCAATAGTCTCGTACCTAAGTCACATAAGTTTGTCCCTTGTGGGAATGAAGTATGAAGTAGTTGTTTTTTTTTGCTTATGTTGTTTTGAAAATTGTTAATCTTATTTAACTTTCTTGTCTGTGTAGACAGGCAAGCCATCGACAAAAGTTTTCTTTTTAATCAAAATCAATTTATTTTCTTTTTAATCAAAATCAATTTATTTCATTAATGCATGTATTTAGTTCTGAAATATTTCAAGACCCTTAAGGCATGATTACATGTTGCATGTAGGGTTTTGTCTGTATATCAGAAAGTGGACATGGAAGTGGTGCAGCGTTTCTACCTAACGCTGATGCTGCATGAGTTGTGGAAACAGTACACTGTGTGGGACGTAGCGGAGCGTTTTCAGTTGCCACGAGGATTTATCCAGAACCTGCTGTCCTCAGCTGCAAGTTTCGCTTCTTGCGTTCTGCGATTCGCACAAGTAAGTACCAATCCAAGTAAAATTTTCCATGTCCAATTAACCCCTCTGACACCATCATCATCACAATTATAATTGTCCACTTTAAATGTCTTCATCAGCAACAGCAGCATCAGCATTATCATCACCATCATTTCAGAATAATATTGGTATCTGAGTTAGGCAAGTGCATTCCATCTGATTGGAGATTTTATGCAAGCGCACACAAGGTGCATATGTTTTTCACATTGAATGTTGAATGTCTTTATGATGTTTATTAGGAAATGCCGGAGTTTTGGGCATACCAAGACCTTCTGGGCAACTTTGGCAAGCAACTGACATACTGTGTTAGCATGGAGCTCATCCCACTTCTGGAGGTGCCGGGGGTCAATTTGGTAATTGCTTTATTGTTTCCTTGCTTTATTTTTTCAGTAAAACCTTTTTGTCAACTTGTTTACTTGGTTCATTATTGCATTCAAGATTGATATCAGTTTGTAGTCATTCAGCTGGCCACAGTGCGAGGCCACACATTTCAAACAACTTAGATAGTTTTGAATTCTGAGTCCTGCGGACTTAAAAAAATAGTATTGCTTTTGTGTGCATGCTGCATATTATTAATAAAAACAGAACATTCTGTTTGCCCCACATGACATATCCTATCCAGTAACTCGTAGGTCGTTGGGGGCACTACGGATGATCATTTAACCAGCGTACTCCCATCTTTCTCTGTCCTCAGCAACCCTTGTGGCTTCACTCAATGTGAAGCCAGTCCATTCTTGAATGTTGTCCTCCCACCTCTTTTTATGTCTCCCCTTCTGCCTCCTTGCACCGTGGCCTTGCAGAATGGTCTTTGCAAGGCCTAATGGTATGGTGACGTGGCCATACCATCAGAATTTCCGTTTCTTCACTACCGTGAGCATGTCATGGTGTTGTCCAATAGATTGCGTGATGGTCTTTCGGACTTTGTCGTGGGTGTAGGAAATGCCAAGAAGTCTTCTATAGCACCTCATCTCCATGTTTTCTTTTTCTTTGTTGTAGGTCCACTGTGAGGGTCCATGTTTTGCAAGCGTATAGAAAGATGGAGATGACAAGGGAGTGCAACAGCCTTACCTTGGAGTGTATACTGATGGTCCTTTCTTTCCAAATGGGCTTCAACCTTGTCAGGGCAGCAGTTGTTTGTGTGATCCTGGAGAGGACTTCCTGTCGGGACCCATTATCTGATACAATTGCTCCTAAATATTTGAAGCTATGCACTGTGTTGAGGGATTGGCCTTGGACTTTGATGTCCATGTTGATGCCATTGGTGTTGTTGGTCATCATTTTGGTCTTTTCTGCACTTATTTCCATTCCATAGGCTCTGGAGGTGGTGAACCAGCTGTTCAAGATCTTGTTCCTCTCCAGCCAATCCATCAATGTCATCCGCAAAACGGGGGTTGGAGATTGCTCTACCTTCTATGCTGACTGTGCCTTGGTTTTCTGCAAGGGCATCTGATATGGTGCGCTCTAGGAAGATGTTGGAGAGAGTAGGCATCCTTGACGAACGCCAATTGTAGTTCTGAACCAGTTCCCAATGGCGCTGTTGTGGAGGACTGCACTGGTAGCCTTGTCATACAGGCTTCTGATGACTTTAATAATGTTAGAGCTGATTTTGTAACTCTCATGGTTTCCCACAGAGATGCATGCCAGACTCGGTCAAACACTTTCTTGAAGTCTACAAACACATGATATAGATGTTGGTGCTGGCATATTATTCTGCATACAAATCGGAACAACATTTTAGCCCTGTGTTTCCCATGCAGTTTGTTACCTTCAAAAGGTTACTGAAAGAGATTATGGTGTGGGGATAGCATAGAGTCCTTGGAAACTGTACAATTTTCTAAGATGTTGAAAAAAAGAACTGAACCTTTTTTTGGTATGGCAAAGGGGTATAATTATCATCAACATGATTATGATCAAAAGTATACTATTTCTGTTTATTGCTGTTGGTTGTCAGGGTCGGGCCAGACAGCTGTACAGTGCTGGATTTGAGTCATTGCAGTCGTTGGCAGCAGCAGTACCTGGTCAGCTGATATCTAAAGTGCAGTTCCTTTCTCACAAAGCTGCTCGGCAGATTATTTCTGCGGCAAAGGTAGGTCAAACATACTTGAAAATGTATGCAGTATTTTTTAGGAAATGTTTATTTCAGTGATTTTAGTGGTAGCTTGATATGTGTGTGTGAAGGGTGGTGTGTGCGTGTGCATCTATGCATTCATGCGTTCGTTCATGCATGTGTACATTCGTGTGTGTGTGCGACAGATTTTTAGTATAAAAAACAGTGGCCAAGAATTTGCTATATTTTCCTTTCTGTTACTTATTTCTGTTTTTTACACAGACATTTGTCCTACTCTCTCATAACCTAACAAGAGCAGAACGTGTGTGTGTGTTAAAGGTGATTCTGGAAGAGAAGACGTCAATGCTGATGGAACAGGTGGAGCTACTGGTCCCTCTCCCTCAGCCATCTACCTCAGCTGAGCCACATCCAGCAGCACCTGCATTGGCTGAGCCTTCAGCTTCTAAGTTTGAACCTCTGCACTGAATGAGTCATGTTTGATTGTTTGCTAAGATAGCACAGCTTTATTATGCTAAATTAATTCATTGGTTAGCACCTTTATTGATGATTTTGAACACTTGTGTAGGACTGGTTCCTTCCTCCATTGTATTTATTGTGGCACGCTAAGTGTGCCATTGCATGAATCATCAATACTTAGGTTTGAACCTCAACACAGAAGTCATGGCCATGAGATTTCATTATAAATCAAAATTAAAAATCATCAGCTTTATATCAGAAAAATCTGTCGGAAATCTTTTGCAAGAACCATCAACTTCTGAGCTTGAACTTCTACAATGACTACATATCAGATTTTATACCTAAACCCTAAATATCCGCTTTTGAGTCGCACAGAATTAATGCTGTAAAAGGGTATATTATCCTGCTCTCAAAGATGGCTCTCAACAAGTGCGACATACATACTGGCTTTCAATTCAAGTCATATGCTTTTCCATGGAATAGAAAGCCAGTGTGTTGCACTTGTTGTTCACCGTTTGTGCTGAGTATGATAAACAGGTTTAGCTGTCCCAGTCATATCAAAGAGTGCATTTTATCTGCCATTTCTTTGTGGTCAGCTGGTAAATTTTCATGTATATTAGTCCATTTTCAATAGCAACAAAGCATTAAACTTAATGTTGGAAACATCAGATATTGTATTGATAGCATGATTATTCTCTCCAAGTCAATATAAATTATTACATTTATTGTATTGTCTTTATAATGTTTGGCAGGTGCACTTGTGATAAACAAAAATCTGCATTTTTTTGATTAAATGAACAACTATAATTTGAATCTTATAAAATCTTATTTCAATATATATTTATTTAGTTATTATTTATTGTTTGAAAATGTGTGGTATGTTTTGTTGGTATCGTCTGTATATTAAAATAACTGAAATAAAGCAAAATGTTGAAGAAAATAAAAATCACTAATTTTAGTTTACAGACACCTTTTCAGAACTGATGTGCTCCTATACAGTATATAAATGATATGCATTAAATCATACAAATGACCAATAATATTACACATTTTGGTCCTATATTTTGAGCTTCAAATAAAATTTAGTTCTTTTTTGGATGTGCAGTGTTAAAACATGTGGTTAGCTGCCTGTTCTGCAAATCTTTCTTTTTTTTTTCTTTTTCGTTTTTTTTTCCTTTCTTTTTTTTTTTTTTTTGTGTTCAGAAGTAGATTATCCGCTTTCAATTTTTAAAAATAGATTCTATGCTTGCATATTTTTTCTGTGTTAACAAATCATTCTTAGCTTGGAAGTCAAACAACAAAACATGAGAAATATTTCCACCCAATGCATTGTATTTTTCTGAGCCCATCTTTCGTATATACATGTCAAACAATGAAATTGCAAAATCACAAATAAAAATCACCAGTCTTTTGTAACAGCATACATTACATCTAAAACACAATTGAACTAAGCGTATAAGCTGACAATGTCTCAAATGTGAACCCCACAGGTGTAAAAAGTTTCACTATCTTACACACGAACATAATACTTTAGAAATTATGTTTCATTGCTTGATAAACTGTGTTTGATGTTTTTTTCATCTGATCCGAGTGTTAGAGAGTAAAACAATGAACCAGCAACAACAAAACAATTATATAACATAAATATTTCTACTACATAATCAGCAGGTTTTGTGAAGCCAGTATAGCAAAAACCTCCAAAAATTCCTACAAACATTGGATCAGAACAAAACAAAAGAAACAAAACCCACAAATAAAACGAAGTATGAAGAGCATTTGGCATGAGCTACTCAACTCGAGGAATGTATAAGTTTTGATTTATATCTTTAACAAATTTGAGTAGTATTTTTAAGACACTAATCTCAATAAAAGGGCCACAGCGGTTTCCTCACATTGCGCAATAAGCATTATGCTTTTCTACAAACTTAACACTCTGTACTATGGACATTACAAACAAAATTGAAAAACAAAGCAATGAAAGTTTTATCTTAATTGAAGTGATCTGAAGTTTACACTGAATTCACAAATTAAAGCACACCAAACTAAAAACAAAGTGAAATTAGAAATCTAAAGTCATTACAAAACATTACATAATTATTGAGCTTGACTTGACCTACACTACACTATTACTAAAGAAAGACCTTCAGAACACGATGTCTAATGCATAGTGATCAGCAAACAAAAGTTTGTGAAATATGTGCATCCATCAAAACATTGTATAGGTTCACTTAAAAGCTAAACCAAACATACGACCCTGCAACAATGACATTCATGTGTTCAAGAAAAGCATAGTAATGAAACAGAAGACAAATATTCATAATCATATACATACAATCGCTTTTAAGGAAAATTGTTAAGCAGTTTGCAACAATCTCAGCAGTAAATTATGACCTCGTTGATTATAATGGGAAAAACAGGTATCTACGGTAAAACAAAGATCAAAATTGTGTCAATATTGAAAACCCACAAAGAAACAAAATAAATACAAAACTGAAATCTCAACAGCAGCAGTCATCAGAAGGTGTGGAAAACAACAAAACGTTCCCTCCAAAGGTTTTTCTAAAGTAACTAAAACACCAAATTATACCTTGTACCAATATTGTATCATAAAGAATACATAGTTTATTGTAATCATCTGTTTATGTGTACCACAACCAGCACAAAGTTTGCATATACTTATCAATATACCAAACCAGGACCATACCTCTATGCAATGAATGCGACGGTGCGCACCTGCAATACTAACATACAAATCTCCAAAGACCCGGATACACTGGGCCCCTAGTCCTTCAGAGGAAAGTATAAACCGAGGTCTAGTTTGTGTACGCATGCATTCCATCGCAAGGACTGTAAAGATCCTGACGCTCGTGTTCTAGACAGGTCAGTGCCAGCTACACATATGTACTCATAATGGACTAGGTCCCTTCTCCCCATCTTTAGTTGTCCAGAATTGTTCTCAGTCATAATAATCACACTATGCACCCAAAGATGAAAGTGGGCGCCTCAGGCGGCTTGAGTTAGATTCTGTATCCGCCAGCACCTTGAGCAACTCTTGCGCTGGAAAGATGTTGCATAAGAACAATTAAATTAATATATATGACCAAAACACACACTGACACAAAACGCTGAAAAGACACAGATTTGTATGGCCAAGTTGCACCAACAGTAGCAGAGATCCATCAAAAGTATGTCCCACAATTACCTGGATTGCAGAACAGGAATTTAATACAGTAATGATAATGATAATTGACCATTTTACTTCACAAACTAGAAGGGTGAAGCCCATATGATTCACATGCGCCTTGTGAAACTTGCAATATTCAACATAAAAATAAGTGCCCAGAAGCAAAAAAGAAATTAAACCGTAAAAACGGTGGTATTAAAATGCAAATACTAACTTTGATCTTTCAATGCTCTTTACGTTGAGATGACTTGACCTCCGGCTTTAAAGTACAATCAAATAAACTACAGTAAAAATGTATTATTTAAAAAAAGCTACCTTAGGATGACCTTGACCTTTAGTGACCTTGACCTTCAGATGACCTTGACCATCACCTGACCTCTGATGCTCATGTATGATGAAATAACCCAAAGCTTTTGCATACTATGGGTCAAATACTGAGCTATTCCACTGTATGATGAGAATTATAAAATATTTTTGTAAGGCTAAAATGACCTTGACCTTCAAGATCAATGCAAAAAAAAAAAGGAACACATTTTGGCTTTATATCTTTTCATAGTTCAGGGTCAAGGTCACTTCAAAGTACCAATACGAACCCACTTTGGACAGTTCCTGTGACCTTGACCGTGGAGTGAGGTTGACCAAATTTGCATAATATATTTGTGTCGCATTAATATCTATCATGTACCAAATAATGTTCAATATTAATAACAGGAAAAGGTGAAATTTTGTGAAAAATTGTCATTTTTTTAATAATACTTGTTGACCCTGTGACCTTGAAGTGAAGTCATTCATTCACTGAACATTTTCAAGGTCTCATGAATATACACTATCTTACCAGATTGGGTTATGATAGTTGATGTAAGTTCCAAGATATTCATTCAGCCACTTTCAAGTTGAAGACAAAAAATTTGTAACATCATTTTTGGATTATTAAGAACCAATTTTGCAATCAGACAAAAAAAATTTGGAGGAGAGGGGGGTGGATGGAAAGGGGGAAGGGTGAATACAATAAGACTCACATTGCTGCACACATGCGAGTCAAAAATTAAAACATTACATTACATGGCCTATTGCTTTAGGTCCAGCGGTCTTCCAAGCCAAATCAGGACCAAAAAATCAAGACCACAACTTCTCTGAAAGAGGACTCACCCCTGATCCGCATAAAAGATCTGCTAAAACAACCCTAGTGGTAACACTGAATGCACTTCACTAGCCGGTCACTTTACAATAAAGACATCCCACGCAGTGGACGCTGAGGCTATACTCTAATTTATCGAACCCCCCGTTTACAAAAACAAAATAGAATGCAAACATTATAAAATATCAACAAAACACATACATATAAAATGCCCACATTGCCAAATAATAACATCATAGGAAGCCCCAGTGACCACCTGGCAGAAAGCGTCCAATATTCCCAAGCTGATTCAACAGACACAACACAAATGAGGAGTTTTGTTCCCGAAGAGTTTTCAAGAAAAAAGGTAGGTGACTGGACTGGCGAAGAAGAAGATAGTATAGTAGACTGATAGAACAGAGTAGGAATGAGAAAGAACAAAGAAGAAAGACAGTGACAGTGGGAATTTAAAGCACTAAATTTCCAGAAAGTGGGGATATTATTTATACTGAAACCCCCGGCACCCTCCACGGGTGTAAATAAATAAATGATTGATTGATTGATTTATTGTTGCTTTAGGTCCAGCGGACTCTTCCGAGCCAAATCAGGACCGGACAACCCCCGATCCGCATAAAAGATCTGCTGAAACAACCCCAGTGGGAAAATTGAATGCCCTCCACCGGCCAGTCACTTTACAATAAAGACATCCCACGCGGGGGACGGCTGAGGGTTGACCTCAACTACGCGAACACCCCGGTTACAAAAACAAAATAGAATACAAACATCATTATAAATCATTAACCAAACACATACATATAAAATGCCTATAGTGCTAAATAGTACAATCATAGGAAGCCCGAGTGACCACCCGGCAGAAAGCGTCCAACACTCCCAAGCTGATCCAACAGACCTCATACACAAACAAGGAGTCTTGTCCATGAAGAGTTTTCAAGAAAAAAGGTAGGTCATTGATCTAGCGAAGAAGAAGATAGTATAGCAGAGTGAAGGACAGAGCAGGAATAGGAAAGAGTAAATGAGGAAGACAGCGACAGTGGGAATTTAAAGCACTAAATTTCCATAAAGTGGGGATACTATTTATACTGAAAACCCCCGGCACTCCAACGGGGGTACTGTTGCCGCAGTGAATCTGTCTTGCCTATAAAGGAAAGACAGGTTTTCAACTGTGGCTTTCACTGTTCCCTTTATAGGTTTGAACAATCTACAGTGGCAAATAAATAAATAAATATAGTAATCAACAATAATAATAATTATGACAATAGCAATAACAAGAAATCACACCAAAATAAACAAGTAATGTTAAAAATCCATTCATAACAATAATAATAATGAATGCTTAAAAATATCTAGTATTTATGTAGCTTCTAATTTTTACCGATATATGTTGATTTACACAGGCCCTTCAATTTTTTTTTAGCATGATTTTTGACTATCAGCATATGCATGGCACACTCCACATACAACTACAGCCTCTGAAATATGAGAAATGCAGAAATACCTAACGAAATTTCTAATTTATGTGTACAACTTATGAAATGGTAGAAGTTTTCTCTTGATTAAAATGCTAAATAGTGTTACAAAATATTTGTATCCACATCTAGATGATGGATGAATGAATTGACTAAACTCAACCCGCAGACATAGCTCCTACCCACAAAATAAGCTAACATTCACAATTTGTTTTGTTTGTTTGTGACTTTATGAATGAGAGCTGTTATGCCATAATAAATCAATCAAGTACATTACAAAAATACTTGTAGTACATATTACTTCAAAGATTGTGATTATTACACAGCTGCAAATACTCATGCACCACCAAAATGACTATTATGTACAATGCGGTTGCATCCGTTGATTATCCTGAATAGATTATTTTGCATCAAAAAGTTTTCTTAAAACGCTTTTCAATATAACAGACAGTTTATGAATGAACATAACCATTATTCACTCATTCCTATCATTATCAGTGCTGAAAGAAACATTAGCAAGTGACTTACACAATGCTAAGTCTTTTTTTTTCTAAAACATACATTATTCCAATGCTTCTAAAGCGTACATTATTCCAATGCAATGACAGAATCATCATCAATTCTCTAACGATGTAAACCTGTTATCATCCCCAGAAACCAGTTTTGCTCCAGTATGCTTGATTCATCAGTACTACCAATTTTATGTATCTTTGGTAACATACTTTTCTTACCCGTTACATGGCACAAAAATGTTAAAACATGTCCCCCAAATTTTTGAAGTACAGTGGAACTCCACCATTCGTCCGCCACTCTACTCGTACAACTCGTTATTCGTCCAACTTGTTCAAGTAAAATTCAACTCGTCAGTCATACACTTGCCCCACGATTCGGACAGCATCACCTTGTTACTGGCCGCACCAGGCGGGCGCTTCTGCTCAATATGTTGCTAGCTTCCGTACGCTACGCATCATCCATGCAAGCTTCGTGAAACTTTGTGCTATTTTATTGTTATTTTTATTAAAAATAGTGCTGCCATGGATCTAAAAAAGATTAGTGATTCAACCAAGCCTAAAAGGAAAGCAGTGATAACGACAATTGAATTGAAAAAAGAACTCATTGCGAAGTTATTACAAAGGTTTAAATAAGCAATCATCTGTGGATCTGGAGTGGATTAATCCAATTTACATGATATCTTATGTGAAAAAAATGATTCGCCATTCGTACAAATCGCCATTCGAACTGCCTCCTGGAACGGATTGTGTAGGAATAGCGAGGTTCCACTGTACTAAGATATGTTTTTAGCAAAGGTTAATAAAATGAAGTATATTCATAGTGCAATGGCTTACCAAGTTTGTGATAGTTCAAATTGTTGCTTACATTGTAATAAGTAAATAATACATGGGTGCATGTGAGGTTCCAAAGGACTTCCTGAATTGTTTTTATCGTAATATATACTACTATCAATTGTCTGTTCCTAGACTCTGCGCCAGACCGGTATTTTCTTCCAGGATTAATTCTGCCGAAACGCATACCAAAAAGCCAAAATTCCGGGTCTGGCGTAGCCACAGGACCCCATGATAAATAGTAAAATACACAAACCAGGCATGGGAATTGACCGCCGATCCGCGATTTTCCGCTGAAAATTAATATTTGTCCGCCGAAAAATAAATGTTTTCCGCGGAAAAAGATGTCCGGGTAATCAAACAGTTTGAGGGTAACAAAAATTCTGAACACCGGTTTCCCTCAGCATAGCGTTCACAGACTTCCGGTTTCTTCCAAAATGGCGACGGTGCGGCGTGTTGTTCAGCGCCTGAACTTGAAGATAATAATAAAACTGTTGATCATTTAATTGAAACCAGACCTGAACCTACCGCCAAGCTAATTCAGAAGACCATGGCATCCTATTTTAAGAAGTGATTTCAGTTTTTGTTAAACCGGTGTTCACAATAAAAGTACTCATTTGGCATGCAATGTTATCCACTTCTCAGCTCAGGATATTTGTGTTTATACATGGTGTTTTTTTTTTTGTTGTTGTTTAAAAATATTACATTGACATTCAGACAGAGAACAATGTCAGAATTTGTCTGCTTTATTTGCTTGTGATGTTTCCAAGATTGACAGCCAGCTATTGAGAATGTTTAGGCATTATAATTTATAAACAGACAGTGAACATGCCAGTTTACAAACCACTTGGTATGCCCTTGCTGAATTAAAAAAAAAAAAAAGCAAAACATGGATTAAACACATGTTAACTAGTACAAAATGTGTAAATTATGGTGTTTTTATGATTATTTGTGTGTGTGTGGTGGGGGGGGGGGTGTCTAAAAGTGTGCTCTTCTCAAGATTTAGCTATCAGGAGAGGCCACTAAATCCCTGTCAAAATTGCTGAAATTCATTTTCTGCCAGGGGGGACCCCCCTACCAGGGCGTTGCCCCTGGACCCCACCGGGGCCTGGGCGGCCCCGGACCCCTGCCCCATTTCAGCTGATTTTTCCACAGCCAATTCCCATGCCTAACAAACCCACTCAGCAGATCTTTTTTTTCTGTGTGCGGTCAAAATGGATGACATATAAATTCAAAATTAATCACATATAAATTCACAAATTATGCCCAGGTGATTTTTTTTGCCAAACCATTTGTAAGATCAATTACACTGTCTGTTCTCAAATTATCCTATCCTATCCTATCCCATAACTCGGAGGTCGTAGGGGCACCACAGATGATCGTTTAACCAGCGTATTCCATCTTTCCCTGTCCTCAGCAACCCTGATTGTTTCGCTCAGTGTCAAACCAATCCATTCTCGAATGTTGTCCTCCCACCTCTTTTTCGGTCTCCATCTTCTTCTACCTCCTTGCACTATGCCTTGCAGGATGGTCTTTGCAAGACCTGATGATCTGGTGACATGGCCATGCCATACCATCAGAGTTTCCGTTTTTTCACCACTGTTAGCAGGTCATCGTGTTATCCAATGGCTTGTGTGATGGTCTGTCGGACTTCGTCGTTGGTGATGTGCTGGGTATAGGAAATGCCCAGAAGTCTTCTGTAGCACCTCATCACCATGCTTTGTATTCTTCGTTGTAGATCTGCTGTGAGGGTCCATGTTTCACAAGCATATAGGAAGATGGAGATGACAAGGGAGCACAGCAAGTAATTAATTGTCTTTTTTCCAAACTGTGCATCTTCCAAATTTCCACCACGTTAATAGCCATCTATGGCTCCTGTGGTGTTTTCTGCCAACAACATCATCGGCAGTATCCAGATCCAGATCCAGATTCTGTGGCATATATTTTGCTAAGTTAAGCCCCATCCTCAACATGGTCACAAAATATTTGTCAAACACTGATGAACATGGTTGTACTATTACAAAACAGCCGAATCAATCTAAAGCAACTTCCACTGTGAGAAAAATACTTATAATTGTACATGGTTTACATCTATATCCAGATCCTGTTGGAAAGGCACAATAAGGACAGTGATTGTCAAAACTAGATAAAATAGTCGTCAAGACACTTTATCACCCAATGAATTCAAAATACATAGAATTTTGGTTTGGTAATGCAGTAAAACATTCAGTCACTTTACAACAAACACGCTTCCACTGGACATTAAAATAATTATAGTGAAATTTTTACACAATACACTCATGCACACAGACCCAAATTACACTGTTCATTTGTAAGTACCTTTTAATTACACTGTTACTTAAATAAATAGTATTTTTAGTTACGCCTGTTTTAATTACACTGTTACTTTCATAAATAATATTTTTAGTGACGCCTGTTAATTTCATACATTTTTTATTTATTGGCAAGAATTTTCACGGATAGTGTAGTATGTGATCAATAAATAAGCTTCGTTGCTCTCAAATCTGCCATGCACACAAACACATATCCTATCCTATCCCGTAACTCAAAAGTTGTTGGGGCACCAAAGATGATCCTTTAACCAGTATACTCCATCTTTCCCTGACCAACACATATGCCAACATATATATCAAACTATGATATTTCCTCAACAATATGACCTAGAACAATATGACTTATGGAAAATAAAAAAATACTGACTCACACTTAACCTTTGTATTTCTCAAGGTAAATAGTGATCAGAGGTTTTTCAAGCTCAACAGAAACTAACAGTTTTTGAGGTAAATAGAGACTAGTACTTATGGAAAATATGACTTATGGAAAATAAAAAATACTGACTCACACTTAACCTTTGTATTTATCAAGGTAAATAGTGATCAGAGGTTTTTCAAGCTCAACAGAAACTAACAGTTTTTGAGGTAAATAGAGACTAGTACTTATCTAGCCTAATGGTATTTACTGAATATGATGGAACATCCTGACAAGAACTTACTGCAGTTATTTACATGTAAGATTTGTATTTTCAACTTCAACTCATCATAGGATAGAGTCAATGTAAACACTTCTATTGTATCTTTAACTTCACATGCACTATTAATTTTACTCCATAAATATAATTTCATGTAAAAAAATTTTTTTAATCTTTAACTCTTGTACACAACAAAAACACGTTTTCAATCACGCTCAACTCTGCCAATCTGTTTCCAAAACACCTAATTCAGGTAATGTTCAAAAGTCCAGACTTGAGACTCTGTGTTGTCTTTGCAGGGCTTGAGCTTGACAAGGCCATTGTTTGACTCGCCTGCCACATCCATGCACATGCCTGACTCTTCATGTATAATCGTATTCTTCTCCTAGAACACACAAAAATGGCAATATTTATTACCACACAATCTCTACAGATCAAAACCGCCGCTATCACTGAAATCCAAATAGTTGCTGTAGTAAAGTTTGTAGAACAACTAGCAGCAGGCCTTCTTGGCCTCAAATACTGATCAAAACCAAGTATACATCGGAAATACGTTACAAGAGCAAGATTCCTTTAAAATGTCAGCCCCACAGGTTCTTCAGAACACTTTTGTGTGGGCAGGATAGAGACTTACTACATGTAAGTGGAACATCAACCTTTACAAACTTGCAAGGGCAAAGAAGCAAGACAACTATACAAGCTATTTGCCCTTCTGAACAAATCTGCGCTCGTTTGCGCCAAGAGAAGATGAAAGAGAGAGAGATTCCATGCCAGCAGAATAAATCTGTCTACAAACATGCATGGCCAAAGAAAGATGATACAACATTCACACTCAAATTGCTGTGATGCCCTGACGATTGATAAACCTAACAACATGTCTGCCACCAGTGGTTTCCAAAACAAAATTATATGTCCACTCGTTATGCGCTGTGCTAAATACTCCATGTCTCTTGAGGATATAATATGTTCACAGCAGTAAAACCGACCTGAGGGGTTGCAGACTGACTGGACTGGCACTTGCTCATTCAGGTGCACAAAATTTCATGAAGTTTTACTAGTGGATTCTGGTGAACCAGGTTCGGTACATTTTTCTTTCACAACTCAATTATAACACGCAACACTACAGCTCTAGAAAATAAAAGAAGACTGACACTATACAGAATAAGTATTACCACCAACCTTATTATGCTTCCACTTCATTGAGCGTTTGTTAATATGACACTGGCGTAGGGAGAGTGTGCTGCCATCAGTACCTGGGCTGTCTAGACAACCCTCCTCTCTCCTAAGCTCATCAGCCATGCTCAGTGAAAATACCTGTGAAGAAAACAGCAAATAACATTAATTTGATCATTCTTTCACAGCAACTTTTGGCCACTCAGTCACACTGTGTGTGCACATAGGCTGCTAATAATTATGTAGCTTCTTTATCTTCTGCTGATAATCTGCATATAAAATTGAAACTAATTAATGAAAAACTAATTAATGAATGAATTAATACTACTACTACTAGTACTACTACTACTAACAATAGTAATAAAATATAATAATGATGATGACAATATAATATTAATAATAATAAAAACTAATGGCCAAATACTAAACTCCAAGGAAAAGAACGGGAAGTCAATAATAATAGGTACTCCAAAGCCTTCATTGGCTCTTGTCCGCTCGGCAGTTTTGACTCAGTTTTGACTTCACTTTCAACACTTATTATTAATGTAAAACTGCATCAAAACGAACAGTGGCTGTATTCAAATAAAAATTGAAAGCTTTATCTTTACATCTGTGTTGTTTTTAATGCATGTTTATGCGAAAGATTCCGAGAAAACAGCTTTTGAATATGCTTCTATCCGAGCGCTGAATGCCGCTGCGAAACAAAATGTCAGCGCGTCTGTTGCGAGGTGGCTCGTTTCAAACTCTAAGTGCTTTAAGATATTTCATTGGATGGCTAAAAATAAGAACCAATGAGAAGTTCGGATACTTAGCTTCATTTACATATCAAATATGGTGGGCTCTGATGTGTGAAAGTGTTGTTACGAGCCGAACAAAGTGGTTAAAGCGGTTTTGATGTAAGTTTGATTTTAACTAGAAGTTTAAAAATTAGCAAGAAATAAAGAGCAGACTTTCCTTTATAAAACTAGGGTATTTATTCATTTGTGCATTACTCTATCGCGGTGCGCTTTACCGTAGAAAAGTGTACCCAAACGGTGTTCGGGTTTTCTTGCAGTTATGGCGAACTTGTAGGCCTATTCAGTGACACGAGTGCTGAGCGTAGTAGCACACTAGTAGGCCTATAATTTGCCGGCACGCACTGCGAATTTGATGATTTCCCAACTTTGAAGCACCAAAACAGCTGAACATTACATGGGATAGGCCTGAAGAAAACTGGGCTTAGAGTATAACATATGAAGGGGTTACCTGTCAAAAATCAGCTTTCTGGTATCAATATTGGCTTCACTTTGAGACTCCAAAGTTGTCAATTTCTTCAATTCCAAAACGTTGCCAAAAAAAACACCAACATTCGGCATTTTCAAACATTAATAACTTTTTACCTATTTGTCCTATGGGGGAAAAAATATACCACTGTGTTCAGAATAAAAAGATCTATGTAAATACTTTAGTGTCCAAACTGAGTTAAAGAAAATCACAAAAAAGGTTGGAGTACCTAATAATAAACAACTGACTCAAACTTTATGTAATACTGCACCAGACATGGTCGGTAAACTTAAAAACACTGCCCTATTAGTAACTCTGGCATCTGCAAATAACACCAGTTCTATCATATGAAAAGTCAAACCTGGTTTGCACTTGCACCATTCTGACAGCTGTAGAGTCCCATTTCAAAGTCAGATTTCTCGTCTTTTTGTAGCGTGTCCAGACACAAGTTGCTGGCTGGATTACGAACCTGTAATACAACACTGCTAAAACTCCACTGTATAACTTCTATACACAAACCCAGGCACCTGCTATGACAATGCTACTAAGCTTGCTTGAAGGGACAAAAAATCTACCAAGACTAGTTAAGACATATGTAAAGACTAACGTTACGAGTGTCTAACTTGGCAACCACACTGAGGAGATCAGATCACTGTAAGCAGTTTTGGACTGACCAACTTGAATAAACTGATCTTTGTTCTTTTTTTAACAAGGTTTAAAAATATGTGGTACTTAATGTAAGCTGATTTGAAAATAAAGTGTCTGATCTTCATTGTTTATTTTGTCTCCAAAACACAAGCCATAAGAAGATTTATTGTCCAACAATGATGTAAAAGCTTTACAGCTTTTAAAGTTCTGAATTGCAAATTTCATTATCCCTTGCTTAAAATGTTCATAGGTCAAAACAATATATGAATATTGAACTTTCTACACCTCTGTCAATATCGGTCAACAAATATCACACAAAGACAAAGATGCAAAGGTCCCATTAAACAATGAATAAAAGTCAGTGTTTACCATTCCCCAGGCATGGACATTTTCATCAGGGGTGAATTTTTCTGGATAAACGTTGTCCAGGTACCACTTGAAGCTGTGACAATTCAGACGTTTCCGCAACTCCAGTCTCTCAGAAATATCGCCAAAGTCCTGACCCTGCCAGAAAAATAGACAATTGACCCGACCGTAAATAATAAACCAGGTTTTTCAATATTCTTTAGTATTTGAGTAATATTCTCATGTGGCTGTATACCCCTGAGGTCTCCCACCCCATCACTACTCCCCACCCCACTCAATAACAAAGCTCCTAGAGGCATATTCACAAATAATATGAACAGAATGTCACCAACCAAATAAAATAGGAATACAATGGTTGAAAGAGTAGAACTGATCATCAAACAAATAATAATAAGAAGAATGTGTACAAAACTTACCAAGAGGTCTCGTCTGTGCGTGTAAAACAGGCGCTTGTACTCGTCCATCCAGACTTCAGCCAGTCGCATAGAATTGATTCCATGGGTATCCTTGTTGCCTGCAGAAAGGTTAGAAAATCATTATTCAACCTGTGCAAACAAACAAACAAGTGCGCAAAGATTTAAGAATAGTTTCTTATCTCAAACAGAGAAATCTGACACATTCAACTAAGAAGCGCAGACAACAGTTTAGCAATAGTTGATGATAATGATGGTTGATGATAATGATTATAATCTTATTAGCTTATGATTGCATACTGATTATGATTCTTGTTAACATCAACCTCAGACCGTAGGCGCCTTACCAGGGAAAGTGTATGGATGACTAGAACGGAAGATGTGACCCACTCTGGAGCATGGGATGAACTCCAGTGAACCTCCGCACATCCACACCTGGAACAAATCACAAACAAACTATTGTTTATATAACCATAGATCAGATGCAGAAGAAGAAGACTGCATATTTTCAAAAGCACACATGCACAATCACTGTACCATTTCTTTGCTTTCTTATCAGATTCTAATATCAAACTAAAATGCTGGGACTGATACTGAATATCATATTAATGCTCCTGCTCTCACTCTCCTCTCATCACCAACGGCTAAGTTTGTAGTGCATGGAAAATGAGAAGACGGTGAAAATAAACCATTTGGAGCCCAGTTATTCAGACTAGTTGCACCCAACCTTTGAAATACAATTCCAGAGGATCTTAAATCTTCAGAAGATGCACATTCATTCTGCTGCCTATTTTCATGGCAATAACTGGCACTTTTCCCTGTGCCCTGAACATGGCTCTGGGAAATGATGTTGCATTCTATACAAGTGGACAATGGATCAGATTGACCTGGGAATGAAGATGTGAGAGGGAAGGGACAATACGTACTCTGAATGAGATTTCCAAGTTTTCTCCTCCCCAAACTTCCATGCCTGGATCGTACGCTCCAACCTCAAAGAAATATTCTCTGTCAGCAGCAAACAAACCGCCAGCCATAGTTGGAGATCTGTTGTAAGGACAAAATTTTACTAAGTAAACGTCATCAATGTACATCACACATCCTCACAGAAAGCCCAGAGAAGCTTATTTTTGGATTGACCAAGTCTTTACTGTGCAGTTTCTAAGACAATGATTCTGAAAGACACAACTGTGGAACACCACACACCTGCTGCGATTACCAAGGGTCCCGAAAGTCAAAGTAATCAGATATTCCCAAGAGGTTGTTTCCATCATTTTTATTTTAATTTATTTTTTTTTTTAAATTATTTTTATTATTAAATTATTATTATTATCACTATGCTAATATATACTTGTCCATGCGTGGTTGTATGTTTATGTCTTTGTGGGCATGTGTGTCTGTAAGGGAACGGATGAGTGAGTGAAAGACCGTCTAAAATCACAAATTGTGTAAAGACGTAAAATGAAATAAATAATAAAATAATTGTTTCCATCACGCTAACAGACTGTCACTGAAATTCATGCCGAATAGTAGAAGTTGGGAGATGAGGGAGAGGGAGATAAATGATATGTTTCAATGTTCTGCTCTAGCAAACACTTAGGAGGACTATGGAGTGGGAAGATGTGGAGTGGGTGTTAAGTGGGAAGATGTGGAGTGGGTGTTAAGTGGGAAGAGATAGGTGGGAGGGAGGATGTGGGTAGAAAGGGAAAAAAAATCCCCAACAAATGCAAATATAGAGAGATCTCCAATGGAGACCAGATTAATACCACCATGCCAAGAAAGATTTACCCAACATTAAACCAGCAGAACAAGACATCGTGCAAATCAAACTGTGATCCAGGAGAAAAATCAATAAATAACACAAATAAGAAAGAATTATTGCAAATACCTATTATTATTATTATTATTATTATTGCTATTATTGTTATTATTATTATTATTATTGTTGTTGCCATTATTATTATTATTTTTATTAAACAATAAAACTGTATTATACATTTAGGTAAAGCAAAGAAAATGTCTAAAAAAAAGTCATGCAAAGATCATGTAATTGTACGCATAAGGCAAAATTTACAATACAGTTTAAACAGACAAGTTTTATAAGAATCACACATGAATATATGAATACATACACAAATGGCAAAAGTAAACACAATCACAGCAAATGATTTGTGATAATGTTGTTTTAGTTTAATATTTACTTACATCATTTTTGGTCTCCGAGTCTCGTAAAAGAATACCAATTACTGTGCAAAATCATATCAAAATTGTTATGAAGACTCATATTAGCAGCATGGATTTGTATACAACTTACAAGATTTACAAAACGGATTATTTATCAAACGGAAACTCCGATGATATGGCCACGTCACCAGATCATCAGGTCTTGCAAAGACCATCCTGCAAGGCACAGTGCAAGGAGGTAGAAGAAGAGGGAGACCGAAAAAGAGGTGGGAGGACTACATTCGAGAATGGGCTGGTTTGACACTGAGCGTAACCATCAGGGTTGCTGAGGACAGAAAAAGATGGAGTAAAATGGTTAAACGATCATCTGTGGTGCCCCTACGACCTAAGAGTTACGGGATAGGATAGGATAGGATAGGATACAAGATTTACAATAACTTTTTGAGCACTAGCCTCTGTCATCCATCAGAATTGTTTAAATCTATATTTCACACCAAACTGCAAAACAGATGCCCATGCCATGTTTACAAGCTCTCTGACAATTTTTTTTTAAAAACACTGACGTGGCGCTTCATACAATAAATTATAATTTCACTTTGAGCAGAAACTTTTATTTTGTGTGGCTCCTAATAAAATAAATAATAATGTATTATTTTTGAAAAACAAAAAACAGACCAACAAAAGATAAAGACAACCTACGGAAAAGGATCAGTGGATTTGCGATATTTGGCAACTCGTTCAGGCAGGTTTTCCCATGTGAAATGCCCACTCCAGGTGAAACCTCCAGCCTGGTAACCACCGTTTAGAGAGTATTCAAGAGTGAAGTCATCGATGGCATCCACGATGGGGCAAACAATTCTAGTGCGTTTTTCCGCAATGTGACTCAGAATGGGCTCCACCCTAGAAGCAAATTTGTACCTTGGATATCGCATTCTCTTCCCTTCATGCTCTGCCCTGAAGGGTTTGAATTTGCTGGTATCTTCCATATCTCACAGAACATTTTCTCTTCATTTTTGCAACTGAAATTCTGTCCAGCTTTGTTTGTTCATACAACTTTTTCACTTCTGTTGGGTGTTTGACAAGAAAACCTGAATAACAATTTACAAATGGTACACAATAATGCAGTTTTGTCTCTATTGCCAAAGTTCAACACGCAGGCATATGAATGTGTGCAACAAGTACAGTAAAACCTCCGTTTTACGACCTTTAAATTGCCATTAAAACAAGGTCTTAAATTGGAGGATCTTAAAAAGGAGGTAGGACATTTTCGAAAAAGACATTTAGAAAATGAATTAAGTAAAATAAATACATGTACAAAAAGTACACATACCATTAAGTATAGGGAACATCTACCATCTTTCAGAAATATAGATTAAACTCTGTCTCACAACCAATACAGTCAATATCTTCCTGTTCCTCATTATTTACAAAATAAAAAAATCAATGTTGGTATGATAGTTGTTTAAAAGTGTATGTAAGAGCTGAGTGCATGTTTGGAGTTATAACTATTTATAAGATAACCTTATTAATATTGTTGTAATTATTTTTATTCAATCATTGAATAGTTTGTTTGTTTTTGAAAGAAAGCGGCCATTTCTGTTTGTTTGCATGATCCCCCCACCCGTGCATGTTCTCTTAGTAAGCTTATGTCACTTTGAACACCAGACATGGTGTCGGCAAGATCTGACAGGCCCCTGCTCAGGGCAAATCTGGTCAGCTCCTGGTCAGTATTTCAAGCTGCTTTAATGCATCGTCTGCGGTTAAAAGTTGTACACGAAACTGTTTTCTTCAAGCGCACAAATATAGTATTGCTTTGGAATCTGAATTTTTCAGATGCTAGGTCGTAAAATTTAATTATTTGAAGGTCACAAGTCACGTTTTAGAGGTAGTCGTTTAAGAGAGGTCGTTTATATAGTACAAAGCATTGGTGAATTTTTTTCCGGTCTTATGTTGGAGGAAGTCGTTTAAGAGAGGGTCTCAAAACGGAGGTTTTACTGTACCACATTTGCAGAAAAACAATCACCCATCCAAAGTGAATAACATTGTTAACAAAGGATAATTTATGCAGGTTAGGTGCTTTAGGACATGCACAGAAGAAAAGGTAGCAGTCTAATATGAAATGAAATAAAATGAGAAGCAAACTAAACATGAAAAGCTAAAGGCAAATGCTTGCAAGCAAACAGTAGCATATCAAATACAAATAGTTAATGAAATACCCGGGAACGAATGAGACGAGTCAAATACGAGGCAGTTAAAGCATTTTTACATCATCATTTGACCTGATTGGGAAATCATGGAACACACAAGACACAGAATCTATTTTGGCACTTTTCACACCTTGTTTCTTCACAAACAAATGCCCTCACATCATCACCGAGCTGAGCATTTTATTTTAGTACTCTTAGCATCTGTGCAATGAAAATACTTTTTTTTTTTTTTTTTTAAATAAGAGAATAATGTGATAATTTTACCCTACAAAGTATCCTACTTCATGTTCTTCTTGCTCGCTACTAGCCTATGATCACAACTCAATTTTGGAGAAGCTGTAATTTTGTCATCAACATGACATCAGATTGTACAGGCGAGGCTTTGTATTATAATTGTTACAATGGACTTATTCCATTGCATTTGTTTGGGCCAAGACTTCAGATCTGAAAGTCAGCGATTGTTCACGATCGCTTCACACAGACCTATTCACAATCATGAACCCTGATTTTGGCATGTCGTAACCATGAATTTTCATGTCGACGTTCGGCGCGTTCAAAAAGATTTTACTGTAATTTCTTCACACTTAGATACGATGGACAAATTTTTGGGATAATAATCACTGCGACATGATGAACTCTTGGAAATAATTATGAATGCGCAAAACGATATGCAAATCAACAATACAACTACCTTAAAAGGTACGAATTTGAAGGCTTAGTTTACTTTTGGCGAAAATAAGTTTAGCCTAAAATTCACATTGTTATTACATGCACAAAACAATGATAAAATGGAGTTTTGTTGCTTAAACCAGCCACTACAGTTTGAATTTTCCATTTATATTCTGACAAATAGTGATTTCCCCTGTTTATAACGGTTGATCCTGATTTGGCTCGGAAGAGTCTGCTGGACCTAAAGCAATAACCATGTAATGTAATGTAACAGTACGCCAATATGCTTAATGATCTACTAGATATTTTTGGCATCACAGCAGTAGCAAGCCGTTGCCATTAACAGGCACAAAAACCATGGAATTTATTGATTTTAAAAAATTACTATACTTTCAAAAGAGTTGGTTTTTGTTGCAAGCTTATTTGTTCAGTGTAGCAACATTTACTGTGAATGTTAAAACATATCTGTCGAGGGGGTTTGGTCAAAGTGGGTATGGTCCCTTTAATGGCACTCTGAAAGGCACAACAATCCTGGGTTCACATTAAAAATTCAGAAACAGTGCAATTCTGGTGGGAAATGCCCAAGCCTGAGGTCTGACTAACCAGCTCCACTACTGACAACACAACAGATGCTATCTACAGGAAAGCACTAAATCAAACACTATAACAAACACACAATATGGGAACAAGCTTAAAATGCTAAAAAAAAATAAATAAAAATAAATTTTAAAAAAGTAAAAAGAGACAGAAATCTCAAAAAGGTACACTGACAATAATGGGAGCCAGAAAAGTTAAAGGAGGAAAGAAGAGGTACCTAATGGGAGAGACAGAGCCATTTGGGAGAGCTGCCCGTCGCTTTCTCTCATGTTCGGGAATTGGTCGCCACGAGAAATGCAGACTCCACCAGAATCCACCAACGGAGTAACTGCCTGTTCCCCCATACTGCAGTGTGACCTTATCAATCAGGTCAATCTCAGGACACAACACAGCTGAGCGATCCTCCTTTATGCGAGCCAGCAGTGGCTCAATCCTGCCAGCAAGTTATCCAAACCATCAAACCCATAAGATATTTATATCTCAATGCTGTAGACATGCTGTCTTATACAGAAATGTTAATGTGCTTTATAATTATACTGTCTTTCATTCATTCAATCAGTCTTTCATTGCTTCCTTTGCAGTTCTCAAGAATAGAGCAATAACATTTAAAATACACAACATCAAATGCATCAGCAGCTTCTTGAATCTACAATATTCTCTATCTTTTCATGAAAATGAGCTAAAAATATGGATGATGAATGACACTGCAGAAAAGAGACAAACCTACACATACAAACCAGTTCCAATTCAAACTCAATGTTCTCAAAGAGCTTTAAACGCAGACTTTACATGTTCCTAAAATGACTACTGCTATATTGTCATTTTTTCTTGTAAGCAGTCAGTAATGGCATCTCTTCTCCCCTCTCTCCCTCCTCCCAATTTTCTCTCACCTTCTTCATTGTCTCAAAGCTGATAGAAAGATTGGAAGCAGACAAAAAGAAAACAAAAAAGCATACACAAAAAATGCTACAGTTAATACTAAGGATTATTTAACAGGCAAACAAAAACAAAGGAAAATAATAATGACATCTAAAAAGTACATGAAGTGATGAAGTCATACATGGGGCATAAGATAATTTGATCAAATTAACAACAACAAAAAATCCCATCAAGCTAATTTTTAAAGTAGAAGTACATGAAGAAGCAAAACACAATCTGCATACCCCACAAGGAATATTACAACAAAATAACAGTACACGTTTTGGCAACATTACACAGTATTAACTAGTGTCTATCTATATCCCAATATGTCAAAGGGTATGCGCTTTTTTGTTCCTCTCTGGTATAACGAGTGGCGAGTGTTGCAAGCAAAAAGTATATTCTTTTCTTTATTTTTTCCCCCTTCACTAAATTCAGTATGAATGAAACTGAACGTTGAATTATCAGCTAACCTACCTTTCTATGGCAACTAGAAAACCATAAGCAAAGTATTGTCTTGAATACAATAATTTGCGACTGTGAGTGCCCCAAGTCTTTTCTATTCAATATGTCTTCACAAGTGATGTAAGTTCACAGCAAACATAAAGGGTGGATTAATCTTCATTTTATCATGGTAAAAAAGGTAAAGGTAGTCCCTTAGCCTTGTGGCCGTAGGGGAGCGTGATGTTGGAGATCACACTGATCTTGGGCCAGCGTAATGAGGGTGGTGCCCATCTCTCTCCCTCTCTGCCTTACCTTCCCCACCCTTAAGAGAGTAGGTACTCAGTCACAGTTGAGTCAACTGGGGGTGTTGTTATTTGTCGCTTCACATTTTGCGGTCACCCATCCAAGTGCTAACCGCACTGAACGGTGCTTAACTTGCGACACAGTAGCGAGTGCTCCAACCACTACGCTATCCGACACCCTATCATGACAACCTAATAAATATATAGTCAATGCAAAACCTATACTAAATACAATGAGTGCAAGTCGCAAAAATCAATATTTCCTAGCATACACATTGCACAAGAACGTGATTTTTATCTTTGTAAAAATAACAACAGCTGCAAAAATAAAAGACTATTTGGTCAGGTACAATGTACACTGCACACACATCCTGTTCACATATGATACTGTTGAAAAGCCTGTAGTCCTTTTACTCCCTATCTAAGTGTACTGAGCCTAAGAATTGTGATTTTTTTTAAATATTACTAATAACCAATCCTATTTTTAAAAATATATTTACAATAACTGAAATTTAGTTTTGTTTGTTTTTTTCAATATTCAAGAAGATTTTTTTAGTTTTCTTATATTTGCGCTATTTCACTGGCACACACAGTTTGATGTTCCTCACCTATATTTGGTATTTCATAGTAAATATTAAAAGAAACCATAGCAAGGAATACAAAATAAGAATTTAATATAAATTTACATTCTACTTTTAATGCATTTTGTTTGGTCTTTTAATATTTGTTCCATTTTTATTTCAATGTGTATTAATAGTATTTCCGCTTCCAAGGGTCACTTATAGAATAAATTATCTGAATTGATGTGTCTTAGTTTTTTGGACAGCACAAATTAATTGGGAAGGGAATAAATTCTTTCAAAAGACTAAGGACGATAGGTTTTTCTATAACTTGAAAGTTCACAATGGCTGTGAATGAGTGAACATGCAAGTGCACACACAAACGCACAATCATGAGCATATCTATATACATAACATCAAAACTGCATTATTGTGTCATAAATTTAAACAAAAAGGCAATACTCATAAACGGGAATTTGGTCCTGACTGTCATCATTTTGATGTAGGGAACAGATTTGAATGATTAATTCTACCAGCAAATTCATAAATAACAGAAAATAACAAGAGTACTGCAACAGAAATGATGATTAAGAGCTATCATTTACATATTGCGCATGTATTTCATCTCAATTAAATTGTTTACATAATACTGACACTACTATTACTAAATTGAAAGAAAAAGTGTTTTTTTAATTTAAAAAAAAAGAAAAAGAAAAAAAGTCATTATCATTTTTTAATAATAATTGAAATTAAAAAGTGAATAACGACTGAAAAACCATTCATATAAAAAGTTTTCTAAAAATTCCTATTTTAACTAAAATCATAACAATTAAGTATTTTTTCAAAGTCAAACACCACAAATTTCACAGCCACAGGTTACTTCCTTTCACTTTGTTTACTTTAAAACCAACCATTAGTAATTAATTTACTATTACTACTACTACTACTATTACTATTCTTCATTTTACAAAAAAAATATTCACTTCCTGAGAGGCTTTTCCTTTAAATATCTTACCATCCAGGTCCAACTTCACAATGTGAGTCAAGAAAGATGAGCACATCACCGGTGGCTGCTTTTGCCCCTGCCAGGCGAGCTCGGATCAAACCACTGCGTTCGGTGGTACGCACAATCTTCACCACACCATCTGGCCATGTTTTCGCCACATATTCTTTCAGTTCCTCACCAAGAAAAGCTGAAATGAAATATTTCCATAGCCTCGTTATAAAAGGAAATTAAAACACTCATTTAGTCAGCTGCTCAACATTCTACTCTGTAAAGGTTTTAGAATAAATTGAAGATATTCTTCTTCCGTGTATAAACTAAAGGCTGGTCCAAAGAAACAATCACACAGGTAAAGTTACACAGTTCTAGACGAACTCTGATTTTTCGACAAGTGGTCACCAAACAGCACCTTTTGTACTCAAATAATCAATAAAAGCACCCACTTCCATCCAGCCAAGCCCCTGTATGCGCCAAACAATCACTCATCCCCTTTATCAAGTGTCCAGAGGAATGAGAGGGTTTTGGCTGTGGTGCAGATCTGATGAGTTACTTCTATTTGGGTTTCTTTTTCCTCTCTGGTGATGTTCACCAAAAATATTTGCAGAAATCTCTTTCTTCAGTGAGATTATGGATAGTAGAGTGACAGCAGTTTCACACAATATGACAATAAAAAAAAAAATTTTTTTAGAAACAAGTAATGTTGACATCGTAACACTAACAAAAACAGCAAACGAGAGAAAACAAAACTGCCCTCATCCGCTCTGTTGTGTCTACATCATTTTCAATTTCAGTAAGTCAGCAATTTACGGTTGAAATTCATACATCAGCAAAACGTATGACAACATCATGTACTGTAGCGCATTGCAATTTACTCTAGATACTCACGCTTGTCACTGAAATCATCCAGAAGAATGACTTCATGTAGATACTGTGGTGGTGATCTGTTGACTACACTGTGGGCTGTTCGTAACAATGCTGACCAGGCTTCATTGTGAAAGATTATAACCACACTGGCAGTGGGCAAAACTTTTGGATAAGAAATACTCTTACATCTGAAATTCAATGCAAACAAAGTTAATAATGTTAACTAGAAGGGTAAAGCCCATGAGACTCACATGCTCCTTATGGAACTTGCAAAATTTAATGTGAAAATGATTGCCAATAAAAATAAAAATGAAACTGTGGCATTAAAATACAAATACCAAATTTAATCTTTCTATGCTCTTGATCTTGAGATGACCTGGACCTCTGGCTTCAAATACACTCATGTATGATCAAATAAATTACAGTAAAAGTGGTGAAGAAACTGAAACTCTGATGGTATGGCCACGTCACCATATCATCAGGCCTTGCAAAGACCATTCTGCAAGGCACAGTGCAAGGAGGTAGAAGAAGAGGGAGACCGAAAAAGAGGTGGGAGGACAACATCCGAGAATGGACTGGTTTGACACTGAGAGAAGCCATCAGGGTTGCGGAGGACAGAGAAAGATGGAGTATGCTGGTTAAACGATCATCTGTGGTGCCCCTACGACCTCTGAGTTATGGGACAGAATAGGATAGGATAGGATAGGATAGGAAAATTTATATTACGGACACACACAAAAACTTTTAAAAAAGAGCTTGGGATGACCTTGACTTTCAGGGACCTTGAATTTGGGATGACCTTGACCTTCACGGACCTCTCACGCTTATGTACGATCAAATAACCTAATGTTATTGCATACTATCGGTTAAAATATACTGTCATTCCTCTGTACGAAGACCAATTTTTAAAATGTTTTTGCAAGGTCTCAATAACATTGACCTTCAAGACCAACACAAAAACAGAACATAATAAAGGATCAATCTATAATCTCTAAATACAACAAGTTTGGACTTGATATCTCTAATAGTTTAGCCTTTAGGGTCAAGGTAATTTCAAAGTACCTATACTAACTGACTTTGGCTCCAGTGACCTTGACCTTGGAGTGAGGGTGACCAAATTTGCACAGTTTTTTTTTACTCATTGATAGCTATCATGCATCAAATAATCATAAGTTCAATATTAATAACTTGTTTTAAAAAGTGATATTTTGTGAAAAATTCTCATTTTTGGACTAACATTTGTTGATCCTGTGACCTTATGAGGTCTCATGGATCTACGTACCATCTTACCAAGTTTGGTTGTGATAGTTGAAATAGGTTCTGTTCTGAGATATTAATCCACTTGCAAGTTTTGAACAGGCTGACTGCAGACGGCAGAAACAGGAGGTAAGGCAAATTTTATTTTTTTAATGTCATTTTTTGACTATTTAGGACTCGTCTCGCACATGGAGGAGGTTGGGGGTGGGGGTAGGGATAGTGGGGGAAGGTGGAGGGGGTGGGAAGTGGGGTAGGAAAGTGAGTACACAGACTCACATTGCTAAGCATGTTAGTCAATAATAACTTTTTTTTTCAGCTATAGGGAAAAAAGAAGAAAAGAAATGCCATTAAGTTAACAAACCTTTTACTGAACACTCCTGAACTAATGTGTGAAATAGAACAGAAAAGAAATTCAGTACATTAATATTTTAATTATATACCTAGCTGCACCTAATGGGAACAAACTACCAGTAAAACGCTAATAATGCTACCTCCTTCGACAGGTACAAAATGTGTATTTCATGAGTGATCTATTGCGGTCTCCTTAATTTAAACTTCTCCAAAAATTGCAGTGCAACCCAAAATATAAGTTGTCAAAAAGTTACAAGGAAAACATTTTCAAAATCCATGAGGCTTACACAACACCCAAAGACATGAACTGGATCTGTGACCCTCAATAAGACATTGCATGAGGGTGCTGATACCTAACACTTACATCTGAAAAGGCATGCGCACAGCAAAGGAGAAGATAGAGGAAAGAAGATCAATGCCAGAAAATAGAGAATAATCTGAACAAGAACAACAGCAAGAAGGCCTACCAGTACCAGACTGTGAAGAGGCTAACAAGTGTTAAACAGCCCAAGATCTCCACAATCTAAAGCAAGTCTGCATACTCAAAAGGTGGAAACCCCAAGCTGAACAAATCATAGCTGAAGAACAAACAGGATTCAAGGCAAGGCGAAGTACCTCTGAGAAGACTTTCAACCTCAGAATAATCTGCGAGAAATACTTACAGCACCAACAACATCATGTGTTTGTAGAATTCAAGAAAGCATTTGACCGAGTCTGGCATGCAGCTTTGTGGGTAACCATAAGAGTGTATAACATCAGCCATAATATTAATGAAGTCATCAAAAGCCTATATGACAAGGCCACCAGTGCAGTCCTCCATAACAGCGCCATTTGGGAACTGGTTCAGAACAACAATTGGTGTGCGTCAGGGATGCCTACTCTCTCCAACACTTCTCAACACCTTCCTGGATTGCATCATGTCAGATCACAAAGGCACAGTCAGTATAGGGGGTAGAGCAATCTCCAACCTCCGTTTTGCGGATGACATTGATGGATTGGCTGGAGAGGAACAAGAACTTGAACAGCTAGT
Organism: Oncomelania hupensis; assembly: GCA_036898135.1. Lineage (NCBI taxonomy): Eukaryota > Metazoa > Mollusca > Gastropoda > Littorinimorpha > Pomatiopsidae > Oncomelania > Oncomelania hupensis. The sequence goes on along the minus strand of CM072511.1, from coordinate 113,374,846 downwards.
GCGGAGGCTTGACACCACCTCCAAAGCATTTGGAATGGAAATAAGTGCAGAGAAGATCAAAATGACGATCAACAATATCAAAATGATGATCAACAATATCAATGGCATCCATATGGACATCAAAGTCCAAGGCCAATCCCTCAACACAGTGCATAGCTTCAAATATTTGGGAAAAATTGTATCAGACAATGGGGCACGACAGGAAGTCCTCTCCAGGATCGCACAAACAACTGCTGCCCTGACAAGGTTGAAGCCCATTTGGAAAGACAGGACCATCAGTCTACATTCCATGGTAAGGCTGCTGTGCTCCCTTGTCATCTCCATCTTCCTATACTCTTGTGAAACAGACCCTCACAGCAGACCTACAACAATACAAAGCATGGAAATGAGGTGCTACAGAAGACTTCTGGGCATTTCCTATACCCAACAAATCACCAACGACGAAGTTCAACAGACCATCATACAAGCCATGGGACAATATGATGGCATGCTCACAGTGGTGAAGAAACGGAAACTCCGATGGTATGGTCACATCACCAGAGCATCAGGCCTTGCAAAGACCATCCTATGAGGCACAGTGCAAGGAGGCAGAAGAAGAGGGAGACAGAAAAAGGGGCGAGAGTACAACATTCAAGAATGGATTGGCTTGACACAGAGGGTTGCTGAGGACAGAGAAATATGGAGTACGCTGGTTAAATGATCATCTGTGGTGCCCCAAGGACTTTCGATTTACAGGATAGGATAGGATGAGGGCCAAAGGCTGTTCGCCTATAATAGGCTATATGCCAAGTCATACTCGGATAGTGATTGTGTGATACTGATACTGTGAAAACTTAAAGTCACTTAAACAGTTTAAGTTAATGTTAGTAACATTGTTACCAGTGCAAGCAAATCTAGCCCCAACACAAACCCAATACAGCCTTACATTTTAATTCAGTTTCCTACACATTATAATATCTGTCAAAGGTAGATGTGAGATTTTACTCAGTTTATTTCTCTCTCTCCCTCTCTCTATATATATATTAGAATGTGAAAAAGACTTGGGAGTCATTGTTGATAAACATCTATCCTTTGAGGCTCACATTAATGATGCTGTAAAAAGGGTCTTTAATGATGCTGTAAAAAGGGTCTTGAAACAGAATATCTCAGCACTGTTAATAAGATCTTCTTCTTCTTCTTGATGTTGAGGACTCAATGCACTGATCATTGTGGCTCCTATCATCACATTTAAAAGCAAAGAAATAAATAACTGTCCCTCTGCTTCAGGCCCTTGTTTGTCCTATACTGGAATACGGAAATATGGTGGAGTCCTAATAGTTTCAAAAGTATAACAAGATTGAAGTTATACAGAGACATTTCACCAGGTGTATCTTAGGGCTAAAGGGCCTCAGTTACAAGGATAGGTTAAAGTGCCTTCGGCTCCTGAGCTTGAGTATAGAGACTCCAAAACCACACAGTCCCTATTATGTAGGGTTGAAATCTCTTCAACCCGGGGACAAATTTATATTCTAAAAAGTCTGTTCAAACAAGTTTATACTGGCAGCACTTTCTTTTACAACACTAGTAACAGAATTACTAACACATGAAATAATCTACCAGGAGATGTTGTCACAGTTGGTACCGCTAATGCATTTAAAAATGGTCTGGTCTAACATAGTGTACTACACTGATTTGGGTGGAGATTTTCTCATCCCATCTCCCTTTGGTAGGCGAATTCATCTGACAACTAACTGCACATCTATCTAGAGGGCAGGGTGATAACCTATGATGCCATAGCTACTATACTATACAATACAATTAACAATATAAATTTGTAAACTTCTCACTCTTTATCTCGCACATCTGGAACCGATCTTTCCAAAGAAATTTTGTCACTGGCAATGCGATTAAAGGCTTCCTTTGGCATTAGGTCTTCTGCCTCTTTTTTCTCATTTCCTTCAAGTATAAGAGCTGCTCCTCCTTCACCTGGACCTGTGCGCGTTGGTTCTGATTTCTGGTAGTCCACGAAACGTTTCTCTCTCATTCTCATAACTCCATCGGAAATGCCAGAAATCGATTCGCCGCCCCATTGCCAATACCAAATAAGACCCAAAATAAACACACAACCAACAACCACGTATGTGATTGTTGATCGCCTTCGCCTGAATACCCTCATCTCTTGAGATCTGCACCAACTAACCCAAAAAGTCACAACAACGCCACAGGACGCAAGTTGCTAAATGCCTAGAAGACGTGTCTCTGCCATTGCAAACACAAACTAAGGGACGTTATTCACATTGAACACATTTGATTGGCAGGGACGCAATTTTTTTTAAACGTTATTTTATTCAGTGGATGTAGAGATATCCATGATTTTTTTTTTTTATTGTGGGGGGAGGGCGGACGGTAAAATAAATTGTCTAATTGTCTAACTGCCATAGTGTTCTAAATGTTATTATGGGAACTGAATAGGGAAAGAGCAGAGAATAGAAAAGATGCCATGGTGTACGTGGGACTTATTTTAAGCCCTATGAGAAAATCTACTTAGCTTCATTTCTCCCTAACTACTCTGTCGATTAAACACACAATCACGAGGAGAGGGAGAAAAAACAACAGATAAATAAACTAAAAGAACGTTAATGTTTATTTTCGAACTAAGCTTTTTCTCATTTGTTACTTTCCTCCTTCTCCTTTGGCCTATTGTAAAATTTAGTAGCAGCAGCAGTAGTAGTAGTAGTAGTAGTAGTAGTAGTAGTAGTAGTAGTAGTAGTAGTAGTAGTAGTAGTAGTAGTAATAATAATAATAATAATAATAATAATAATAATAATAATAATAATAATAATAATAATAATAATAATAAAAATAATAACAGGTTTTTATATAGCGGGTACTCCAGCCTACGACCAGACTCACCGCGCTTCACATAGTCTATACATAAAAATACATGCACTCGATCAAACATTGCTTTTGTTACGATACACCAAAAGACGGAACAGTAAAAGTAAGAATTATTTAGCTATGTACAAAATGACAAGAAAGACAAAAATAGAATAGCAAAAACTTATTCACAGCTATTTATATGCCCGGATAGACCCAGGAAAGGAAAACAGTATAAATATTTACAGCCGTGTAAACACTTATAATTATGGATCAGACAGAAACAAAAGAGGAGAGAATGGCAGCGGGATACAAATCAGTCTGAATAATGCAGTTTGAAGAGGTTGGTTTTGAGGGCCTTTTTGAATGCCTGTGTTGATTGTATGTTGCGGATATGGGAGGGAAGGGAATTCCACTGCTTGGGTGCAGAGTAAGCGAATGCACGTTGGCCGTATGTCTTAGTGCGGGTGACGGGAACCTTGAGTGTGCGAGTGTCAGCAGAAAATCTTAAAGTAGTAGTAGTACTGTAGTAGTGGTAGTAGTAGTAGTAGTAGTTGTTGTTGTTGTTGTAGGAAGAGGATAGGAGGAGGAAAAGGACTGGGTCTGCTGATTCTTAAGCCTTGTGGCTTATTTAGTAGTAGGCCCTAGTAGTAGTAGTAGTAGTAGTAGTAGTAGTAGTAGTAGTAGTAGTAGTAGTAGTAGTAGTAGTAGTTGTTGATGTTGTTGTTGTTGTTGTTGTTGTAGGACTGGATCTGCTGATCATTAAAGCCTTGCGGCCTCTTTTTTTTTTTTTTTTTTTTTTTGTATCAGTTTATAGTCCCCTCTCTTCCCGATCAGGATTTTCAGAGAGGAGAGTCTCATCTTTGTGTTATTTCACTTGTAGTAACATTCTTACAAAATGTACAGAAGTTTAACATTTACTATTTGCTGAATTACAAAATGTGATACGTCTTCAAACTATAGATATATATGATATTTATAAGATATCAGCTACTTTGATATATAGTCAAATCGGACTGTAATAATAAGATTTGTGTGACAGCTGAATCTTATGAGATTTGCTTAATCCTTAGTGTTATATCTGTAAACTGTGTGTGTATGTATGTGTAAGTGTGAGTGAGAGTGAAAGAGATAGCAAGAGAGATCGAGGGAGAGATACAGAGATTTATTTAAGAACGTATACAATTATTAAAATTTACTGTGATTGATATTGCAATAAAACTATGACAAAAGACAGTGAAGGTCACCATCACATGAAATAATAAGATTATTATAAATAATTGGTATGTTTTAACACGACAGAGTTTATGATGGGTATTGACCAATGACAGTGACGTTGACAAAAGACAATTAACTGAGCAATCAAATGTACGTCTCATCCGGGATTTGCAGTGCTGGGTTACCGGAGTTGTTGAGATTCACGTTGGGTTTGTGGTTGGCTGCTGAGGTTGATTTAAAAAACCGAAACAATTTGCAGTATATTTGCGGGGATTTTGTTGCGATACAGATTTAGCGGATTCGAGGGAGGTGGGAAGGGAAGAGGAGGAGAAGAGGGGGAAAGATGGAGAGGGTGAGGGGGTGGATGAGTCGGCAGTTCAGCTGAGAGAATGCAGTCTGAGTTTATTTTTTGCTAACTTTCGTATGGTCGGATGAGATGGATGGATCGTTTGCCGAAATTTGTAAGTGTGCAGGATCGTCGACTGGTTGTGGGTTTGGAGGCCGTGGGGTTGATTTGATGGGTTCGAAATGCGTGAATTCAGTTTGTATATACTTTGTGCATGTTGAAGTAAGTAAGAAAGTGTATAAATGCTATATATATATATATAGATTATGTTAAAAAAAGATAGGAGTTTTAGCTAATAGTTTTGTATCATTCAGATTGTTATCTTGTTAATAATTAATTATATTTGTTGTTGTTTTAAAATTTCCAATTATTTTAATTATTATTTTTGTTGGTCTAAAATCACGATGTGTACAGACATTATATAAAATAAAAGAAACTTGTAGTCAGGTCTAGTTGGCTCAAAACGGTTATGAATCATATTTATAGATTATATCCTTCAAAACCCTAAGTTCATCAATGAGATTTTTGAAGTGATTAAAATTTAGTATCTCATCTGTGTGTGACTTATTTGTAGTCAGGTCTAGCTGGTTCAAGACAATTGATTATGTATCATATTTAAATGCACTCTAGGAGTTTTCTTATTTATTCCTAAACACATGCAGTGTTTTTCCATTGTACATTTTACACACCCCCTCCTCCCCCCGCCCCCGATTAGCCTACCAGACACACAAACTAAAGGTGGGCGGGGCTAAGATTTTCCGGTTGTGGCCCTTTAGGACAGGGATGCTGGGAAATGTATTTTCGCCATCTTGACTGCTGTAGCACTTAAGAGTTATTGACAACAAGATGATGTGGTTACAAAAATGCAATCATTGTAGTTTTGCGTAAAATTCAGTTTGTTATACGTTAGTCCTGTTTTACTCTGTGTTTTTCCGGCGTCGTGCAATAAGCCTGTCACTATGTCGGGAAGTACGACGAAGCGAAAGCAGCTGAAGCTGAAGGCTGTCGCTCCCAAACAGAAGCTTTTCCGTGCCAACGAACCATTGCTGAGTGTGTTCATGTGGGGAATAAATCACACGGTAAGTTATGATTTGAATCTCTCCTTTATCTTTGCTGACTTACAAACTCGTCATTTTAGTCCACAGCGGAAGTCGGAAGTTTGATCCAGGTTTATTGAATTCTGATCTGCAAAATACTTTCACTAAATCAAATGACTCGAGTCTGAGTAAATCAAACGATTCCATGAATAATAAGAGAAATATATATTAGTATAGATATAGTATTAAAAGAGGCGTTTGCTATTTGGAGATCTTACAGAAGGCATTTATCGTGATATATGTAGATTAATATAACAAAGTGTACTATGTATAACTGATCTTTACTGTTTTCATTGATGTTTGGTTTCTTTATGTAGGCCTAAATCGCTATTTTTTTAAAGATAATTTCCACAGTAAAAATCATTTCATCAAATAAGAGTGTTTGTTAGGTTTACGATTAGGGATAGGCTTTGTAAACCCAAACCCTGAAAAAAAAAATTTTGGGGGGGTTGTTCTGTTTATTTCTGTTGACCTTAGTCTAGGATGAATGTGGTGCTTATCTTAACCTTTGGCTTTGCCCTTAAAGTTAATTCATTACTTACTCAAACTGACACTTCAACACACCAAATTAAATAGAGCTTCACATTTGCACCTAATTGGGGCATAAAATCCTATCCTATCCCGTAACAAGAAAGTCTTTGGGGCACCACAGATGATCATTTGGCCAGTGTACTCCATCTTTCTCTGTCCTCAGCAACCCTCATGGCTTCGCTTAATGTCAAGCCAGTCCGTTCTCGAATGTTGTCCTCCCATCTCTTTTTTTGCCTCATTACACCATGCCTTGCAGGATGGTCTTTGCAAGGTCTGGTGATGTGGCCATACCATTGTTTCCATTTCTTCACCACTTTGAGCATGTTGTCGTGTTGTCCAATGGCTTGTGTGATGGTCTGTCGGACTTCGTTGTTGGTGATGTGTTGGGTATAGGAAATGCCCAGAAGTCTTCTGTAGCACCTTATCTCCATGCTTTGTATTCTTCGTTGTAAATCTACTGTGAGGGTCCATGTTTCGCAAGAGTATAGGAAGATGGAGATGACAAGGGAGCGCAGCAGCCTTACCTTGGAGTGTAGACTGATGGTCCTGTCTTTCCAAATGGGCTTCAACCTTGTCAGGCCAGCAGTTGTTTGTGCGATACTGGAGAGGATTTGCTGTGGCTCCTAAATATTTGAAGCTTTGCACTTTGTTGAGGGATTGGGCTTGCCCTTGGACTTTGATGTCTATGTTGATGCCTTTGGTGTAGTTGGTCATCATTTTGATCTTCTCTGCACTTATTTTCATTCCATATGCTCTGGAGGTGGTGGTGTCAAGCCTCTGTAACAACTGTTCAAGTTCTTGTTCCTCTCCAGCCAATCCATCAATATCAATGTCATCCACAAAATGGAGGTTGCTCTACCCCCTATGCTGATTATGCCTTCGTGATCTGCAAGGGCATCTGACATGATGCAATCCAGGAAGATGTTGAGGAGTTTTGGAGAGAGTAGGCATCCTGTTGTTGTTGTTGCATCAATTTTTATTCACCAGATTAACATAAGTTGTACTGATAGTAGGCATCCTGGACGCATGCCGATTATTGTTCTGAAACAGTTCCCTATGGCGCTTGTTACACTCGATGTTTTTTTATCAGTTCATTCAGCCCCGATGCTTGAAACATGATAAAGTGTAACTCAGGTTCGTTTATCCACGCAGCCTGCTGACTCAGCAACAAGGCAAAGTCTTCGTATGTAGTTTTCCAACTTTATTCAGCATACATCAACACTGCATACAATCGCTTTTTCCACTCTCAACTTTTTACTTTCAACACACACCTTTTTGAAACAGTGCAGCACTTATATAGTCTCTACATACTCCAGAAAAAGCGAGAATACCCCTGCATAAAACACCACAACCAAGAAAAAGTAACTTCATCATCACTGTCTCACGTCACACAACCTTATTTGGGATGGAAGCGTCTCGTGGTTACCACTAGAATTATCCATACGCTTCGATCGATAGTAAACAACCGACTCCAGAACATTCTCAAATAATATCGACCAACTAAAAACACCAACGTTATACAAAGCTTCTTCTAATATAGTAATAACAACGCAAAATCAAATCAAAGATAAATACACTCTATTACTGCATGCGTTGCAAAATAAAACGAACAGATCTATCGCGCGATTCACACACGCAAGCCTACTATCGCGCGTCTCCAACGTAACAGCGCTGTTGTGGAGGACTTCCCTGGTAGCCCTGTCATACAGGTTTTTGATGACTTCAATAATGTTATTATGGTTGATGTTGTACACTTTCATGGTTGCCCACAGAGCTGCATGCCAGACTCAGTCAAACGCTTTATTGAAGTCTATGGACACATGATATAGATGTTGTTGGTGCTGTAGGTATTTCTCACAGATTATTCTGAGGTTGAAAATCTGTTCAGTGGTGCTTCACCCTGCCCTGACTCCTGCTTGTTCATGATTTGTTCAGCTTGGGGTTTCAACCTGTTCAAGAGTATTATTTTTAGGAGGACACTGCTTAGATGGTTAATAAGGCTAATGGTGCTGTAATTTTTACACTACTTAAGGTTACCACTTTTGGGAAAAGGGATGACAAGCGACTGGGTCCATGGGTAGGCCACTCCTTACTCTGCCAGATCTTGTTACAGATAATGGTGAGGGCATCAATCATCGCTTCTTTTCTTGCTTGAAGCAATTCGGCGGGTATGTTGTCCATTTCTGTTGACTTCCCCTTCTTCAGTGACTGCACTGCTGCCTCAACTTCTTCTCAGAGATTTGGGAGGATTTCTTCTTCTTCTCTGTTCTGGGGACATGCTAGAACTGATGGGTCTCGGTTTGGTTTGTGGTTGTAAAGATCGGAGCAGTAAGTCTGTCCATCTATCCAAGACTTCTTGTTCTTCTGTAAGGCATATGCCAAACTTGTTTTGGATCGTGGAGATCTTGGGCTGTTTAACACTTGTCAGCCGCTTCACAGTCTGGTAACAGGAAGCCTTCTTGCTGTTGTTCTTGTTCAGACTGTTCTCTGTTTCCTGGCATTGATCATCTATCCAGTTCTCCCTTGCTTTGCGCATGCCTTTTCGGATGTCATTGTTGATTTTTCAATAGGCATTAGCTCCCTGCAAGGTGTCCTTTTTCTTTTTCATCTCTCTTCCTTTTGTCACACAGGTCCAAAAGTTCAGGTGTGATCCACGGTTTCTTCTTAAGGTGGTGCTTGCCAAGGATCTCAGTGGCGTCATCTGTCGCAGCTGAGTTGAAGATGGTAGTCAGGGTGTTGACATCTACTTCACCAGCTCCCAAAATGAGCAGTGGTGCCAATTTTCCTCCAATTGTGGTTTGGAATATTTTTCCCACCTCCGGGTCTTGCAGTTTGTTCAGGTCGAAAACTTCTGACTGGTGCACTTTGCTGTGTTTACTCCCTTCAAGTGGAGCCGGAATGACATCACGAAATCGTTATCACTTCCGATGTCTGCTCCTGGAAAAGTGCGTGTCCTGCCAATGTTGACGCTTGATCTGAAGCGTTTCTTGACCATGATGTAGTCAGTCTGGTTGTGATACTCCCCACTGGAACTGTGCCAAGTCCATCGTCTGGATTTTTTGTGGAGACCATGCGCATTTGTCAGAATTAGATTGTTGTATCTGGCAAACACCAAGAACCTCAGACCTCTGTAATTTGTCTTGTTGTTGCAGTAGGGTCCGCGTGTTTCTCTTCAGTTGTGGTATGCATCTTGGCAAACCTTGGCATTCCATTTGGCTTGCACAATGACTGTGTCCTTCTTCAGCACTTGGTCAAGAACAGCCTGCAGATGTTCATAGAAATTCTCGACTTCGCTGTCGTCATAGTCTGATGTTGGTTCATAGGCCAGGATGATGGTGATTTTGAAAGGGTCTGCCTTCAGATGGATGGTAATTAGTCTACTGGAGACTGGTTGGCAACCCATTACAGTGGCTAGAATGTCTTTGTGGATGAAGAATCCAACGCCGTGTTTGTGCCTTTCATCTCTCCCGCTGAAAGAAAGCTTGTGGTCTTGTCGGTCGTTGTTTCACCTAGGCCTTTCCAGCGCAGTTCCTGGGCCGGTTCTTCTAATTTTCCCTCTGCAGTTAGTGTCCTGACATTCCAGGTTCCTATGATGATGTCTCATGAGGATCTTGCTAAGTTGTCCATCAGTAACAAACTTATCACCTCCGTCCCGTTGGCCCACAGAAGTTCCTTGGTTACCTGGGTGATGGCCGATTCCGGCATGGAGTGAGTAGTTCTTTTCATCATATCATGTGTCTTTGGCAAGAAAGACCTGGCAGGGCCCAATCCTCTCTAGGCTGTTGGCCACAGCTGAAATCCACGAGTACAGTGTGGCTCACCTTGGCCCCAAGCACATGGTCTTTGGACTTTGTTACTATAGTAACATGAAGTTCCTCTGTCCTGGCCGGTGACTTCTGTGTAGAAGACTTTCGTCCAGTGATGCCGAGCTGACATCACCCCTGTTAGTTGCCTCTTACAACACACCAGGAAACGTTGGGTCTATTCTATTCAATGCCCGAACGCACAGGGTCATAGAACCCCAGTCTTAAATAATGTCAGGCAAGACGTGTAGCTAGATCTTTGTTCATCAATCCAGATTACTCACATTTGTGCTTCAGTTACTGAATTCTGCACCTATCCTATACTGTCCCGTAACCCTGAGGTCGTAGGGGCACCACAGATGATCGTTTAACCAGCATACTCCATCTTTCTCTGTCCTCAGCAGCCCTGATGGCTTCGCTCAGTGTCAAACCAGTCCATTCTCGAATGTTGTCCTCCCACCTCTTTTTGGTCTCCCTCTTCTTCTACCTCCTTGCACTGTGCCTTGCAGAATAGTCTTTGCAAGGCCTGATGATCTGGTGACGTGGCCATACCATCGGAGTTTCCGTTTCTTCACCACTGTGAGCAGTTCATCGTGTTGTCCAATGGCTTGTGTGATGGTCTGTCGGACTTCATCGTTGGTGATGTGTAGGGTATAGGAAATGCCCAGAAGTCTTCTGTAGCACCTCATCTCCATGCTTTGTATTCTTCGTTGGAGATCTGCTGTGAGGGTCCATGCTTCGCAAGCATATAGGAAGATGGAGATGACAAGGGAGCGCAGCAGTCTTTAGAATGTAGACTGATGGTCCTGTCTTTCCAAATGGGCTTCAACCTTGTCAGGGCAGCAGTTGTTTGTGCGATCCTGGAGAGGACTTCCTGTCGGGACCCATTGTCTGATACAATGGCTCCTAAATATTTGAAGCTATGCACTGTGTTGAGGGATTGGCCTTGGTCTTTGATGTCCGTGTTGATGCCATTGGTGTTGTTGGTCATCATTTTGGTCTTCTCTGCACTTATTTCCATTCCATCAGCTCTGGAGGTGGTGTCAAGCCTCTGTACCAGCTGTTCAAGTTCTTGTTCCTCTCCAGCCAATCCATCAATGTCATTCTGCACAAAATATGGAAAATTATGCAGAAAAGTTTGTATACATCCTGCAGACATACACTTTTTTTTTAATCGCTGTAGTCGAAACTATGACAAATGAGTGGCCAACTAATTCATGTCAAACCTTCAAATGAAGATTTCCAAAGTAGACTATTCAGGGTTGTGTCGTGAGTTGTCATCCTTTAAAATCGCACGCGCGAGCATTGTAATTTGTATACTTCCTCTACTAGTCTATGCAATCATGTTGCTGCTCATCAAATTGGAAACTTTCAAGTTATTAATTTTGAACAGATTCTTTGAGGCATGGTAGATACCAATAAGACACACATGTATGTTATGCAAATTTGCCCAACCTATTCCCAACTTCAAGGTCAATGGAGCTGTTCAAAGTTGGTTTGTATCTAGGCACTTTGAATTGATCTTGACCATAAACTATGAGAGATATACAGTTCATATTTGTATTTATAGGTACAGTGTTCCCTCCACCCCCAAAAAATGAGAGTCCTTGGGACTCCCAGGTATAAAATTTTAAGAGTCCTTGTGCAAATTTTGAGAGTCCCCAAATCGGAAAAAGAAATGAAAAAACAAGCCCAAGCCTCACTTTTTTTCTTTTTTTTAAACTTTGTTAAAGCGTCACATTAGTTATCATAATCATATAAAACCAAAAAATTAAAACATGTATTAAATGTTTATTTAAGCCTGAGTCGCTTGGTTGCTGCAAACTCCTTCAGAGCACCCTGCACAACAGCTTCCGTATTTTCGATAATGGCAGGATCTGTGCTTGATGCTGCTGTGGATGAACGGGTTTTGGGCCCAGTCAACCAAGTCAGAAGTGACATGATCGTGTTTGATAGAATCAAAGAATGGATTCACGAAAATTTCTTCTGTTTGGTGAATGGATTGCTTGAAGGAAGTTTACAATGCGAGCGCATGCGATTTTTAAGGACGACAACTCCCGACACAATCTTTAATCGTCTGCAATGGCAGTCTCAGTTGGGTTCTGATTCTGATTATGCCGTGAATTAGTTCGCCACTTGTTGGTCGTATTTTTGACTTCAGCGATTCGAAAAAAATGTGTGCATCCACAGGACGCACACATGCAAATTTTTCTGCGTCATTTTTCATATTTTGTGCGTAATTGACGCACTACTGTGCGTAATCGGGAACACTGAGGTAATAGATTGATATTTAATTTGATTTGATTTTGATTTGGTTTTTGACACTTTATTGTCCCTTTTCATCAGGAAATTCTGGGCCACCTCCCCTGGGAAAGACATAGTCGCAACCTGTGTCGCGCCAAAACCCAACCTACCTAATATGTTCCGTTTTTGAGATGATCTTGAAGGTCAAGGTGATTTTGAGCCTTATATTATAAAAACATTTTTTAAAATTGGTCGTCATACAGAGGATAGGCTGTACATTTAACCCATAGCATGAAACAACATTGGGTTATTTGATCATACATGAGCATTAGAGGTCACAAGAAGGTCAAGGTCATCCCAAAGTTGCTGTGGTTTTTTTTAAATAACATGCATAGCCATGTGAGTCTGTGTACTCACAACAGAAGCAAAAAAATTCACATTTTTGCAAGATGATTCCTAAATAATCTTTGCAAGATGAGTCCTACATAATCAAAATAATATATCTTAAAAAAACTTCAGTCTGTCCACCGTCAGCTGTCTGTGCAAAAACTTTAAAGTGGCTAAGTACTCAGAGCCTCTTTCAACTATCTTAACCACATGTTAAGATGGTGTATACCCATGAGACCTCAAAAATGATCAATGAATTACTGACTTCACTTCAAGGTCAAGACCACAGAGTCATCAAATATTAGTCTAAAAATGAAAAAAAAATTCACTTTTTTCCTAAGTTATTTATTTAATCTTTCTTATATAGGGCTCTTTTCAGCTCAAGAGCTGCTCAAGGCGCTGGCCGATACAAGATCTAACTTTGGGCGCACCGTAATAACGCCCCAGACAACTGAGCACAATCCTGGGCAGCCAGGGATGGGGGAGAAGGACCTAGGTGCATGCTGGGTGTGTTCATGTCACCGGCACTCACCCGTCTAGGTCATGAGCGTCAGGATCTTTAAAGTCCGTTATGATGGAATGTATGCGACACAGACTAGACCTCGGTTTATACTCTCATCCGAAGGAGTAGGAAACGGGAGTAAAGTGTCTTTCCCAAGGACACAACACAATGCCCCAGCCTGGGCTCGAACCCGGGACATTCAGATCCGCAAGCCAAAGCTCTACCATTAGGCCACCATGCCTCTCTATTATTAATATTGATCTTACGATTTTTTTATCCATGATAGATATCGATGAGACACACATACTGTGCACATTTGTTCAACCTACATGACCTTGACCCCAAACTATGAGAGATATTAAGTCCAAACCTGTTTTATTTAGAGATAATAGAGGGATCTTTTATATATATGTTCCGGTTTTGCGTTGATCTTCAAGGTCAAGGTCATTTTAGGCCTTGCAAAATCATACCAAAAAATAGGTCTTCACACAGTGGAATGACTGTTTATTTAACCCATAGTATACAACATTGTGTTATTTGATCAGACATGCATGAGAGATCATGTGAGGGTCAAGGTCATCCCAAGGTCAATGTTACTGAAGGTTAAGGTCATCCCAAGGTCACATTTTGTTTGGCATAGTACAACTTTTGCTTTACTTTATTAGAGAGTACATGAGTGTATTTGAAGCCAGGGGTCAATGTCATCTCAATGTCATGAGCATAGAAAGATCAAAGTCAGTATTACTTTGCATTTTAATGACACCATTACATTTAGTTTTTTCTTGGCACTCGAGTTCCATAAGGAGCATATGAGTCATATGGGCTTTGCCATCCTAGTTGAAATATTTTTTTGTTTTGCTGTAAAGCGCTATGAGCATTATTGAGGAGGGATGCTGTACAAATGTTAAGTATTATTATTATTGAGTACACTGTCCATCCACCATCTGTGCAAAACTTGCAAATGGCTTTATTGCTCAAATGTATTTTATTTATCCCAACCAAACTTAATAATTTGGTGTATATCCATGATACCTAGAAAATTATCAGTAAATGAATGACTTCATTTCAAGGTCAAAGTCACAGTCAATAAATGTTAGTCCAAAAATCACTATTTTTCACAAATGTAACATTTTCTCAAGGTATTAATAGTGAAATTATGTGGTTCTTTCATGCATGGTATATGAGCCACACATACTTATGATACTATGCAAATTTGGTCAACCTTATTCCAAGGTCAAGGTCACTGGAGCTTTCAAAGTCAGTTCATATGGGTTCTTTAAAGTTACCTTGACCCTAAAATATGAGATATAAAGTCCAAATATGTTGTGTTTAGAGATAATAGGTTGAGCTTTCATATAATTATGTTAGAACTGTTTTTACCTTGATCTTGAAGTTCAATGTAATTTTTAGGCCTTACAAAAACATTAAAGAATTTCTCATTGTACAATAGAATGCCTGACTGACTGACAGCATGTAACAACATTGGGTTATTTCATCATATATGAGAATCAGAGGTCACAAAGTCAACATGGTTATCCAAAGATCACTGTTTTTTGGCATAATACAAGTTTTGCTGTAATGTATGTGATCGTACATGACTTCTTTCTAGTTTGATGATTAGTATTATAATTTAGATTCTTTTAATATTTATGCATTATCCTAACTTTCTGCTCTGTTGAGTTGAATTTTTCTCATTTGACATCGCTTGAATGACTTAGAAAATACACGTTTGCACTAGAATATCAATAATGAAGACATTGTCTAGTTTTTACCTACACTTTTTAGCTATTCTTGCCACACCCATTTTGATGTAAGCATAGAGAAGTTTTCTGGAGACTAAGTGTTGTAACACCAATTAGTGTTATTGGTTGCCATCACTGTTTTACCAGCCTCGCTGCTATTATGTTGCTGCTAGCTGCCGTTGATTATTATTTTCTTTTAAAATGTAACAAATTCAGGATGCAGAGTAACCAGCAAATAATGCAAAAAGGAGAACACATGATATTCTACCACACTAAACAAGTCAGGATGGCCTGAATAACAGTATGTAATTTAATGCCAGTTGTGATGTGTTTTTTTTCCCAAAGCTCTTTTTTTATTGTGAAAACTATAATTATTTTCTATACTTACACTGAGCATGCAATAATAACAATTAACATGGAGAAATCCAGCACTATTTAAGTGTTTGAAATCAACTCCAAGATGAAACATCAAGGAGGAGGAGGAGGGGGGGTGTTTAAAAAAATGTAATGATAAAACAGTGTGCGCCTGAATTTAAGGGTGGGGTTAAGAACAAAATTTGTCAGATCTTAAGAGAAAAAAAAAATCTGGTTGCTTCCAGGGTTGTAAAGATTTGCCCTCTGACATTTTGAGTACAGGTAGGAATGTACCAGATCCCGAGGAAGTCTTAAAATCAATTTTGTGACAAGTATGGAACGGGGCTAGCAGGCAAACATAAGTTTAAAAGACACAGGCAAAGTTTAATGTCTTGATGCTGCTGCAGTAGTTGGTAACAGGTTACACTATACATGTATGCATAAAGAATGTCAAGCTTTATGTTCTTTGATTGTATCATAGATTTTAAATAACAGAAAAAAATTACTTAACATTTGAGCAAGTTGAAGGCAATAACTTAGAACTGTCATAATTTGCTTTTTATTTATTTACTGTGAATAAGTGACAACTCTTAAATTATTTATATAGCTAGAAACTTCGCTGTTCACCTCTCCCTCTCTCTCTCTCTCTCTCTCTCTCTCTCCATCACCCATTCTCCCTATCTCACACTTCTGTAAAATGTTGTAGACAATATTTTGTTGTTGTAGACAATATTTTGTTAACAATTATTACTGTATTGTATATTTTGTAATGTCTCAGACGCTGCAGTAACTCGGGAAAACCTCACAAAGACTAAACAAAACACAAACAAGATAAACCCAATGTAGTATGGAACAATTAATTTACTCTTGGCTGCTCATGCGACAGAAGCAAGAGACAGTGGTTGTAGAGAATGTTTGCTGGTGGGGAGCTTGATCAATAAATCAATGGTTACACCATACGATCTGGCCAGCAAGAGAGAAAGAAAAAAAATGGGTACACGATTTATGACTAAATGACTGCTTGTCTCACTCCGTGTACTTCCTCTTGAATTGTCGTTTCTCACACTGGCATTTACACAGTGCTCTTTTGTGGCATTGTGCACACACAGAGAGCACACAAACAAGCATGCATTTAAAGTCGTCTGTTGATTTCTTATAAGTACATCTTTTACGTAAGAGGTTTTTAATTGTGTTAAATTGGCACTATTTTAAAAATTTTTTAAAGCCAGCTTACACATTTATTTCCTTCTACTGGGAAGTGGTATGATGATAAATAACACTGAACAGGGACTTTGCAAGTCTCAGCTGGAAGAGTAATGTAATATTACAAGCGTGAAATCAATATTACATACTTACTGGAACATTAACCTACAATCGTATGAGCTTGAGATCAGTATTATGCCTTTAGAAACTGCATTTTCTATCTTACCACAACCCTGAATCACTAGCTGGTTAGGTGAATTATTGCTTCTTGGTCATATAGGCCTTTTCATTTTGATTAGGTATGTATTGTAAAAGAAAGTGGAGAAGGGGGGTTGGAAAAAAAGAGTGTGATAATTATTAGCTATAATTATTGTCATAATTTGATTGATTACACTGAAGTTGAGATCAAAATTGAACCCAAAAAAAGTTGATGCTAAGAGATGACTTTTTGTTTTGTGTGACGAACATACTCCAAGGCATTGTCGTGAATTAATCAAGCAGGAGTATTGTGTGTATGTGGTTTTGAGTGACTTGTAATTATCAAGGAGCATTTTTCTAGACTTGCATTAAGACATTATCAAGGATGACACGCCCCCTCCTCCCCCCACCCCCACCCCAATCTTTTTAAGCTGCTTAAACGCGTATTTGAAAGTTTTAACACTCTTCTGTGATACAAATATTTAGTGTAAAAGTTTGACAAAAAAATTACCTCGAAATCACTTTACAAAAATCTTCCAGGGGAATAAAATATCAGTTATATTTTATTTCTGTTTTGAATATAAATTTGTATCTGCTGTGTGTGGGTATTTGTGCGTGTGAATGACTACGTGTTTGTGTAGGTGTGTGTGTTTACACTGTATGTGTATGTCACTGTATGTACCTAACTATATTGAAAGGAACTCTTTTTCATATGTATTGTCAATTGCAGTGAATTATTCAAGATGGAAAGTTTCTCCAGTCTTAGCTTAGGATGCCCCAGGGCCTATTCTATGGTAATAGGTTATGTCTCCATTGCCTCTTGATCCAATTTATTTTGGGCTGTTGTGCTAAAGGGCCCTTAGGCCTACTTCAAAAGGCTAGTGTATCCCCTTTTCCCTGAGAGGATTATTTCATTGTGGGCTGCAGTAGTGATGATGGTGGAGGTGGTGGTGATGATGAGGGTGATTATGATATATATATATATTTATATAGCTTCATTCTCTCCAGGCTAGAGTAGGATGCTCAGTCTGCTTGAGGAATAAAATACGATGACTTTATTTATTATGGAATGAAAGTATAAGTATTGAAACTAAAAGTAATATTTATGCATGCTTAATGAATATTATAGTCATTGGAGGAAAAAGAATTGATTGATCAGTACTTTTGATTGATAAAAGTACGTATGTATGTATAAGTTTTTTACATGAATGTTTTACCAAATGCAATATGTTCCAGGTGTTTATGTAAATATATAACTTGGTGAAATAAAGTTTGTTATCTGATTTATTTATTTCATTTAAGGTCTGTATACATCAGCTTTTCAGACCAACAAAAATAATAATTGAAATAATCGAAAATTTAAAAACAACAAAAAATATAAATAATTATTAACAAGATAAATGTTATCTGTGAGTGAGCATGTGAGTGCATACGTTTGTGTACATCAGTGTGTTTTGTTAATGTCTACCCAGTGCATGGAAAATAGTCCATAGGTCTTTTCCTGTTGAACTTCAATCTGTCAGCATCTGAAAAACTTTAGCTTTCTTCAGACAGCGATGCAGGAAGCAATGGTGTCCCACACAGATAAAAGGATGGTCAGGGAGTCCTATATACCAAAGGAAGTGGCCCAGTTTGTATTGTTGCTCATGCAGTACTTATAATTTATTATACATTATTCTGGAGAGAAGAGCAGCCTTAGAAGTCATAATGACAAGCCATTTAATATTTATTGGCTTCTAATTTTTGTACACAGAAGAATTTGCTTTGCACATTAGGAAATAATGATAACAAAATTTATAAATATTGTCTGTTCACTTATACATTATGCACAGCATGCACCACATGATTTAAAGTTAAAACAAAAACTGCTAGTAAACATACACAAAGTCACACCGTTCTAATCCACTACAGAGCATCTTACACAGTCATATCCACATAAATGACATGGTCTATTGCATGATGTACAGTAACTTTATATCAGAGAAAGAAAGAGAGAGGGAGATTGAACATTGGCTCCTTTAATAGGATTTAAAGGTTTTACGGCTCAAAAGCCATGTGTGTATTACAGTGTTCAGATGAGGTTGTTTTTTTTTTTTTTTCAAGTCAGTATTTATATAGCAAACATATGCTCTGAAATGCAGTAAGTTAATGTTATCGAACATCAGAAGGTTAATGGTTTATAGAACTCTATACTGCATTCCATGCATTTTCACTCATCCCCCCCCCCCACTCTTCCCCCAATGGGGGTGCCAGGGGTTTCAGTATATATTATATAGTATCAAAACTTTCTGGAAATTTAGTGCTTCAAATTCCTCCTGTCACTGTCTTTCTCCTTTGTGCTTTCTTATTCCTACTCTGTTCTATCTATCTACTATACTATCTTCTTCTTCACCAGACCAGTCACCTACCTTTTTTCTTGAAAACTCTTCGGGAACAAAACTCCTCATTTGTATGTGAGGTCTGTTGGATCAGCTTGGGAATATTGGATGCTTTCTGCAAGGTGGTCACTGGGGCTTCCTATGATGTTATTATTTAGCAATGTAGGCATTTAATTTTCTATGTATGTGTTTTGTTGATATTTTATAATGATGTTTGTATTCTATTTTGTTTTGTAAACGGGGGTTCGATAAATGAGAGTATAGCCTCAGCATCCCCTGCGTGGGATGTCTTTATTGTAAAGAGACCGGCTGGTGGAGCGCGTTCAGTGTTTCTGTTCCGCGCTTTTTTGGAATCTGGGCAATTCTAGAATTGGCCTGCGCAATTCTAGAATTGGCCTGCGCAATTCTAGAATTGGCCTGCCCATTTTTGGAATTCCAACATTGGTTAGGGTTCGGGTTCGGGTTAGGGTTAGGGTTTGGGTTAGGGTTACCGTTACGGAAATGTTAGGGGTTAGGTCCCTAACCCTTTCCCTAACCCTAACCTTAACCCTAACCCTGGCGGTCAATGTTTTCATTAAAACTATGGACAGCCCCTTCTATAATACTACTAATTCCAAAAATGCCCAGATTCCAAAAAAGCGCGGAACATCACCACTAGGGTTTGTTTCAGCAGATCTTTTATGCAGATCAGGGGTGAGTCCTCTTTCAGTGAAGTTGCGGTCTTGATTTTTTGGTCCTGATTTGGCTCGGAAGAGTCCGCTGGACCTAAAGCAATAACCATTTATGTAATGTCACTCATGTTCAGCTTCTTCATTTGGATGTGGTAGTTTCTCAGGAAGCCTTATCACTGGTTATAATAAATGGCTTTGCCTGCCTAGATCTACTTAACATTTTATGTGGCCTGTGGGGTGGCAGTTGACCAGCTCACACTAGTTAGCCATTGCTCTTATACAGGCTGAAGCCCTTGTTATCCAAGCAATTATTTGGGACTGGATCTTGTCAGAACAGTTTGCTAGTGTCTTGTGTCATTATTGATTGCGTCTGTGGTGCACACCTTGTGGGCAGAAACGGACAATAATGGATTGGGGAGAGAAGGGTAGGGGAAGAGGAACAAAAGAAAGAAAAGAAACTTTTAAATTTAGGCTCTTGCACAGTTTCTGATGTGATGCCACTCTGCCCCTCTTTTTCCCCAACCCCTCTCCCACCCAACCACCCTTTCCCCAACAAAGAAAAATGTAACAAATATGACATAAAATTCCATATACCAAGATACTAAAGTGCATATTGAATAGTTATAACTTAGTATTTGGGTGTATTTTACAAATTTAAAGAATATGATCGTAATGGATTTTTTTTGGTGGACATTTATTCTTTTTTTTTTTTTCTTTTTTTTGAAGGTCAGCGAGCTAAACAGGGTCAACGTTCATTGCATGCTAATGCCAGATGACTTCAAATCCTTCAGTAAAATAAAGGTGGACAACCATATGTTCAACAAGTAAGAACTTTATCTTATCAATTCAAACAGCAACAACACCTCTTTGTTTTAAATAATGTTATAAAATGTAAAAATACAATCAGTATAAAAGACAGTTATTATTCCCTACATATTATTAATGGCTTGTTTGCTACACTTTTTTGTTTGCAGGCTAACAGGGCTTGCACGATTTTATTGATAAATTTTTAATGTATAGAAGAAAAAAAAAGACCAGCAGGCCATGAGCTAGGTTAAAAGTTGCTTAGAAAGTAGAACAGCCCATAGAAGTAATTCCACCTAAAAACTTATAAATTTTCATATTATCATTTTACAGGGATAGCATGCCCAGCCATTTCAAGGTGAAAGAATATTGTCCTCTTGTGTTCAAAAATTTGCGGGAAAGATTTGGAATTGATGATTCCCAGTTCCAGGTAAGCTTTATGAACATTTGTTTCACACAAAATGATATGTTGTCAAAAATTGCAATTTTATTGCATAACATATGAAACTTGTTTTTTTTTAAAAGTACATATATATGTGTTCATTGATAATATCTATGCTTACATAGGCATTATTTGAGTGTATAAATGGTTTCAGTACAATAGAACCTTTTTTTTTTAAATGTTCTTTTGTATGACAAGAAAATGTTCTGATGGATTTTTTTACAAATGTATCCATAATTAATGTATCCATAATTAATTATTTATGTTGTTTCTGTTATTCCTGTGGTAGGTTACGTTTATCTCCTGTGGAAGGTTACTTTTCTCTCACGTCTTTCTATCAATGTCTTTGTTTCTGTCAGGCCTCTCTATCAAAAGACATCATGTCAACGGATTCAGCAGGGAAAAGTGGCGCGCGTCTGTTCTTGTCCAGGGACAAGCGCTACTTCATCAAAACATTAGTGTCAGAGGAGGTGGAGATGATGCATCATGTGCTCAAACAGTACCACCAGGTGGGCAGCCATGTTCTTCTTGTGACAGAATTTAATGATTATTTGTGTACGTGGGTCATCTTTTATCAGGACAAAAATGTCTTCCAGATGATCTTTTGTTCATTTTAATGTATGTCTGTCATCTTCTAGTCTAAGCATGCTGGCTTTAGTAATATGTTACAGAGTAACAAAGAATACAGTTGTAAGTATTTACATTGCTGCCTTTTCAGCTGTTGGAGACCTTGGACATAATAATAACAAAAGTGGGAGGGTAAAAAGAAAAATTAGGACTGAAATTTTTTTTTACAATTTTAAATAAGGTTTTATTTGATTTGACTTGACCATGTGTCTGTTTGTGTTGCAGTATGTTGTGGAATGCCACGCTCAGACGTTGCTGCCTCAGTATCTGGGCATGTACCGCTTGACGGTGAATGACGCGGAGACTTACATGGTGGCCATGAGGAACGTCTTCAGTCCAAGGCTCACCATTCACAAAAAATATGATCTCAAGGTAAGTTTTCACGTTTTAAGAAACTTGAGAAATGGCACGGTCTTTATTGTTGCCAAAGCACGGCATGACCTACTCCCACTTTACCGTCTTTTGTTTTCTTTTTTCCCACACCTTCATTTTTTTTCTCCATTATCATCATCACCATCATCACCACATTACCACCATCATCACCATCATCATCATAGTCATTATCATGCGTATTTTTCTTCTCTTTCTCATCTTCTTCCCCTGCTTCTTTCTTCTTCCTCGTTTATTTTCTTGGTCTTCTTCAAATCTTGTGGTGTTCAAATTTGTCAATGAAGAAATACGTTTCCCATATTGGTATAATCACAAAATCATTGTGGTCCTTGCACATGTTGTTTACGTGTGGTTTTAATGAAAATGGATGTATTTCTGTGTGGGTGGTTGTCTGCTTGTCTCTGTTTCTGGGAAGTTTGTAGCTGTGTCAATAGCTTTTGTTCAGATTATTTGAGTTTAGCCAGTGATTTTTGTCCAGTGGATGCTTTTACTTCTTCTCTACCTAACCTTTTTCTCTTTCCATTTTTGCTTTGAAAATATGTAGTATGTTTACTATCAGATGTAGATGTTGACATCCCTATGATTATTGTTCTTTGTGAGTGGATCAGGATGTCAGTGTTAAAATTATTACATAATACTATTTTAGCAAATGCTATTCTGGGTGAACTGCAGTGGTAATTTTAGCGTATAGTAAGTAGTACTGTTAATTACATAATTCTGTTTGACACATAAATGTCACCTTCAGACTGGATGGATAGATAAAAATTCTAATTCTGATGTAGGTGTACACATTATGCAGTTATTTAGAGCCATCAGTTCACAATCTTTATCATCACTACCACAAAAGAAGAAACACTTTACAAGTAAGTATCTGATGAAACTTAATCCATGGCTTGACATTCAGTGAAGGTAGTCAGCCACTTCAGAGCCCCATTTGGTGGCTGTTGTTTGTTTAAGCTTGGAAGGGCGGTGTGCCCTGGATTTGCAGGCTATGAGCTTGCGCTGAGGCATCTCTTACACTGTGCTCTTGATGGGGATCAATAGTGGTAGGATGCATGCTTACCTAGCTCTGTCTAGCTGTCTGGCACTTGTGTGTGTAAAGACATTTCTTGCTACTGTTCCAGACTGGAGTAGAAAAGATTTGCTTCAGTTAGACACAGATTGATTGCTAGTTTCATTGGAAGTTCTTATGCAGGCCTGTTTCCCACTAGGCAGTCCATTGTTCCAGACTGGAGTAGAAAAGACTTGACAGACTGACTGATTGCTAGATTGTCCGTATGCCTTTCTAGTGAACTTATTGTATTCCGTCATACGTTTACGTAGTTTGTTTATTTAAAGGGTCAGGGTGTCAAGGATATTGGGGTGTGATTTTTTTGTTTGTTTGTTGTTGTTTTTTTTTTTTTTACAATCAGTTTACCTTGGAAACTGCATAGTAGTCACATTAAAAAATGATATTATGACCAATCATTACTCAAACTGGCCACTAAGCTTTGAATTTTAGATGTCTCTTCCTTGTTATGTAAACAAACAACTGTGCCAAAATGCTTCTGTAATTATACCTTCTAGTGTAAAACTAAAAGTGTGAAAATTTGAGGACATTGTGACTTTAATTATTATAGAGTGAAGATTTGGATATATATGCTGCTGGAAACTTTGAATATAGCTGTTTTTTTTTTTTTAAACAAAAGCACAGAATGTCAGGAAACACAATGAGACTTAAATTTAAGCTATATCTAAAGTTAAGCGAACTTGAATATAGCTGATCTTAGCTGTATTGTACTAGCCTCTCCTCACAACTCACAATATACCCCAACACTCTTTCTTTAGCAGCAAAAGATCAGTGCGATCATGCAAGCATAACTTAGACTGTTCGGAGTGTTCAGATTGAGATGAACACTCAACAGCAGCAAAAGAATGTTTACAGCGTCACAGGTTAAACCTTATGCCAACAAAAGCAATCTCATCTTGTTGTTGTTGTATCAGTTTTTATTCATCAGATTAACATAAGTTGTACTGATAAATCTCATCAGACTGGGTGTTTGGTTATAGTGGGAAATGTGATTTTCTCTCACTTTACAATGCACTGTTTTTTACACCTAGAACACACGGAATCTCTCTCCCTCCCCTTTTCTTTCTCCCTCCCCTTTCTCTCTCTCTACCTCTCCCCCCCCCCCCCATCTCTCTGTCTCTCACATACTCTCTCTCTCTCTCTCTCTCTCACTATCCTGTAATAGTTTAAACCTTCTATATATTAAAATTGATATAAAAGTCAAGTACTTCTATCAGCATTGCTCTTTGATGATGGTTTACTGAGTTTTATGTTGTGGTGAATGATAGTACAGTATTACAAATATAACAAATTTGGCGGAGACACTTTTATTTCATAAAATAAATAAATAAATTATATTATTCTATTGATTAGTTCTTCCGTTTCTATAACTTGGTAGATAGTTAGCACTTTTGAGAATATATCTGTATTTTGTTTGTATGTGCATATTAAACTTTACTTTTTACCACCACCACCACAATCATCATCTACTACTTCTACCACCATCTCCATCATAATCATCATCTGTGTCACCTTCTCCAGCACCATTTTCATCATTATCCCATTTTGCTGGCATTTATCCCATTGTCTGCTCCCTCCCCACTGCACCTTTGACTATCCATTGCAGTGCCCGTTTTATTACAATGTACCTACTGTTGCTGGTGGTATTGTAATTATTATGCTTTGCATTTTGCAGGGTTCTACAGTTGACAGACAAGCAAGTGAAAAAGAACGAGTAAGTGCATGAAGAGAAGAGCAAAAGAATAGAACTTAACATTTCATTTTGGGTTCAGATAAATTGCTAATCTATGGAAGAAAAATCAGTTGTGCAGAGGATGTGAATAGGTTAGTGCGATCATGCACTTACTTGGCAATACTTTAGAGAAGGGGGGGGGGGGAGGGGGTGATTAGCTTATGTAGGAGGTTTCAAGATTCAGGTATTATGGTATGACCGTTGTTTATGTAGGTGCGTCTGTTTTTGTAAGGGGGAAGGAAAAAAAGGGGGAGGCAGATCATATTTGGTTCTAAGGGATGGGTAAGTGCAGAAACAGAATCTGGGTAAGCTGTTACTCTGGCTGCAACATCTGCAAGTGGGATCATCATAAAGTCTCCCTTCGAAATTCTGGCATTTGCAAGTAGGCTTATGACTGTGAGCAGATCAGTCCCAAGGTATACTTCTGCTGTTGATGCTGATAGCTTATTCATTGATTGTGTCATGCGCAGTATTAAATTTAAGTACGGCAACCTAAAAAGAATGCTTGCATTAACAAAAAGCTTTTTATAAAAAAAACATTTATACATTAAAAATTGAAAGGATTGTTTTTATAAAAGTGCACTTATAAGCTCATAGAGATTCTCAAGGCACAGGTCACAAATATCCCCAGCATGTACAAAATAGTTTGCTGAAGTCAAGATTCAAACCCACGTTGCCCAAGACGTACATATACACAAGGCTTGTGCCCTGAACCATGGAGTTATCTCTGCTGCCATTAGAAAGCATTATAGATTAGGGTAGGTGCCAGTCTGTTTTATTTAAGTGATGAAATCATTCAAGTAATAATCAGATAAAATTAAACACATACCCTCAGTAATTTCAGTCAGATCCAAGAAATTGCTCACTGATTGACTTAAAAATAATTTGCCTAATTGGCCTAAGACATTTAGAGAGGATGTTTTAAATTCTCAGATTTTTTTTTATAAAATAGTCAGCTCAGTTAACATTAACACACTTCTAAATAGTAAGCTGGGTTCCATGAATGGTTGCAGGCCAAAGAACTTCCCACCTTTAAGGACAACGACTTTGTCAACGATGGTGCTGTCATCAGCATTGGACCTGAGCAGAAGGAAAGGCTCATGCAGACACTACAGAAAGATGTTGAGGTTGGTTGTCCAAAGTAATTTTCATCTTCCATGCTTCCATCAAATTTCTGTCCTTTACATAAGAAACCATTGTTTGAGTGTTTTATTGTTGTAATCAGTAAATGATGCTTTGTAAACCTAACCAGAAATCAGCAGGGGAAGTTAGCAGTTAACTTTAGCCGGACAAATATATGAAAATATTCCTACGCAAATAGGGTAGTGGAAAACTGGAATTGTCTTCCGGTCAACATAAGATTTTTAGAAAATGTAAATTCATTTATGAACCTTCTGCACGGCAACCCATCACACAAGCTATTGGACAACACGATGACTTGCTCAGAGTGGTGTAGAAATGGAAACTCTTATAGTTTGGCCACGTCACCAGAGTATCAGGCATTGCAAAGACCATCCTTCAAGGCATGGTGCAAGGAGGCGGAAAAAGAGTTGGGAAGACAACATTCGAGAATGGACTGGCATGACACTAAGTGAAATCATGAGGACTGCTGGGGGCAGAAATATGAAGTATGCTGGTTAAACAAACCTCTGTGGTGCCCCAACCACTTCCGAGTTATGGGATAAGATATGGTAGGACGGCAATCCAAAATGTCAAGTTTGGCTTAAAGAATACGATGATTAAATGTAATTTTATCTAAAGTGCTCTATCGTGACCTTCACTGGTAAGTGTCAAGGAAGAGGCATTGAATAGGCCATGAGGCATAAATACGAAGCCTCTAACTACTAAACTAAACTAAACTGTCAGGAAATGCTAAATGCCATATGCCTAACATAAGAAAATGGCTTTGATGTGCAGTTTCTGTCTGGCTTACACATCATGGATTACAGTCTGATTGTGGGCATTCATGACCTGACCGTAGAGGACAAGCAGACGCGCAACTCCTTTCCCATGCCTGCTGACGAAGAGGAGGATGAAGAGGAAGGAGGAGGGGGAGTAGAGGAAACATTGGAGGAGGTTGGAGAGGAGGAGGAGAACGGGGTGGAGGAGGAGCCTGAGGATCGACCCCTCACTCCACCTGATTCTCCTCAACCTATAACCCCCATGCCAGTGTTCCTTGGAGAGCTTGACCCCGAACTGGAAAGATTTGGTGTACAGTCTGCTGAAGGTAATAATGATGTAGAATTAATGTTTCTTAATAGACCAGGAACAGGGTTAAGACAAATAATGAATCTTTTCAGTGCCAGATTACTTGCATGCGTTGTATCACACTCATATGGTACAGTCCAGTTGTATCACACAGTAAAAAATAAGTGGGTGAAACAAACTGATTACTTGAACATTTTTTTTAGCTCATTATAAATGTGGTTTTCATCAAGCTTCAGCCTATTTGAAAGATGCATAATACCTCTGACATGCTTAGGAATAAAACAGTGTTTATTTTTTAACTAACTTTGATGGTTTGGTTTGGTTTTTTTTTAATCCCAGGGTCAACTAAGTCCGAGATTTACTTCATGGCATTGATCGACGTGTTGACCAAATATGGGATGAAGAAGCGCACAGCGCAGGCGGCAAAGACAGTTAAACATGGTGCTGGAGCTGAGATCTCCACTGTGCGGCCTGACCAATATGCCCGCCGTTTTCTGGACTTTATTTCCAAATGCATCGAGTGACAACCGCCCTACAACCTCCTACACCATTGCCGTCATCGTTGTTGTCACCGCCATTGTCATCTTGGTCATCACTGAGCTTGCTTTTTCTCTACCAGCACCAAACTCCCACCTTGTGCATGTCTCTACCTTCGTATGCTTATGTTTGCCACTGTAGACTGCTGTAGACCAAAGTCACTGGCAGAAAACAAGGTTGCTAGGGAACATAGTATAGAGCGACTCTCTTGGGTGGGGCATGGTGTAATAACTTTGTTTTTATGCTCATGATTCATTATGTTGAGATTGAAATATGAAGTAACCGTTTGAACTGGAAAATGTATAAGTTTGGGTCTTATTTCATATATGTAGCAGTCCGGTCCTGATTTGGCTCGGAAGAGTCCGCTGGACCTAAAGCAATAATAAATCAATCAATATGTAGCAGTCAGCTGAATGCAGCCTATTAGATTCATATATTCCCTGAAAACCTATTTTTCTGCGGCACCGTCTGCCGTTTGACCCATCACATGGAACCAGTTGAAAGCGTTAGCTTTACTGAGAAAAGTCACAAATGTAGTATTATGTACTGTACAAGCTTTTCCTGCTGCACTGCATCATAAAACGCACTCACGGAATCACTCACCGCTTCTCTTCTTCATGAGATATACTGAAGGGGACACAATATATGCATGTTGGATGTGGTGTCCACAGTGACCGGAGAAAAAGGATGTAGGACGATGTAAGTATTGCTGTGTTTTATCACGGCTGTTTTTGTTTGGACTGGCTGATAGATACAAGGTCTACTTTGCTTTTGGAAGCATGGGGACCTTTATGAAGCGCATAGTAGTTGATTACCTGTGGTGCTTTCCTCCCACTTCCGTAAAGCAAGAAATAATTATGACCCAAAGTAAATGGGCTTTGCCATCTATTTGAGTTCATAAATGTTACTGTATTGTAATGGGATGTTTTAGTCGTCAAAACTAAGCAAGAATTGGTGTATAATAGATGGACAAAATCTGTACACTGTTTTGGGGGAACAAATGTTGATATTCGTAAAGTTTAGCAATTGAGATACAGATTGGTCCAGCATATAAAATTAAATGGTTAATAGTAATGATTGAAATGTGTTATTTTGATGTTAATAAATGTAATTTTTTAAGCACAGAATTCCTTGTGGAAACATTTCAAAAGTGCCGGGAAGGTTGCTACAATTGATTGTTTGATAAATCTGGATTTCATTGGATGGCAAGCTGGCATTTAGTTAGGGTTTGCATTACCTGTAGACACAGTCCTACACGTGAAAAATTGTAGTAGATGATTTTAATGTGACAGGTGTATCAGAATACACAGGAAAATGTATTTAGTTTGCAATATACACCTTTGTTTCCAGGAAACTTAGCTACTTTGATGTAATGTACTTCAATGTTTGATCATCAGCTTACACAATTATTTGCCATGACCGTTAGAGTGGACAGGTTTCTTGGTCACCTTTCGTATTTTTTTATACTGATGCTTTTGTAGGTTTGGTTTTGTCATTGCAGATGTTGAGATTGTTTATTATCACATTTGTGTCCTATGATGATAGTCTTGCGATGAATGAATGATTGAATTTTGGTTTCGGTTTGATACATGATTTTACATAATCAGTATTTTCCCTTCATGGTCGATAAATTTCTTGTTATATTGATGTGCGATGGAAGATTATTGCGCAGTGAAGTACAGTGGAAGATTATCCATCCTGGCTATTGTAAGTTCTGTGTGGCAGGAAATTTATTAGACCAGGACTGGTTAAGTATGCTTTCGACAGAACAGAAACATTTAAAACCGTCAGTCTGTCTCAACTTCAAGATAGTTTAAAATGTAGAGTAAAAATTAAAACATTATTACATTCCAGTTTCTTGTGAGGAATTGACTTGTAGCTATCAGCAATTTCGATATAGTAATTGCAGGTTTTGTGTATTTTGGTATGTTGTGAATTATTTTTCATCATTAAACCCCAGTGTCTAAGATGTTTCTGTAAGCTTCAGTCACTTCTTCAAATGATGAATTCTCATTTCCTTGCTTTTTACAGCTCAGATGTTTCACTTTCATAAAAAGTACAATATGACTATTTTGTCTCCTGCAGAGCAATTATAATGGCGGCAGCAGACAAATATTTACTAATTTAACATCTGCATGAAAAAATGCATTTCACAACACCCAAAACAAGCAGTGTAGTTGGTCAAGTAGATTTAAACCATTAACACTAGATCACACTAGGTGTCACAATCACACTCAACACCTCTGTATCATATCACACATTGTAATTGCACCGAAATTAATATTGAAG
This sequence comes from Oncomelania hupensis, assembly GCA_036898135.1. NCBI lineage: Eukaryota > Metazoa > Mollusca > Gastropoda > Littorinimorpha > Pomatiopsidae > Oncomelania > Oncomelania hupensis. The sequence goes on along the minus strand of CM072511.1, from coordinate 113,345,218 downwards.
CGGGATACACAAAAATAAATATAATCTTTTGTCCCATTATCTACCCCCCCAGCCCCCCCACACACACACATCCCTCACCCGTACCTACCAACATCCATAATCAACCACACGCACTGTTTATTTTGTAAAAGATGAGTTTTAATTTTGTGTGTGAAAGTGTTGCAAGCTCGTTTTTTATGTCTAGTTTATATTAATAAATAAATATTTATTCATTTTATTCGTTAGATACATATTTATCATTTTATTTATTATAAAATGACATATACAAACATTTATAAGCAATTTGAAGTATTTTGTTATTGCCTTATCTTAATTTTTAGTTCACAGTTACAGTGACGAAAATTTCGTTGGCATTACATTTCGTTCTGTGATTTGAATCCCCTGTGCTGAAATACCTGCATTCTGAATGTGTTTTGCATGTTTATTCCCAACTAATTATTTATTTCTTTGAACAAAGTCAAGTGTGTGAGGTTTGCATTGTACAAGCTATTTGGCTACATGGTTTTGGTATAGTTTGTGGGCTGTTGTCACACCCCGGTGGGGTGCCGGAGTTTTCTTTATAAATAGTATCCCCACTTTGTGGAAATGTAGTGCTTTAAATTACCACTGTTTCTGTCATTTTCATTTGTTTTTTCTCATTCATAAACAGTTCTACCAATCTATTATCTTCTTCGCTAGACCAGTCACCTACCTTTTTTTCTTGAAAACTCTCCCCAAAACTTCTCATTTGTGTATGGAGTCTGTTGGGTCAACTTGGGGATATTTTGGACACTTTCTACCAAATGGTCACTAGGGCTTTCTATGGTATTCTTATTTAGCAATTTAGTCATTTTATATAAATATGTTTTGTTAGTATTTTTTTAATGATGTTTATATTCTATTAGGTTTTTGTAAATTAGAGTACAGCCTAAGTGTCCCCTGCATGGGATGCCTTTATAAAGTTTATTGTAAAGTGACTGGCTGGTGGAGTGCCTTCAGTGTTACCGTTAGGGTTGTTTCAGCAGATCTTTTATACAGATCAGGGGTGAACCCTCACTCAACAAGCTGTGGTCCTGATTCGGCTCTTTGCAGTCCGCTGGATCCTATAAACGACTAACTTGGTGGTTGGTTTTTTTGCAGGTAAAGGGAGCTAACTAGTATTTTCGGCATATGATTCCTTTGCTTGATTTATTTGGATTTTCTAGTGTCATTTGAATTGATATAAAATTATATTGTTTTCAGTCACCACTAAAGATTTGATTTTTTATTAGAAATAGGATAAAGTTCATACATGGTTCATAACTTTGTGTCTATTATATTAAAATTTAAATATGCTTTGCTTAATCTGTTAAATTAAAGCTAAATATGAATAATTTTGCAGGTCAGTTAACCAAATGTTTGCAAAACATTGGTTTACATGTTGTGTTTTTTTGTTGTTGTTTTTTTATAAGTGTATGATTTTTTTAAAACATAATTATGACCTCATGTTCACTTTTTGAGTTAAATATTTTGGGACAAATCTGTTGCTAAGGTTGAATTTCCTGATAGATATAACACAGCACTTACTGATTTTAAGATTATATAATGCCAATGCTAACATAATTCTTTTCATTATTTGAATGCTTCAAAGTTTTTTGTTTTTTTTTAAAGCCACATAAACTTGTTTTGGCCATGCCTAAATGATGCACTTGATGCTGCCTGCGTTTGATGTCTTTATGAACATTTTATCCTAATTGTTAAAGTACTGTATAAGTGCATGCTCCTTGTAATGTCTGTTTGCTGTACAGCATACACTTACGTTACAACATTCTTCAATTCAGTTGTGTTCACTTGTTCTTGGTTGGTTGATATGTATTCTGCTCACATTTGCTTCTGCGTTTATGGACAGATACATCTTCAACTTCAGAAATTCAACATAGGTTTTGTTGCCTTATTTTTCTCTTTGTGTTTTGTGTTTGTATTGTATTGAGTGGAGACTGGCGAGTAATCAATGAAAGCTGCCTCTTTATTGTCAGCTTTGACAACACCATGGAGTGCAGCTTTGATCTTTGTGCAATGAAACTTGAAAGCAAACTTTGGTTCTCCTTGTCCATGCCTTCTATTATAATGGCGTGAAGATGTGTTGTCGTCAGGCATGTTGTTCACTTGGTGATGTTATTATCCATCTAGTTGCTTTGTTGTCATCTCCGTGTCGACCAGAACAAAGTATGTGTTCATTAACATAACCCTTTGTACGTCATTTTGTGTATTCCCCATCCTCATTGTTTTGTCATTTGAAATGATATTTTATCTAGATTTATCATCAGTGCAGATTCAATGCAGATACATGTAGCTCATCTTGGCTTATGATTTGAATAATTTAATTTTATAATTTTGTACAGTGTCTTTTTTTTTTTAAATTTATTAGGTATAACTAAGTTTTATTAATGTTTTTAAAATGTTATTTTAAAAATAGAAAATCATATGCAGTTAAAACAACTGGTCAAGTAAGTCAGGAAGCAGGCAAGTGGACATTGGTCTTGAAAATTACTTTTACATATTATTATTACTATTAGGTGCAGACATTTTTTCTCATTATTTTCTCATTATTACCAATAATAATAATCATTATTATTATTATTATTATTATTATTATTATTATTATTATTATTATTATTATTATTGTTATTAATTTAATTTAATGTATTGCTAATAAATGTTAGATTGTAGGAATTGTGGCTTGTTATTTTAGGTTATATTTGTAGAGAGTGGGCAGGAAAAGAGGAATGTGGCTTTGGTGGGTATGTTAGATTATTCTAGGAAGATTTTTGGATTGCTAGAGAAGACTTTGTGTTGTCCTAGCAGGAGTGCTAATATCCAGAAGATTTAGCTCACCTTTCAGATTAGTGACCTAGGCAAAATCAGTATTCCACCAGAATTCATATTAGCCTGTTATCAACTGGCACACAAACTGAAACGGAACGGATGAAAACTTGTATGCAAATGATGTGAGACCATGCACAATTCACTAAAACATGATTATCAAGTAGAGTAAAGAGATGTTTGAACAAGAAATCATTGCCTGTCTGGCTAGTTGACTTAAGTTTCAGGTAGTCCGCATGAGTTTTGAATTGAATTTGATGAACTGACCAATTTTTTTCAGCACCCCTGCCTTAGTTTGTTTATTGAAATCTTGAAGTCGTCATTATAACGGATGTGAGTTGTTATTTTGTTTTGTTTTGTTATCGTTTTTCATCTGCTGAATTGAAATAGGTCAGGTGCTAAAGCTGTGTATCAATGTGTGACAATTTGGTCTCTGTTGTGTTCAACTTTTATCAAGCCTTCTTGTTTGACGTGAACGTACTCGCACCTTAACATTGTAATAAAGTGTTCACATCTAACAGTTCTGTCAAGCAAGTTTTAAGTTCTGCAACATTTCACAGCAAACTGTTTTGTTTTTCATCAAGTTCTTATTCCTGGATGTATTGACATATTATACTTTTGACTTGCTAGGATTTCTTTCTTCATTTTCCTTGACCAGTGTTATGTGTGTGTATTGATATTTAAATATACGTATTGATCATTAAATCTGATTGTACATGTCGATGTGTGTTGTGATTTTTCTATGTTCAGTCTATTATTTCTCTCTTGCTATCAAAATATTTACCTATAAAGGGTACAGTGAAAGCCCCAGTTGAAAACCTGTCTTGCCTTTGTAGGCATGACAAATTAACTGTGGCAACAGTTCCCCCCGTTGGAGTGCCGGGGGTTTCAGTATAAATAGTATCCCCACTTTCTGGAAATTTAGTGCTTTAAATTCCCACTGTCGCTGTCTTTCTCATTTGCTCTTTCCCATTCACGATCTGTCCTACCACTCTGCTATACTATCTTCTTCTTCGCTAGATCAATGACCTACCTTTTTTCTTGAAAACTCTTCCTGGACAAGACTCCTTGTTTGTGTATGAGGTCTGTTGGATCAGCTTGGGAGTGTTGGACGCTTTCTGCCGGGTGGTCACTAGGGCTTCCTATGAATGTACTATTTAGCACTATAGGCATTTTATATGTATGTTTTTTGTTGATGATTTATAATGATGTTTGTATTCTATTTTGTTTTTGTAATCGGGGAGTTCGCGTAGTTGATTTCAACCCTCAGCCGTCCCTCGCGTGGGATGTCTTTATTGTAAAGTGACTGGCCGGTGGAGGGCATTCAATTTTCCCACTGGGGTTGTTTCAACAGATCTTTTATGCGGATCGGGGGTTGTCCGGTCCTGATTTGGCTCGGAAGAGTCCGCTGGACCTAAAGCAATAATAAATCAATCAATCAATCAATCAATCAAAATATTTTTCTGAAGAGTCCGCTGGACCTAAAGCAACAATTATGTAATGTAATGTAATGTAATGATTGCTATGAACTACACATTGCTATGAGGTTGCTGAACCATCAGCCTCATCAGCCATCCCAGCAGAGTCCTCCTGAAAATAGTACTGAACAGGTTGAAACCCCAAGCTGAACAAATCATAGCTGAAAAACAGGTAGGATTCATGGCGGGGCGAGGTGCCACTGGACAGATTTTCAACCTCGGAATAATCTGCGAGAAATACCTACAGCACCAACGGCATCTATATCATGAGTTTGTAGACATCAAGGAAGCGTTTGACCGAGTCTGGCGTGCAGCTCTGTGGGCAACCATGAGAGTGTACAGCGTCAGCCCTGGAATTACTGGGGTCATCGGGGGCCTGTGTGACAGGGCTGCCAGTGCAGTCCTCCATGGCAGCGCCATCGGGAACTGGTTCAGAACAACAATTAGTGTGCGTCATGATGCCTACTCTCTCCAACACTCTTCAACATCTTCCTAGAGCGCGTCCTGTCAGATGCCCTTATAGACCATGAGGGCACGGTCATCATGGGGGGTAGAGAAATCTCAGACCTCCGTTTTGCGGATGACATCGATGGATTAGCTGGAGGGGAGCGAGAACTTAAACAGCTTGTACGGAGGTGTGACACCACCCCCAGAGCATATATGGAATGGAGATAGGTGCAGAGAGGACCAGAGTGATGACCAGCAATACCAAGGGCATCAAAGTCCAAGGCCAATCCCTCAACACAGTGCATGGCTTCAGATATTTGGGAGCCATTGTGTCGGACGGTGTGTCCCGACGGGAGGTCCTCTCCAGGATCACGCAAGCAGCTGCTGCCCTGGCAGGGTTGGGGCCCATTTGGAAAGACAGAACCATCGGTCTACATTGTCATCTCCGTCTTCCTGTGCCCTTGCGAGGCATGGACCCTCGCAGTAGACTTGCAGCGAAGAATGCAAAGCATGGAGATGCGGTGTTATGGAGGACTTCTGGGCATTTCCTGTGCTCAGCGTGTCGCCGGTGGCGGGGTCCGACGGGCCGTCGTACGGGCCGTTGGGCAGCGCGATGGCGTGCTCACGGTGGTGGGGAAACGGAGACTCCGGTGGTGTGGCCTCGTCGCCAGGACGTCGGGCATTGTGGGGCACAGTGCGGAAAAGGGGAGGGGGGGGGGGAGAGTTGCAGAGGGGGAGGTGGAAGGACAACATTCGAGAGGTGACTGGTTTGAAACTGAACGAAGTCATGAGGGCTGCTGAGAACAGAGAAAGATGGAGTACGCTGGTTAAACGATCATCTGTGGTGCCCCAACGACCTCTGAGTAATGGGATAGGATATGATAGGATAGATAAAACTCTTTGGAAGTCGATGAGCATTTGTACACTTACTACTACTACTACTACTACTACTACTACTACTACTACTACTCCTACTCCTACTCCTACTCCTCCTCCTCCTTCTCCTCATAATCAAAGATTTGAAAAGCATAATTATATATCTCACACATGAAAAGTGATTCGAGGCGCACACAAATGTATACTAATGAAAAAAATCTAAAGTGAAAGGGAAGTCAATACACACATTCATATAGGATTCGTTAATAATAGTAATTTAAATCTGCTAAATGATGACGACAACAATTATAATAGTGGTATGCTAGTGTTCATGCTGATCGCGATTTTATGATCAGCTAAAAAGTAACATCAAAGTTCGTTTTACGACATCGAAGCAGAATGAGTCGATGGGTTGTTAAATATGGGACATAACTGCACAAAACCTTATTTGGTATAGCTGTTGCATATTTAACTCCCTTTGATCGTAAAGCTGACAATTCTTTAATGAACTTCTGAAATTGATTTTTGTTTCTCCCTTTGCACACTACTAGTTGCTTTATTTTTAACTTCAAGGAATAAGGAAAATGTGGGTGGGGATGTAAGAATTAAAAATATCAACCAACAAGTGAAAACATGAGACGGGCTTTTGTTCTTGGGTGCTTCACCGAGTGCTCGAGGGCCAGCTGGCCATCAATGAAAGCGCGTGTTTTTTCCAGTCACGTGACTGCCGACACATTGTGCGCGCGGAGACACGGAGTTTTGCTAGTTGATGGTGCGGTGTTCTTTGTGCCATGGGGTTGCTGCTTAGTTTATGGGATTATTTTGACAACGGAAAGGTATGTTTTGTGTATATTTATCAATTTTAATAACGTCTGAGTGTGTCGTTGTGGTTTGGTTGCATGCAGATCAATCGGCATGCGTTGCTTTTATTGTGTGGTACCTCGAGGAACCACTCTGCACCTTGTTTCCCCTCGTACTCATGGGTGGTTCAGAACTTGTGCCGCCCGTTGTAGTTGTTGGGTGCCTCTATACTGCAAAAGCCCTGCCCCTCGCAGGGTTGAGAATGTGACTGAACGTTTGTATTTGAACGCCTCCGCTAGGCTTTCAACATGGCGGTACCTCAGGAAGCGGTAAGAGGGTACCTTTAAATTTAAATGCGTGGACGGTCGAGTATTTTGCATAATCTGGGTTACACGTTCCTGTGCATGTGGATGGACAAGTGATGTGAGACACGATATAATGTGGTAAGGTTGTGGCGGTGATGCAGTTTGGAGTATTTATGGTCATCACGTTGGGCTGTTTATAAACAACGTGATTCACCCGTGGTGACCCTCCATAGCTAAACCACTGGATACCAGTGCTTAGTGTGTAGATGGTCAGCGCATTGTGTTTATCTTACATTGTGGTGGGTCCTTCTAAACAATACAGGAAGTTTGAGTGATTATGCATACAGTTTATAGAACATGTACTTCTCTCTCTCTCTGCTAGGGTGATTCCCTGTATTCAAATTGGACAAACGCCTAGTTTACAGGTGGTCATTGTGTAGTGTTATGTAAGGTACATGGTATGCCTTACTACTAGGTCGGAAGTATGTAGTAAACGCCCGATACTACAAGTGGACCATTGATTGAAGGCGTTACACAATTTATCGTAACAGACCTCGCTAATGTGTTTACAAAAGACGGTCAGTGTAGAGCCTAGTTTGTTGTAGTTGTACATTTTTTAATCTAAGGTGTATGTTACAAGTAGATTCTTGTCATCAGGGAATTATGCGGTTCTTTAAAGTGTATTCGAATTCATAAAAAAATTTTTTACTCTACTTCCAGTTCCACTCAGGTATTTCATGACTTAATTCAGCCTCCTATTAATTTAAGGATATGTATATTCAGTAATTGCCATGTACCTTTTAAAATTCATTTGTTAAGAATGTGGAACCCAACTATGTTTAAGTTTTTAATAATAATAAATAATAATAATAATAAATTGCATTTATACAACACATTTTTCATTAGAATAACAACTCAATACGCTTACACACATCATCCGTACGCATTATCACAACATTCGCACTACATCATGTACAGCATCATTGAGAAAGTATTATTACTGTTCATACTATTTACACAGAAAACGCCTTGCTATAGTAATAATAATATAATATAATAATTATAATAGAATTATAAAGAGCACATATTTCACAGAAAAAATTTTATGAATCAGATTCAGAATTTTTGTTTAGAATAGTGAATCTGTTAATGTGTTATTTTTCCTAAAAACTACACTCAACCGACAGTTTAGTAATTATGATTATCTATTACACATAGTGTTATCTCAAGAAGCAGGCTGAGTGTTGTCATTTTAACATTGATGATAGTTTTGTTTGAAGATTTTGTCTCATTAAAATCAATCTTGATGCTTATTTATTTAATTAAAATCAATCTTGATGTTTATTATTTTATTATTTATTTTGTGTTTTAAATTTTTTTAAATTTAATACTTAATAGACACAATTTTCTTTTGAACTGGCTGTTATAATATTTTACACTATAAAGGTTTTAGGAATAATTGGTAAGTTCTAGAGTTTTACCTGTGCTTGGATGGAGTACCTATAAAGGGCGAAAAGACAACTAAAGACAACTAAAGACAGCTAAAGACAACTAAAGACAGCTAAAGACTACTAAAGACAACTAAAGACAGCTAAAGACTACTAAAGACAACTAAAGACAGCTAAAGACTACTAAAGACAGCTAAAGACAACTAAAGACAGCTAAAGACTACTAAAGACAACTAAAGACAACTAAAAACCGGTACCTATAAAGGGCGAAGAGACGGCTAAAGACACCTATTTATAGACAACTAAAGACAACTAACCCTAACCCTATAAACAACAATAGCCTCAGTTTCGAATCGGACATTGCATTTTCATTAAATCCGACTACACAATCACCCAGAACAGCTTTCACGTTGTATCTAAATCAATTATCTTATATAATATACTTGAAAAATATTATTGTTATTTTTTTTAATCCGTTGTACTTTCTACGCGGCAACAAATTTCTGCCATAGCCAATGTCTTTCAAAGATGGCAGGTGTTTTTGGGCTCTTTAAGTTGTTTGTAGCCTTGTATACCCTCTAAAATTTGGTGTCTTTAGCCGTCTTCAGTTGTCTTTAGTTGTCTTTAGGGGTACCTATAAAGGGCGAAAAGACAACTAAAGACAACTTTTAGTTGTCTTTAGTTGTCTATGCATAGGTGTCTTTAGCTGTCTTTAGTTGTCTTTAGCCGTCTTTAGTTGTCTTTAGCTGTCTTTAGTTGTCTTTTCGCCCTTTATACGTACCGCTTGGATGTTCCTGTGTGTTTTATTCTTTTTCTCTTTGACTGAATGGCTTTTTAAGTTAATATATTCTGTTTATTTTCAGAAAATACAGTCCAAGATGCCTGGTACCTTTAGTAATAGTGTGAAGCTGTGTTACTGCCATTAGCTTGAAAAAGCACCAGTGTGAGTGGATTATTACAAAACCAGCATGATGGATGCCATGTACCACTGTACCAAGATAAATCTGTCAGATCTGAACCCACTTCTTATGTGTGCGCTGTGTGGGGGTTATTTCATCGATGCCACCACAATCATTGAATGTCTGCATTCATGTAAGTATTGTTATATTATTACAATATAACTTTAATAATTACTTTTTAATGTTTTATTATTTGTTTTTAATCTTAACAGCTTTTTACCTTTTACTTTAGATTTAAATGATCATGATGACTAAATTTCTCTCTTCTGAGTTCTGTGTTAGGAATATAGTATTTTTGATAATAATAATACATGTTTGTTGCTATATAATTTGTGCATGCTTGCGTGTATGTGTGGTTTGGGGGTGGGGGGGGTTGCTGTACAGAAGTTGTTTTGATATAGAGAAAGTAAAATGTATTTCTCCAGTCTGGATGTCATTTCAGTTCATTATTTATAGATTTCTTCTTCTTCTTGGTTTTGGGCAGCTAACTTCTTCCTGATTCTTTTGAAGAAACTTACTCAGTTACTGACTTAGTTTGGGAGTGAGGAAGGGAAGAGTTGCTATCTTTCTATTACTCCAGAATAGGGAATGTAATTGGATGGTGGATGAAGGTGAGAGGGTGATGTGGAGTATAGTGTACAAAATTTGCTTGTGGAAGGGGGTCAGAGGATGGAGGTTAAGACAATGTTTAACACTAAGACACATATATTTTCTGGAAATACTGTGAAATAGTTAGGAATCAGAACAAGCCAAAAGCTGGTCTTTTGCATGCCATATCTCAAGATCCACTGAGCAGGTTTTGATGAAGCTTCACAGGAACAGTACCTAGGTTAGTGGCCAGCATCCTGTGTCCTTATATTTCATATGCTTCTAAAGTCAAGGTTGCTGAGGTCAAATCTTTGCTAAACGGTGGCACTTTTTGCTTTTATTTGTCTCCAAAACAACCAAAAATGATTTAGACGATTTTTAGTATAGAGTAACTTACTTCAAGTTCAACTCATGGCCAATTATTCTGTGGCAGTTTGTCCATCAGTTGCTCAGTATGTAAGTCAGTACTTCACTTGTTTTTGTTGGATGCTCAAATTATTCAACTTTATTTTTACTCCGATACTTAAAGTTTAACAACAGTACTCTGCCTTTTAAAGCATTCATTTCCTATTTTATTTGCATCATTTGCATTACATGATTATGATGTATCTCAAAATTTTATGGACAGTACTATTTGATAATTTATAGGGCGCTGATAGTTTAGATAGTGGGCAATCAGTCTGTTGGTACTGTTAAAACTGCTTATAGTGTTATAGTTATTTCGTATTGCTCCGTGTTTTATTGTTCAATAAAAATTAGTAAAGTCTTTTATTCTGTGAGTGTTTGTGTTGAGGTGGCACAGTGGGTAAGTCGCCGGTTTCGTATGACAATTGGATTATGGAGATATTTATAAAAAAAAACATCCTTTATTATTGGCAACAATTGCACAAGAGTATATCATTTGTATTCTCAAAATTCGTTACAAATATATACTGATGGATCAGTTTTAGAAAACTGAAATATTGGAGCAGCATTTTATATTCCTGATTTTAAAATATCCCGACAATATTTTTTACAGAAAGGTAGTACGATTTTTACAGCTGAACTAATTGCAATTTTAATGAGTCTATCTTTTATAACTGATTTTACTAGTATTCCTTTAAAAATTGCAATATTTTCTGATTCAAAATCAGCTTTATCGGCTTTGTCATCTTGGTTTAGTAAGGAGTGACAGGAACTGTTAACAGAAATAAAGCTTTTATGTCAAATCATTACCAGGGGATCGGATATTTCATTAATTTGGATACCTAGTCATTTAAATATATTAGGAAATGTCATTGTTGACCATTTAGCAAAGAGTGCTGCATCTTCGGACGAATCCATTAAATTATTTGTCAACCTTACAACAAATGAAATTAATAATCAAATAAAACGATGTGCTTGGAATCAATGGAATGAGAAATACAAGCAAGAGGTCATTGAAAAACATTAATTGGATAATTCACCCGTAGCAAATAACGTTATATCTATTTCAAAATCTTTTTATATTAACAGTTTATTTCACAGACTAAGGCTAAATGCTTGGCATGCTCGTTTCATAAATCCTCCAGTTCTTTGTAATTGTGGTATATTTTTTAATGTAAATCACTTAATATTTGAATGTCAACAAAATTATAACCATTTTCAGCCTTTACTCATTAGATTAAATAAATTAAAGCTACCTATGTCAATCTCAAGTATTGTATATCCAGAAGATCATTCTGATTGGTCATTGAGCTTAATGCTCATAGATTTACTTAGAAGTCATGAATTATTCAATTTTTTCTAAATATCTTCTAACAATTAGTTTAGTAATTGTCTGTTTATTCTTTGTACCTAATTTATTTAATTAAGCATTCTTAGTTTCAATAATTATATGTTATTTATTTATTTATTTATTTTTGGATGGAAGGTAGGGAGGGTGGGGGGGAATTATTTATGAATTTGAATTTGTTTTAGTTTTGATTGATTATTTTATCATTTTTCTTTTAGTTTGTTTATGGGGTGTGCGGGGGGAGGGAGAGTTGGGGGGTGGGATGGAACGGGGGGAGGGGGGTAAGGGCCTGGAGGCCGAACTTCAACTTTCTGTAAGACGCAAAATAACATTTATAACTAAGTACTTCGTTCTTCACAGGTGAAGTTGAAAGTTTTTATGTTTTTTTTTTTTGTTTTTTTTTTTCCTTTGTGTGTTTCTTAATCAATGATTGTTACAAGGGAATGAATGTATGTTGTTAAAAGTGTATGTGTATGTTAGTAGTATGATGATTTCTATAGTTTGATTAATTACTTAATTTTGAAAATATCTATGATGTGCGCATGTTAGATTTTGTAAATTGTTTATGTTACATCAGTACAACTTATGTTAATCTGATGAATAAAAATTGATGCAACAACAACAACAACCTATGACAAAGGTTGTGGATTTCGATTCCCGCAGGGACAAACTTTTGTGACTTTGGTACGAACTATTCAGGTCACCATTGGTTTTCTCCGGGTACCCGGTTATTGGATTCATTCACTCTAAAATTTTAAAACTAAACATTTTGTTTCCTCTCCGTCTACTAATAGCGATTTCCCTGCCTTTACACCACATGTTTAACTTAATGATAGATGTGTTTGTTGCAGTGTTACCGATTACGCACAGTAGTGCGTCAATTACGCACAAAATATGAAAAATGACGCAGACAAATTTGCATGTGTGCGTCCTGTGGACGCACGAATTTTTTTCGAATCGCTGAAATCAAAATTATGACCAATGAGTGGCGAACTAATTCACGGCATAATCAGAATGAAAACCCAACTGAGACTGCCAATGCAGACGATTGAAGATTGTGTCGGGGGTTGTCGTCCTAAAAAATCGCATGCGCGCGTATTGTAAACTTCCTCCAAGCAATCCATTCACTGAACAGAAGAAATCTTCGTGAATCCATTCTTTGATTCTATCATACACGATCATGTCACTTCTGACTTGGTTGACTGGGCCCAAAACCCGTTCATCCACAGCAACATCAAGTACAGATCCTGTCATTATTGAAAATACGGAACTCCAAAGCAAGGATAAACAAATAAATGATGAAACTCAAACTGAAGTAAAGCGTCCAAAGAAACATGTTTTAATTTTTTTTAATTTTATATGATTATGATAACTAATGTGACGCTTTAAAAGAGTTTAAAAAAAAAAGAAGTAAAAAAGTTAGGCTTGGACTTGTTTTTACATTTCTTTTTCCGATTTGGGGACTCTCAAAATTTGCACAAGGACTCTTAAAATTTTATACCTGGGAGTCCCAAGGACTCTCATTTTTTGTGTGTGGAGGGAACACTGTTGTTGTGTGTGTGAGAGTGGGTGATACATGTTAGCGTGTACAGATCGCCGCGCTTTGAGCCTGATTGGTAATTCGGGGAAAACGACATATGTAGCATCCAGTATTATTGCTATTTGTATTAGTATTACCACAGACTATCCTATCCCGTACCTCGGAGGTCGTAGGGTCACCACAGATGATCGTTTAACCAGCGTACTCCATCTTTCCCTGTCTTCAGCAACCCTGATGCAGTGATTGTTTCGCTCAGTCAGTGTCAAACCAGTCCATTCTCGAATGTTGTCCTCCCACCTCTTTTTCGGTCTCCCTCTTCTTCTATCTCCTTGCACTGTGCCTTGCAGGATGGTCTTTGCAAGACCTGATGATCTGGTGACGTGGCCATACCATCGGAGTTTCTGTTTTTTCACCACTGTGAGCAGGTCATCGTGTTGTCCAATGGCTTGTGTGATGGTCTGTCGGGTCGGGTCGTTGGTGATGTGCTGGGTATATGAAATGCCCAGAAGTCTTCTGTAGCACCTCATCTCCATGTTTTGTATTCTTCATTGGAGCTCTGCTGTGAGGGTCCATGTTTCGCAAGCATATAGGAAAATGGAGATGACAAGGGAGCACAGCAGCCTTACCTTGGAATGTAGACTGATGGTCCTGTCTTTCCAAATTGGCTTCAACCTCGCCAGGGCAGCAGTTGTTTGTGCGATCTTGGAGAGGACATCCTGTCGGGACCCATTGTCTGATACAATGGCTCCTAAATATTTGAAGCTATGCACTGTGTTGAGGGATTGGCCTTGGACTTTGATGGATTGGCTGGAGAGGAACAAGAACTTGAACAGCTGGTACAGAGGCTTGACACCACCTCCAGAGCCTATGGAATGGAAATAAGTGCAGAGAAGACCAAAATGATGACCAACAACACGAATGGCATCAACACGGACCACAGACTATACCCAGAAGGAAAACTTCTGTATAATGCTTACAAGCCACTTTTATGGCTTACCTCCCTTGCGAATGGGTTGATCGCTGTAGCAGGCACTACTAGAGAACAATAGATCTGTTACTCTCTGATAGCATTTGTCACCCAAAACTGCTTACTTTTTGGAGATCCGAGCGTTAGTTTATGTATTATTACATTAATTGTTTATGCTGTTGTTATTTATCAACTATTACTATTATTAATTATTGTACTTTGTTTAATAGTAGTGTAAGAACCAGTCTATGCATGTTAATGAACCAATGTTTCTGCACTTCTGTAAGGCTGCTGCGCTGCAGGCCTATGGGACGATGATCAATAATAAGCCTAATTATGTTCAATGATTACTGGTGGTTTGTGTAGATGTGTAGTTTATAATTTCTATTTAATAATAATATATTTTTTAAGCACAAAACCAAACTAAAGTCTGCTCTGTGCGTTTACACGCACTGTAAACGCACACACATACACAAAAAAATATTTAAACAATATAAAAGCATTATGATAAAAACACATTGAACTTCATAAGAAATATAAAAAATTATGTATAAAATACCAACACACACACACATTCTATCAAATACATCAACGGTAAGAATACATAATAAAGCAACTATAAAAACATTTAAAAGTAAAAAAGCATTACACAGTAATACAATATATATATTTCAGTAGAAAAAAAAAATAACAACCAGTATTCAAAACCATACATTAAAATTTGGTTATATTTAATTTATATATAAACAAATATATGTAGAATAAGATTGAATGAATGTGGAGTTTAATATGTACACGAAGACTGAACGATCCGCTAAATAAATGAAAAACAAACATTAAGAAGCAGGTGAAGTTTATTGACTGAATATAGTTCTAATTATTTTTATATTCCTGACTTTCACTTGGATCTGTTGAGTTGATTTTATTTATTTTATTTTTTAAAATATTTTTGTTGTAATTTTGGTATGTGTGTGAGTGGGAACATTCAATCAAACCCCTTGGGGTCATGAGCAATCTTGCCACTGTAGATTGTTCAAACCTATAAAGGGAACAGTGAAAGCCACAGTTGAAAACCTGTCTTTCCTTTATAGGCAAGACAGATTTACTGCGGCAACAGTACCCCCGTTGGAGTGCCGGGGGTTTTCAGTATAAATAGTATCCCCACTTTATGGAAATTTAGTGCTTTAAATTCCCACTGTCGCTGTCTTCCTCATTTACTCTTTCCTATTCCTGCTCTGTCCTTCACTCTGCTATACTATCTTCTTCTTCGCTAGATCAATGACCTACCTTTTTTCTTGAAAACTCTTCATGGACAAGACTCCTTGTTTGTGTATACCCCTTGGGGTCATGAGCAATCTTGCCACTGTAGATTGTTCTAACCTATAAAGGGTACAGTGAAAGCCCCAGTTGAAAACCTGTCTTGCCTTTGTAGGCATGACAAATTAACTGCGGCAACAGTTCCCCCCGTTGGAGTGCCGGGGGTTTCAGTATAAATAGTATCCCCACTTTCTGGAAATTTAGTGCTTTAAATTCCCACTGTCGCTGTCTTCCTCATTTGCTCTTTCCCATTCCCGATCTGTCCTACCACTCTGCTATACTATCTTCTTCTTCGCTAGATCAATGACCTACCTTTTTTCTTGAAAACTCTTCCTGGACAAGACTCCTTGTTTGTGTATGAGGTCTGTTGGATCAGCTTGGGAGTGTTGGACGCTTTCTGCCGGGTGGTCACTAGGGCTTCCTATGAATGTACTATTTAGCACTATAGGCATTTTATATGTATGTTTTTTGTTGATGATTTATAATGATGTTTGTATTCTATTTTGTTTTTGTAATCGGGGAGTTCGCGTAGTTGAGGTCAACCCTCAGCCGTCCCCCGCATGGGATGTCTTTATTGTAAAGTGACTGGCCGGTGGAGGGCATTCAATTTTCCCACTAGGGTTGTTTCAACAGATCATTTATGCGGATCGGGGGTTGTCCGGTCCTGATTTGGCTCGGAAGAGTCCGCTGGACCTAAAGCAATAATAAATCAATCAATCATGTTTGTGTATGAGGTCTGTTGGATCAGCTTGGGAGTGTTGGACGCTTTCTGCCGGGTGGTCACTCGGGCTTCCTATGATTGTACTATTTAGCACTATAGGCATTTTATATGTATGTGTTTGGTTAATGATTTATAATGATGTTTGTATTCTATTTTGTTTTTGTAACCGGGGTGTTCGCGTAGTTGAGGTCAACCCTCAGCCGTCCCCCGCGTGGGATGTCTTTATTGTAAAGTGACTGGCCGGTGGAGGGCATTCAATTTTCCCACTGGGGTTGTTTCAGCAGATCTTTTATGCGGATCGGGGGTTGTCCGGTCCTGATTTGGCTCGGAAGAGTCCGCTGGACCTAAAGCAACAATAAATCAATCAATCAATCAACATTCAATCAAAAAGAGCAATAGTATAATTCAACAACACAAGGAACCACGAAACGCATAAAAAGAAAAAGAAGGAAAGTGGGAGAGAAAAAAAAGAGATATTAAGAAGAAAAAATATTATTTTATAAAACGCAAAACCAAACTAAACTCTGCTTTAAGTGCTCACATGCATACACATACATTCACAATAATAAATATTTAAGCAGTGTTAAACAAAAATCATGATGTTAAAATGATGGTAGCGAATGTGAGGAGAAAAACAGAAAAAGGTGGGATAAAAGCAGAGATTGTTGGAGAGTGAAGCTCTTAGCATCATGTTCAATAAAATGTACACAACAAAGTTCAACCAACTATAGAATGAATGTGGCAATGTGAATTTTAATAGAATAATCAACAAAAGTTAAAGTACTTAATAATTATGAATTATATAACATACAATTTTATTCAAGTGGTCTCAAACTAAGCTATTTTAGGCTTGAATACAATGAGTAAACATAGGATTTACATTTTTCATGTTTGTGCTTTGCTATATTTTGGATCACAAACACCATCCTTTTGTGTTTTGGGGAAAACTGCATGAAGTAGCAACGCCTACATTTTTATTCATTTTAAAAAAATTACAAATCTGGCCATTTTTGTTTTAACAAATTACTGCAAAAAGGAATTATAAAAACTGTCAAAGGAGTTAATCCAAATTTTTTCTTGTGTGCGTAGGCTTTTTGTACAGATAAAATATTTTGCAAATAGCATTGAATTATATGTAATTGGTCAAGCAGATAATGAAATAGAGTTCTATTTGCAATTGAACATGTACACATTGCTGCGGTGCCACCCAGTGATTCTCTCTTGCTCTGCGCTTCACTTTTACAGCTGCCACTATGACCCCTAATCAACCCATTTGCAAGGGATGCAACTCTTGTTAAAAAATAAAAGAAACGCAAAATGACGGGAGTTTTCCGTCTGGATATAGGCTGTGATATTATGCTTGTGAGCGCTTTGAGCTTTTAGTTTTGAATGGCGATTTAAAAAGATTATTGTTGTTGTTATTATTATTATTATCTTTATTTTTATCCCCTGTAACTTTGTAAGGATGCCAGGGGTTTCTATTAAATAATAATATGCCCACTTTCTGGAAATTTAGTGCTTTAAATTCCCACCGTCGCACTGTTCTTTTTCATACCTACTTTGTTCTATCAATCTACTATACTATCTTCTTCTTCGATAGACCAGTCACCTAACTTTTTTCTTGAAAGCTCTTCCAGGACAAAACTGCTCCTTTTTGTGTGAGGTCTGTTGTGTCAGCTTGGGAATATTGGACGCTTTCTGCCAAATGGTCACTAGGTCTTCCATATGAATTTGATATTATTTAGCAATGTAGGAATTTTTATATATACATGTATACATGTGTTTTGTTGATATCTTATGTTTGTATTCTATTTTGTTTTTGTAAATGGGGGTTTGATAAATCAGAGTATAGCCTGCGTCCCCTGCATGGGATGCCTTTATTGTAAAGTGACCGGCTGGTGGAGTGCCTTCAGTGTTATCATTAGGGTTGTTTCAGCAGATCTTTTATGTGAATCAGGGGTGAGTCCTCTTTCAGCCAAGTTATGGTCTTGATTTTGTAGTCCTGATTCTGCTCATTGCAGTCCGCTGGACCCTGTCAGCAATGAATAACTGTTTATCCCGTTTATCTTCATTTTGGTTCTTAGTATAAAACAGACAGAACAGGTCCACGAACATAAATACTTTTGAAAATGCTTGTTTTCACTTTCAGCCATGCATTTATATGAATATCTGGAAATACATTTGAATTTCTTTTCATCCTGTTAATCTTATGATCCGTGGTATGCCTTTGTGTGCAGTCTGCAAGGCATGTATTGTGCGCTACCTGGAGTCCAGCAAATATTGCCCCATCTGTGATGTGCAGGTTCACAAAACGCGCCCTCTGCTCAACATCAGGTCAGTCTCCAGTTTTCATTGTTCAAGGACCCCCAGATCACACATTTCATGGTCACTGAGCCCCTTTCAAATTCACAGTGAGCGTTGCCTCACCTGAAAAAGGGCAAGGTTTAAGCCCTAAAATAAAATCTTTCAAAAATTACTTGTTTGATATAAATCTATAAATTCATTTGTTTATGCCTAGCAAGTAGAATCCAGGTTGATTCTAAAAGCAGCAATGCTGCAAAAATGTGTGTATTGGTTAGTGCAACAATTACCCTTATTCATCCTTTAATGTGACAACATTGGTCATTGCAATTTCCCCAATAAACTCAGTGTCACACATAAAAATAAAACAAAATATCACTGCAACCCTGGAGCTTAAGAAAATATTATGGAGAGTATATATTTTTAAATAAGTGATTTGAACTGCTATCTGAATTGGGTCTTCTTTGCTTTTTTGTTTTTGTTTTTCTGGTTATAACGTTATGCACACTCTACAAGACTAAAACATCATCACTATCTCCATCACTATTATGTACAAAAATGGGCCAATATTTGTTATCTTTTTGTTTCTTCCAGATTTGGTTTCTTATATTTATAAATTGGATTCAAAGATGAAACAGTTTTTGAGAATTATAAACAAAGAACTTTCTTATGCTATCCTATCCTGTAGCTCAGAGGTCATAGGGGCACCACCGATGATTGTTTAACAAGCGCACTCCATCTTTCCCTGTCCTCAGCAACCCTCATGGTCTCGCTCAGTGTCAAACCAGTCCATTCTCGAATGTTGTCCTCCCACCTCTTTTCCTGTCTCCCTCTTCTTCTACCTCCTTGCACCGTGCCTTGCAGGATGGTCTTTGCAAGGCCTGATGATTTGGTGACATGGCCATACCATCGGGGTTTCCGTTTCTTCACCGCTTGAGCAGGTCATTGTGTTGTCCAATGGCTTGTGTGATGGTCTGTTGAACTTCGTTGTTGGTGATGTGCTGGATAGGAAAAGCCCATTATTATTATTATTTTCATTTTATATTATATTATAATAATAATGGTATTTATATAGCGCTTTTTCCTGATGACATCAGTTCAAAGCGTAGTTCTCACACTTAATCAGTTAATGCTAACATAGAAATACATACGAAAAGAAGTGAAACAAAAACAAGACACTATTATGCATTGACATAATACAAACATAAAAAAATAATATTTACAAGTAAAATATAAAAGACAAGGGAGGGAGTGAGATGAGCAAAGCAGCTAATTAGTGAGTGGAGTTAGTGGTGCGTTATGATGGCAGTGGCCCAAATCAGAAAAGAAGGAATGATGCTGGTGATGGGAGACGAGATCAGACATTTTTAAGGACGAGATGAGTTTTTAAGTTGGACTTGAAAGTGGTTATGTTCGCAGATCTGCGAAGAGAGAGGAAGATAGTTCCAAGTTGAATGACCAAGCACTAAGAAGGATCAACAGCCTGCAGAGGAGAGTTTGTAGCGAGGTATTTGTTGCATGGGGATGTCGGAAGAAGAACAAAGAAGTGAATGTTCTGGGTGAGGTAGGAAAGTGCTAATCCATGGACGCACTTGTAACAGAAAGTAATTTTGTATGTAATCTTCTCAGATACAGGAAGCCAGTGGAGGGATGTAGGAGTGGTATGATATGATCGGATTTTTTTCTAATTGAGAACCAGACAACCAGCCGAGTTCTGAACACGTTGGAGAAGATGAACAGAAGAGGAAAGAAGTCCAGGCATAAAAGAGTTACATTAGTCTACACATGACAGAACAAGAGAGGAAATGTGCTGTAGCGTCAGTGGTCAGATGCTTGCGGACAAGGCCTATTTTACGGAGCTGAAAGTTGCATGTTTAATAGATTTTGCGGATGAATTCTGACATAGAGAGGGTGTTGTCAAGGATGACACTAAGGTTTTTGACAGAATATAACAAAGGAATAGTGGTTTGGCCAAGAGTGACAGTGTCTACATGGGAAGAAGACAGATTGTGTTTGGTACCTGTGAGCATAACTTCAGTTTTGTTAGCATTGAGCTGGAGCTTGTAGGCAGTCATCCAATTAGAAATGTTTTCAAAGCAGTCAGAAGTTTGTCAGAATAAATGGAAGGTTTTGAGAAGTGTCACTATTTTTTAACTGTGTATTGTCTGCATAGAAATGGTGGAAAGTGTCATAGTTTTGGATGATCTGCAACAGAGGAAATGTGTAAATGGTGAATAGAACAGGGCCTAGAACTGACCACTGAGGAACACAGAAGACAGGTCTGGACGATTCAGAAAGATGGTTGTGAATGCAGACATATTGGAAATGATCAGAAAGGTATGAATGGAACAAGATTAGGGCATTGTCTTTATTCCAGAAGAGTTTTCAAGGTGCTGAAGGAAGATGGAATGATATGATCGATAGTGTCAAAATCGGCTGAGAGATCGAGAAGGGTCAACAATAGAGATTTTACCAGAGTCAGTGGCAGAGAGTCTTATCATCTTTGGTGGAAAAGTCGTAAATAAAACAACCAACCAACCAACCTTCTCCAGGAGTTTTGATTTTTAAAAAAGGGAGGTTAAAGACAGGGCTGTAGTTCTTCAAGTCTTCTGGATCAAGGTTTGATTTTTTTAGTAGTGGCCGCACAATGGCAGACTTGAAACAGGAGGGAATAGAACCTGAGTTTTTATTGCCACTATATGTGCCTTTTAAACATTTTTGATTGATAGTTTCTGCAAGCGATTTTGCTTTGTAGGGAAGTTGTATACATCAATCCATTTATACATTTCAGTCACCTGAGTTGTCAAGTAATGTGATAGTTTCTGTTTTAGATTTATAAAATTACAGTGTCAGCATATAATTTAAATTATGAGTAAAAGTTGAACTGTAAGCGTTTATGTTATTAGCTTTATAGTGATTATATTATATTATAAGAAAAAAAATATTGTAATGTAAAGATCGCAAGTAGTTTATTTTTGCTTGGTTTTGACATTGCAGGTCAGACAAAACCCTTCAGGACCTGGTGTACAAGCTTGTGCCAGGTTTATTTCAAGGTAAATTTTCTTATTTTATGATACTATTGTAAAGCAAATAATATATTTTTTTATTTTAAATTTTTTACATTTTCTTATTCAAGCGGACACAAATGCAGATTCAGTTTCTACTGTTTTAATAATGTTCTTTATATTAAGAGCTTTTACAAATATATGATATTTAAAATTATACATTAAATTATTAATGTTATACAATTTTATATATTGATTATTATCCTCAGCATTTAATTTAAGTTTTATCATAATTACAGAATGTCGTAATTGTACTGTTTTCGGTTTCTTTTCTTCTGCACTATTCTCAGTTTATTTGTAACAAAACCCCGTAGGCCCACTTGAGTGGTTATCTTTCTTATTTTATTTATAGAGTATTGTTTTATTTCTCTTAAACCCTTTCTCCTTGCTAAGATCTGTATTTCTGTGAATATTATTTTTTGGTTCTTGCTAGGTCTTCAAAGGTTCTCAATAAAATCAAAGTAGTGTATTGTGTTCAGCGGGAGATAATATAGTTTCCTATCATAACCGACATGCTACTAGATCTAGTTCTTTTGTCAGCTTTTCCATTTGGTTTAAGTTACTGTTACACGTTGCTTCTGTTGTTGCTGCTAAGTAGTCTATTCGTTTAAATTTCTTTAGCTTGATTGTTGCGTTGTTGTTGCTTCATTTACTTCTGCATTGTTTATTTTAGTTGGTTTTTAGCCTAGATGCATTAAAATGTAAACGGTGGTTAATACAAATTTTGCTGCACAGAGGAAATGCGGCGACGCCGTGAGTTTTTGAGTCACCACCCCAAGGCTTTGAAACCAAACATGGGTGAAGAAGAGAAAGGCTTGGCTCAATTAGTGTCTGCTCACGCCCTGCCTGAGGAGCAGATCTCTCTCATCTTACAGCAAGCTAGCACGTATGTAATAATTTACATTATGTACTTCTCTTCGACCCCCTAGTATTTCTTTTTCCGTTTTG
Organism: Oncomelania hupensis; assembly: GCA_036898135.1. Classification (NCBI taxonomy): domain Eukaryota; kingdom Metazoa; phylum Mollusca; class Gastropoda; order Littorinimorpha; family Pomatiopsidae; genus Oncomelania; species Oncomelania hupensis. Next base: position 113,322,863 of record CM072511.1, on the reverse strand, counting down.
GGATGCCCTACAAAATGGTTTGATTGATTTGATTCCCCCTTTCCTCATTATTTGATGACTTTAGGGATGTGAGGGGAGATATGCGATGTGGGGGGGGGGGGGGGGGGGGGGGGGGAGGGAGATGGGGATTGGTGAGTGGGTGAAGAGGGCGAGAAGAAGAGATCAAACCTCCTTTGTTTGTTTCTTGTGTGTGTGTAGTTTTTATTTTTTGCTTGTTGTATCCCACTTAACATTTTGGAGTTAATTTAGAATTAGGTATAGTTTTGCTTACAATAATGTTAGAAAAACAATAAGATCTTGAATCTTTAAGTTATTTATTGTCGTGATCTAAATGTTAGGCTATGTACTTACATATACTATTATTTCTTTATGTATATATTTGGAAATGTTTGCCTGACGGTTCCAAACCCTGTTTCTTCCAGCCCTTTGGGCAATCCTATTAATAGCTTACAGTGAAATATTATTTGTTATTTATTGTTTCCTTCTTTAATGCTACTTTTTTTTTAAATTTCTTGCAGTAACTTGAGCACTGTATATGGGTCACCTTTCCATTCTCCTAATTCCACCAAGGTAATTTTGTACTTTCATATTCCAATATAGGCCGTGTTGGGTTTGTTTATTTGTTTTTAAGTTTATTTACATTTGGGTAAATTAGTTCTTGCTTCCAAAATGGGGATCCACACTATTTCTCGAAAAGAAGACACTTATAGTTTCGCATGCCATGGATTCCTTTTTACAGTGTTTAAATTTATCTAAGCATGCATGTAATAAAGTGAAACTAAATTTGATTCAACTGCCTCTTTTTAAAAGAATTAATTTAATTGGATATTGATGCAAAATAAGTACATAATTTATGTCAGATTAGTAAATAAAGTACATTTTAAAAATATTGTCAGATGTGACGATTATTCAGTTTGTAAAGTTCTAAAATGGAGAGGATTATAGATGTGTGTGGGATCTAAGATCTTCCTAAATAAGTCTGATATTTTTCAACAAAGACAGAACAATTAGGACCATGACTGGGTTTAAAAGTAAACTGTATTTGAATATAAACATAGTTGGAATTATCCGATCTTCTCTTTATTGTCTGTTTTTAGTTGCTTAATGTGGATTGTTTGTTTTCCGCGCAGCCATCTGAAAGGCGCTACCTGCTGTGTCCGCCAGGGGTTAACGTGGGACATCTTAAAAAGTTCCTCAGGATGAAGTTCTCTCTACCACACCGCATGCAGGCGAGTACTGGTTTTGAGTTCGCCTCACCAATTAGTACACTTAAACTCAAAAAATTATTATATATATATACACCTTACCTTCACCCAGTACACTGTCTGACTTTTTAACTCTTAATAATTCATTGTTTATCTTTAACTTAAGCATCTCTCTGCGCTAAATCTGGTAAATGTTACTGTATGGAAGAGGTAGGTAAAGGTTATTAACGTACAAGTATTAATATAGTATTAAAGCACAAGCGACCTGATTTTCTAGCAGATTCAGAAGAGGAGTGACCAATGCACTGGCCTGAGAGGGTAGAGAGAGATGTTACCGTAAGGACACGCAACGACGAAGTTAAGAATGTATCGTTATGTCTTCCCTTTCTCTTTGTAATAATTCTACAAAGTCCAAATGTGTTCCTTCTCGCCAAAAGAAATCTATTTAATTTTTCTTAAAATAAAATAAAATCGTTAGACTTCAAAACTGCGCCATACAGAATGTATTTAATTGTATTTTCTCCTTTTTCTCCCACAGGTTGACATTTTCTACTGCCAGAGGGATGAACCTATCAGTGACGACTCTACTCTGCTCGACATTGCCTTTGTCTACTCTTACAATAGGGTAAGTACTTGTTATGATGGGGGTCAGCTAACCTGAACAAAAGTGCCACTTAATTATGTTCAGTGTTATGTACCTTCCTATATTACTTACTAGATCGTTTCTCGAGTTTGGCTTTCGTAGTTAAGCTACCAAGCTACCAAAAACATTCCTTTAGTAAACGAATTAGATGTCATTGCTCAAAACAGATATTATTGTTTCTGATGTGTGTGTGTGTTTTTTTATATTTTTTATTTCCCGCTTTGGTTGTATTCTGAAATGATTGCCGTGGGTGTAAAATACTAATTTCTTCTTATGCCGTTTGTTTATGTCCCTTGGTGTTAGAATTTTGAATTAGCTGGTCATTTGATTGGATTCTGTGATGATTATTGTAAAAATATAACAATTTGTATATTTTGAACAGATGTTAATTTCCTCAATTTAATGTTAGACTATATTACTTGTAATTTGTCAGCAGCATAGAGAAAACGAGCTAGGGTGTAGAAAATTATGTGAATTGGCACTTTTGGTCTATGTCACAGGCATGACTACCCGTACGGAATTTCCGTATTTTTTCCGGAAATTTGAAAAACTCGGCAAGCGCTACGGAAAATACGGATACTTGTTTCACGGTTTGGAAATACAAAAAAACTACATTTGGAAAAATATCGAATTCGTTGGCCTGTGGTAATGCACCGCGTGACCTTTTTCCGAAGATGGCCGAACCCGGTTCAATGCCGCAATGCGATTCGTAGCATCGAAGTTTCCGGTAGAGGAACCGAAGTTTGCCGAACCAGTTTTTGCACAGTCGCAGTAAAGATCGGTGCTCGTGAGGCAGAATTCAAAACATGGCGTCCAAACAAATGGCTAAGCAAAGTGATTGTGAATCTGAATCTTCAAAGAAACCGCGCAAGGGGCAGACATTTCTTGCCTCGTATTCGGAAAAGTGTCCTTTCGTTATTCGCTGCAGCACTGACTCAAAAATACGATTTGTGCCAAACAGTTTGACATCTCCGCCGGTGATATGAATAACATCAAGCGGCACGCGGTATACCCACAGCATATCAAGAATTACGAGGCTTTGGAGAAAAAAAAGAAAATTGTGACAGCAAATCAATCTATCACTGGATTCTTCGCATAATATCAAAAAGGATGAGTGCAAAAACAATAGGTAGTAAAAGTAAATACGGAAATCGTAATAGTAATACTGAAATTTGAAAAAAAGCTTATACGGAAATTTCAAATTGAGGTTAGGCATGCCTGCTATGAAGAAAACATTGTAGGTTTTTTGTATCATGAAATTGTGTTGTTTGCTTTCAGATGCAGCCGTTACGTCTATTCTACTCTGTGTACGAGAGAGAGGGCCTGAAGCGCAAGGCTGTCAACGTGGAGGATCCTTTACCTCAGCATACCAAGGCCAAGAAGGCAAGGTTGGAGGGCAGGAAGTCTCAGGTGGAAGTGAAGAAGGCGTCGCCAGGCAGACCCGCCCTCAAGGCAACCATGAATGGGCGTGGTCGCCACCCTGCAGGCCTGAACCTCAAATTTACGTACAAGGAGGCGGAGGCTACCAAGGCCAAAGTAAAGAAGGCCAAGCTAACGGCAGCCTTGCTGAAGAAACGCAAAGCGTGGACAGAGAGCAAGAAGAAAGCGCTCAAAGAAAGCAACAAGCAAACAGCGAAGAGCAAGAAAAAGAAACAAGTCCTGAAAGTGAAACTTCCCACCAGATGTCGCAGGCCTAGCAGTGGCAGCAACAGCAGCAGCAAGAAGGAGACGTCCAAACGGCGACGGTCACTAGAAACCAGCGCAAGAAAGAAAGAAGCCAACAGTGATAAGAAGAACAGCAGAGATCGAAAGGGCAGTTGCGGGAGCAGTAGTTCAAACACTAGTAGTGTCAAGTCGACCACAACGAAAACCTCCAGTTTTGTAAACGGCAGAGCGAGTCACAACCAGTTGCCACCTGTCGGTAAAAACCCTCAAGACTCTCACAAGATAAGGCGGGACTCTAAAGCTACATATGACTTGCAGATCACGAAGATGAAACCAGTTGATCAAAAATCCCCAGCGCAGGTTCCTTCCAACAAGAAGACGTCTTTTGCGGTCAGTAGTTTCACTAAAATCAGAGGTATCAGTCCTAGAGGCGAAATTGCAACAAAGTCGGAAAGAGACGGTCGTATAATCGGTTTTATCACATACGGCAAAAAGAAACAGTCTGAGAAAAATGGAAACAGCAACGGCCTGCACTTGCCGACGTCGTTTTACAGCAAGAAGGCAGTGATGACGTCTAAACTTGCTCTCTCGCTGTTAAACGATGACAACGTTAAAGGTAAGATGTTGCAGAATACTGCCAATGACAATGATGAAGTCAGAGACGCTGACTTCAGTGCAGTGGACGTAAACGGTGCTAGACCTGGTGCTAAGAAGGACAGTGCTGATGACAGAGTTTCTGCAGCAGTGTTGGTGATGAAGAGCAAGGTGAGGCAGTTGCGGCAGCAGAGCGGCAGTCGCCCTTCCAGTCCCGGCAGCAACTCTAGCAACTCTCGCCCCGCCAGCCCTAAACTGCTGCAAACCATCAAGGACAGTCATTGCAACAGTCCCAAGGTTGTAAATGGAAGGGGCAGCGGTAAAAACAGTCCCCAACTGCCCGCACACCTCGTCAATAACGGCAGTCGCAGCAACAGCCCCAAGCTGTTTAAGGATAGTGTGGTGAAGTGTGCTGGTGCGGGTAACCTCAGTCGTACGAACAGTCCTAAGCCCGGTAAAGTGTCTGCCGTCAGTTTGGTGCCCGTGCAGGACAAGATCAGCGTGGACGTCACATCTGAAACTTCATCCGACGTGACGTCACCAGGGGCAGAGGATCGGTCGCATAGTACTGGGGATGAGCTGGTGGGTGAGTGTGAGGGCGGGGGTGCAGGCGAGCATTACGTGTGTAACGTGAGGGCTTTTGCTTCGGAGCCCTTGGTATCTCTGACGCACCTGTCGCTGGAGACGGCCACTGTTGGGAACCGGGTTAACGGGGGAGGGAATAAGGAAGCCAAGCATTCGGTTACAAACGTTCGCAAATCAAACACATCTCCGAGCAGGGCTTCTCCAGTGCCCACAGCCAGAGATGAGAACCGAATTGCTAGTAAGAAACGCTAGAGCCTTTATGATTCTGCTGTTAGCAACATAGTCATCTACGCAGAGTTAACGACGCAAGTGACGTTGAAAGTTTTACGGGAATATCCCAGCAAGCTACATTTACTGTATTTTGTGTACCATATGTTATCGGTTTGATTGCTTATGGGAACACTTAAAATCAACGAACGTCTAATTTCTGATCCTGAACGGTCCAAGTTGTTGAGTCTTGACTTTTGTTAACTTACAAAATTAAACATGAAAAATATTCCAAGGGCTAGCATGGTTTATTTTGTTTGTTGTGAATCTCGTGTGGCAGGAATGTGCGTGCTAATTGGTGTATTTATTTTAAGATCATTTGTGTTGAGCAGTGTTTTGATGATTTTGATAATTTTCATGTGTAATGGAACATTTTATTGGATTTGTGTACATATATTCAAAGAGCATTAACTACATTTCCAAGGTGCATTTACGACATTTCTGTTTTGTGTGGGGTTTTGTTTTTGTTTTTTCAGAATATACTGTTGAGTGTTGTGTATTATGCATTATCATCCAAGTGCTTTGTACTTAGATTTCAGTGGCAATAACTTTGTACAGGGTGTTGTAAAAGTCTACATGTGGCTGCATTCATTTTGAATGTCGTGATTTCTGCAATTTTTCTCTGGAACCAAAGCAGAGAGTTGCTTTGATATTGGATTTTCGGTTTCTTTCTTCCAAGCCATAATGTTTTATTGTCCTTGGTTCTTCTTTTGTATCCAGTCCGTGATATGTACCACTTTTGAAGAGAAGTTTATAGAGTGGGTGATGGAGGAAGGTTTGTGAACAGATTGAGAATTTGAGAATTTTAATTCTAGTTAATAACAGTACAACTTTACTGTCCAATTTCTTTTTCTGGGGATAAGAGTAAATGTCTACATGGATGTTTGGTATGCTGCATTTCGAAAAGACTAACAAATTAACATACAAAATAAACTACAAAAACGTGATTTGGGCAGTTTTTGACATCAAGAGTTTCCCCCGTTGGGTGCCGGAGGTTTCAGTATAGTATCCCCACTTTCTGGAAATTTAGTGGTTTAAATTCCCACTGTCGCTATCTTTCTCATTTGCTCTTTCTCATTCCTGCTCTGTTCTATCAATCTGCTATACTATCTTCTTCTTCGCTAGACCAGTCACCTACCTTTTTTCTTGAAAACTCTTCCGGGACAAGACTCCTTGTTTGTGTGTGAGGTCTGTTGGATCAGCTTGGGAATATTGGATGCTTTCTGCCAGGTGTTCGCTATGGCTTCCTATGATGTTATTATTTAGCAATGGAGGCATTTTATATGTATGTGTTTTGTTGATAATTTGTAATGATGTTTGTATTCTATTTTGTTTTTGTAAACGGGGGTTCGATAAATTAAGAGTGCAGCCTCAGCGTACCCTGCATGGGATGTCTTTATTGTAAAGTGACTGGCTGGTGGAGGGCTTTCAGTTTTACCACTAGGGTTGTTTCAGCAGATCTTTTATGCGGATCAGGGGTTGTCCGGTCCTGATTTGCCTCGGAAGAGTCCGCTGGACCTAAAGTAACAATCATGTAATGTAATGTAATGACATCAAGAGTTGAACTAATTCCTCTCTGGAATTTTCTATATTCTCAGAATAAAATTAATGTTCTTCCAGCAACAACGCCACGCTCCTCAGTTTGCTAGTCTATGGTCTTATAATATGAATGGTAATTTCCAGAAGAACTAAGCAAACATCGACAAACAGAAAAACACGATATGAGAGTTACTATCTTGTTTAATCTAACGATTCCTTAGAATTTGGTGAGCCGTGTAATTTGGTGAGCCTTGTACACGGCAGTGTTTTCGTTAGTTTCAACAGTGTGTGTTTTGACTGGAATCTTTTATTCATATTCATTATTCAAGTTGACTACGCCTTGATGTTTCTGGCTTTTGTTGTTTCGTAAGCTTTACGTTTTTGGTGTAAGAAATGTAAAGTGTTTCGTATGCGACAGTGTTGTTTTATGAACAGATCTTGCGTTGAAAATGTATGCATTATAATTATCTAGGTCCGGACAACCACACAGTCAGAACGCCTTGGTGAGAGAAATTGAGTGAGTTTTTCTGCAAATATTTCTCTTGTCTTTGACTTTTAATTATGTTGAGTATTGTTTTATGCCTGAAGAAGTCTTCCGTTTTATTGGACACAAAAAAGACTCATTAGCATCTGACGAATTTTCAAAAACTTGTGTTCAAATTTTCACCTAGAAACAAAACCTTTAAATTTAACTTATTTTATTTCATCAACCCCTACACAATTGACTTAATAAATTAAGCAACTTGTCGTTTGTGTGTGTGTGTGTTCTTTTTTTTTTGTTCCTCCCACACCTTTAAAAAAAAGTCGTTAAATTCCAGATTCAAGATCTCTTTATTATCTCAAACTATATATAACATGTCTGATGAAAAATTAAGACCTAATTTGTTGATGGATTAAAACAAAGCCACATGCAATGAAAACAATATATATATATAAACAACATTCACTCCTTCACACGTAAGAATATATCCTAGCCTATCCTATCCTGTCCCGTAACCCGGAGGTCGTAGGGGCACCACAGATGATCGTTTAACCAGCATACTCCATCTTTCTCTGTCCTCAGAAGCCCTGATGGCTTCGCTCAGTGTCAAACCAGTCCATTCTCGAATGTTGTCCTCCCACCTCTTTTTCGGTCTCCCTCTTCTTCTACCTCCTTGCATTGTGCCTTGCAGAATGGTCTTTGCAAGGCCTGATGATCTGGTGACGTGGCCCTACCATCGGAGTTTCCGTTTCTTCACAACTGTGAGCAGGTCATCGTGTTGTCCAATGGCTTGTGTGATGGTCTGTCGGACTTCGTCTGAATATATACTATTATACATTACAAAAATAAATATAAATTAAACATGTTTTAAAACGAATTTCCACATTGATTACACGTTTAAGATGACATAATTCATCACGTGTATCGTTGGTGCCATTATTTTTGCAGTTCAAAGTTATTCTGTGCATATATACGGCTTGCTTTGGTTAATCATTCAAAACGAATTTTTGTGTTAAAATATTCGCTTGCCACTTTTTCTTTGACTTTTTTTTGGGGGGGGGAATACAAATTGTAAACTGTTATTTTTACCCCCGTTGGGGTATCGGGGTTTTCTGTATAAATAGTATCCCCACTTTGTGGAAATGTATTGCTTTAAATTGCCATTGTTTCTGTCATGCTTATTGTTCTTTCTCGTTCGTAATCTGTTCTATCAATCAACTGTCTTCTTCGCTAGACCAGTCACCTATCTTTTTTTTTTTTTGAAAACTCTCCCAAATCTCCTCATTTGTGTATGGAGTCTGTTGCGTCAGCTTGGGGACATTGGACGCTTTCTGCCAAATGGTCATTAGGGTTTTTTATGGAAGTATTATTTAGCAAGGTAGGCATTAATTTTTATAATATATGCATGTGTTTTGATAATATTTTATATTGCTGTTTATATTGTATTTTGTTTTTGTAAACGGGGGTTCGATAAATTAGAATACAGCCTCAGCGTTCTTTATTGTAAAGTGACCGGCTGGTGGAATGCCTTCAGTGTTACCATTAAGGTTAATTGTAGAATATAATCACACGACACAGGAGCGTATAGGCGACTACTGGTCACATTATTCTGACACCAGCGCACCGGAAAATAATATGGTCACAGGTTGGCCAATCCGGGATTCGAACCAGGAACCTTTCGGTTACCAATAAGCCGCTCTACCAATGAGCTACCCGGCCCCGCAACTATTAGGTTTGTTTCAGCTGATCTTTTATATGGACATGGGGCGAGTCCTCTTTCAACCAAGTTGTGGTTCTGAATCGGCGCTTTGCATTACGCTGGACCCTATAAACAATGACTAATTAACTAATTACTTTTATTTTCTTAGCTTTTATTTTTTTCATTTATTTTTTTTATTTTACACTTGGTTTGAGTTTTTTTTTTAATATGAAAATTAACATGTATTGCACCGGGATAAATACATTGAATTACTTTTGATTTCCATTCGATTATTTTGATAAATTATTCATTTTAGCTAATTGTTTTTAATTGTATTTTATTTTACGATTGTTTGAGTTTGCTGGAGTTGATTCGTGGTATTTACAGCTGTTTGTGTCAACATTATTTCACTGAGAAGTAGCATGTTTGTTTTATTTTGGACTTGTTGTTTATTTATTATTATAAAAAGTAGATTTTAATCCGTGTTGTTGGTAATGATTTCTGGAATGTGAATACTTCGATTAAGTTTTCAGTTTCAAAATGTTTTAATGTTCTTGGTTGTGTGATTTCTGTTGGCATGACTTCAAATGTGCTGCTGAGTTCATTGGTTCTCATACCTTTATTTATTATTGGTAACATGTAGATTTATCTAGAGTATAACAGTGAGTTTGCATTTAGAAGTGTTTTTTTTTAAACTAGAAGTCAAGTTAAAATATTAAGTCATCGTATGACCAAACTTGTTGGAATGGTGGCGCGGAACACGGGTCCAAGTGTGTGCGTGTATGTGTACACAATGGTGCGTTATTGTGTTTAAATGGCGTCTTAATATGCAATAAATGTTGGCGGTTATGCATGAGTATGTGTTCCAAGATTTATAATGCATTCCTGATCGTGTAACTTCTAATTTCTAAATTGCTAAATTTATAATTTGCAAGTTAGGCAACATTCAAAAATATGTGTGGTGGTTGGTTGGTTGGTTTTTTTAAAATCTTGTGGAACAAATTGCAGTCTTGTGGTGGATACATTTTTATATATTGTTTTGTAAATGGTCTTAATTACTTCAAAGTAAATTTCACTGTAATTTTTAAAATTAAATACAATGAAAAGAAGACGAAAGTACTGGTTAAGTGTTAGTTTAAAAATAATGTAGGTAATGATAATAATATACAGATAATTTATTAGTTTTATGTCCAGGTTAGTATGGTGAACTCATAATGGGATCGAATCATCTTGTATGCATTAAATTGAGTAACGTTGTAACATTGACACATTTGAGTACAATTTGTTTTTATTCAAATTTACTTTTTTTTTTATGAGCGAAACATCAAATTACCCAATTTACCATAGGGGCGTGGACTTGTCTTATTTAATATTTTCATACTTGATTTTTAAATGGACTTGTATAGATATCTATTAGTTCGTAGCAGGGTCAAATCGTCAGGTTTACAGAAATATTATTGGATTTTAATGATTATGAACCAAGTCGGATATTACCGTAGTACTATAGTTTAAAAGAGCTGAACAATATTTAGTACTAATTGTAATAGTTTTGATATTAGAGTTGTAAATAGTCAATGGGTTTTAGTTAGGATTAATAATGTAAGAGAATCAAACGATACATTCATGATTTGCAGTGCGTATTCTGCTGTGCGGTGACCGAACAAAGCGCGCTGACAGAACAAAAAGCTCGTCCATGTTAGTTTTTAAATGATTTAAAAATATATCATAAGAGAACACGATGACACGCATATTCAGTGGGAATTTCGCAAGTGTGGTGTCCTTGACTTGCGAGATATATAAGTTAGTCAAATCAAAACATCAGACTGAGAAGGTGACCAAGGCTAAAATATCACTTTTTTCAAAACTAACGTGGCTGAGCTGAAACTTTTTGTTTTGTTTTCTCCTTCCACACAGCTGAAACTTTGAAGTTTCTTCCCTCTTCAGTCGTAGGAGACTGTTTCCACGGAATTGCAGGCTTTGTCGAAGTAGTTTATTTATTTATTTTTTTTTTTTTTAGCCAAGCCTACTGTATGAACTCTTTCCACTTTGACAACGCCGCCTCGTCAAAAATATTCACAGTGAATGTTGCCCCTCTGAAAAAAAAAACCCAGCTTACAACAAAAAGCAACTCTTTCAAAAGTATAGTTTGTTTTTTTAATCAATAAATTCAGGTAGTTTTACAGCCCTATTAATAACAACCGCTAGCTACCTTTCTAGTGTTAAAAATATCTAGTATAGGTGTGCCGTTAAACAGGGGAAATCACTCCCTGTTAGAACATAAATGGAAAATTGAAACGTTCGCGGTTGGTTTTGAGTCCACTTTATTTATTTATTTTGTTTTATGTAACAACAATGAGATTTTAGGTTGAACACATTTTCGCCGAAAGTAAACAAAGCTTTAGAATTGGGACCCTTTAACCGAGAAAAAGAAGCTGGTGACCAAGAAAGGCCCCGTTGTGTCGTCGGCTTAGTCTGAAAGGGAGACTATTTCTGTCAGTTCTCAGCTACGCTTTATGGCTGTTATGGGACGGAATCTACTAGTACACTAATGAACCACACCACCGATTTATGTGTTCATGCTCCCTTCCCTTTAAATACTTTTGTGTTTATTAAATATTGTTTCAGGCATTGAAAAACAATATTTTACTATTTAGAAGAGGTTTATAAATTGGTGCATGTCAGTGCACAATAACTCCCATTTTGATTGAAGACTTATTATATATGGCAGTGAGTTTTCCGTTCCTTTACAAGTATTGTTTATTATTTGTGTTCATATAATCTGATCTGATGTACATGAACGAAATGATCTGCTTCTAATGTGCCGGTCATAAAGCACCGTTTACTTCAGAAACTACCTCCTGCGTTTTCATTGTTTGGTGTTTGTACTGTCATGTTTGTAGTTGGAGCTGACTGACAAAGTGCGAACGCCATAAAACAGCCGTCACGTGTGTGTGGGTGGGTGTGTGTGCCTCTCCCTCTCTCTCTCTCTCTCTCTCTCTCTCTCCTCCTCGTGATAAATTACCACTACGGTTGTGCTATAGGGGTGGTGGTGGGCTGCATATTCTCTCTGTTGCCTACATCTGTATAATACTATCTGTGGTGGCCTACGTATACCTGGAGTATCTGTTGCTGTGTGCTGGAGATGTAGAGTCTAATCCTGGGCCACCACGCAACACCATGAACACCTGCGACAGCAATGATCGTATTGTACAGGCTATTGAAGCACTTCGTGAGGACCTCCGTCAATCGCAGAATGAGATGTCGGCAAGGTTGGAGATGACCATTATTTCAGCAGTGGAAGATCTCCGTGGGCAGCAAGCGGCACTACTGAACGACGTTGATCAGCTCCATTATGATAACATTATGCTACAGAATAAAGTGCAGAAGCTTGAGTCCAAGATGGAACAAGTGGAGAGTGAGAAACGTCGTACGCAGATCTGGATACACGGTATCACCAAACCACGTGGGCACGAAACCTGGGAAGCCTGTGAGTCTGCTGTGAGGAGCTTTTTCAATATTCAACTCAAGATTGACAGCGAAGTGTTCATCGAGAAGGCGCAACGCGTGGGAAGAGCGATCGTTGTAAAGTTCCGCTCGCTGAAAGATCGTGACTATATCATGTCCCTTGGGCATCTTCTGAAAGGGTCAGCGTTTTCAATTCGACCAGACGAGTCCAAGACAGTACGCGAGAAGGTGAAAGGTCTGGTCGCGCTGAAGCAGACCTATAAGAGTGACAACAAGAAAGCGTTCATTCGCCACGACAAGCTCTTCACACCAGACGGGATCTTCATCTACAACCTTGATAAGCAGTGTATCGAGAAGCTACCACACAGGGCAAGTCGTAGGAGCGACTCGCCTACATCACATGATCGTCGTGACATCAGCATAAACAACGACGACGATGTTGGGGAGTCGCGGCAGGGGGTAGTGCAACAGCAGACGAAGCAGAGAACCAGAGGCGACTCCAGTGCTGCCCCTACTGCACAAGCAGGCCGTGGCTCCCTGGCCTCTTCCAGGGGTGCTCAAGCTCGTAGGCCCGGAGGCCTGGGGCGTGGCAGACCATTACGGGGTGAGACCGGCAGTGCAGCACCAATATTATCGTCAACTACCTAGGTATCAGGCCGGCCAACCAGTGTAACTCAAGTGAAGTTCCTTTCTTGGAACGTCGATGGTCTGCCAAACAAGTTATGTGACGCAGATTTTGTTCGGTATGTAAGCATGTTTGACGTGGTATGTCTGTGTGAAACTTGGACTAGTAACGTATTTGACTTTTCGTTTCATTTTACGGATTTTGTAAAGACAGTAAAACCGGGCATTAAATTATCTCATCAAGGGAGATTTGCGGGGGGTGTTGTGTTGATGGTGAAAAAGCATTTAAGCCATTTGGTGGAAATAATTGACACTGCCCGTGACCACATTATTGTTGCAAAGTTGTCGAGCCACCTGTTTGGTTTAGTACATGACACAATATTAGTGTCCGTCTATATACCACCATCAACTTCACCCTATTATCATAATGTTGAATCAAACTGTCATTTAAAGGAACTGGATGATTGCCTTACTGACATTTTAGTACAATATAATGAATGCCAAATAATGATATGCGGCGACTTCAACGCCAGAACTGCGGATGTACAAGTGAACAAAGACTATGACGTTGTTGAGGCGTTAGGCGATGACGTAGATAACGGAGAACTCTTTGTACACAGTAGACAGGCAGAGGACACTGTGCTAAATGATTTTGGGTCTATACTTACTAACATATGTGCATGTTTTGGTTTATCAATTTTGAATGGTTTATGTGACCCAGGCAACTCTAGTAACTTCACCTTTGTAGCAACTCAGGGAAACAGCACAGTTGACTATTTTGTGGCGTCGCACGCTCTTGTTGATCAGGTTGCTTCCATGATAGTTAGTAGTAGGGTAGAGTCTTGCCACATGCCACTCGAGTTAACGGTCCAGAGTGCTCAAAGTTTTTTGCCTCAAGTGCCTGTGGAGTTTGAAAAGATTGTATGGGATGTAGTAAAAGAACAGTGTTTTGTGGATAACGTCATGTCAGATCAGTTTCGTGCATCACTGAATGAAGCATCTTTGCTGCTAGATGGTGTTGACATACATAATTCTGTTCAAGTTTTTAACGATGGCCTGATTTGGGCAGCAGAATGTATGAAAAAGACAATTAAAATTAACAATAAACCTAACAAATGCACGTACCATTGGTATGATGAGGAGTGTCGCAGTAGTAAACAGACAGTTAGGCGTGCCTTAAGAAAGTACTTGCGTACCAAATCGATGGCTGATAAGCAACAATACTTGGTGTTAAGGAAAGACTATAAGCATACGTTAAAGAAGAAAGAGCGTGAAGCAAGACTGGCAAAGCTTGACACTTTATTGGACTGTATTAACAAACCACATGAGTTTTGGTCAGAAATTAGGAAGTATCGGAGAAAACCTAACAAAACAGGTGATATTTCCGAGGATGAATGGCTGCAACATTTCAAAAATGTATTGAATGAAAATGTAGGTGTTGGGTCTGCACATACAAGTGTGCCGGAAGAAAGGGTGGAGGACGAGGTGTTGGATGCGCCGATCACTGAGGCCGAAATTAAGAAAGCGATACGACGCCTTAAGGTAGGCAGAGCCGCGGGGCCAGATGGAATTCTAAACGAAATGATCAGAGTTTCAGAGGGCGTAGTCCTTAAATACCTAATTAAACTTTTTAATGCTATATTTAACTCTGGAATCTATCCTATTGAGTGGACTAGGGCGGTGATAATTCCTCTCCACAAAAAAGGGCCTACAAATGTTCCAGATAACTTTAGGGGGATTTCCCTCTTGAGTACGTTAGGCAAGTTATTCACAGCTGTTTTAAATAATAGGCTGTCAACATGGGTGGAAACTAATGACGTCATAGATGAAACTCAGGCCGGTTTTCGTAAAGGACGGTCTACTGTTGACCATATGTTCACATTGTATGCTATCGTTCAAAAACAGCTGACTCAAAATAAAAAACTGTACGCCGCGTTCGTGGATTTCCGCAAGGCATATGACAGCATTAATAGATCACTCCTGTGGATTGCGATTCACGAGGCAGGAGTGAAGGGCAAGATGTTCGATATGATCCGTGGTATGTATGAAACTGTTAGTGCCTGTGTTAGGTGTAACGCTAATAGTACTACTGAATATTTTGAATGCCTACAAGGTCTAAAACAAGGATGTGTAGCCAGTCCGACACTTTTTTCCCTTTTCATCAATGTCTTAGCCAAGGAAATAAATAGTCTAGGCCGACATGGAATAATATTGTCTCCGCACCAGGTGGAACTGTTTGTTCTTCTTTTCGCCGATGATCTGTTACTGTTGTCGTATACAGTGGTAGGCTTACAGAACCAGCTTAATGTATTGTATGAAGCTGCCCAAAAAGCTCGTCTCACTGTAAACACAGATAAAACGAAAGTAGTTGTTTTCCGCAACGGAGGGCACTTAGCAGAGAGGGAAGTCTGGTTCTATGGTAAAGAGAAGCTAGAGGTTGTTGGGTCTTACAAATACCTTGGTTTGATTTTCTCAACTAAAGTTAGCTTCAATGTAGCCTTGAGGGAGTTGGAACCCAGAGCAAAGCGCGGAACTATCGAAATTTTCAATGCTTTAAGAAGGATGAATTGTAACTCGCCCGTAATTTTCTTTAAGCTTTTTGACACACAGATTGCCACAATGGTGCTGTATGCAGCCGAGATCTGGGGTTCTCAAAAAGTTGAAGTGGTGGAAAAAATTCACCTGATGGCATGCAAAAAGGTACTGGGTGTTTCATCGAAAGCACCTAATACTCTTGTATACGGTGAGTTGGGCCGCTACCCACTGTACGTGAATGCTGCAGCGAAGTGTATCATGTTTTGGTTCAGACTTCTTAAACAACCGACATCACGCTTCTCTCGCATGGCGTATGATATGTTGCTGCAACTACATGACAGAAGTAAAAGATCTTGGGTCACCAATGTAAAAAATTTGCTATGCTGCAACGGCTTTGGGTTTGTCTGGTTGTTTGGACAAGTCGGAAATGAGAAACAATTTATTCGGGAATTCAAAACTAGGCTGAGAGATTGTTTTTGTCAAGAATGGTTTTCCCATTTGGAAAATAGTACGCATTTTCAGTTGTACAACTGCTTTAAAACGTGTCTCGAGCGTGAAAAATATATTGACTCTCTGCATACCAGTAACTATCTGAGAACGCTCACAAGATTTAGGATTGGGGTAACGGAAATTAATGCACATAAATTTCGCTTTTCGGAAAACCCTGCGAAACAACGTTGTCCCTTTTGTCCACAGGCAGTGGAAAACGAAATTCATGTTATTTTTCAGTGCCCAGTGTATACAGAACTTCGTCAGAAATGTTTAGTCATATTGAAACATGTACCACTGCGGTTGCAGCTTGTCAATTTATTAAAAAGCCAAAATAACGACACGCAGTATAATTTCAGCAAATACATTTTTCTGATGATACAAAAAAGGAGGCAAGTCCTATCTAACTCAACAACTGCCATTATTATTACGTGAGAGCTCTTTGGTATTCTAAGCTCTGTCTGGCCATGGCCTTTGTGTGGTGTGTGTGTGTGTGTGTGTGTGTGTGTGTGTGTGTGTGTGTGTGTGTGTGTTTTAACGTTTTGAAAAGAAATTGTCCAACTCTGACTAATGAGCGGTATTGTTGGCTTTTTGTCATTAAAATTTCGACTTCGACTTCGACTTCTCTCTCTCTCTCTCTCTCTCTCTCTCTCTCTCTCTCTCTCTCTCTCTCTCTCTCTCTCTCTCTCTCTCTCTCTCTCGTTCAACTTGATTTCTTGCATTGATTGACAGCAAGAGTTTCCCCCGTTGGGGTGCCGGGGGTTTCAATATAAATAGTATCCCCACTTTCTGGAAATTTAGTGCTTTAAATTCCCACTGTCGCTGTCTTTCTCATTTGTTCTTTCTCATTCCTGCTCTGTTCTATCAATCTGCTATAATATCTTCTTCTTCGCTACACCAGTCACTTACCTTTTTTCTTGAAAACTCTTCCGGGACAAGACTCCTTGTTTGTGTGTGAGGTCTGTTGGATCAGCTTGGGAATATTGGACGCTTTCTGCCAGGTGGTCACTAGGGCTTCCTATGATGTTATTATTTAGCAATGTAGGCATTTTATATGTATGTGTTTTGTTGATAATTTATAATGATGTTTGTATTCTATTTTGTTTTTGTAAACGGGGGTTCGATAAATTCGAGTATAGCCTCAGCGTCTAAGTGTAACTGTAGGCGACTACTGGTCACATTATTCTGACACCAGCGAACCAGTTGATGGTAAGGGGAAAATAATATGGTCACACATTGGCCAATCCGGGATTCGAACCTCAGGGTCCCCTGCGTGGGATGTCTTTATAATATTGTAACGTTACTGGCTGGTGGAGAGCATTCCACTAAGGTTGTTTCAGCAGATCTTTTATGCAGATCGGGGGTTGTCCGGTCCTGATTTGGCTCGGAAGAGTCCGCTGGACCTAAAGCAATAATCAGTTCGATCAATAAAGCTCCAATGTTTATTGCGCATTAAACCGTTTTGACGTTTGTTCGTTTTTATTTTTATTTATGTATTTTTAAGACGGTGGGAGAAGTTCCTACGTATGTTTTAAAACATGAAATATTTTGAGTCCCCAGAAACACTTTTTAAGCACAATCTCACCGCCCACCGTACTTCTTTTACAAATTTAGAAACGTTTGAGTCGATGGCAAGCATCGGTGGCTCCTCCCACTATGTGACCAAATACTTTCCTGGGACTTGAGTAACCGTCAATCAAGACAGCTTTGTGGTGTGTTCCACTGCTGAAAGGCATGAGAGGAAACAGACTCCAACTACCGACCAATCACGGTGTACTTCAAACGTCACTCAAGTTGACTGGCGGAATAGACTGAGCCAATAAGAGAGCGCGTTTCTTGTTACACAGCGGTTATACGGCCCTGCGACTATAGTCTGTTTCAGTGTTTAGTTGTAGCTGAAAACAGAGCATAGCTGAATTGCACTATATTCGTGTACATTTGTGTTGTGTACTGTAATTTATTCCTAATTATAAATGAAGCTGTATACGAACAGAACAGACTTTATAAAATACATTTAATGAACGTTGAATTAAAATGTAACATTATGTGAGACAAAAGATATCGTCAAAGGGCACGATCTCCGTGTGCAAGAGGAAACGCTATCGAGATAACGACCGCCTCTGGATGTGTGCGTAGCCCTGAAGGGCCATCCAGCCAGCTTATCAGTTCAGAGTTCAGCGATGACGTCGTGTTGCACTAATGTCATCCTCACCCACAGTAACTCCATCAGTGTCAGTGTAGTACGCCCGTACGGTTTGAAGTTCATACGCTCTTTCTGGTGTGTGTGTGTAGGTTCAGTTTCGATTTACGAAGTCATAGGTCACGATATAATCTGCTTGAATCCCCTACCCCAACTCTCTCTCTCTCTCTCTCTCTCTCCTCTCTCTCTCTCTCTCTCTCTCTCCTCTCTCTCTCTCTCTCTCTCTCTCTCTCTCTCTCTCTCTCCCCCATGTCCATGGCGCTGAAGAAACAGAGCAGTGCTGTATAATTAAGTTGTACTTATGTCTTGCGTATGACAGATTTCGTCCTTAGCCCACCGCCGTAGCTCAAGTCGTAGAGCGTTCGCCTGGACACACCGCTGACCCAGGTTCGAATCCCGTGGTAGGCAAAATAAAATGTGGCCATTTTTTACTGTCCATTTTAGGAGTGTGATTGCCCTGGAGGTTCAGTGTTGATTTAGGTCCCTACCCCTTGTTCCCTGGGATGGTTATCTCCGTCTGCTATGTCGCCAATGGTGGGTGTAGATGTTAAACCTCGATGTTCAACGATTTCGTCCACACGGTTAAAAGCGGTAAATGTCCGTACTCAGAAAATACATTTTATTCAGATGATGGCAAGCACGGATGAGAAAGTGATCAGACAAAATGCATGGTTTGTATATAAATGTTTTCAACGGAGAGAGAACAATGATAATAGACGTAAGGCCGGTGAAACACAAGTTTGTGTTGTTGTCTTGAAGTCAGTCATGTGTAAATGGGGAGCGGAAGGGGAAATGAATGATCGAGAACTGTTTTGATATTGCCATTTGTTTTAACCGTTTATTTATTATTACTACTTTTTCTGCCTGCATTAAAATAAATGAAGTTGTATATGATAAGCATGCTTTCTTATATATTATTTGGTTTTATTGCTTTGTATATTAATTATCATTGTATCATCCCTTTGACATGAACAAAATGTTTATTCAATAAAACAGTCTGAACTAACGCGCTCTCTCTCTCTCTCTCTCTCTCTCTCTCTCTCTCTCTCTCTCTCTCTTTGTCAATGTCCTTTTATTACACAAACAATGAAACAACAAATAACAAATGAGGCTTCTAGCCCAGGGGGCCGTATAGCTATACAAAGTTGGGGAGGGGGAGGGGGGGGAAGATGGAGGATAGGGATACACATTATAGATGTACTGCGCTTTTTTGGAATCTGGACAATTCTAGAATTGGCCTGCCCATTTTTGGAATTCCAACATTGGTTAGGGTTTGGGTTAAGATTATGGAAAGGATTAGGGTTAGGTCCTAACCCTAACCCTGGCGGCCAATGTTGGTAACCAAAAACTATTATAGCCCCTTCTATAATACTACTAATTCCAAAAAAAGCGCACATTCCAAAAAAGCGCAGAACATATACATAATGACTGCAAGAACTGCTTTATATTACAAGACACAGAAGCATCAAAACTGACATAATTCATAGCCTGCGTGAAGACGGCTACAGATGTCAGGGATATATATATATATATATATATATATATATATATATATATATATATATATATATATATATATATTATATATATATAGTAAGGTTTTGATAGTAAGGACTGATATATATATATTTCAGTCTAATCAAAACCAAACCCGAGCCTGTGCCTACAGTTACAGCAAACGGCTCATAATAAATGTGATCGTGTAATCAAAACCACAAACTCAGTCCTTTAATGCAGTCTGCTGTGTCCAATGGGTTACGAAACAAAACCCTTCACCCTCTGCCTTCGAATCTTCCATTCTCACGTCAAGTTCAACCCTATCAGTCGACTAAAGACTAGATGTTACCGTATGCTCACCACTCTTACTTTCCCAACCAGTCCTGCCCTCACTACCACACACACTCTCATTACACCCACCACTCAGACTTGGCAATACCGTATCTCAACGTGAAGAGCTCAGTGTCAAAGATCATAAGCCCACACCAAC
>CM072511.1:112949953-113302385 GCA_036898135.1 Oncomelania hupensis | reverse complement strand
TTTTTTTAAAACATAATTATGACCTCATGTTCACTTTTTGAGTTAAATATTTTGGGACAAATCTGTTGCTAAGGTTGAATTTCCTGATAGATATAACACAGCACTTACTGATTTTAAGATTATATAATGCCAATGCTAACATAATTCTTTTCGTTATTTGAATGCTTCAAAGTTTTTTGTTTTTTTAAAGCCACATAAACTTGTTTTGGCCATGCCTAAATGATGCACTTGATGCTGCCTGCGTTTGATGTCTTTATGAACATTTTATCCTAATTGTTAAAGTACTGTATAAGTGCATTGTAATGTCTGTTTGCTGTACAGCATACACTTACGTTACAACATTCTTCAATTCAGTTGTGTTCACTTGTTCTTGGTTGGTTGATATGTATTCTGCTCACATTTGCTTCTGCGTTTATGGACAGATACATCTTCAACTTCAGAATTTCAACATAGGTTTTGTTGCCTTATTTTTCTCTTTGTGTTTTGTGTTTGTATTGTATTGAGTGGAGACTGGCGAGTAATCAATGAAAGCTGCCTCTTTATTGTCAGCTTTGACAACACCATGGAGTGCAGCTTTGATCTTTGTGCAATGAAACTTGAAAGCAAACTTTGGTTCTCCTTGTCCATGCCTTCTATTATAATGGCATGAAGATGTGTTGTCGTCAGGCATGTTGTTCACTTGGTGATGTTATTATCCATCTAGTTGCTTTGTTGTCATCTCCGTGTCGACCAGAACAAAGTATGTGTTCATTAACATAACCCTTTGTACGTCATTTTGTGTATTCCCCATCCTCATTGTTTTGTCATTTGAAATGATATTTTATCTAGATTTATCATCAGTGCAGATTCAATGCAGATACATGTAGCTCATCTTGGCTTATGATTTAAATAATTTAGTTTTATAATTTTATACAGTCTCTTTTTTTTAATTTAAATTTATTATGTATAACTAAGTTTTATTAATGTTTTTAAAATGTTATTTTAAAAATAGAAAATCATATGCAGTTAAAACAACTGGTCAAGTAAGTCAGGAAGCAGGCATTGGACATTGGTCTTGAAAATTACTTTTACATATTATTATTACTAATAGGGCCAGAAATATTTTCTCATTATTTTCTCATTATTACCAATAATAATAATCATCATTATTATTATTATTATTATTATTATTATTATTATTATTATTATTATTATTATTATTAATTTAGTTTAATGTATTGCTAATAATTTTTAGATTGTAGGAATTGTGGCTTGTTATTTTAGGTTATATTTGTAGAGAGTTGGCAGGAAAAGAGGAATGTGGCTTTGGTGGGTATGTTAGTTTATTCTAGGAAGATTTTTGGATTGCTAGAGAAGACTTTGTGTTGTCCTAGCAGGAGTGCTAATATCCAGAAGATTTAGCTCACCTTTCAGATTAGTGACCTAGGCAAAATCAGTATTCCACCAGAATTCATATTAGCCTGTTATCAACTGTCACACAAACTGAAACGGAACGGATGAAAACTTGTATGCAGATGATGTGAGACCATGCACAATTCACTAAAACATGATTATCAAGTAGAGTAAAGAGATGTTTGAACAAGAAATCATTGCCTGTCGGGCTAGTTGACTTAAGTTTCAGGTAGTCCGCATGAGTTTTGAATTGAATTTGATGAACTGGCCAGTTTTTTCAGCACCCCTGCCTTAGTTTGTTTATTGAAATCTTGAAGTCGTCATTATAACGGATGTGAGTTGTTATTTTGTTTTGTTTTGTTATCGTTTTTCATCTGCTGAATTGAAATAGGTCAGGTGCTAAAGCTGTGTATCAATGTGTGACAATTTGGTCTCTGTTGTGTTCAACTTTTATCAAGCCTTCTTGTTTGACGTGAACGTACTCGCACCTTAACATTGTAATAAAGTGTTCACATCTAACAGTTCTGTCAAGCAAGTTTTAAGTTCTGCAACATTTCACAGCAAACTGTTTTGTTTATCATCAAGTTCTTATTCCTGGATGTATTGACATATTATACTTTTGACTTGCTAGGATTTCTTTCTTCATTTTCCTTGACCAGTGTTATGTGTGTGTATTGATATTTAAATATACGTATTGATCATTAAATCTGATTGTACATGTCGATGTGTGTTGTGATTTTTCTATGTTCAGGCTATTATTATTTCTCTCTTGCTATAAAAAATATTTCTCGATTGCTATGAACCACACATTGCTATGAGGTTGCCGAACCATCAGCCTCATCAGCCATTCCAGCAGAGTCCTCCTGAAAATGGTACTGAACAGGTTGAAACCCCAAGCTGAACAAATCATAGCTGAAAAACAGGTAGGATTCATGGCGGGGCGAGGTGCCACTGGACAGATTTTCAACCTCGGAATAATCTGCGAGAAATACCTACAGCACCAACGGCATCTATATCATGAGTTTGTAGACATCAAGGAAGCGTTTGACCGAGTCTGGCATGCAGCTCTGTGGGCAACCATGAGAGTGTACAACGTCAGCCCTGGAATTACTGGGGTCATCGGGGGCCTGTGTGACAGGGCTGCCAGTGCAGTCCTCCATGGCAGCGTGGCAGCGCCATCGGGAACTGGTTCAGAACAACAATTAGTGTGCGTCATGATGCCTACTCTCTCCAACACTCTTCAACATCTTCCTAGAGCGCGTCCTGTCAGATGCCCTTATAGACCATGAGGGCACGGTCATCATGGGGGGTAGAGAAATCTCATACCTCCGTTTTGCGGATGACATCGATGGATTAGCTGGAGGGGAGCGAGAACTTAAACAGCTTGTACGGAGGTGTGACACCACCCCCAGAGCATATGGAATGGAGATAGGTGCAGAGAGGACCAGAGTGATGACCAGCAATACCAAGGGCATCAAAGTCCAAGGCCAATCCCTCAACACAGTGCATGGCTTCAGATATTTGGGAGCCATTGTGTCGGACGGTGTGTCCCGACGGGAGGTCCTCTCCAGGATCACGCAAGCAGCTGCTGCCCTGGCAGGGTTGGGGCCCATTTGGAAAGACAGAACCATCGGTCTACATTGTCATCTCCGTCTTCCTGTGCCCTTGCGAGGCATGGACCCTCGCAGTAGACTTGCAGCGAAGAATGCAAAGCATGGAGATGCGGTGTTATGGAGGACTTCTGGGCATTTCCTGTGCTCAGCGTGTCGCCGGTGGCGGGGTCCGACGGGCCGTCGTACGGGCCGTTGGGCAGCGCGATGGCGTGCTCACGGTGGTGGGGAAACGAGACTCCGGTGGTGTGGCCTCGTCGCCAGGACGTCGGGCATTGTGGGGCACAGTGCGGGAAAGGGGAGGGGGGGGGGGAGAGTTGCAGAGGGGGAGGTGGAAGGACAACATTCGAGAGTGGACTGGTTTGAAACTGAACGAAGTCATGAGGGCTGCTGAGAACAGAGAAAGATGGAGTACGCTGGTTAAACGATCATCTGTGGTGCCCCAACGACCTCTGAGTAATGGGATAGGATATGATAGGATAGATAAAACTCTTTGGAAGTCGATGAGCATTTGTACACTTACTACTACTACTACTACTACTACTACTACTACTACTACTACTACTACTACTACTACTACTACTACTACTACTACTCCTCCTCCTCCCTTCTCCTCATAATCAAAGATTTGAAAAGCATAATTATATATCTCACACATGAAAAGTGATTCGAGGCGCACACAAATGTATACTAATGAAAAAAATCTAAAGTGAAAGGGAAGTCAATACACACATTCATATAGGATTCGTTAATAATAGTAATTTAAATCTGCTAAATGATGACGACAACAATTATAATAGTGGTATGCTAGTGTTCATGCTGATCGCGATTTTATGATCAGCTAAAAAGTAACATCAAAGTTCGTTTTACGACATCGAAGCAGAATGAGTCGATGGGTTGTTAAATATGGGACATAACTGCACAAAACCTTATTTGGTATAGCTGTTGCATATTTAACTCCCTTTGATCGTAAAGCTGACAATTCTTTAATGAACTTCTGAAATTGATTTTTGTTTCTCCCTTTGCACACTACTAGTTGCTTTATTTTTAACTTCAAGGAATAAGGAAAATGTGGGTGGGGATGTAAGAATTAAAAATATCAACCAACAAGTGAAAACATGAGACGGGCTTTTGTTCTTGGGTGCTTCACCGAGTGCTCGAGGGCCAGCTGGCCATCAATGAAAGCGCGTGTTTTTTCCAGTCACGTGACTGCCGACACATTGTGCGCGCGGAGACACGGAGTTTTGCTAGTTGATGGTGCGGTGTTCTTTGTGCCATGGGGTTGCTGCTTAGTTTATGGGATTATTTTGACAACGGAAAGGTATGTTTTGTGTATATTTATCAATTTTAATAACGTCTGAGTGTGTCGTTGTGGTTTGGTTGCATGCAGATCAATCGGCATGCGTTGCTTTTATTGTGTGGTACCTCGAGGAACCACTCTGCACCTTGTTTCCCCTCGTACTCATGGGTGGTTCAGAACTTGTGCCGCCCGTTGTAGTTTTTGGGTGCCTCTAGACTGCAAAAGCCCTGCCCCTCGCAGGGTTGAGAATGTGACTGAACGTTTGTATTTGAACGCCTCCGCTAGGCTTTCAACATGGCGGTACCTCAGGAAGCGGTAAGAGGGTACCTTTAAATTTAAATGCGTGGACGGTCGAGTATTTTGCATAATCTGGGTTACACGTTCCCGTGCATGTGGATGGACAAGTGATGTGAGACACGATATAATGTGGTAAGGTTGTGGCGGTGATGCAGTTTGGAGTATTTATGGTCATCACGTTGGGCTGTTTATAAACAACGTGATTCACCCGTGGTGACCCTCCATAGCTAAACCACTGGATACCAGTGCTTAGTGGGTAGATGGTCAGCGCATTGTGTTTATCTTACATTGTGGTGGGTCCTTCTAAACAACACAGGAAGTTTGAGTGATTATGCATACAGTTTATAGAACGTGTACTTCTCTCTCTCTGCTAGGGTGATTCCCTGTATTCAAATTGGACAAACGCCTAGTTTACAGGTGGTCATTGTGTAGTGTTATGTAAGGTACAAGGTATGCCTTACTACTAGGTCGGAAGTATGTAGTAAACGCCTTGATACTACGAGTGGACCATTGATTGAATGCGTTACACAATTTATCGTAACAGACCTCGCTAATGTGTTTACAAAAGACGGTCAGTGTAGAGCCTAGTGTGTTGTAGTTGTACATTTTTTAATCTAGGGTGTATGTTACAAGTAGATTCTTGTCATCAGGGAATTATGCGGTTCTTTAAAGTGTATTCGAATTCATAAAAAAATTTTTTACTCTACTTCCAGTTCCACTCAGGTATTTCATGACTTAATTCAGCCTCCTATTAAGGATATATTCAGAAATTGCCATGTACCTTTTAAAATACATTTCTTAAGAATCTGGAACCCAAGTTTTTAATAATAATAATAATAAATAATAATAATAATAATAATAATAATAATAATAATAAATTGCATTTATACAACGCATTTTTCATTAGAATAACAACTCAATGCGCTTACACACATCATCCGTACGCACATCACAACATTCGCACTACATCATGTACAGCATCATTGAGAAAGTATTATTACTGTTCATACTATTTACACAGAAAACGCCTTGCTATAGTAATAATAATATAATATAATAATTATAATAGAATTATAAAGAGCACATATTTCACAGGAAAAATGTTATGAATCAGAATTTTTGTTTAGAATAGTGAATCTGTTAATGTGTTATTTTTACTAAAAACTACACTCAACCGACAGTTTAGTAATTATGATCTATTACACATAGTGTTATCTCAAGAAGCAGGCTGAGTGCTGTCATTTTAACATTGATGATATTTTTGTTTGAAGATTTTGTCTATGCTTATTTATTTAATTAAAATCAATCTTGATGTTTATTATTTTATTATTTATTTTGTGTTTTTAATTTTTTAAAATTTAATACTTAATAGACACAATTTTCTTTTGAACTGGCTGTTATAATGTTTTACACTATAAAGGTTTTAGGAATAATTGGAAAGTTCTAGTGTTTTACCTGTTCTTGGATGTTCCTGTGTGTTTTATTCTTTTTCTCTTTGACTGAATGGCTTTTTAAGTAATAATATATTCTGTTTATTTTCAGAAAATACAGTCCAAGATGCCTGGTACCTTTAGTAATAGTGTGAAGCTGTGTTACTGCCATTAGCTTGAAAAAGCACCAGTGTGAGTGGATTATTACAAAACCAGCATGATGGATGCCATGTACCACTGTACCAAGATAAACCTGTCAGATCTGAACCCACTTCTTATGTGTGCGCTGTGTGGGGGTTATTTCATCGATGCCACCACAATCATTGAATGTCTGCATTCGTGTAAGTATTGTTATATTATTACAATATTAATATAACTTTAATATTACTCAGTGTTCCCTCAACAAACAAAAAATGAGAGTCCTTGGGACTCCCAGGTATAAAATTTTAAGAGTCCTTGTGCAAATTTTGAGAGTCCCCAAGTCGTAAAAAAATGTAAAAACAAGACCAAGCCTCACTTTTCTTTTCTTTTAATAAATTCTGTTAAAGCGGCACATTAGTTATCATAAACATATAAAACCAAAAATTAAAACATGTATTAAATGTTTATTTAAGCCTAGACAGAATCAAAGAATGGATTCACGAAGATTTCTTCTGTTCAGTGAATGGATTGCTTGGAGGAAGTTTACAATGCGCGCGCATGCGATTTTTAAGGACGACTACTCCCGACACAATCTTTAATCGTCTGCAATGGCAGTCTCAGTTGGGTTCTGATTCTGATTATGCCGTGAATTAGTTCGCCACTCCTTGGTCGTATTTTTGACTTCAGCGATTCGAAAAAAAATGTGTGCATCCACAGGACGCACACATGCAAATTTTTCTGCGTCATTTTTCATATTTTGTGCGTAATTGACGCACTACTGTGCGTAATCGGGAACACTGATTACTTTTTAATGTTTTATTAATTATTTGTTTTTAATCTAACACAACAGCTTTTTACCTTTTACTTTAGATTTCAATGATCATGATGACTAAATTTCTCTCTTCTGTGTTAGGAATATATAGTATTTTTGATAATAATAATACATGTTTGTTGCTATATATATTATAATTTGTGCGTGCGTGCGTGTATGTATGTGTGGTTGGGGGGGGGGGGGGGGGGATGTCATTTCAGTTCATTATTTATAGATTTCTTCTTCTTCTTGGTTTTGGGCAGCTAACTTCTTTTGAAGAAACTTACTTAGTTTGGGAGTGAGAAAGGGAAGAGTTAATATCTTTCTATTATTCCAGAATAGGGAATGTAATTGGATGGTGGATGAAGGTGAGAGGGTGATGTGGAGTATAGTGTACAAAATTTGCTTTTGTGAGTGAAGGACATAGAAAATGGGGTGGCTTAGGTGGAAGGGGGTCAGAGGATGGTGGTTAAGAGTAAAATAAGACAATGTATTGTTTAACACTAAGACACACATATATATATATATATCTGGAAATACTGTGAAATAGTTAATAGGAATCAGAACAAGCCAAACGTTGGTCTTTTGCATGCCATATCTCAAGACCCACTGAGCAGGTTTTGATGAAGCTTCACAGGAACAGTACTAGGTTAGTGGCCAGCATCCCGTGTCCTTATATTTCCTCTGCTTCAAAAGTCAAGGTTGCTGAGGTCAAATCTTTGCTAAACGGTGGCACTTTTTGCTTTTATTTGTCTCCAAAACTACCAAAAACGAGTTAGACGATTTTTAGTATAGAGTTACTTCAAGTTCAACTCATGGCCAATTATTCTGTGGCAGTTTGTCCATCAGTTGCTCAATATGTAAGTCGGTACTTCACTTGTTTTTGTTGGATGCTCAAATTATTCAACTTTATTTTTACTCAGATACTTAAAGTTTAACAACAGTACTCTGCCTTTTAAAGCATTCATTTCCTATTTTATTTGCATCATTTGCACTACATGATTATGATGTATCTCAAAATTTTATGGACAGTATTTGATAATGTATAGGGCGCTGATACAGTGATAGTTTAGATAGTGGGCAATCAGTCTGTTGGTACTGTTAAAACTGCTTATATAGTTATTTCATATTGCTCAGTGTTTTATTCAATAAAAATTAGTAAAGTCTCTTATTGTATTCTGTGAGTGTTTGTGTTGGGGTGGCACAGTGGGTTAGTCGCCGGTTTCCTATGACAAAGGTTGTGGATTTTGATTCCCGCAGGGACAAAGTTTTGTGACTTTGGTACGAAGTATTCAGGTCACCATTGGTTTTCTCCGGGTACCCGGTTATTGGATTCATTCAGTCTAAAATTTTAAAAGTAAACATTTTGTTTCCTCTCCGTCTTCTAATTTAGCGATTTCCCTGCCTTTACACCACATGTTTAACTTAGTGATAGATGTGTTTGTTGTGTGTGTGAGAGTGGGTGATACATGTGAGCGTGTACAGGTCGCCGCGCTTTGAGCCTGATTGGTAATTCGGGGAAAACGACATAGTATTATTGCTATTTGTATTAGTATTACCACAGACTATCCTATCCCGTACCTCGGAGGTCGTAGGGTCACCACAGATGATCGTTTAACCAGCGTACTCCATCTTTCCCTGTCCTCAGCAACCCTGATTGTTTCGCTCAGTCAGTGTCAAACCAGTCCATTCTCGAATGTTGTCCTCCCACCTCTTTTTCTGTCTCCCATCTCCTTGCACTGTGCCTTGCAGGATGGTCTTTGCAAGACCTGATGATCTGGTGACGTGGCCATACCATCGGAATTTCTGTTTTTTCATCACTGTGAGCAGGTCATCTTGTTGTCCAATGGCTTGTGTGATGGTCTGTCGGACTTTGTCGTTGGTGATGTGCTGGGTATATCACTATATGAAATGCCCAAAAGTCTTCTGTAGCACCTCATCTCCATGTTTTGTATTCTTCATTGGAGATCTGCTGTGAGGGTCCATGTTTCGCAAGCATATAGGAAGATGGAGATGACAAGGGAGCACAGCAGCCTTACCTTGGAATGTAGACTGATGGTCCTGTCTTTCCAATTTGGCTTCAACCTCGCCAGGGCAGCAGTTGTTTGTGCGATCTTGGAGAGGACTTCCTGTCGGGATCCATTGTCTGATACAATGGCTCCTAAATATTTGAAGCCATGCACTGTGTTGAGGGATTGGCCTTGGACTTTGATGGATTGGCTGGAGAGGAACAAGAACTTGAACAGCTGGTACAGAGGCTTGACACCACCTCCAGAGCCTATGGAATGGAAATAAGTGCAGAGAAGACCAAACTGATGACCAACAACACGAATGGCATCAACACGGACCACAGACTATACCCAGAAGGAAAACTTCTATATAATGCTTACAAGCCACTTTTATGGCTTACCTCCCTTGCGAATGGGTTGATCGCTGTAGCAGGCACTACTACTAGAGAACAATAGATCTGTTACTCTCCGATAGCATTTGTCACCCAAAACTGCTTACTTTTTGGAAATCTGAGCGTTAGTTTATGTATTAACTCATTAATTGTTTATGCTGTTGTTATCAGGGTGGAGAATTTTCCGCGAATCTTCGGATTTCCGCGGAAGGCATTTGCATTTCCGAGAAAAAAATATTGAGTTCCGAGTGTGAGAAGCTGAGGGCAACCCTTTACTGGGCATAGCGGCCATTATTATAAAAACACATTGAACATCATAAGAAATATAAAAAAGTATGTATAAAATACCAACACACACACACATTCTATCAAAGACATCAACGGTAAGAATACATAATAAAGCAACTATAAAAACATTTAAAAGTAAAAAAGCATTACACAGTAATACAATATATGTCAGTAGAAAAAAAAATAACAACCAGTATTCAAAACCATACATTAAAATTTGGTTATATTTAATTTATAATTATATATTAACAAATATATGTAGAATAAGAATAAATGAATGTGGAGTTTCATATGTACACGCAGACTGAACGACCCGCTAAATAAATGAAAAACAAACATTAAGAAGCAGGTGAAGTTTAATGACTGAATATAGTCCTAATTATTTTTATATTCCTGACTTTCACTTGGATCTGTTGATTTATTTTTTATTTATTTTATTTTTTAAAATATTTTTGTTGTAATTTTGGTATGTGTGTGAGTGGGAACATTCAATCAAAAACAGCAATTGTATAATTCAACAACACAAGGAACCACGAAACGCATAAAAAGAGAAAGAAGGAAAGTGGGAGAAAAAAAAGAGATATTAACTAATTAAGAAGAAAAAATATTATTTTATAAAACGCAAAACCAAACTAAACTCTGC
Source organism: Oncomelania hupensis (assembly GCA_036898135.1). Taxonomy (NCBI): domain Eukaryota; kingdom Metazoa; phylum Mollusca; class Gastropoda; order Littorinimorpha; family Pomatiopsidae; genus Oncomelania; species Oncomelania hupensis. The sequence continues at coordinate 113,292,072 of CM072511.1, read as the reverse complement.
TTTAAGTGCTCACATGCATACACATACATTCACAATAATAAATATTTAAGCAATGTTAAACAAAAATCATGATGTTAAAATAATGGTAGAGAATGTGAGGAGAAAAACAGGAAAAGGTGGGATAAAAGCAGAGAATGTTGGAGAATGAAGTTCTTAGCATCATGTTCAATAAAATGAACACAACAAAGTTCAACCAACTATAGAATGAATGTGGCAATGTGAATTTTAATATAATAATCAACAAAAGTTACAGTACTTAATAATTATGAATTATACAATTTCATTCAAGTGATCTCAAACTAAGCTATTTTACTTAGGCTTGAATACAATGAGTAAACATAGGATTTACATTTTTCATGTTTGTGCTTTGCTATATTTTGGATCACAAACACCATCCTTTTGTGTTTTGGGGAAAACTACATGAAGTAGCAACGCCTCCATTTTTATTCATTGAAAAAAAATACAAATCGGGTAATTTTTGTTTTAACAAATTACTGCAAAAAGGAATTGTACAATCTGTCAAAGGAGTTAATCCACATTTTTTCTTGTGTGCGTAGGCTTTTTGTACAAATAAAATATTTTGCAAATAGCATGCAATTATATGTAATTGGTCAAGCAGATAATGAAATAGAGTTCTCTTTGCAATTGAACATGTACACTTTGTTGCGGTGCCACCCAGTGATTCTCTCCTGCTCTGCGCTTCACTTTTACAGGTGCCACTATGACCCCTAATCAACCCATTTGCAAGGGATGCAACTCTTGTTTAAAAAAAAAAAAAGCAACGCAAAATGACGGGAGTTTTCCGTCTGGATATAGTCTGTGATCAGTGGTGTTCCTAGGATTAGAGGGCAATAGGACAAAATGTCCTAAATCATAAAACTAATCGGACATCACGTCCTGACTACATAAAAGCAATAGGACATTCAGATTGTGAATTAATGGTGCTTCTTTAAGATCGTTGCAGAGGAAGTATGGTGTCGGTTATTTCCCTTTCAAAAGTGTCGAGAGTTGCGGCCCTTTTGTTGTTCGACGGAATGTACTAAAGAGTGATAATAGTCTAGCATTGTCCACTATTCAAACTCGTTTTAACGGCTTTGACACTCCAGTTCGTACAGACGTTTCTTGCAGTGACCGCTCTAGTCATAATACTATCGGACAGTGACCGCTAATTTCGCAATCGAATCGGACATTTGACGGGACACAGGCGTTTGCATTCGGTCATTTTCCAAACGAGTCGGACCATGACCGATGTCCGAGGCCTCGGGACATCACTGTGTGATATTATGCTTGTGAGCACTTTGAGCTTTTAGTTTTGAATGGCGATTTAAAAAGATTATTGTTGTTGTTATTATAATATTAATATCTTTATTTTTATCCCCTGTAAGGGTGCCAGGGGTTTCTATTAAATAATATGCCCACTTTCTGGAAATTTTGTGCTTTAAATTCCCACTGTCGCAGTCTTTCTACTTTGTTCTTTTTCATACCTACTCTGTTCTATCAGTCTACTATACTATCTTATTCTTCGATAGACCAGTCACCTACCTTTTTTCTTGAAAGCTCTTCCAGGACAAAACTGCTCCTTTTTGTGTGAGGTCTGTTGTGTCAGCTTGGGAATATTGGACACTTTCTGCCAAATGGTCACTTGGGCTTCCATATGAATTTGATATTATTTAGCAATGTAGGAATTTGTATACATACATGTGTTTTGTTGATATCTTATGTTTGTATTCTATTTTGTTTTTGTAAATGGGGGTTTGATAAATTAGAGTATAGCCTCTGCGTCCCCTTCATGGGATGCCTTTATTGTAAAGTGACTGGCTGGTGGAGTGCCTTCAGTGTTATCATTAGGGTTGTTTCAGCAGAGATTTTTTATGTGAATCAGGGGTGAGTCCTCTTTCAGCCGGCCAAGTTATGGTCTTGATTTTGTAGTCCTGATTCTGCTCATTGCAGTCCGCTGGACCCTGTCAGCAATGAATGTATATATACTGTTTATCTTCATTTTGGTTCTTAGTATAAAACAGACAGAACAGGTCCACGAACATAAATACTTTTGAAAATGCTTGTTTTCGCTTTCAGCCATGCATTTATGTGAATATCTGAAAATACATTTGAATTTCTTTTCATCCTGTTAATCTTATGATCCGTGGTATGCCTTTGTGTGCAGTCTGCAAGGCATGTATTGTGCGCTACCTGGAGTCCAGCAAATATTGCCCCATCTGTGATGTGCAGGTTCACAAAACGCGCCCTCTGCTCAACATCAGGTCAGTCTCCAGTTTTCATTGTTCAAGGACCCCCAGATCACACATTTCATGGTCACTGAGCCCCTTTCAAATTCACAGTGAGCGTTGCCTCACCTGAAAAAGGGCAAGGTTTAAGCCCTAAAATAACATCTTTCAAAAATTACTTGTTTGATATAAATCTATAAATTCATTTGTTTATGCCTAGCAAGTAGAATCCAGGTTGATTCTAAAAGCAGCAATGCTGCAAAAATGTGTGTATTGGTTGGAGCAACAATTACCCTTATTCATCCTTTAATGTGACAACATTGGTCATTGCAATTTCCCAAATAAACTCATTGTCACACATAAAAATAAAACAAAACATCTCTGCAACCCTGGAACTTAAGAAAATATTATGGAGAATATATATTTTTAAATAAGTGATTTGAACTGCTATCTGAATTGGGTCTACTTTGCTTTTTTGTTTTGTTTTACTGGTTATAACATTATGCACACTCTACAAGACTAAAACATCATCACCATCTCCATCACTGTTATGTACAAAAATGGGCCAATATTTGTTATCTTTTTGTTTCTTCCAGATTTGGTTTCTTATATTTATAAATTGGATTCAAAGATGAAACAGTTTTTGAGAATTATAAACAAAGAACTTTCTTATGCTATCCTATCCCATAACTCAGAGGTCATAGGGGCACCACCGATGATTGTTTAACAAGAGCACTCCATCTTTCCCTGTCCTCAGCAACCCTCATGGTCTCGCTCAGTGTCAAACCAGTCCATTCTCGAATGTTGTCCTCCCACCTCTTTTCCTGTCTCCCTCTTCTTCTACCTCCTTGCACCGTGCCTTGCAGGATGGTCTTTGCAAGGCCTGATGATCTGGTGACATGGCCATACCATCGGGGTTTCCGTTTCTTCACCGCTTGAGCAGGTCATTGTGTTGTCCAATGGCTTGTGTGATGGTCTGTTGGACTTCGTTGTTGGTGATGTGCTGGATATAGGAAAAGCCCATTATTATTATTATTTTCATTTTATATTATATTATAATAATAATGGTATTTATATAGCGCTTTTTCCTGATGACATCAGTTCAAAGCGTAGTTCTCACACTTAATGCTAACATAGAAATACATACGAAAAGAAGTGAAACAAAAACAAGACACTATTATGCATTGACATAATACAAACATAAAAAAATAATATTTACAAGTAAAATATAAAAGACAAGGGAGGGAGTGAGATGAGCAAAGCAGCTAATTAGTGAGTGGAGTTAGTGGTGCGTTATGATGGCAGTGGCCCAAATCAGAAAAGAAGGAATGATGCTGGTGATGGGAGACGAGATCAGACATTTTTAAGGACGAGATGAGTTTTTAAGTTGGACTTGAAAGTGGTTATGTTCGCAGATCTGCGAAGAGAGAGGAAGATAGTTCCAAGTTGAATGACCAAGCACTAAGAAGGATCAACAGCCTGCAGAGGAGAGTTTGTAGCAAGGTATTTGTTGCATGTGGATGTCGGAAGAAGAACAAAGAAGTGAATGTTCTGGGTGAGGTAGGAAAGTGCTAATCCATGGACGCACTTGTAACAGAAAGTAATTTTGTATGTAATCTTCTCAGATACAGGAAGCCAGTGGAGGGATGTAGGAGTGGTATGATATGATCGGATTTTTTTCTAATTGAGAACCAGACAACCAGCCGAGTTCTGAACACGTTGGAGAAGATGAACAGAAGAGGAAAGAAGTCCAGGCATAAAAGAGTTACATTAGTCTACACATGACAGAACAAGAGAGGAAATGTGCTGTAGCGTCAGTGGTCAGATGCTTGCGGACAAGGCCTATTTTACGGAGCTGAAAGTTGCATGTTTAATAGATTTTGCGGATGAATTCTGACATAGAGAGGGTGTTGTCAAGGATGACACTAAGGTTTTTGACAGAATATAACAAAGGAATAGTGGTTTGGCCAAGAGTGACAGTGTCTACATGGGAAGAAGACAGATTGTGTTTGGTACCTGTGAGCATAACTTCAGTTTTGTTAGCATTGAGCTGTAGCTTGTCATCCAATTAGAAATGTTTTCAAAGCAGTCAGAAGTTTGTCAGAATAAATGGAAGGTTTTGAGAAGTGTCACTATTTTTTAACTGTGTATCGTCTGCATAGAAATGGTGGAAAGTGTCATAGTTTTGGATGATCTGCAACAGAGGAAATGTGTAAATGGTGAATAGAACAGGGCCTAGAACTGACCACTGAGGAACACAGAAGACAGGTCTGGACGATTCAGAAAGATGGTTGTGAATGCAGACATATTGGAAATGATCAGAAAGGTATGAATGGAACAAGATTAGGGCATTGTCTTTATTCCAGAAGAGTTCTCAAGGTGCTGAAGGAAGATGGAATGATATGATCGATAGTGTCAAAATCGGCTGAGAGATCAAGAAGGGTCAACAATAGAGATTTTACCAGAGTCAGTGGCAGAGAGTCTTATCATCTTTGGTGGAAAAGTCGTAAATAAAACAACCAACCAACCAACCTTCTCCAGGAGTTTTGATTTAAAAAAAAGGGAGGTTAAAGACAGGGCTGTAGTTCTTCAAGTCTTCTGGATCAAGGTTTGATTTTTTTAGTAGTGGCCGCACAATGGCAGACTTGAAACAGGAGGGAATAGAACCAGAGTGGTTTTATTGCCACTATATGTGCCTTTTAAACATTTTTGATTGATAGTTTCTGCAAGCGATTTTGCTTTGTAGGGAAGTTTTATACATCAATCCATTTATACATTTCAGTCACCTGAGTTGTCAAGTAATGTGATAGTTTCTGTTTTAGATTTATAAAATTACAGTGTCAGCATATAATTTAAATTATGAGTAAAAGTTGAACTGTAAGCGTTTATGTTTGTCACGTGGGGTTTATGGGCTCTGCACAATGGAATTATGGACCCTCACGTTTATTCGGTGGGAACTGCTAGTAAGTCACCCTATGAATTACTTTAATAAATTTATTTGTTCAGCTCGTTCTGTGTTAAGGTTGGGGTACAGAAATAGATAGAAAAATGGTAAAAGATTACTGTCACACTAGCTTTCACACGGCTATGAATCATATGTAGTCCAGCCACTTGATAACAGTTAAAATCACACATTTATTTCTTCTAGTCTATACAAGATTCTCTAAGTACTAATCTAACTTAAAATGTCTCAGTCACTGCTAATAGTTCGATCGCTGATAGTCTAGGCAGCTGTTATATCTTCATCGGGCACTTGCTATAAGTTTTCATGTAGATTGGACTACTGTGGTCCGTTTTACAGTTTCTGCAGAGTTGGACTTATGTGGTCCTGTTTTGATCAGTTTAAGTGCACCTTCGTTTTTGCACTTAACTGCTAGATGGTGCGTGCGAAGTCCTTCTGTGAGGTAGCTTCTGGTCCACCTGTGTCGTTGTGTAGTTGGGTTCCCTTGCCACGCTGTGGGGTCTGACAGGGTGTTTTTCCGGGTAGCTCTTTCCGACTTGTGCGGTAGGGCTCCTCAACCAACTTGTCGTTTCTGTGGAGTGGGGTGCACAGGATAGCTCGCCTGCTCGTCTGTAATATAAGAGACGAAATTCTGCACAACCCTGAATAATCGGTTTGTGCAGAGCGTCTCACTGAAAGCCAAAGTAGCCCTCAGTGATAGCTCCACATCTCTATACATAAGCGACGAACATTCTGCTACTTCCGGGGTCCACTGGAATCTCACTCTAAATTCCTATACATACATAAATATAAATCGTGGCTAACTATACACATACAGACTTAATAATATTATAAACATTCAGTGGTACCGCCACTGGTCTGCAAACATACATATAAGTTCAACAACAGTGGTTCCGTACGGTATACAACATGGCGGCGCAACCGGTCGTGTTTCGCCTCGTGGTCAGCTCTTCCACGTGGTACGGCAAATTCGGATTAACAATTCACATTTATGCATAGCAAATTCCACAAACATAATTTCCACAATAATACAAACATATCACGATGAAACAGAAGGGTGTTCATTTACCTGTTTGACAAGTTCAGGCCCGTGATGACTAAATAGAATTCTGAGATTCTAAAGTCCTGCTTCCTGGTCTATGAGTGAAGATAGTTCTCTGCTAGCTATTGAGATGTTGACTCTTCCTCGTCTCACACACGACTGATTCAAACTGTGTTAGGCTCTGACACAGTCAGAACCGGCTCTACCCGCTTAGCCTGCTGGTGATTGGTTAAAATGTTTACGACCCTCGCCCGCAGTGCTGATTAACTACGCAGCGTGGGTCGGGCTCGCGGTGTGTACTTTAATTGCTGCTGTGTACTGTAACCAACTGGCCGTAGCCTTGGTTAATGAAAATGTGTGATCTATTTTGCTGTTCCCTGAAACACGCTACATCTAAATAAACGCAGACGTACGAGATATTACTTATTAGGATGAAAATAGTTGTGATGCCAAGATAGTTAGTAGGGATTGAAAAATGTACATAGTGTGAAATGAAGAGCGGAAGTTGTAGAAATAATAAATTTATTTTACACGCCACTCGCCGTGTGCCCCCACCCCCTCCTTTCTCCGCCCCCACCCCCGTACCTCCTGTCCCCATCAAATGTTTGACCTGAGTCGTCCAAATACGTCAATCATTTAGTAGCTACATTGTACGTGCGCGGTCAGAGTATTAAAGTTATAGTGTTGATACAAGTGACACTGATAGTTTGTATGAACAATGTTGGTTCCATGCCTGTATTTAGATTTTAATTTTGAGCATTTGTTGCATAAACTTGAGTATAGTAAGGTGATAATTATGAATGAATATTTATGTTTAGTTAGTAAGTTTAGAGTTTTGTTAATTAGCAGTTGATATATATTTTGGTTAGGAATATATATGTTAATTGACGCTTGAAGTGTTATGTTTATTGCTTTGGTATATTGTCTAATGTAATTATTGTGTGTGTTATGATTATGTAGAAATAACTTTAATAATGGTGAACGTTTGATTTCATTTGTGTTTTGTGTCAGACTAGTGCTGTCAACAGGCAGTGTCAAAGTTGAAATGTAGATGTATATTTTCTACGGAAGAGGATGTCAGCACGAAGGGTTCCATTGTTGTGTGGGAAACAATGTTTTGATTGACAGGAAGGGAGGAATAGTGTTAGGACCGATGGTCGAGTTTTGGAGCAAATTGCTCTTGGAATGATAATAATAAGAATGAGTGCAGGACAGGGATTCGGGGTAGTTAGAACAGATAGATAGAGAGAGAAGGAGATAGAAAGAGGGACGAGACTAGGACAGTACCAAGAGAAGATGGTTTAGTTTAGTTAGAGTTAGAATGGGAAATAAACTGTAGGGAAGTAGGAATCAACGTAGGACAATGTTGTAGAAGAGTGAAATATAGATTTGTGAACACTGTAAATGCTACTTGCTAAATGTTTTCTGTGTCTGTGTTCAGTAAAGTTGCTAAAACGCACACCTTCCAGCCTGCGTGTTTTATTTCTGTTTGTGAATATATTTGTAAATTATGTGTGGTGTGACTCTGGACATTAACACCTAACACCATCACCGGACACGACCACCAACAACAACCCCCATCACTACAGTACTATACTGACTCTCTACTGTTACAAAGACTACACAAGGCTAAATAGTCACTGGGCAGGGTTAAAACTACTCGGTTCATGACAATGTTATTAGCTTTATAGTGATTATATTATATTATAAGAAAAAAAATATTGTAATGTAAAGATCGCAAGTAGTTTATTTTTGCTTGGTTTTGACATTGCAGGTCAGACAAAACCCTTCAGGACCTGGTGTACAAGCTTGTGCCAGGTTTATTTCAAGGTAAATTTTCTTATTTTATGATACTACTGTAAAGGAAATAATATAATTTTGTATTTTAAAATTTTTACATTTTCTTATTCAAGCGGACACAAATGCAGATTCAGTTTCTACTGTTTTAATAATGTTCTTTATATTAAGAGCTTTTACAAATTACATAATTATATGATATTTAAAATTATACATTAAATTATTAATGTTATACAATTTTATATATTGATTATTATCCTCAGCATTTAAGTTTTATCATAATTACAGAATGTCGTAATTGTACTGTTTTCGGTTTCTTTTCTTCTGCACTATTCTCAGTTTATTTATAACCCGTAGGCCCATTTGAGTGGTTATCTTTCTTATTTTATTTATAGAGTATTGTTTTATTTCTCTTAAACCCTTTCTCCTTGCTAAAATCTATTTCTGTGAATATTATTTTTTGGTTCTTGCTAGGTCTTCAAAGGTTCTCAATAAAATCAAAGTAGTGTATTGTGTTCAGCGGGAGATAATATAGTTTCCTATCATAACCGACATGCTACTAGATCTAGTTCTTTTGTCAGCTTTTCCATTTGGTTTAAGTTACTGTTACACGTTGCTTCTGTTGTTGCTGCTAAGTAGTCTATTCGTTTAAATTTCTTTAGCTTGATTGTTGCATTGTTGTTGCTTCATTTACTTCTGCATTGTTTATTTTAGTTGGTTTTTAGCCTAGATGCATTAAAATGTAACCGGTGGTTAATACAAATTTTGCTGCGCAGAGGAAATGCGGCGACGCCGTGAGTTTTTGAGTCACCACCCCAAGGCTTTGAAACCAAACATGGGTGAAGAAGAGAAAGGCTTGGCTCAATTAGTGTCTGCTCACGCCCTGCCTGAGGAGCAGATCTCTCTCATCTTACAGCAGGCTAGCACGTATGTATTAATTTATACATTATGTACTTCTCTTCGACCCCCTAGTATTTCTTTTTCCGTTTTTGGATGCCCTACAAAATAGTTTGATTGATTTGATTCCCCCTTTCCTCTTTATTTGATGACTTTAGGGATGTGAGGGGAGATATGTGATGTGGGGGGAGGGAGATGGGGATTGGTGAGTGGGTGAAGAGGGCGAGAAGAAGAGATCAAACCTCCTTTGTTTCTTGTGTGTGTGTAGTTTTTATTTTTTGCTTGTTGTATCCCACTTAACATTTTGGAGTTAATTTAGAATTAGGTATAGTTTTGCTTACAATAATGTTAGAAAAACAATAAGATCTTGAATCTTTAAGTTATTTATTGTCGTGATCTAAATGTTAGGCTATGTACTTACATATATATACAGTACTATTATTTCTTTATGTATATATTTGGAAATGTTTGCCTGACGGTTCCAAACCCTGTTTCTTCCAGCCCTTTGGGCAATCCTATTAATAGCTTACAGTGAGGTATTATTTGTTATTTATTGTTTCCTTCTTTAATGCTACTTTTTTTTTTATTTCTTGCAGTAACTTGAGCACTGTATATGGGTCACCTTTCCATTCTCCTAATTCCACCAAGGTAATTTTGTACTTTCATATTCCAATATAGGCCGTGTGGGGTTTGTTTATTTGTTTTTAAGTTTATTTACATTTGGGTAAATTAGTTCTTGCTTCCAAAATGGGGATCCACACTATTTCTCGAAAAGAAGACACTTATAGTTTCGCATGCCATGGATTCCTTTTTAGAGTGTTTAAATTTATCTAAGCATGCATGTAATAAAGTGAAACTAAATTTGATTGGGGTGTCGGATAGTGCAGTGGTTGGAGCACTCGCTACTGTGTCGAAAGTGAAGCACCGTCCGGTGCGGTTAGCACTTGGATGGGTGACCGCTAAGGTGTGAAGCGACAAACAACAACGCCCCCAGTTGACTCAACTGTGATTGAGTACCTACTCTCTTGAGGGTGGGGAAGGTAAAGCAGCGAGGGAGAGAGTTGGGCATCACCCTCATTACGCTGGCCCAAGATAAGTGTGATCTCCAACATCACGCTCCCCTACGGCCACAAGGCTATGGGACTACCTTTACCTTTACCTTTAAATTTGATTCAACTGCCTCTTTTTAAAAGAATGAATTTAATTGGATATTGATGCAAAATAAGTACATAATTTATGTCATATTAGTAAATAAAGTACATTTTAAAAATATTGTCAGATGTGACGATTATTCAGTTTGTAAAGTTCTAAAATGGAGAGGATTATAGATGTGTGTGGGATCTAAGATCTTCCTAAATAAGTCTGATATTTTTCAACAAAGACAGAACAATTAGGACCATGACTGGGTTTAAAAGTAAACTGTATTTGAATATAAACGTAGTTGGAATTATCCGATCTTCTCTTTATTGTCTGTTTTTAGTTGCTTAATGTGGATTGTTTGTTTTCCGCGCAGCCATCTGAAAGGCGCTACCTGCTGTGTCCGCCAGGGGTTAACGTGGGACATCTTAAAAAGTTCCTCAGGATGAAGTTCTCTCTACCACACCGCATGCAGGCGAGTACTGGTTTTGAGTTCGCCTCACCAATTAGTACACTTAAACTCAAAAAATTATTATATACACCTTACCTGCACCTAGTACACTGTCTGACTTTTTAACTCTTAATAATTCATTGTTTATCTTTAACTTAAGCATCTCTCTGCGCTAAATGTTACTGTATGGAAGAGGTAGGTAAACGTTATTAACGTACAAGTATTAATATAGTAAAGCACAAGCGACCTGATTTTCTAGCAGATTCAGAAGAGGCGTGACCAATGCACTGGCCTGAGAGGGTAGAGAGAGATGTTGTCACGTGGGGTTTATGGGTTTACCGGGCTCTGCACAATGGATGCTGTAACCCTCACGCTTTATTCGATGGGAACTGCTAGTTAGTCACCCTGTGAATTACTTTAATACATTTATTTGTTTAGCTCGGTCTGTGTTAAGGCTGGGATACAGAGATAGATAGAAAAATGGTAAAAGATCACTGTCACACTAGCTTTCTCACGGCTATGAACCATATGTAGTCCAGCCACTTGATAACAGTTAAAATCACACATTTATTTCTTCTACTCTATACAAGATTTTCGATGTACTAATCTACCTTAAAAAGTCTTAAGTCACTGCAAATGATTCGATCGCTGATAGTCTAGGCAGCTGTTATGTCTTCATCGGGCACTGGCTACTAAAGTTCTTGAAGATTGGACTACTGTGGTCCGTTTTGCTATAGTTTCTGAAGAGTGGACTACTGTGGTCCTTTTGCTATCAGTTTGGGTGCACTTTTGCTTATGCACTTAACTGTCACGTAGTGGGTTTGAAGTCCTTCGTTGAGGTAGCTTCTGGTACACGATGTATCGTCGTGTAGTTTGGTCCCTTGCCACGCTGTGGGGTCTTGCAGGGTGTTTTCCAGGGTTGCTCTCTCAGGCTTGTGCTGTAGAGGCTACACAGCCAACTTGGTTTTCCTGTGGAGTTGGGCGCACGTTATAGCTCGCCTGCTCGTCTGTAATATAAGAGACGAAATTCTGCACAACCTTGAATAACAGGTCTGTGCAGAGCGTCTCACTGAAAGCCAAAGTAGCCCTCAGTGATAGCTCCACATCTCTATACATAAGCGACGAACATTCCGCTACGTCCGTGGTCCACTGGAATCTCAACTCTACTTTCCTATACATACAAAACATGGCTACTTATACACATCAAGAATTAATAATATTATACACATTCATTTGTACAGCCACTGGTCTGCAAGCACACATATAGGTTAAACAACAGTGGTTCCGCACATAAATCAAGATGGCGTCGGCTGGTCGTCTTTTTGCCTCGTGGTCAGCTTCTCCACATGTTCAGGCAAAGTCGGATTAACAATTCACATCTATGCATGGCAAATTCTACAAACATAATTTCAACAATAATATAAATATATCACGATGAAACAGAAGTATGTTCATTTACCCGTTTGACAAAGTCAGGCCCCAAGGCTACTTGATAGAATTCTAAGATTCTCAAGTCCTGCTTCCTGGTCTATTCAGTGGAGGTATTGCTCTACTCAGGTGTAGCTGTGTACCCTGTGGCGTCTTCTTACTCTCAACTGACCTAATACCTGGTTTGGACTGAATCAGCCAGAACTGGATCTAGCCGCTCAGCCTGAGTCCTGATTGGGTCAAACTTTACATTCACGCACACAGTGCTGACGTCACTACACTGCCTGCGTCAAGCTCGCGGTGTGTGTACCTCCGTATACTGTAATCGTCTGCTGTGTAATACACTAACTTTCTAAGGTTACAATGACTAAACAAGGCTAAATAGTAAATAGGCAGGGTAAAACTAGTCCTCTCGCGACAGATGTTACCGTAAGGACACGCAACGACGTAGTTAAGAATGTATCGTTATGTGATTTCTTTTTATCTTTGTAATAATTCTACAAAGTCCAAATGTATTCCTTCTCTCCAAAAGAAATCTATTTAATTTTTCTTAAAATAAAATCGTTAGACTTCAAAACTGCGACATACAGAATTTATTTAATTTTATTTTCTCCTTTTTCTCCCACAGGTTGACATTTTCTACTGCCAGAGGGATGAACCTATCAGTGACGACTCTACTCTGCTCGACATTGCCTTTGTCTACTCTTACAATAGGGTAAGTACTTGTTATGATGGGGGTCAGCTAACCTGAACAAAAGTGCCACTTAATTATGTTCAGTGTTATGTACCTTCCTATATTACTTACTAGATCGTTTCTCGAGTTTGGCTTTCGTAGTTAAGCTACCAAGCTACCAAAAACATTCCTTTAGTAAACGAATTAGATGTCATTGCTCAAAACAGATATTATTGTTTCTGATGTGTGTGTGTGTGTTTTTTTATTTTTTATTTCCCGCTTTGGTTGTATTCTGAAATGATTGCCGTGGGTGTAAAATACTAATTTCTTCTTATGCCGTTTGTTTATGTCCCTTGTTGTTAGAATTTTGAATTAGCGGGTCATTTGATTGTTTGTTTGTTTGTAAGCTTAGATTGGATTCTGTGATGATTATTGTAAAAATATAACAATTTGTATATTTTGAACAGATGTTAATTTCCTCAATTTAATGTTAGACTATATTACTTGTAATTTGTCAGCAGCATAGAGAAAACGAGCTAGGGTGTAGAAAATTATGTGAATTGGCACTTTTGGTCTATGTCACAGGCATGACTACCCGTACGGAATTTCCGTATTTTTTCCGGAAATTTGAAAAACTCGGCAAGCGCTACGGAAAATACGGATACTTGTTTCACGGTTTGGAAATACAAAAAAACTACATTTGGAAAAATATCGAATTCGTTGGCCTGTGGTAATGCACCGCGTGACCTTTTTCCGAAGATGGCCGAACCCGGTTCAATGCCGCAATGCGATTCGTAGCATCGAAGTTTCCGGTAGAGGAACCGAAGTTTGCCGAACCAGTTTTTGCACAGTCGCAGTAAAGATCGGTGCTCGTGAGGCAGAATTCAAAACATGGCGTCCAAACAAATGGCTAAGCAAAGTGATTGTGAATCTGAATCTTCAAAGAAACCGCGCAAGGGGCAGACATTTCTTGCCTCGTATTCGGAAAAGTGTCCTTTCGTTATTCGCTGCAGCACTGACTCAAAAGTACGATTTGTGCCAAACAGTTTGACATCTCCGCCGGTGATATGAATAACATCAAGCGGCACGCGGTATACCCACAGCATATCAAGAATTACGAGGCTTTGGAGAAGAAAAAGAAAATTGTGACAGCAAATCAATCTATCACTGGATTCTTCGCATAATATCAAAAAGGATGAGTGCAAAAACAATAGGTAGTAAAAGTAAATACGGAAATCGTAATAGTAATACTGAAATTTGAAAAAAGCTCATACGGAAATTTCAAATTGAGGTTAGGCATGCCTGCTATGAAGAAAACATTGTAGGTTTTTTGTATCATGAAATTGTGTTGTTTGCTTTCAGATGCAGCCGTTACGTCTGTTCTACTCTGTGTACGAGAGAGAGGGCCTGAAGCGCAAGGCTGTCAACGTGGAGGATCCTTTACCTCAGCATACCAAGGCCAAGAAGGCAAGGTTGGAGGGCAGGAAGTCTCAGGTGGAAGTGAAGAAGGCGTCGCCAGGCAGACCCGCCCTCAAGGCAACCATGAATGGGCGTGGTCGCCACCCTGCAGGACTGAACCTCAAATTTACGTACAAGGAGGCGGAGGCTACCAAGGCCAAAGTAAAGAAGGCCAAGCTAACGGCAGCCTTGCTGAAGAAACGCAAAGCGTGGACGGAGAGCAAGAAGAAAGCGCTCAAAGAAAGCAACAAGCAAACAGCGAAGAGCAAGAAAAAGAAACAAGTCCTGAAAGTGAAACTTCCCACCAGATGTCGCAGGCCTAGCAGTGGCAGCAACAGCAGCAGCAAGAAGGAGACGTCCAAACGGCGACGGTCACTAGAAACCAGCGCAAGAAAGAAAGAAGCCAACAGTGATAAGAAGAACAGCAGAGATCGAAAGGGCAGTTGCGGGAGCAGTAGTTCAAACACTAGTAGTGTCAAGTCGACCACAACGAAAACCTCCAGTTTTGTAAACGGCAGAGCGAGTCACAACCAGTTGCCACCTGTCGGTAAAAAACCCTCAAGACTCTCACAAGATAAGGCGGGACTCTAAAGCTACATATGACTTGCAGATCACGAAGATGAAACCAGTTGATCAAAAATCCCCAGCGCAGGTTCCTTCCAACAAGAAGACGTCTTCTGCGGTCAGTAGTTTCACTAAAATCAGAGGTATCAGTCCTAGAGGCGAAATTGCAACAAAGTCGGAAAGAGACGGTCGTATAATCGGTTTTATCACATACGGCAAAAAGAAACAGTCTGAGAAAAATGGAAACAGCAACGGCCTGCACTTGCCGACGTCGTTTTACAGCAAGAAGGCAGTGATGACGTCTAAACTTGCTCTCTCGCTGTTAAACGACGACAACGTTAAAGGTAAGATGTTGCAGAATACTGCCAATGACAATGATGAAGTCAGAGACGCTGACTTCAGTGCAGTGGACGTAAACGGTGCTAGACCTGGTGCTAAGAAGGACAGTGCTGATGACAGAGTTTCTGCAGCAGTGTTGGTGATGAAGAGCAAGGTGAGGCAGCTGCGGCAGCAGAGCGGCAGTCGCCCTTCCAGTCCCGGCAGCAACTCTAGCAACTCTCGCCCCGCCAGCCCTAAACTGCTGCAAACCATCAAGGACAGTCATTGCAACAGTCCCAAGGTTGTAAATGGAAGGGGCAGCGGTAAAAACAGTCCCCAACTGCCCGCACACCTCGTCAATAACGGCAGTCGCAGCAACAGCCCCAAGCTGTTTAAGGATAGTGTGGTGAAGTGTGCTGGTGCGGGTAACCTCAGTCGTACGAACAGTCCTAAGCCCGGTAAAGTGTCCGCCGTCAGTTTGGTGCCCGTGCAGGACAAGATCAGCGTGGACGTCACATCTGAAACTTCATCCGACGTGACGTCACCAGGGGCAGAGGATCGGTCGCATAGTACTGGGGATGAGCTGGTGGGTGAGTGTGAGGGCGGGGGTGCAGGCGAGCATTACGTGTGTAACGTGAGGGCTTTTGCTTCGGAGCCCTTGGTATCTCTGACGCACCTGTCGCTGGAGACGGCCACTGTTGGGAACCGGGTTAACGGGGGAGGGAATAAGGAAGCCAAGCATTCGGTTACAAACGTTCGCAAATCAAACACATCTCCGAGCAGGGCTTCTCCTGTGCCCACAGCCAGAGATGAGAACCGAATTACTAGTAAGAAACGCTAGAGCCTTTATGATTCTGCTGTTAGCAACATAGTCATCTACGCAGAGTTAACGACGCAAGTGACGTTGAAAGTTTTACGGGAATATCCCAGCAAGCTACATTTACTGTATTTTGTGTACCATATGTTATCGGTTTGATTGCTTATGGGAACACTTAAAATCAACGAACGTCTAATTTCTGATCCTGAACAGTCCAAGTTGTTGAGTCTTGACTTTTGTTAACTTACAAAATTAAACATGAAAAATATTCCAAGGGCTATCATGGTTTATTTTGTTTGTTGTGAATCTCGTGTGGCAGGAATGTGCGTGCTAATTGGTGTATTTATTTTAAGATCATTTGTGTTGAGCAGTGTTTTGATGATTTTGATAATTTTCATGTGTAATGGAACATTTTATTGGATTTGTGTACATATATTCAAAGAGCATTAACTACATTTCCAAGGTGCATTTACAACATTTCTGTTGTGTGTGGGGTTTTGTTTTTGTTTTTTCAGAATATACTGTTGAGTGTTGTGTCTTATGCATTATCATCCAAGTGCTTTGTACTTAGATTTCAGTGGCAATAACTTTGTACAGGGTGTTGTAAAAGTCTACATGTGGCTGCATTCATTTTGAATGTCGTGATTTCTGCAATTTTTCTCTGGAACCAAAGCAGAGAGTTGCTTTGATATTGGATTTTCGGTTTCTTTCTTCCAAGCCATAATGTTTTATTGCCCTTGGTTCTTCTTTTGTATCCAGTCCGTGATATGTACCACTTTTGAAGAGAAGTTTCTAGAGTGGGTGATGGAGGAAGGTTTGTGAACAGATTGAGAATTTGAGAATTTTAATTCTAGTTAATAACAGTACAACTTTACTGTCCAATTTCTTTTTCTGGGGATAAGAGTAAATGTTTACGTGGATGTTTGGTATGCTGCATTTTCGAAAAGACTAACAAATTAACATACAAAATAAACTACAAAAACGTGATTTTGGCAGTTTTTGACATCAAGAGTTTCCCCCGTTGGGGTGCCGGGGGTTTCAGTATAAATAGTATCCCCACTTTCTGGAAATTTAGTGCTTAAAATTCCCACTGTCGCTATCTTTCTCATTTGCTCTTTCTCATTCCTGCTCTGTTCTATCAATCTGCTATACTATCTTCTTCTTCGCTAGACCAGTCACCTACCTTTTTTCTTGAAAACTCTTCCGGGACAAGACTCCTTGTTTGTGTGTGAGGTCTGTTGGATCAGCTTGGGAATATTGGATGCTTTCTGCCAGCTGTTCACTATGGCTTCCTATGATGTTATTATTTAGCAATGTAGGCATTTTATATGTATGTGTTTTGTTGATAATTTGTAATGATGTTTGTAT
This sequence comes from Oncomelania hupensis, assembly GCA_036898135.1. Taxonomy (NCBI): domain Eukaryota; kingdom Metazoa; phylum Mollusca; class Gastropoda; order Littorinimorpha; family Pomatiopsidae; genus Oncomelania; species Oncomelania hupensis. The sequence goes on along the minus strand of CM072511.1, from coordinate 113,274,935 downwards.
TCTATTTTGTTTTTGTAAACGGGGGTTCGATAAATTAAGAGTGCAGCCTCAGCGTACCCTGCATGGGATGTCTTTATTGTAAAGTGACTGGCTGGTGGAGAGCTTTCAGTTTTACTACTAGGGTTGTTTCAGCAGATCTTTTATGCGGATCAGGGGTTTTCCGGTCCTGATTTGCCTCGGAAGAGTCCGCTGGACCTAAAGCAACAATCATGTAATGTAATGTAATGACATCAAGAGTTGAACTAATTCCTCTCTGGAATTTTCTATATTCTCAGAATAAAATTAATGTTCTTCCAGCAACAACGCCACGCTCCTCAGTTTGCTAGTCTATGGTCTTATAAAATGAATGGTAATTTCCAGAAGAACTAAGCAAACATCGACAAACAGAAAAACACGATATGAGAGTTACTTTCTTGTTTAATCTAACGATTCCTTAGAATTTGGTGTAGCCTTGTAATTTGGTGAGCCTTGTGCACGGCAGTGTTTTCGTTAGTTTCAACAGTGTGTGTTTTGACTGAAATCTTTTATTCATATTCATTATTCAAGTTGACTACGCCTTGATGTTTCTGGCTTTTGTTGTTTCGTAAGCTTTACGTTTTTGGTGTAAGAAATGTAAAATGTTTCGTATGCGACAGTGTTGTTTTATGAACAGATCTTGCGTTGAAAATGTATGCATTATAATTATCTAGGTCCGGACAACCACACAGTCAGAACGCCTTGGTGAGAGAAATTGAGTGAGTTTTTCTGCAAATATTTCTCTTGTCTTTGACTTTTAATTATGTTGAGTATTGTTCTATGCCTGAAGAAGTCTTCCGTTTTATTGGACACAAAAAAGACTCATTAGCATCTGACGAATTTTCAAAAACTTGTGTTCAAATTTTCACCTAGAAACAAAACCTTTAAATTTAACTTATTTTATTTCATCAACCCCTACAAAATTGACTTAATAAATTAAGCAACTTGTCGTTTGTGTGTGTGTGTGTTCTTTTTTTTTTTTTGTTCCTCCCACACCTTTAAAAAAAAGTCGTTAAATTCCAGATTCAAGATCTCTTTATTATCTCAAACTATATATAACATGTCTGATGAAAAATTAAGACCTAATTTGTTGATGGATTAAAACAAAGCCACATGCAATGAAAACAATATATATATATAAACAACATTCACTCCTTCACACGTAAGAATATATCCTAGCCTATCCTATCCTGTCCCGTAACCCGGAGGTCGTAGGGGCATCACAGATGATCGTTTAACCAGCATACTCCATCTTTCTCTGTCCTCAGCAACCCTGATTGTTTCGCTCAGTGTCAAACCAGTCCATTCTCGAATGTTGTCCTCCCACCTCTTTTTCGGTCTCCCTCTTCTTCTACCTCCTTGCATTGTGCCTTGCAGAATGGTCTTTGCAAGGCCTGATGATCTGATGACGTGGCCCTACCATCGGAGTTTCCGTTTCTTCACAACTGTGAGCAGGTCATCGTGTTGTCCAATGGCTTGTGTGATGGTCTGTCGGACTTCGTCTGAATATATACTATTATACATTACAAAAATAAATATAAATTAAACATGTTTTAAAACGAATTTCCACATTGATTACACGTTTAAGATGACATAATTCTTCACGTGTATCGTTGGTGCCATTATTTTTGCAGTTCAAAGTTATTCTGTGCATATATACGGCTTGCTTTGGTTAATCATTCAAAACGAATTTTTGTGTTAAAATATTCGCTTGCAACTTTTTCTTTGACTTTTTTTGGGGGGGAAATACAAATTGTAAACTGTTATTTTTACCCCCGTTGGGGTATCGGGGTTTTCTGTATAAATAGTATCCCCACTTTGTGGAAATTTATTGCTTTAAATTACCATTGTTTCTGTCATGCTTAGTGTTCTTTCTCGTTCGTAATCTGTTCTATCAATCAACTGTCTTCTTCGCTAGACCAGTCACCTATCTTTTTTTTTTTTTTTGAAAACTCTCCCAAAACTCCTCATTTGTGTATGGAGTCTGTTGCGTCAGCTTGGGGACATTGCACGCGTTCTGCCAAATGGTCATTAGGGTTTTGTATGGAAGTATTATTTAGCAAGGTAGGCATTTTATAATATATGCATGTGTTTTGATAATATTTTATATTGATGTTTATATTGTATTTTGTTTTTGTAAACGGGGGTTCGATAAATTAGAATACAGCCTCAGCGTTCTTTATTGTAAAGTGACCGGCTGGTGGAATGCCTTCAGTGTTACCGTTAAGGTTAAATGTAGAATGTAATCACACGACACAGGAGCGTATAGGCGACTACTGGTCACATTATTCTGACACCAGCGAACCGGAAAATAATATGGTCACAGGTTGGCCAATCCGGGATTCGAACCAGGGACCTTTCGGTTACCAATAAGCAGCTCTACCAATGAGCTACCCGGCCCCGCAACTATTAGGTTTGTTTCAGCTGATCTTTTATAATTATGGACATGGGGCGAGTCCTCTTTCAACCAAGTTGTGGTTCTGATTCGGCGCTTTGCATTACGCTGGACCCTATAAACAATGACTAATTAACTAATTACTTTTATTTTCTTAGCTTTTATTTTTTTCATTAATTTTTTTTATTTTACACTTGGTTTGAGTTTTTTTTTAATATGAAAATTAACATGTATTGCACCGGGATAAATACATTGAATTACTTTTGATTTCCATTCGATTATTTTGATAAATTATTCATTTTACCTAATTGTTTTTAATTGTATTTTATTTTACGATTGCTGGAGTTGCTGTTCGTGGTATTTACAGCTGTTTGTGTCAACATTATTTCACTGAGAAGTAGCATGTTTGTTTTATTTTGGACTTGTTGTTTATTTATTATTATAAAAAGTAGATTTTAATCCGTGTTGTTGGTAATGATTTCTGGAATGTGAATACTTCGATTAAGTTTTCAGTTTCAAAATGTTTTAATGTTCTTGGTTGTGTGATTTCTGTTGGCATGACTTCAAATGTGCTGCTGAGTTCATCGGTTCTCATACCTTTATTTATTATTGGTAACATGTAGATTTATCAAGAGTATAACAGTGAGTTTGCATTTAGAAGTGTTTATTTAAAACTATAAGTCAAGTTAAAATATTGAGTCATCGTATGACCAAACTTGTTGGAATGGTGGCGCGGAACACGTGCGTAAGTGTGTGTGTGCGTGTATGTGTACACAATGGTGCGTTTGTGTGTTTAAATTGCGTTTTAATATGCAATAAATGTTGGCGGTTATGCATGAGTATGTGTTCCAAGATTTATAATGCATTCCTGATCGTGTAACTTCTAATTTCTAAATTGCTAAATTTATAATTTGCAAGTTAGGCAACATTCAAAAACATGTGTGGTGGTTGGTTGGCTTTTTTTTTTAATCTCGTGGAACAAATTGCAGTCTTGTGGTGGATACATTTTTTATATACTGTTTTGTAAATGGTCTTAATTACTTCAAAGTAAATTTCACTGTAATTTTTAAAATTAAATACAATGAAAAGAAGACGAAAGTATTGGTTAAGTGTTAGTTTAAAAATAATGTAGGTAATGATAATAATATACAGATAATTTATTAGTTTTATGTCCAGGTTAATATGGTGAACTCATAATGGGATCGAATCATCTTGTATGCATTAAATTGTGTAACGTTGTAACATTGACACATTTGAGTACAATTTGTTTTTATTCAAATTTACTTTTTTTTTATGAGCGAAACATCAAATTACCAAATTTACCATAGGGACGTGGACTTGTCTTATTTAATATTTTCATACTTGATTTTTAAATGGACTTGTATAGATATCTATTAGTTCGTAGCAGGGTCAAATCGTCAGGTATACAGAAATATTGTTGGATTTTAATGATTATGAACCAAGTCGGATATTACCGTAGTACTATAGTTTAAAAGAGCTGAACAATATTTAGTACTAATAGTTTTGATATTAGAGTTGTAAATAGTCAATGGGTTTTAGTTAGGATTAATAATGTAAGAGAATCAAACGATACATTCATTCATGATTTGCAGTGCGTATTATGCTGTGCGCTGACCAAACAAAGCGCGCTGACAGAACAAAGGTCGTCCATGTTAGTGTTTAAATGATTTAAAAATTTATCGTAAGAGAACACGATGACACGCATATTTAGTGGGAATTTCGCAAGTGTGGTGTCTTTGACTTGCGAGATCTATAAGTTAGTCATCAAAACATCAGATGCAGACTGAGAAGTTGACCAAGGCTAAAATGTCACTTTTTTCAAAGAGCTGAGCTGGAATTTTTTGTTTTGTTTTCTCCTTTCACGCAGCTGAAACTTTTCTTCCCTCTTCAGTCGTAGGAGACTGTTTCCACGGAATTGCAGGCTTTGTCGAAGTTTTTTTTTTTGTTTTTTTTTTTTTTTGTTTTTGCCAAGCCTACTGTATGAACTTTTTCCACTTTGACAACGCCGCCTCGTCAAAAATATTCACAGTGAATGTTGCCCCTCTGAAAAAAAAAACCAGCTTACAACAAAAAGCAACTCTTTCAAAAGTATAGTTTGTTTTTTAATCAATAAATTCAGGTAGTTTTACGGCACTATTAATAGCAACCGCTAGCTACCTTTCTAGTGCTAAAAATATCTAGTATAGGTGTGCCGTTAAACAGGGGAAATCACTCCCTGTTAGAACATAAATGGAAAATTGAAACTTTCGCGGTTGGTTTTGAGTCCACTTTATTTATTTATTTTGTTTTATGTAACAACAATGAGATTTTAGGTTGAACACATTTTCGCCGAAAGTAAACAAAGCTTTAGAATTGGGACCCTTTAACCGAGAAAAAGAAGCTGGTGACCAAGAAAGGCCTCGTTGTGTCGTCGGCTTAGTCTGAAGGGGAGACTATTTCTGTCAGTTCTCAGCTACGCTTTATGGCTGTTATGGGACGGAATCTACTAGTACACTAATGGACCACACCACCGATTTATGTGTTCATGCTCCCTTCCCTTTAAATACTTTTGTGTTTATTAAATATTGTTTCAGGCATTGAAAAACAATATTTTACTATTTAGAAGAGGTTTATAACTTGGTGCATGTCGGTGCACAATAACTCCCATTTTGATTGAAGACTTATATATGGCAGTGAGTTTTCCGTTCCTTTACAAGTATTGTTTATTATTTGTGTTCATATAATCTGATCTGATGTACATGAACGAAATGATCTGCTTCTAATGTGCCGGTCATAAAGCACCGTTTACTTCAGAAACTACCTCCTGCGTTTTCATTGTTTGGTGTTTGTACTGTCATATTTGTAGTTGGAGACTGACAAAAGTGCGAACGCCATAAAACAGCCGTCACGTGTGTGTGGGTGGGTGTGTGTGCCTCTCTCTCTCTCTCTCTCTCTCTCTCTCTCTCTCTCTCTCTCTCTCTCTCTCTCTCTCTCTCTCTCTCACTGCGGCAACAGTAGCCCCGTTGGAGTGCCGGGGTTTTTCAGTATAAATAGTATCCCCACTTTATGGAAATTTAGTGCTTTAAATTCCCACTGTCGCTGTCTTCCTCATTTACTCTTTCCTATTCCTGCTCTGTCCTTCACTCTGCTATACTATCTTCTTCTTCGCTAGATCAATGACCTACCTTTTTTCTTGAAAACTCTTCCTGGACAAGACTCCTTGTTTGTGTATGAGGTCTGTTGGATCAGCTTGGGAGTGTTGGACGCTTTCTGCCGGGTGGTCACTAGGGCTTCCTATGATTGTACTATTTAGCACTATAGGCATTTTATATGTATGTGTTTCATTGATGATTTATAATGATGTTTGTATTCTATTTTGTTTTTGTAACCGGGGTGTTCGCGTGGTTGAGGTCAGCCCTCAGCCGTCCCCCGCGTGGGATGTCTTTATTGTAAAGTGACTGGCCGGTGGAGGGCATTCAATTTTCCCACTAGGGTTGTTTCGGCAGATCTTTTATGCGGATTGGGGGTTGTCCGGTCCTGATTTGGCTCGGAGGAGTCCGCTGGACCTAAAGCAAGAATCAATCAATCAATCAATCTCTCTCTCTCTCTCTCTCTCTCTCTCTCTCTCTCTCTCTCTCTCTCTCTCTCTCTCGTTCAACTTGATTTCTTGCATTGATTGACATCAAGAGTTTCCCCCTTCTGGAAATTTAGTGCTTTAAATTCCCACTGTCGCTGTCTTTCTCATTTGTTCTTTCTCATTCCTGCTCTGTTCTATCAATCTGCTATAATATCTTCTTCTTCGCTACACCAGTCACTTACCTTTTTTCTTGAAAACTCTTCCGGGACAAGACTCCTTGTTTGTGTGTGAGGTCTGTTGGATCAGCTTGGGAATATTGGACGCTTTCTGCCAGGTGGTCACTAGGGCTTCCTATGATGTTAATATTTAGCAATGTAGGCATTTTATATGTATGTGTTTTGTTGATAATTTATAATGATGTTTGTATTCTATTTTGTTTTTGTAAACGGGGGTTCGATAAATTCGAGTATAGCCTCAGCGTCTAAGTGTAACTGTAGATTATAGTCACACGACACCGAAGCGTATAGGCGACTACTGGTCACATTATTCTGACACCAGCGAACCAGTTGATGGTAAGGGGAAAATAATATGGTCACACATTGGCCAATCCGGGATTCGAACCTCAGCGTCCCCTGCGTGGGATGTCTTTATAATATTGTAAAGTTACTGGCTGGTGGAGAGCATTTAGTTTTACCACTAAGGTTGTTTCAGCAGATCTTTTATGCAGATCGGGGGTTGTCCGGTCCTGATTTGGCTCGGAAGAGTCCGCTGGACCTAAAGCAATAATCAGTTCGATCAATAAAGCTCCAATGTTTATTGCGCATTAAACCGTTTTGACGTTTGTTCGTTTTTATTTTTATTTATGTATTTTTAAGACGGTGGGAGAAGTTCCTACGTATGTTTTAAAACATGAAATATTTAGAGTCCCCAGAAACATTTTTTAAGCACAATCTCACCGCCCACCGTACTTCTTTTACAAATTTAGAAACGTTTTGAGTCGATGGCAAGCATCGGTGGCTCCTCCCACTATGTGACCAAATACTTTCCTGGGACTTGAGTAACCGTCAATCAAGACAGCTTTGTGGTGTGTTCCACTGCTGAAAGGGCATGAGAGGAAACAGACTCCAACTACCGACCAATCACGGTGTACTTCAAACGTCACTCAAGTTGACTGGCGGAATAGACTGAGCCAATAAGAGAGCGCGTTTCTTGTAACACAGCGGTTATACGGCCCTGCGACTATAGTCTGTTTCAGTGTTTAGTTGTAGCTGAAAACAGAGCATAGCTGAATTGCACTATATTCGTGTACATTTGTGTTGTGTACTGTAATTTATTCCTAATTATAAATGAAGCTGTATACGAACAGAACAGACTTTATAAAATACATTTAATGAACGTTGAATTAAAATGTAACATTATGTGAGACAAAAGATATCGTCAAAGGGCACGATCTCCGTGTGCAAGAGGAAACGCTATCGAGATAACGACCGCCTCTGGATGGGTGCGTAGCCCTGAAGGGCCATCCAGCCAGCTTATCAGTTCAGAGTTCAGCGATGACGTCGTGTTGCACTAATGTCATCCTCACCCACAGTAACTCCATCAGTGTCAGTGTAGTACGCCCGTACGGTTTGAAGTTCATACGCTCTTTCTGGTGTGTGTGTAGGTTCAGTTTCGATTTACGAAGTCATAGGTCACGATATAATCTGCTTGAATCCCCTACCCCAACTCTCTCTCTCTCTCTCTCTCTCTCTCTCTCTCTCTCTCTCTCTCTCTCTCTCTCTCTCTCTCTCTCTCTCTCTCTCTCTCTCCCCTGTCCATGGCGCTGAAGAAACAGAGCAGTGCTGTATAATTATGTTGTTCTTATGTCTTGTGTATGACAGATTTCGTCCTTAGCCCACCGCCGTAGCTCAATTGGTAGAGCGTTCGCCTGGACACACCGCTGACCCAGGTTCGAATCCCGTAGTAGGCGAAATAAAATGTGGCCATTTTTTACTGTCCATTTTAGGAGTATGATTGCCCTGGAGGTTCAGTGTTGATTTAGGTCCCTACCCCTTGTTTCCTGGGATGGTTATCTCCGTCTGTCATGTCGCCAATGGTGGGTGCAGATGTTAAACCTCGATGTTCAACGATTTTGTCCACACGGTTAAAAGCGGTAAATGTCCGTATTCAGAACATGCATTTTATTCAGATAATGGCAAGCACGGATGAGAAAGTGATCAGACAAAATGCATGGTTATTTATAAACGTTTTCAACGGAGAGAGAACAATGATAATAGACGTAAGGCCAGTGAAATAAAAATGTGTGTTGTTGTCTTGAAGTCAGTCATGTGTGTATCAATAGGTATGTGTAAATGGGGAGCGGAAGGGGAAATGAATGATCGAGAACTGTTTTTATATTGCCATTTGTTTTAACCGTTTATTTATTATTACTACTTTTTCTGCCTGCATTAAAATAAATGAAATTGTATATGATAAGCATGCTTTCTTCTATATTTGGTTTTATTGCTTTGTATATTAATTATCATTGTATTATCCCTTTGACATGAACAAAATGTTTATTCAATAAAACAGTCTGAACTAACGCTCTCTCTCTCTCTCTCTCTCTCTCTCTCTCTCTCTCTCTCTCTCTCTCTCAACTTTGTCAATATGTCCTTTTATTACACAAACAATGAAACAACAAATAAATTAGGCTTCTAGCCCAGGGGGCCGTATAGCTATACAAAGTTGGGGGGGAGGGGGTGGGGAAGATGGAGGATAGGGATACACAATATATATGTACTGCGCTTTTTTGGAATCTGGACAATTCTAGAATTGGCCTGCCCAGTTTTGGAATTCCAACATTGGTTAGGGTTTGGGTTAGGATTATGGAAAGGGTTAGGGTTAGGTCCTAACCCTAACTCTAACCCTGGCGGCCAATGTTGGTAACCAAAAACTATTATAGCCCCTTCTATAATACTACTAATTCCAAAAAAGCGCAGATTCCAAAAAAGCGCAATTCATAGCCTGCGTGAAGACGGTTACAGATATCAGGGATATATATATATCAGTCTAATCAAAACCAAACCCAAGCCTGTGCCTACAGTTACAGCAAACGGCTCATAATAAATGTGATCGTGTAATCAAAACCTTACTAACTCAGTCCTTTAATTCAGTCTGCTGTGTCCAATGGGTTACGAAACAAAACCCTTCACCCTCTGCCTTCGAATCTTCCATTCTCGCGTCAAGTTCAACCCTATCAGTCGACTAAAGACTAGATGTTACCGTATGCTCACCACTCTCACTTTCCCAACCAGTCCTGCCCTCACTACCACACACACTCTCATTACACCCACCACTCAGACTTGGCATACCGTATCTCAACGTGAAGAGCTCAGTGTCAAAGATCATAAGCCCACACCAACACACGCAGCCTTCCTTCAGGAACTACCACCACTTCCCTCACCCGGATAACAAGACTCAGCTTAAAGCTAGTGTGATTGGATGAAAAATGAGCTGTTCTCCTCCTCCACCACCTCCGCCACTCTGTCTCTCTTTCTTCCCGCTAACCACCGACGTCGTGCACGAACGTGTCACGTGTGCTCATTACTTATGCGACCGGCTTTTCGTGGGTTATGGCGGTTGTTGCAACGCAGCTATCAGTCGACATTTTTCTAGTGCGCGCCCAGATTGGGCTTCAAAATGTAAGCGATTAGGACTCGAGAGTTATTGTCCTCAGAGAACGGAGATAAAAGGTAATGGTGTGACGGGTGAAAACCGAACACTGTTGTCTATTAAAACGTAGGCCCAAAAGTCTCTGCGTGCAGAATGAGCGAGCGAGCCGCAGCGTTCTGGATGCCTGGCACTGCCATTAAGTGTGTCTGGCTTGCCACTTCCTGTGGCATACAAAGCAAAGCAACCTCTCTCTCTCTCTCTCTCTCTCTCTCTCTCTCTCTCTCTCGCTCTCTGCGCTCTCGCGCTATTTTGATCTCGCTCTACGCTGTGTGCATATTGAGCTGGGCAGTTTGCCCAGTCTGCCTCGAGTGGCCCGTATTTCACTCTTTCCCGTCTACGCTTCCCCCCCCCTCCCCCTCCCCGCCTCCCCCCCCCCCGCGACCAGCTAACCCTTGTGCTTTCGGGGGCACAAACTGGAACAGTCCAATCCAAGCGAGAGGGGGTGTGCAGCATCACTTCCGTTCTCTTCTTGATTTACGATCCTGACAATGGGGTTGGGCAGGAGAGATTTTAGTGTGTGGTGTGGCTCAGTGTGAAAATATACACCACAACTGAGGCTTTACGGACTGCGGATCAGTAGGCTACTAATAAATAAAACAATTGGTACAACATAAGCTATCTCATTGGTAGAGCACAACCAGTACTGCTGATGCAGCATATTTGTGATTTAAGTTGTCTCTTTTATTTATATTTTTAATACGATATCCCATATCTTTATTAGGCTATTGCTTGTATGTTTATCTGAATGGGGTGAGGATGATTATAAACTATATTTTATCAGCATCGCCAAATTAACTGAGGGAAGCCATGAGGGTTGCAGAGGACATAGAAAGATGGAGTACGCTGGTTAAACGATCATCATTCTGTGGTGCCCCTACCACCTTCAAGTTACGGGATAGTGTAGGATAGGATAGCCAAATTAATGCCTCATCGGCATTTCATATTAGGAAAAATAAACTTGAATTAAACTAAGCCATTATAGAACAGTAATGAGCCATGACTTCAACATGGCCAATCGTGAAACCAAAATTATAGGCTATTTTATGGATTACATCAACTATTCGTAGAGGTCCATGGAGAGTAATAGTTTATGATCACTAATCGCCTCGGGCGGCTTGAGTTAGATCCTGTATCGGCCAGCGCCTTGAGACGCCAAGTACGGCGAGATATGTCCGCTATAAAAATCCTCAATAAAATAATAATAATAAAATAAATAAAAAGAATAATAATCAGATCTTTATTTGGGACACTTGAGTTATTAGGGTGTTCTTGTGTGTTGTGTTTTCTATACTATACCTGATACAGTAGGTCATAACTGGTTAGATAAATGATGTATCATCTCGTGTGACAGAACAGCTCTTGAGCTGGAAAAGCTTTATTTAACTCGTATGTTCATTTGATGAAGTTTATTATAAACTCGATCTTTCGGAAATAAACGAATAAAATAAATAAACAAACAGTAATCGCTTCACTCTGTTTCTACTTGATTTCGTTACTAGGTTCCTACTTGATCTCTCCCCTATGTGTCACAGAAGTAAGGAGCGCGCTAATTCGGTCAGTGACAGACAAGGAACTCACCCCCGACCTCTTGGTGATGACAAAAGTGCGTAGCAGAGACGCGCTAATTCGGTTAGTGAAAGACAAGGAAATAACCCCCGACCTCTTGGTGATGACAACCATGCTTACATCCCCTCTCAACCATCTCTGCCGCTTGTCGTATAGCCTACCAATTACGCCGGGTGACGTTACGCAGTTGGACCCTTAAGTTTCCTCCTCTTTTTTCACTTCCGGACAGGGTAGATAAGATAAGGCAGGTTTATTATCTCTTTCTAGAAATTACATTCGCAGTCAACACAAATACACATCCCAATACCCCAAAACAATATTAATTGACATTGAGAATAAAACTCGTTTGTTGTTACGAATCCAACTATTGTGCACCTTACAAATGAACATTGGATTGGATAGGAATACGGCAAATTTATTATCCTTGTGAAAAATTACAACGCGGTGTACATAATACGACCAACAACAACAACAAAAACCAACGCAGGATTGTAATTTGCATGTCAAACAGTGCATACATGCATACGCACACATAAATTATATTGTACAACTGGTTGAATGTATCATCTGTTAATGAGACGCACAGAATGTAGTATAAACTGTTTTTAGTTCTCAAAGTATGAACCTAGGATATGCGATGACATAATACTTCAATTAAAAACTGCAATCTATTGGTAACCAGCAGCAAAGATGGTGAGGAGGCAAGGTTAGCCTCGGCGGTCTCTGCTACGCAGTGTTACATTACATTACATTACATTATATTACATTGCACGGTTATTGCTTTAGGTCCAGCGGACTCTTCCGAGCCAAATCAGGACCAACTCTACGCAGTGTGGATAGATGACAAGTAAAAGCACATTTTGCGATAAGCACTAATTTGGCTAGGGAAAGATAAGGAGCTCACCCCCGACCTCTTGATCCCAGGCTGCCATGTTTTGTTTAGGTTTGGGGAGATGATACGGACCAGGGTCATTAAAAATAATAAAAGGAGGGATGGAACCGGAAAAGAAGAAATGAGAAAGGTTTAAGAAATAAAGATTGAATTGTATACTATTCTACACTAAAAATATGGGACAGAATATGTGGGTTTAGTTCATGCAAGCAGAGCGTTTCAAGGCTCAAAAAGTGTCAAATTAAACAATCAGGCTACCTGATTACAGTTATAGTCTACTAATACGTGGAGTACTCACTAAACAAGTGAAATCTTCTTTCCATCGACCAAATATAGCACAATCCAATCACAACATGATCCAATCAGTTAAACTACGATCTCATTCATGTTATAGAAAGTCGTTAAATGTTGTTTGGCGTTATTTGAGTTAGAACAGATGGAAATACAAATGAATATTGATTTCGTCCTATTATTTAGCTGAAAATGCTCGACTAGATGGCAGTTTCATAGGCAGTCGTTTGGTAAGGAATTTAAAATTTATAACATTATTAACAGTTTCTCCATTCCAAGAAGTGTCTGAATATGCGCTGTTGTATGCGTGCACATGAATATGGATACATACAAACTGGAAATCTCGCATAGGTTAAATGTCAAGTCTTCTTCTTTATTGCAGTGCTATCATAGCTGATAATAATTATTATCGGTATTTAAGACTGTCCCTGAGACCCCAAATCAGTGTCCAGACACTGTTGACAAGAATAATTTACCCAAAAAAACGTGATGGTGCCGGTGGTTTCTCTATAAATAGTATCCCCGCTATCTGAAAATTTAGTGCTTTAAATTCCCACTATCGCTGTCTTTCTCCTTTGTTCTTCGTAATTCCTACTCTTTTCTATCAATCTACTATCTTCTTCGCTAGACCAGTAACCTACCTTTTTCCATGAACACTCTCTCAAAACTCCTCATTTGTGTATGGGGTTAGTTGGGTCAGTTTGGGGATATTGGACGCTTTCTGACATATGGTCACTAGGGCTTTCTATGGTATTATTCTTTAGCAATGTAGGCATTTGATATGTATGTGTTTTGTTAATATGTTATAAGGATGTTTATATTTCATTTTGTTAAAATAGAATAAAGCCTCCGCGTCCCCTGCATGGGATGCCTTTATTGTAAAGTGACCGGCTGGTGGAGTGCCTTCAGTGTTATTAGGGTTGTTTCAACGGATCTTTTATATGGATCAGGTGTGAGTCCTCTTTCATCCAAGTTGTGGTCCTGATTCGGCTCTCTGCGGTCCGCTGGACCCTATAAACAATGACTAACTAAGTAATTTAACAAATAGAGTCACAATGAACTTATCAGTACAATGAATGACAGAAAAGTTTAAGTAGAATTATTATTTCTTAACGAAGACGTAGTCAGACGACTTCGATTATGCGATTCTTGAAACAAATGTCGCGGAAAGAGGAAAGAGTCAAGGAATCCTGTGTCACGCGTTTCACACGTCGCAGAACCCACATGAAAGATGTTCCCCGATCTCTGAAGCTCAGACTGTCTGTCTGTTAAACTTAAAGTCCCCGGAGAAGGAGACAAGGAACCTTTTATCCACTCTACTCCAAAAAAAGAAACACTGAAGCTGCATGCAGTCGTAAGCGGCAAGAGCAAAAGAGAAGAGAGAGAGAGAGAGAGGAAGAGGGATTTATTGATTTTGTTGTGGGATGCGCCGCGATGCCCTACCACTGTCTTGTCTGGCCTGCCGACGTCATCCGTCCGATCACATGAGAGATTGGAGTGGGGGGGGGGGGGGGGGGGGGGGGGCTGGTGGAAAGAGAAAGAGAGGTGGTTGGGAAATTCTGGAACCGCGCTGAATATCACAGACCAGTTAAGACATGCCAGCTGATACAGTAATCTAATGGTTGAGTAGGATACTCTGTCTCGATGGATGCAATGCAATTTTGACGCTTAGGTGAGGCTACCTTCAATGATTTATTCCATCGTTTTTCGAGACGTCAATAGTCTATAGTAAAGGCTTCATCGCACGCATCAATGACAAGGATTCAGAACCTTAAAAGGTTGGTATGACAGGAGATGAGCTTCGATGAACGGCTTTTTCAAAGCTGTGAAAGTACGCAGATGACAAATAGAACATTCACCTAACAGCAGGCAGCGTGGCACGTGTCAAAGTTGAAAAGGCTGATCATCGCTGCTTTTCGTTTCATCGTTGATATATGTACTACTGCCCTTACAATATGATGCCGATGCTCTTGTCGCCTGGGCTGTTGTCGCTTTAGAGAGATACAATTTATTGTTTAAAACCCAATGGCTCTGAACCTATTCCTTAATCATACTAGCCATCCCATAATGGTCACAGAGAAGACAATAATAAACTTCCTTTTCTGTATAACCACGTCATGTCACTTCTAGGCACTGTACTTGCTCAGTAAGTGTACTTCTTCCTGTAAGTGAGAGTCTAGAGTTCATTACGAGAAATGTTATACATTTTGTTACCGTAGTGGCATCATAATAATCAAAAATCATCCGTGCTCCCTGACAGTCTTCTCCAAAGGCATCACATTACTGTTACTCTTAACTTTATTTTGCCATGCCATAACACAAACAAAACACTACACGTAGAGGTGCAAGCATTTAGAAATGAAAATGGAGAAGATGAGAGGCGAAGAGATTCTTCCCAATAAGAGAAATGAAAGAAAAGTGGGAACTCCACAGCAAAGAGATGGCATGTTCTCAGTTTCGCGTGTAACTCACTGCATTCATCCCAAACTACTGAACGTCGCCTTACCACAAGACGGCCATACACTCAGCAGTTTTGTAGTGCTGAGCCCAAAGTGCGCTTCACGTGCTGGCACGCACGGCACACGTTCATCCAGCTGACTATGCTTTCGGATTTGTTTCGTAGTGCTGAAGGAGCTTGCTGGAATCATTTGGTTAAAAAAAGAAGCACCAAATACTTGCAAGCTGAATAGGATAGAGTCATGTTAATAATAATAATAATAATAATAATAATAATAATAATAATAATAATAATAATAATAATAATAATAATAATAATAATAATAATAAATGTAGATTTATATAGCGCCGCATGTGCTCTCCGCGCTTGACACATTCATACACCATTTATACGAATACGAATACGATCTCTTTATTATCTCAATCAAAGAGAAATTCACACGTGGTGCCACATATAAATGTTACAAGTCGATAAAAGACAGTATAAAAAAAAACAGTTAAACAGGATAAAAGTTTATCAAGAAGACATTACTAAATTAATTATATGCTACACAACAACAGTAGGTATATAAAATCTGAATAAATTCAGTAAAAATGTTCACTTGGCAAGTTCAATGGATTTTTGCTGCTCTTAAGAATCTTACTCAGTAAGGAAATTATAGGTATGTCCAAAACGCTACTTTGAATTTCGTTGTTGTTTTGCTTCACACAAAAAATGTGGCCTGCAGTCATCAGCGGCAAGAGCAAAAGAGAATAGAGGGCCTCACCCCCCTTTTCCTTCCCCGCGCGCTTACCCCCTCGCATTATTGTTTTCTTTTGGTGGAGGCGAACTGCATTGGTTACTTTTTAGAGGTTAAGGGGTTTTGGCGCCAGAATCTTCCCCCCTGTCTTGCTACGTCCCTTCCAGACCAGTAGGAATCCCCAAGGATCCCCATTGCCTAGTCCTTGTAGCGCCAAATGGCTCTACTGCAGTCATCTGGCTGACTGTAGCCCACCATCCCTTTGTTGCACAGAGAATTTCCAGCGATTGTTTGGAGTAATTATAAAGTTTAGAGAGGCCAAGACTGGGGCACTTTCCTGAGATTCCTTCACGAAGTGAACATGAGTAGCTGTACGGAATTGTTTGTTCGTAGAGTTAGTGATAATTGGAAAGGACTTTGACTTAGAGAGAGAGAAGACGATAGACGACGTAGAGTGTAATTGTTAATTATGTTGTTGTACTAAAGTCTAGTGTTGTTCGTAAAAAAGTGAAGAAAAGTTGATTGTGTACCATTGTACCTGACTGTATTAGTTCCTGACATTTGGTTTTAATTAGACTATGTGTTCAAAATAAATGTAGCCTAGCACTTTTTTTTAGGGTTAGCGACCTGCGCTTGGGCTTTCCCGACCCTTTTATTTTAATTGTGCGCTGTGTCGTAGTCTTTATTTTTAAAACCAGACATCCTACACATTCTGTAACACGACACCATTATTGACGGAAGAGAGGAAACCGTAGCTCCGGGAGAAAAAATTCGGTGACCTGACAAGTCTTGTATCTACGTCACAAAATTTCGTCCTCTGCGGGAATCGAACCCGCGACCTTAGGCTTAGGAAACGGCGCCCAATGAACTGCGCCATTAGATCAGCACCCCACTTACTTTACTGCTGAATTAGGAGTTGGTAGGCCTCATTATGCATGTACAGAACACACAGTGGTTTTTTTGTGTTTGTTTGTTTTAGTAACGGTTCCCACACGTCTTCTGTGGAAATACCTTGAAATAATCGGGAATTAGAGCGAGCCAAATCACGGTCTGTCGGTCAGTCTGTCAGTCCGTCGAAAGCCATATCTCAAGAACCACTTAATGGATTTTGACCACACTTTACCTATGTTAGTAACCTGCTTTCCGTGTCATCATTATTTGCCCTACCGCAAAGATCAAGGACACTGGAGTCATTTTGTAGTTAAACACGTTTCACATTTTCGTTAAAAACACACTCTTTTGCCTTATTTAAAGAATAACTAAACCGACATTCATAATTTCTACATTCCAGATATTTTAACTACTGCTATGCATGTTAGAATATTGTATTTATACTTTCTCAAAGGTCAAGGTCATTATACTACACCATATTCTAAACACCTTTTGCGCTGTTATCTACAAATTGGCTGACCAGATTTTGATTATATTTTACTGGCACTAGTTCAGATAGTGGCGCATCATTAAAAAAAATTTTGTCTTTTGTTTCATTAGGATGAGTCCCAACACCAACCAGAAAAATTAACACTTTTGTAAATGCTTATTTTGTCGGCTATATGTGTGAATGTCTGGAGATACAGCGAATGGCTTGCCAGCTTGTTTTTCATTTGGACAATAGTAGGCACGATTGGGAATCACAAATTCTGCAGCGAAGCGCTTGCAATATGCTAAAATGCCCCTGTATGATGAAAAAAGGCATACTTTCAGAATACATGGTCAGTGGCAACAGAAACAGTAAATTACATATATTTGATTCAATGGATTTATTCTGCGACATTTGACGTGAGTAGAAGCACTTGTATGTACTCCATTTCATTCTTGTAATATATTTGTTTACCATGTATTGATTTACGTTAATTAGTTCATCCTATCCTATCATATTCCGTAACTCGAATGTCGTAGGGGCACCACAGATGATCGTTTAACCAGCATACGCCATCTTTCTCTGTCCTCAGCAACCCTCATGGCTTCGCTCAGTGTCAAGCCAGTCAATTCTTGAATGTTGTTCTCCAACCTCTGTTTCTGTCTCCCTCTTCTTCTACCGTGCCTTGCAGAATGATCTTTGCTCTGGTGATGTGGCCATACCATCGGAGTTTCCTTTTCTTCACCACTGTGAGCAGCAGGTCATCGTGTTGTCCAATGGCTTGTGTGATGGTCTGTCGGACTTCGAAATTGGTGATGTGCTGGGTATAGGAAATGCCCAGAAGCCTTCTGTAGCACCTCATCTCCATGTTTTGTATTCTTTATTGTAGATCTGCTGTGAGGGTGCATGTTTAGCAAGCGTATAGGAAGATGCAGATGACAAGGGAGCGTAGCAGCCTTTCTTAATTAGTTAATAGAAGGTGTGAAGATTAGTTCAGGGTTACGAGTTAGAGAAGTTGTGAGACGGGAGAACACGCAGATTCACTCATAGGCGCACGCAAATTCTTGAAATGCACCTTTGTCGTTACACAACTCACAGAGACAAAGTGGTCCAGAACAGCAATAATTGTAAAATCAAGGAAAGTGCTCCCGAGCAAGCAACGCTGAACTCACAGCGTCAGTGAAAACGCTATTTCCACCAGACAAACAAAACCGCCGACCCTCGAGTTGTGAATGAATGAAGGGGAGGGGACGGGAAGAAAAACACAGACAAACATGCAACTCCTTGTTCACCCTCGCCAACGATGTGGAAGAGTGTTTGAGCAACTTTGTTTACTGTTGCTTTCTTTCGCCCAACTGTGAGAAAGCGTTTGTACTCGTCGCCTTTGCTCGGGGGCACATGAGTCAGAGGCTCTGGGGCTACTGTGGTCACCTAGCTGGGAATTGGCAGGTGATTGTTTGAATCAGTCAGGCGTAATGGAGTCCACTCGAGTTCCATTCAGTACGTGAGATTTACTCAAATGGTCTGGATGGATACGTTGATTCAAAGCCACTCAAATCTTACAGCTAATACAGCAGGCGATAAGATCACGGTTTAGTCTTAGTTATCCTATCCTACCCTAACCCGTAACTCAAAGGTCGTTGGTCTAGTTAGGGAAATCGGATAGGCGTTGATGTTAAGCTACAGAATGCGATCACATTGGAACCCTAGCCAGTTGCCAGTCCGCGTTCTCTGATTGGATGAAGTCACGTGGCTTGAGTATTCTCTCATTTCACGAATGTAAAGTCATGCACATCAATACTCTTCTTCGTGCCAGCAGTGAAATCGTTGAAAGAAGAAAGACAAAAAAATCCGTTTCCAGGCCTGACGGATGCCTCACGCGATTTCTCTAATTTTATTAGTTAACTGTTGTTCGCTTACAAGAGACATTGCCGTTTAGGAGGTTAACATTTACAAATAAGCTCCATAATCCGGTTAGAATGTCCTTACTATTTTCAAATATAATCTTGCAACGTTATGTGTCAGTATTGAAACAAAAATCTGTCGTTTTACGCTATGTTTATTCAGCGTGGCCATGATGATATTGGCAATGAAGGCGGGAAGGGCTATCGTAGTGTGCAGAGGGAAACAAAGTGTATCCAAAAAGCACAATTGCACTATAGAATTTCATTTTTTACCAGCCATCCGATGTGCAATAAAAGCCTTTGAAAAGAAACCAAAAAAAAAAACAGCCATTTAAACCCCTCCCTACCTCTTCCCTCCCCGCCCCCCCCCCCCCTCTCAAAAAAAAAATCGAAAGTATAGGGTGGAGGATGACGCGAGGAGGAGGGTTACTATTACTTTTCTAAAGGTAAGTAGGTGTTCTTGTTTGTTTGGGCGTTGGGGAGAGAGGTTAAAGGTTAATTGTAGCGTATAGGCGAGTACTGGTCACATTATTCTGACACCAGCGAACCAGTTGATGGTAAGGGGAAAATAATATGGGCACCGGCTGTCCAATGCGGGATTCGAACCAGGGACTTTTCAGTTACTATAGTAAGCCGCTCTGCCAGCTAAGCTACCCGGCCGTACGCAAGGGGAGAGAGGCGTTTGGGACATCTTCTTTCTCTCTAGGCGATGAGGGCGGTGCCTATACATTGTAATTTCATCTCCCTGCAAGGCACACTGCTTAGCTGAGGCTTTCTTCGCCTCTCCACGAATCTCTGCCGCTGGTCGTAAAATTTGAGGTTGGTTTAGCTGTAATCCTAATTTAGTCCTTTGTTGTTGTTGTTATTATTATTAGTAGTAGTAATAGTACTACTAGTAGTAGTAGTAGTAGTAGTGTTGCTGCTGCTGCTGCTGCTGGCACCCTTGTTAGTTACTGAGAAATATTACAAACCATCTAGAACAGACATTTAGGCGCAGAAGAAACTAGAAATGGATTTTTTTAAAACAACAAGATAAAAACGAAATTAAGATTCGTTTGTTTGTTTTTAAATTAAACTACAAACTATGTTGCAGAAGAATACGAAAAGGGCTGTTATAAAGTGTAACAAATTGTATTTTGGATGTGTGCCTGTTTATAATAGCTAAGTGAATGCAAAATATGATTGACTCTTAGATAAAAAATAAGTGTTCTTGCAAGTCTCTCTGTTAACTACCACACCCACAAATTCACAGACTCTCACTAACACAGGCAAACACCAACACAAATTATACGTTCCACGTTCTCAATACTTTAAATAAACAAACCACACTATTTTACAGCAATCTTTCATATTAATCTGTCAAAATCGAGCTTGGATAATCACGGCTGACAATCGCTTGTCCCGAGCCAAAATAAGCACAAAAACGTGTTAACTCTATAATTGTAGGAGGCGGGTGTACACAAAGGCTACAGAGTCTCGTAGACAGGCAGTTAGATGAACAGTGATGTTGTAGACAGATAGTTGAAGGAGCAGTGATGTTGTAAACAGGTAAACGGGCGCGCGCCTGCTCTGTCTGTCTGAGGTAGCAAACGCGTCTTGGTCAGGTACAAGACGCACGGCCGACCGCCGCTGCTCCTCGAGTCACCCTTTCTCCGTTGTCCGGGACAACGCAGTGTGTCCAAGTGTATGAAGCCAACACCAGCTTCCTGGCAGCTACAACAATAGTTGTGGATGTATCGTTAACTCTCCCTAACCCTTTTCTAGTTGTATATGTGTCCCTAACCTTTGCGCTAACCCTTTTCTATTAAAAAAAATGCGTTTTTTGCGTCCCCAAACCCCATTTTCGGAAGTCACCTTGGATCTGGGGACGGTCTCATGTCCCCAGATCCAAACTGGTGTCCCCAGATGACCGTAGAAAAAACAGTATACCTTGTTTGTGGAGACATTTTATAAGGATATATATATACACGCACACACACACACGTCAATGCTCTGGCTTTTATAATCATATTGTTCTTCTTTGTTTCCTCCTTGCTCACCTCCTTAGTTTCTTCACTTTTCCAATTCCATTCCGTATTTGATCGTTTCTTTCCTTCTTCCACAATGTTATCCATATCCCAGATTATAATTATTTCATGAATGACAATTACTATCAAACATGCTCACACCTTCCATTCATATTACATTATCTACTACTCAATAATTATAGCCCCATGCATGTAATTAACAATATTGTTACATCAATGAAATTTATATTCCATCTTAGTGGACAACAGCTCACCACCTCTCAACACAATAAATCCAATGCAAAAATATACCTCTCCCTCATTTCGCAATCATGAAAACATAAATACCTGTAATCTTTACAGCACAATATTCCACTTTCAGAGAGAAAGTCCCACCGAACCTACACAACCTGATAAGTTCTCAGTGCTTTCTACCTCTTCACTTTTTACAACAATCTTTTCATTCTTCTTAATCTTTTTTTTTTCCTGGCCTGACAACACTGACTCTACATATCCTGACACCTTGGATTACAACACTCCAGTGACTACTATTTCCTTTCCTGCCAGCTATTAATTATTCCATTGGATCAACAATTTTAGCCAATGAAAATAATAATATAAGATATAAAAAAAATACTCCTATCATATCCTATCCTATCCCGTAACTCGGAGGTCGTAGGGGCACCACAGATGATCGTTTAACCAGCGTACTCCATCTTTCCCTGTCCTCAGCAACCCTGATTGTTTCGCTCAGTGTCAAACCAGTCCATTCTCGAATGTTGTCCTCCCGCCTCTTTTTCGGTCTCCTTCGTCTTCTACCTCCTTGCACTGTGCCTTGCAGGATAATCTTTGCAAGACCTGATGATCTGGTGACGTGGCCATACCATCGGAGTTTCCGTTTTTTCACCACTGTGAGCAGGTCATCGTGTTGTCCAATGGCTTGTGTGATGGTCTGTCGGACTTCGTTATTGGTGATGTGCTGGGTATAGGAAATGCCCAGAAGTCTTCTGTAGCACCTCATCTCCATGCTTTGTATTCTTCGTTGGAGATCTGCTGTGAGGGTCCATTTTTCGCAAGCATATAGGAAGATGGAGATGACAAGGGAGCGCAGCAGCCTTACCTTAGAATGTAGACTGATGGTCCTGTCTTTCCAAATTGGCTTCAACCTCGCCAGGGCAGCAGTTGTTTATGCGATCTTGGAGAGGACTTCCTGTCGGGACCCAATGTCTGATACAATGGCTCCTAAATATTTGAAGCTATGCACTGTGTTTATGGATTGGCCATGGACTTTGATGTCCGTGTTGATGCCATTGGTGTTGTTGGTCACCATTTTGGTCTTCTCTGCACTTATTTCCATTCCATAGGCTCTGGAGGTGGTGTCAAGCCTCTGTACCAGCTGTTCAAGTTCTTGTTCCTCTGCAGCCAATCCATCAAAAAAAAAAAATACCCACATTTAAAAAATAAAAACATTACTGAGAACCGGAAAATTCACGTTCTCTACATAAAGGTTGCGTGAAACAGTTTACAGCTAGTGGCTGTTTCATTACGCGCTTAATGCTTACGCTTACCAGCGGTAGAGACGAGGGAGAGAGGAGAACGTAAGCTTCGACTAGTCTCAGCTACGCAGTGTGTCTGCCTCCAAGCACGTCTGTTAAAAGAAAAAATGAATGACTGTTTAACTATAAGTCTTACCCGAGTTACCGAGGAGTTTAGGGAGATGGAGATGAAATAAAATTACAGCATAGATTGTGTGAAAAACAATATTTTGTAAAACAATTGGTTTACCAACTCTCCTGCGCTACATTTCAATGGCCTTATATTATAGGTTAAAGTAGGAACAACACGATGACCTGCTCACAGTGGTGAAAAAACGTGAACTCCGATGGTATGGTCACGTCACCAGATCATCAGGTCTTGCAAAGACCATCCTGCAAGGCACAGTGCGAGGAGGTAGAAGAAGAGGGAGACCGAAAAAGAGGTGGAAGGACAACATTCGAGAATGGACTGGTTTGACACTGAGCGAAACAATCAGGGTTACTGAGGTCAGGGAAAGATGGAGTACGCTGGTTAAACGATCATCTACGACCTCCGAGTTATGGGATAGGATAGGATAGGAAAGTAGGAATAGTAGTTGTTAACAAATATTTATTTATATCCTATTTTGGCTATTATTTATTTATTTGTTTATTTCTTTCTTTAAAACTTGTATGTTTTCCGCAGTCTGATTTCACATGCGTCCTGTTTCAATTATGTAATTAACTAGACAAATAATTAAATAAAACTTCAAATTAGTCACTACGGTTGTGATCGCCTGATGCGTCAGGGAATGCAGGATCATAGCTTAGTCGTTAGTGCGTGGCCTTCGAGTTCTCAAGGTTGCCAAGAAGAACGCTTTTAAAGTAAGTCTTATACCATTTTGTTATCAAGCCTTTACACTGTGGTCAAAGAAACGTTTATTAGTCCACACTATTGCAACTATTGCAATGAAAGCTCTCGAAGGAGCAGCTTGTATCTGGTAGTCCATTATAACATTATTATATCGGACACACCTAAAGGCTGTGACGGAATTGTTTAGTTTACAGTGCATCACGTATTTTGGTGGGATAGCACAGTCAGCGTGAATGAAAGCGTGAGCGGAAGAATTTGAACTATGAACTATTTTTTCCTTGTTAGAGCACTTCTTTTAATTAGCGGACTCGTTGGGTGGGATGAGTCGGGAGTATTGTATAAAACCATATGTCCGGGAGAAATAAAGTTCGAGAGCCAGACCAAATGGTCTGGTAAATATGTATGATGAGGGCTTTTTAGCCCAATTTTATTGTCCTTAACGCTCATGCAATAGGACGTTAAGCATCGTTTTTCGTTCGTTCAATAAAGTTCGAATCCCGGATTGGTCAACGTGTGATCATATTATTTTCCCCTTTACCAACAACTGGCCCGCTGGTGTCAGTATAAATCGGTCCAGTAGTCACCTAGGCCTATATGCGAAAGTGTCGTGTGACTATAATCTACAAACAAACGAAATAAAGTTGATGTGACCAGTAGTTGCCTATACGCTCCGGTGTCGTGTGACCAAAGAGCCGTAATAAGCTCTTTGGTGTGACTATAATCTACAATTAACCTGTATAAATAAAGTTCTCTAGCTGCATGGGTGATTTTGACCGAGTTCTAGAAGAGTGACAGGCTGAACTATAGTGGTTAGGTTTAGTGGAGGATGAAGTAAGAGTATGTCTAAAAAAAAAGTGGAGATGATATAGTTGTGGTGTTAGATGAAAATAATGTGTTAGTTGTGGTGGATTCAAAATATAAAGTAAAGGACTTATCGTTGGTGCATTTGAAAACGGATTGATACATACATGTAATACAAAAAAGAAAATGTTTGAAGATTGAACAATTATAGTTGAACTACTAATGGGACTCAATCATTTGATGATGTTTACTTTGTGAGTTACTTTGCTGTTTAATTTATTTAGGTTGAAGTTAACATCTTGAATTTTATGTATTCATTATTAGTTGAATGTATGAAAAAGAGAACAATAGACATATCAACACGCATATTCGTGGTATTCTGAATTTCTATTGTGTCTTGTTTCTAAGTGTTGTGACATTTCTCTCTCGCTCAACTTGAGTGAACGATGAGGTAAAGAATATTGTGAAATTGAAATGTTTAAGAACTGTTAGCAAACTTGTATGAAGTTTGTATGAATGTTCTGGGGCCCTACTAGTGTGATATTTGATGTATAACGTGTAAATCACGCACGAAGGTCTATGACTGGCGAGACTGTTTCAATTCATCCGTTTTTGTGGTGTGTTGCATTGTTATACTAATTTATTTTTCATGAGTTTATTTTTGTTTTGCATTGCCTCGGTGTGATACATGCTTTAGCTATTGCGTATATGACCTTCAAGATTGAGTTGGTCACATTGTGTAGTGAGCTCACTTTCGGCTTATTAACAATAGGTTACAGTATAAATTTATACTTTCTTTTTGGGTTAGTTAGTCATTGTTTATAGGGTCCAGCGACTTCAAAGACCCAAATCGGGACCACAACTTCGTTGAAAGAGAGCTCACCCTTGATCCGTATAAAAGATCTGCTGAAAAACCCTAATGGCAGTGACACTGAAGGCACTCCACCAGCTGGTGACTTTACAATAAAGGCATCCCATGCAAGGGACGCTGAGGCTTTTCTCTTAATTTATCGAACCCCCCTTTTACACAAATTACAAAATAGAATATAAGCATCATTATAAAATATTAACTAAACGCATACATATAAAATGCCTACATTGCTAAATAATACCACAGAAAGCCATAGTAAACATTTGGCAAAAAGGGTTCAATATTCCCAAGCTGACCCAACAGATCCCATACACAAATGAGGAGTTTGGGGAGCGTTTTCAAGAAACAAGGTAGGCGACTGGTCTAGCGAAGATAGTGGTCCTGATTTTGTTCGGAAGAGTCCAATGGACCTAAAGCAATAATCATGTATTGTAATGAAGTGAAGATAGTAGATTGATTGAACAAATTAGGAAAGATAAAGAACATATGAGAATGACAGAAACAGTGGTAATTTAAAGCACTAAATTCCCACAAAGTGGGGATACTATTTATAAAGAAACCCCTGGCACCTCACCTTGTAAAATGTTTTTTTGGTGAAAGATTTATCCTTTTGCTTAGTGATAATAGAATAATTGTATATATTATTATTTGGACGTAGTTTTTGGATTAGTTGGCCTACTTGAACAAATAAATGTACTACTTAGACTTAGTTATTGGACTAAAGACTGGATCGTTGTATGAATGTTGTATGTTTAGTCTTCAGAATATTGTTCGATTTATATTATACTTAATTACATTGATTCTGTTCTGTTGAGTTTATTTGCAGTATTAATTTAAGACTTCCGTGTTTTTTTGTTTTGTTTTTTTGTTTTGTTTTTTTGTTTTGTTTTTTTGTTTTGTTTTAGGTTTGTTTGGTTTTGGTTTTTTGGTGTTTTTTTTAGGGGAGGGGTGGTTGTTTGTTTTTACAGGAATTCGTTTTCAAATCTGTTTGCAATTTTCCATGTTGCTATTATTAGGGCACGTCCTTCATTGGCCTATAATTAGCGTGTAGTTGAGGTTGTAGCTTATACAGTCAGTGGTATAATACTCTAAACTAGTTCGGCCTGTGTCTAATTGTACGTGCCCGTTGCGTCCACTATGGCGTTCTGCAAAATCAGCTAAACCATATGTATTAATTATAACCGACGATATTTTAATTAACGCTCCAGCACATTTAAATACAAATTCACAAATTCCAATTCCCCTGTAGAGGTACCGGGGGTTTCTGTATAAATAGTATCCCCACTTTCTGGAAATGTTGTGCTTTAAATTTCAATTGTCACTGTCTTTTTCCTTGGCTCTTTCTCATTCCTATTCTGTTCTATCAATCTACTATACTATCTTAAATTCTTCTTCACTAGCCAGTCACCTACCTTTTCTTTTGAAAACTCTCCCGAAACTCCTCATTTATATATTGGGTCTGTTGGATCAGCTTGGGGATATTGGACGCTTTCTGCCAAGTGGTCACTAGGGCTTCCTATGATATTATTATTTAGCAACACATATATAAAATGTAGGCATTTTCAGTGTTCCCGATTACGCACAGTAGTGCGTCAATTACGCACAAAATATGAAAAATGACGCAGGAAAATTTGCATGTGTGCGTCCTGTGCACATTTTTTTGGAATCGCTGAAGTCATAAATACGACCAACGAGTGGCGAACTAATTCACGGCATAATCAGAATCAGAACCCAACTGAGACTGCCATTGCAGACGATTAAAGATTGTGTCGGGAGTTGTCGTCCTTAAAAATCGTATGCGCGCGCATTGTAAACTTCCTCCAAGCAATACATTCACTGAACAAAAGAAATCTTCGTTAATCCATTCTTTGATTCTATCATACACAATCATGTCACTTCTGACTTGGTTGACTGGGCCCAAAACCCGTTCATCCACCGATTTGGGGACTCTCAAAATTTGCACAAGGACTCTTAAAATTTTATACCTGGGAGTCCCAAGGACTCTCATTTTTTGTGTGTGGAGGGAACACTGATTTTATATGTAAGCCTATGTGTTTTGTTGATATGTTATAATGATGCTTATATTCTATTTTGGTGGTTGTTGGTTTTTTTTTAACGGGAGTTCGATAAATTAAGAGTATAGCCTCATCGTTCCCTGCGTGGGATGCCTTTATTGTAAAGTGACAGGTTGGTGGAGTGCCTTCAGTGTTGCCACTATAGGGTTGTTTCAGCAGATCTTTTATTTGGATCAGGAGTGAATCCTCTTTCAACCAACTTGTGGATGGAGGGTAGATTAAAGTCCCGCGTGACAATCGCGAATAGGGGACTGTAACCAACTTGTGGTCCTGATTCAGCTCTTTGCAGTCCGCTGCATCCTGTAAGCAATGAATAACTAACTAACTAACATACACACACACAAAACCCGATGTATTATTATTTATTTTAACGTTCTTATATATTGCTGGTGAAGGCGCTAGCCTATGCAGGATCAAACTAACGCCGCACGAGGCGCTAACTTGCTGCCTTGGGAGCGCATCGTCTTAGACACTATCAGTTAAGTATACTATTTTATACAACTGAACACAATTAATTAAATATATTATTTAAACCAATGGTAAGCCTATTTTTTGTGTGTGCATGAATTTGACATTTTTTTTACATTTCATTTATTTATATTTTTTAAGTCTCATTTTTAGCGAATTTATTCAGACTTTATATACCTCCTGTTGTTGTGTAGTATAAATGGTGTATGAATGTGTCAAGCGCGGAGAGCACAGCCACTTGTGGCTGAAATGCGGCGCTATATAAATCTACATTTATTATTATTATTATTAGATAATATCTTGAAATTCTTTGAAATTTCGGAAATCAGAACAAGCCAAAATTTGGTTCGTCTGTCAGTCAGCCAGTCTGTCGATCCGTTGCACGCCATATCTCAAAAGCTACTGAACGGAATTTGATTCCATAAGAACGGATGATCCGATTTTATTAATGTTTGGTACACGCGGGTACTGCGACGCATGACCAATCATACGGTCCGTCGCTCCGAATGTAACTTGTTTAATTCAGAACAAATTTTTTGCCCGTATCTCAAGAATGACTGGACCGAGTTTATTTTTTTTCCAAGCAGATACTTTACCCACAGCATTTTGTGTCCTTGACCTTTGCTCTATTTGAAAGGTCAAGATCGATGAAGTCATTCATATTATTAAAGCGTGTATGCATTATCTCAAAACTGGCTGAATCGATTTTCATTTTTTGTGTGTGTGTGGGTTGCCCATCATTCCATGCGTTGCGTGCGTAGATTACCGTCCCCGGACACAGAAGCGTATAGGGGACTTATCATAGGGGACTTATCATTCCATGCTTTCACGGTTCTCCTTTAGGATTAACCCGAGTTACGACACCGCCACAAAAAATAAAACTTTTCAAAGTGCGGCTTTTTAGCGACGTGTGGGAGTGTGTGGAAATAAATTTAGATGGCTTGCCATCTTGTGTTTTTTTTTTCGCATTTTCATATAGGGTTATGACTTAATTTAACTTTCATATAGGGTTATGCCTCAATTAAACTCTTTCATATAGGTGTAATCAAGTGGCCTAGCCTTGATTAATAAGCATGTTTGCTCTATCACTGATGCTATTCCCTGAGACACGCTTCGTACATCTAAATAAACCCTACAGTGTTAGATATTTATTAGGATAGACTATCTGCAGGGCGGCTCCGGGGAGTGGAGTGTCCCATAGATGATAATTGACCAGGAGTTGCTAAGGGCTATACAAGACAGAGGACAATGAGAGCCGCACTGGTTTCAACCATATCTCTCACCTTTCAGTAAATAGAGGTAGACAGCAGATTAGCAGCTGCCGTGGAAAATGGAAGTCCAGAGAATTTGTAGAATGTCAAATGGCAAGCTTAGGGTACCGCAAATATAAGTTGACAGATGGTACATACCAACAATGATGTTCGCCTTAGACTTACTCTGGGCATTCGGTGCATAGAAGTAACTATAGAATGATAATAAGGAATGAAGAAACATGTTTAGTTAGTAAGTTTATAGAGTTCTTGTAACCAGTAATTGATATTCTTTTGTTAGGAATGTAATCATTGTGCAAGCTATGAATTATGTGTGCAAGCTATATTGTATTATAATGAAGGTAGTTGATGTGATGCATATTTTGTATTTTCTCTGTGAATCTATTATGTATCTTATTAAGAGTATGGGTTTCTGTCCATTTCTCCCTATATACTATGTGTGTGATTTTGGAGTGCTGTATTTGTATTGTCCTCATCCATGTTACATATAGGTCATAGGGTGCAGTCAGTGGAGGAGAGTTGTAGCAAAGTATGTGAAGCATGGGAGGGTATCCTAGTTGATCTGTCAGAACCGCGGAGAGAAACGATACAATAGCCAGTGGAAAAGAATGCAGTGGAATGGTATCTGCAGGTGCCAGACTCAAGGGCAGTTTGTGTTTGGGAGGTTGACGCGGTCAACGAGTGGGCTATTGTTTTAGAGAAAGTGTACTCGGGTGTACATATGGGAATCGGGGTTTTGGAATGTTGGGGGAGGAGCTGGAAGGAAAGCTGGGAGAGGGAATTGCCTTTATGGATGGGTCTGACAGAATACACTATTTAGAAGAGACAAAGTTTGAATGACGGGAGAGGGGAGGAGGGAGCTGGTGTACCAACCAATGGTCGAGGTCTTAGAACCCAGCTGCCCTGAAAGATGATTATTAAACAAGGTGCAAGAAGGATTCGAGGTAGTCTAGAAAGAACAGAATTAGGAAGAGGGGTAGTCCAGTCAGGACAGAATTATGAAGAGAAGTAGTCAGAGAAGGATTAGATAGAGAGATGGTCAGAAGAGAAAGATACAAAGACTAGGACGGTCCCGAGGGAAGACATGGAGTGTAGTTAGAGTTTAGTTAAACCGGGAACATAGACTGTAGGGAAGTAGAAACAAATGTTGTAGTCAGAAAATAGAGAGTGTGTGAACTGTAGAAGAGTTACATATATATTTGTGAAGACTGTCAATTTAGTTAGTGACGAGTGTTTTCGAAATCTGTGCCTGTGTCCAGTAAAAGTTGCAAAAACGCACAACCTTCCAGCCTGCGTGTTTTATTTATGTTTGTGAGTGTATTTGGTGAAATGTGTGGTGTGACTCCGGACAATGGTCTAACCAACCACCTTTAACATCTAACACGACCAACACACCACTACAACAACCAAACCCCCACCCCCTCCCTCTCATCCATCACAAAATGGCGCTGCGAGCAGGATGGAAGGAGACTGGACACAGGATGGAAGGAGACTGAACACAGGTTAGAGTGATGAAGTTTGACTTGAAGTAGTAGAGTTGTGTATAAACAATAATCACGTGTCGGACAATAAGTGAAGTTTGAATTAAGTAGTAGAATTGTGTATAAACAATAATCACGTGTCGGACAATAAGTGAAGTTTGAATTAAGTAGTGAATTGTGCACTTCAACAAGAGACAAGATGGCAGACAATAATTATTTACCTGATTATGATGACGGCGAGGTAGCATTTAGAAATAGACATGTGACCCATCATCCAGTGCTACGTTTTCCCAGATACGCCGGCCAAAGAGAACAATTAGATTGGTTTTGTAAGGAAGTGGAACTTGTGTTATCATTCTCACATATGCACAACGATGCAGTCTGTACTTATTTGCTGGGTGCATTAGAAGGTGTAGCAAAAGAAAAGATTATAGATCTTCCTCGGGACAAGATAAACACTCCAAAGAAAATTTTAGAGCAGTTAAAAGCTGAGTTTGGTGATACCCGGGACGCGCATGACATTAAAACTGCTTTCTATTCGCGTCATCAGCTGTCACGTGAACGGGTGGAAGAATACGCCAGAGCGCTAAAACATTTGCAAACACGAGCAAATACTGTGGAGCCTGGATCTATCGACGACAAAAGTGTATGGGTTCAGTTGGCTAGGGGACTCAAGAGTCGATTTATTCGTTTTGAACTTAACCGGTATATTGCCGCTCATCCCTTGGTTCAGTTAGAAGATGTAATAGACAAAGTGAAAACATTTGTGCAAGAAGAGACGGAACTGCACGGAAATGAACAGGAGCAAGAACTAGATCGTCTCACGGCCCGTGTGCATCAACTGGAGGTTGAGGCACAACAACACGCATCGAAGCCCTCTTCGACCGCGCCAGACGTAGTTTGTTTCTGGTGTGACCGGCCAGGACATCGGGAGTCAGAGTGTGACGTTAAGCGACGCTACATTAACCGTCAGCAGGCCCAGCGTAGCGGTTGGAGAAACGGCAGCCGAGGCAGAGGCAGCGAGCACCTTCAAGATCGTTGGGGCCGCCCGTATTTAGGAAATGGCGCTCGCGGAGTTCCTCCACCAGACGGCAGAAGAGGAACCCATGTCGGGCGACATCACAACCGTGGGGCATCCACAAACCGCGGAGGCCAGCAAAGGGGGGCGCACCAGACCAGCGTCCACAACAACCATGTCCGACCGGGAAACTAGAAACCCCCGTTGTCGGTAGCGTGGCAGCGGGGGGCGATGATCTTCAAGGACTGGTAGGACGGTGTCCAACCATGAACATCGTCATAAATGGAATCACGGTGGCCGCTCTTATTGACACGGGTAGTGAGGTGACGACGGTGACTGAGGGCTGGGCGAAACAGCACTACCATCAAGCTTTAAAACCATCCCACGTAAGATTACGAGCAGTAAATGGAGCTGTGGTCCCTTATTCTGGAATAATGGTTGTGGACATAGAAGTATTTGGACAACATCTTTCCAATGTCCCCGTACTAGTGGTTAAGGACCCAACAGAACCAGGAATGCAAGAACGCAAGGAACGCCTTCCCGTCCTACTAGGTATGAATATTCTTGGTAGACTCAAAGAAAGCCCCGTCATCCCAACCTATACGCAGCAAGTCATCCGAGAAATGCGCCTTGATCAGTCCAAATCCATCAAGGGCCTGGCCCGGAACGCAATCTCCACCCATATTCCAGCCTTTTCTATGGCCACCATCAAAGTATCCAGTGGTCATCATGGTCAGCAATTGTGTACTTGTCCCTTACCCACTCCCCTTCTTGGAGGACTAATCATGATTCCCACCCTTGTATCAGCGGACTCCAGAGAAAGGTACGTGCGAATTGCAAACTTGACTAACTTTGATTGCATTTTGCCCGCTCGTACAGCAATCGCTTCGTTACAGGCAGTAGAAAGTGTAGAGACCCATGACAATGTGTATTATGATGCCAATGTAAACGAGTTAGTGGTGTCTTCCAGAAGTCAGAAGTTGGAAACTCCCGACCTGTCTTCAACCCCCTCACCAACTTCCATCCCTTCACCTTCCAACCCCATTCTTGTCCCAGAGTTCGACGGAACCAGTAGTCAGAAGCAACGGCTCCAGGAAGTCTTGAGTAAACACGAGGGAGCGTTCATCAAAGACGCAAATGATCTTGGCTACACCGACACCGTATTCCATCGTCTTCGAACCAAAGACGACGAGCCAGTAGCTCTCCCTTACAGGAGAATCCCTCCACATGAACTGAAAGAGGTGCAAGAACACATCAAGAAACTTTTAGAGCAGAAGGTAATAGTTGAGAGCCAGAGCCCGTACGCCGCACCCATTGTGGTCATCAGAAAGAAAGACGGCAGTTTACGTCTGTGTGTGGACTATCGCCGACTCAATGCCAAGACAATCGGAGACGCCTACCCTCTACCGCGAATACAAGAATCCTTTGATGCACTGGTAGGTGCTCAGTATTTTTCAACATTAGACTTAGCCAGTGGATACCATCAGATTGCAATGCATCCCGACGACCAGCACAAAACAGCATTTGTATCTCCCATGGGACTTTTTGAGTACACCCGTATGCCTATGGGGTTGGTGTCTGCACCTGCAACATTCCAAAGACTGATGCAGACGACCATGTCCGATTTCCTTTTCCAGTTCCTTCTTGTCTATTTAGACGACTTGCTGGTGTATTCTAAGACTTTTAGCGAACATTTAGAACAGTTAGATCGACTCCTCGGGCGCATTGAAGAGACTGGGCTGAAATTACGCATGGACAAGTGCCAATTCCTGCGGCGAGAAGTGACGTACCTTGGCCACACTATTTCAGCTGAGGGCATTAGCTGTGAGAAGGGCAAGGTTACCGTAGTTCAGAACTGGCCAGTTCCCACGACTACCACCGAAGTTCGCAGTTTTCTGGGATTTGCAAGTTATTATCGGCGTTTTATTCACGGTTTCTCCAAGATGGCTGGTCCTCTCCACGACCTAGTTACCGAAGCCATGAGAGGATGCCGGAAAAAGAGTGTCGAGGTCACCAGCCAATGGACTGCGAAACATCAAGAGACATTTGACGCCATGAAGGACTCAATGACGTCAGCACCAGTCTTAGGGTACGCAGATTTCAACCTTCCTTTTATTCTCGAGACTGATGCCAGCAACCATGGTCTTGGAGCAATCCTGTCCCAAACTCAAGAGGGAATGAAACGAGTCATCTCTTTTGCAAGTCGACGCCTGCGACCTACCGAAAAAAATGACAGAAACTATAGCAGCATGAAGCTGGAGTTTTTAGCGATGAAGTGGGCTATTACCGAGAAGTTTCGACATTACCTGTTGGGAGCCAAGTTCGTCGTCTACACGGACAATAACCCACTGGTGCACTTCAAGACAGCGAAACTTGGTGCAGTAGAACAACGATGGGCTGCACAATTGTCACAGTTCGATTTCACCGTAGAATACCGACCTGGGGTCTCTAATCCTGCAGATGCTCTGTCTCGTCTGCCCGAAACCTTGTTAGAACGGGCAAGTCAACTGATCGCCTCTCCTGTTTCAATTCCCCCGGAAATAGCGGAATCCTGTGAACTCATGTGTGAGGGACAATTTCTCGAAAGACCAGAACTTGATCCGCTGTCCCATGATCAAGCTACGGCCAAAGTAGTTGATCAATCCTACCTCACATCCCCCATACTCCCTTGCCTCACCACTACCGAACTTGAGACCTTGCAGCATGAGGACCCAGTTTTGCAGAATGTGCTCAATTCATGGCCCGCGAAACCCCCTCCTTCCCAAGAGCGACAGGCACGCGCTCTACGACAGCAACACCGGAAACTGTTTCTGAAAGATGGGCTTTTACATCGGCGAATAATAGACAGTGTTTTGGGTGAATTGCATCAACTCGTTCTTCCAAGTACTTTAAAACCTGATGTGTTGGTGATGGTCCATGATAAGATGGGGCATCAGGGTTTTGACAGAACTATCAACGTGCTGAAAACGCGTGTGTATTGGCCGGGTATGCATGAACACGTCCGGGCGTACCTGGAGAACTGTGAGCGATGTATTTTTAATCGGCGGCCAGAAAGACATCCTCCAAGTGCAAGTGGTCATCTCTTAGCAGAAAGACCGCTCGAAGTGCTAGCCATTGACTTTACCATGTTGGAGATGGCTAGCGACGGGAGAGAGAATGTGCTGGTGATGACTGACGTGTTCTCTAAGTTTACGCAGGCGATTCCAACCCGCAACCAAGAGGCAGTGACTGTGGCCAAAGTGCTGGTAAAAGAGTGGTTCCAGCGTTTTGGCGTTCCCCAACGCATCCACAGCGACCAAGGGCGCAACTTCGGAGCAGAGGTCATCGCAGAGCTGTGCAAGATCTACAACATCCAGAAGTCCCGAACAACACCCTATCATCCTGAAGGCAACGGGCAATGTGAAAGATTCAACCGTTCCATGCACGATCTACTGAGAACCCTGCCCAGTGAACTTAAGAGACGGTGGCCTGAACATCTTCCCGAACTGGTGCAAGCCTACAACTACACGCCGCATGCTTCCACTGGCTTCGCTCCCCACTTCCTCCTGTTTGGGCAGGAGCCCAGACTTCCAGTGGATGAGCTGTTGGGTCGTCCAGGGCCATCAGCCTGTGGTCCTGTAGACTGGGTGCGACAACATCGCCACCGACTGCAAGAGGCGCATCACAAGGCTCTTCAACAACTGAAAGAAGCAGTTACGGAGAGAGCCCGCATCACCGACAAAACCGTAAGAGAAAAGCCGCTACAGGTAGGCGATTTTGTATATATCATTAACCGAGTGGTCGGACGAAATAAGATGCAAGACATTTGGAGGACAGAACTGTATGTGATTGTCAATCGACCTTATGGAGACTCTAGTTGTGTGTATACGGTAAAACCTTACAAAGGTGGGCCAACGATGACTCTGAATAGGAAAGACTTGAAGCTGGCTAAACCGCCGCTTGATATGCAGGACATTGTGTTACCAGATAGGCCTGAGAGTAATGACTATAATACAGATAGTGAAGAAGACATTCGATATTACACATTACCGGCCAAGAGACCTACCTTGAGCCAGGTATCGACGTCAAGTCCCGCAGCTCAGCGTAGATCAAAACGCATTGCTGCTAGGCAGGCAAATCAATATTAGAGACTTTACAATGCAATGTTTTGCCTGTGAAATCTAAGAACTAGTAGGATGGACTGTTTATTATGGTAAAATAGCTACCCGAGAATTGTCGCTAGAAATGTGTATTTGATATGACTTTTTGATTATAAACCATGTGAGTTTTGGTGTTTGAGATGAGTTTACACTCGGAATGTAGGGTTAAGTAGTTTGGTCTGATTTCTGAGTGAGCCGTCATTTTATTGTGGCTTTTTACAAATAGTGTTTCCAGAACCTATGCAAGGTAGGCTGGTCTAGTCCATCTGTTTATTTGGGAATTGGGAATGTAAGGCAGCCTTAATAGTTTGTCTGAAATAACAAATTCAGAAATTGAATTGTTAAAGTTAATTTTTGTTTTTTTTTGTTTTTGTTTTTGGGTTTTGTTTTTTTGTTGTTTAGTTTTGCTCGCGAGTTCGATTGTGGG
This sequence comes from Oncomelania hupensis, assembly GCA_036898135.1. Taxonomy (NCBI): domain Eukaryota; kingdom Metazoa; phylum Mollusca; class Gastropoda; order Littorinimorpha; family Pomatiopsidae; genus Oncomelania; species Oncomelania hupensis. The sequence continues at coordinate 113,239,082 of CM072511.1, read as the reverse complement.
ACGGTAGTAAACCCATTTTTCTTTTTTTTACCCATTTTTTGGACCAAATATTTAGGTTAATTTCGATGTGTAGTTATCTTTTACTTTTGTTTGTGATTATTATCTAATTTTGTGTTTAACGATTATTATCTAATTTGGTGTTTAACGGTTTGGAATTCGTGTTTGGCGATTAATATGTGTACCCAAAAAGACGGTTAAAACTTTCTAGAGAGCAAGTAAGTAGTCTGCTTGTGACTTTGTACACCTATAATGTTATAATTTGTGTATCATGTAACGATCTACGTAAATTGTCTTAGTGTTGGTCGATTCTTTCTTTTTTTTTCATTGTACTAATTAGTACAACGTGCAGTTTGTATTATGCGCTAACTTTTGGCATGTTAATGTGTGGATATATATTCGTCGACCGATTTTAGAGCACATGTGTGTAGCTCATTTCTAGAAGGTCTGAGTGCTTTAAATTGTATATTGTTGCTTAAAACTACCTGGCGTATTAATGGTAGTACTTTTGAGGGGAAACCTGTCAAGCTGATTAGATTTCCTGGAAACAATGGACAATGAAGTTTGATTTGAAATTTAAAGACTGAAATGCGAGGTCTTTGCTCATTTTATTAAGATACAAGCTTGCGGATTTGTTTGAATTTAAGGATAATGATTTAGGATTGTGAGAAAAAAAAAAAAAAAACAACAACATTGTTTTAGTAATCATATGAATTGCTGCAGAAAAGCGAAGCCTGGGAACGCGATGCCTACAAATTTGATTGGCTGTTAGCGGAAATTACGGTATAATGTAAAACAAGAAGGGAGAGATTTTTACGAATATAAGGAAAGTGCAAGTTTGATGACAAGTATGTGTAATAGTTACTTAACGTAATTCTCGTACCCAACTTAGAAAGTGGGCGAAAGTCACTGTTAAAACTATTATATTTGAGCTAAGATAAATTATTGTATTGAGGGCGATAAGATTATGCCAAGAGGATGAGATTTGATTTGAATTGTTCACGGAGTTCGTTTTTCTGGACAAGAGGACTAAGCCTTCTGCCACATGCATGCTTTTTCTATGTCTTGGTCAGTGAAGGCATTCTCAGCTGAATGTTCAGATTTTATTGCATCCATTATTTTAGTGTTAACAGATGTTTTGTTTTGAGTCAGTGCTATCAACAAAGATTAAACTCTATGTCAAATACATGCTTTTTCTTTGTTGGGGCAATGTCCACACTGAATCTTAACAAGGAGAGTTGTCTAGGCTAATATGTCAAATACATGTTAACCACAGGGATATAGTTCCTATCTACCTCACTTTTTGAATGGAGGAATTTGGTGTTTTAATCCCCTAATTGCATGGACAATCATAGGTGAAAAATTAGAGTGTCTGTCAAATACAGCCCTAATTATTGTACTTGTGTTGTTCCAATGTTAAATCCCATATGTTTGATACCAACGTTTGCATCAGCGAGGACGCTGATGGGATAACGGTTGGGGGGGATGTAATCAAGTGGCCTAGCCTTGATTAATAAGCATGTTTGCTCTATCACTGATGCTATTCCCTGAGACACGCTTCGTACATCTAAATAAACCCTACAGTGTTAGATATTTATTAGGATAGACTATCTGCAGGGCGGCTCCGGGGAGTGGAGTGTCCCATAGATGATAATTGACCAGGAGTTGCTAAGGGCTATACAAGACAGAGGACAATGAGAGCCGCACTGGTTTCAACCATATCTCTCACCTTTCAGTAAATAGAGGTAGACAGCAGATTAGCAGCTGCCGTGGAAAATGGAAGTCCAGAGAATTTGTAGAATGTCAAATGGCAAGCTTAGGGTACCGCAAATATAAGTTGACAGATGGTACATACCAACAATGATGTTCGCCTTAGACTTACTCTGGGCATTCGGTGCATAGAAGTAACTATAGAATGATAATAAGGAATGAAGAAACATGTTTAGTTAGTAAGTTTATAGAGTTCTTGTAACCAGTAATTGATATTCTTTTGTTAGGAATGTAATCATTGTGCAAGCTATGAATTATGTGTGCAAGCTATATTGTATTATAATGAAGGTAGTTGATGTGATGCATATTTTGTATTTTCTCTGTGAATCTATTATGTATCTTATTAAGAGTATGGGTTTCTGTCCATTTCTCCCTATATACTATGTGTGTGATTTTGGAGTGCTGTATTTGTATTGTCCTCATCCATGTTACATATAGGTCATAGGGTGCAGTCAGTGGAGGAGAGTTGTAGCAAAGTATGTGAAGCATGGGAGGGTATCCTAGTTGATCTGTCAGAACCGCGGAGAGAAACGATACAATAGCCAGTGGAAAAGAATGCAGTGGAATGGTATCTGCAGGTGCCAGACTCAAGGGCAGTTTGTGTTTGGGAGGTTGACGCGGTCAACGAGTGGGCTATTGTTTTAGAGAAAGTGTACTCGGGTGTACATATGGGAATCGGGGTTTTGGAATGTTGGGGGAGGAGCTGGAAGGAAAGCTGGGAGAGGGAATTGCCTTTATGGATGGGTCTGACAGAATACACTATTTAGAAGAGACAAAGTTTGAATGACGGGAGAGGGGAGGAGGGAGCTGGTGTACCAACCAATGGTCGAGGTCTTAGAACCCAGCTGCCCTGAAAGATGATTATTAAACAAGGTGCAAGAAGGATTCGAGGTAGTCTAGAAAGAACAGAATTAGGAAGAGGGGTAGTCCAGTCAGGACAGAATTATGAAGAGAAGTAGTCAGAGAAGGATTAGATAGAGAGATGGTCAGAAGAGAAAGATACAAAGACTAGGACGGTCCCGAGGGAAGACATGGAGTGTAGTTAGAGTTTAGTTAAACCGGGAACATAGACTGTAGGGAAGTAGAAACAAATGTTGTAGTCAGAAAATAGAGAGTGTGTGAACTGTAGAAGAGTTACATATATATTTGTGAAGACTGTCAATTTAGTTAGTGACGAGTGTTTTCGAAATCTGTGCCTGTGTCCAGTAAAAGTTGCAAAAACGCACAACCTTCCAGCCTGCGTGTTTTATTTATGTTTGTGAGTGTATTTGGTGAAATGTGTGGTGTGACTCCGGACAATGGTCTAACCAACCACCTTTAACATCTAACACGACCAACACACCACTACAACAACCAAACCCCCACCCCCTCCCTCTCATCCATCACATAGGGTTATGACTCAATTTAACTCTTTAAACTTATAGGCTGTTTCCTCAAGGTGGTTTTTTTTCCCCTCATGATCTTTTGGTTTAATTTTTGTTTTCATTCCCCACAGCCACCACCACCTTTAAAAATAAATAAAAGGATGGGGGTTGGGGTGAAAATTAATTCTGTCATTACCGTCCCTCACTACCCTTGACAACCATTATCCCACTTTCTTCAACAACAATGAGAAAGTGTGTTTGTCAATTTTCACAAGAGTTTTCCCCTTCACTTGTGTATCGTTCATTATTTTTCATAGTATAGTCCACTGCTTAAGACCCGCTATATATAACATATATGACTGTTACGTTGAGACGCTCATGATGGTGCGTGTGAGATGCGCACGATATTATGTGTGAAGCGCGTGCAATGGTAGGCTTGTGTGTGACGCGCACGATAGATCTGTTCGTTTTATTTTTGCAACGCATGCAGTAATATAGTGTATTTATCTTTGACTAGTGGTTTTTGTACCCTGGCAAGCCAGGGTACACAGGTTGCTGTTTAAAATGTAGACAGAGAGACAACTGTTGTCTGCGAGTTTCATTTGGACGATGATACCTCCCCATATCCCCCTTGATACCTCATCCCGATCCTTGATAATAATAATAATAATAATAATATCCTATCCTATCCTGTCCCATAACCCGAAGGTCGTAGGGGCACCACAGATGATCGCTTAACCAGCATACTCCATCTTTCTCTGTCCTCAGCAGCCCTCATGGCTTCGCTCAGTGTCAAACCAGTCCATTCTCGAATGTTGTCCTCCCACCTCTTTTTCGGTCTCCCCCTTCTTCTACCTCCTTGCACTGTGCCTTGCAGAATGGTCTTTGAAAGGCCTGATGATCTGGTGACGTGGCCATACCATCGGAGTTTCCGTTTCTTCACCACTGTCATCGTGTTGTCCAATGGTTTGTGTGATGGTCTGTCGGACTTCAACGTTGGTGATGTGTTGGGTATAGGAAATGCACAGAAGTCTTCTGTAGCACCTCATCTCCATGCTTTGTATTCTTCGTTGGAGATCTGCTGTGAGGGTCCATGCTTCGCAAGCATATAGGAAGATGGAGATGACCAGAGAGCGCAGCAGTCTTACTTTGGAATGTAGACTGATGGTTCTGTCTTTCCAAATGGGCTTCAACCTTGTCAGGGCAGCAGTTGTTTGTGCGATCCTGGAGAGGACTTCCTGTCGAGACCCATTGTCTGACACAATGGCTCCTAAATATTTGAAGCTGTGCACTGTGTTGAGGGATTGGCCTTGTACTTTGATGTCCGTGTTGATGCCATTGGTGTTGTTGGTCATCATTTTGGTCTTCTCTGCACTTATTTCCATTCCATAAGCTCTGGAGGTGGTGTCAAGCCTCTGTACAAGCTGTTCAAGTTCTTGTTCCTCTCCAGCCAATCCATCAATATCATCCGCAAAACGAAGATTGGAGATTGCTCTGCCCCCTATGCTGACTGTGCCTTCGTGATCTGCAAGAGCATCTGACATGATGCGCTCTAGGAAGATGTTGAAGAGTGTTGGAGAGAGTAGGCATCCTTGACGCACACCGATTGTTGTTCTGAACCAGTTCCCGATGACGCTGTTATGGAGGACTGCACTGGTAGCCTTGTCATACAGGCTTTTGATGACTTCTATAATTTTAGGGCTGATGTTGTACACTTTCATGGTTGCCCATAGAGCTGCATGCCAGACTCGGTCAAATGCCTTCTTGAAGTCTATGAACACATGATATAGATGTTGTTGGTGCTGTAGGTATTTCTCACAGATTATTCTGAGGTTGAAAATCTGTTCAGTGGTACTTCGCCCTGCCATGAATCCTGCTTGTTCTTCAGCTATGATTTGTTCAGCTTGTGGTTTCAACCTGTTGAGTATTATTTTCAATAATAATAATAATAATAATAATAATAATAATAATAATAATAATAATATTGAATAATACAAATAGAAATCATAAAAAACACCAAGGTTTTTAAATAAAATTTGATATAAGATATTATAATTATAATAATAATTATTATTATTAGTTTATAAATAATAATAATAATAATAAAAATAATAATAATAATAATAAAAATAATAATAATAATAATAATAATAATAATAATAATAATAATAATAATAATAATAATAATAATAATAATAATAATAATAATAAAATAATAATAATAATAACGTACCACCCCATCCCGATCCTTGGTAATAATAATAATAATAATAATAATAATAATAATAATAATATTGAATATAGAATAATACAAATAGAAATCATAAACACCAAGATTATAAAAGAAAATTTGATATAAGATATAATATTATAAATAATAATAATAATAATAATAATAATAATAATAATAATAATAATAATAATAATAATAATAAGAAAGGTAAAAAGCCTAAATTAAAAAAAATATATATCCATATTGTAGTGGAAAAAAAAAACATTAAAAAAAATATGGCCCGAGTCGGATTCGAACTTGGTTCGCCCTAAACGGTAGGCGAAAGTGTTACCAACTGAGCTATCAATGCTTCATACAAAAACAATAAATTTTTTGGTCTATATGGGAAAACATGCTGAAACCTCAAATTGATTTTCAATGGAAGCGCGCGGAATGAGGCTATTGCAGTTTGTGGACATTTTGTTTATTTATTTATCTCAGAAACGGTTAAACGTTCGGTAAGGAAATGTCGGCTATAACGATTTCGCTGGTTTTGAGCACACAACAGGCCGATTCCCAGCGGCCAGCACTTGCCCAGATCAGCGTCCATTGGCGACAAACTTTATAGTAGAGGCGAAGAAGGACTTCCGGCTAAGCAATTTATATATATAGATTTGATTTTGCGTTGGTATTAGTAGAGGCTTTGTGTAACGTTAGAGTTTTTAGTTGGTCGATATTGTTTGAGAATTTTCGGGAATTAGTTGTTTACTATCGATCGAAGCGTGTGGATTGTTCTGTTGGTTACCATGGAAGCTTCCATTCCAAATGAGGTTGTATGACGTGAGTCACGTGATGATGAAATTAATTTTGATTGGTTGTGGTGTTTTATGTAGGATTATTCTCGTTTGTTCCCGGGTATGTAGAGACTATATAAGCGCCGCACTGTTAAAAAAGTGAAAGTTGTAGATAGTGAGTTGGAAAGTGAAATTTGAGAGTGAAAAGGCGATTGTATGCAGTTGTTGATGTGTGCTGAATAAAAGTGGAAAACTTCATACGGAGACTTTGACTTGTTGCTGCTGAGTGAGCAGGCTGCGTGGATAAACGAATCTGAGTTACACCTTATCAGGAATTCAGCATTGGGGCTGAATCAGATACTGATAAAGAAAAACACCAACATCGAACCGAGTGTAACAATGACGTTCTTCATTGAATAATCTTGGTCCGCCCCTAATATGGACTAACGGTTGAAAATATTCATTTACTTATTTTTTTTAAAACAAAAACAACTCGTTACGCCCGCCCCGTCTGAAAGACCTGCAGTTTCTACAATCCTGGCAACAAGGCGTACATTAAAATAACAACTGGATAACATAAAGGATTTGTACAAATCTGTTTTATTTTGAAAACTATCTACTTTGTTTGTCACCTTTTCTTAGAAGGAATTTATTGAAATTCAGGCTTAGCTGTCACAATTTACCCATTCAATCACAAAGATACATTAATATACCAAGAGATGAACGATTGTGCACTATAGTTGATCTGGATGAAACAGAGTTTCAATATTTATTTACATTGGAAAATGCTGTGCTTTTACCAAAAAAAAAAACAAAGAGCTTCCCTTTTACCAAAATACTTCTGGAATCAGCCGAACGTCTTTAAATTGCATCAGTTGATGAATATTAAATCAAACAACCGATTGTGGAATTTAAGCCGATTTATTGGAGTTGAATTGTGCAGTTTCTGTATGTATACCGTTCATTATTTTTCTATATGCAGACTATATTTTGGAACTCCCATCTCCCTAATCCCTTCATTCGGCCCCTCTGGGCTATGGGTCTCATTTTTTCCTGAACTGTTTTATGCAATAAAAGGACAAAAGTTCAAAGGTAAAGTTCAAAGGTAGTTCAAAGGATATAGTCACGTATCGATTTTCCATTCTAACCAGTTGCATCCCAACACAGCGGCGATCTGTCCCTAAGGCGCCTCGAAGCCCCGTCGTTGAAGAGGTACAACGAGAGTTACGTGTGATTACACTCCTAAAGATTAAATTGCATGTTTGAACGTGTTATCGACGAAGACCTATTATCCGAGTGAAAATAGTATAAGCCGTCATGATCATATCGTCAATGCTGTTGAAACTGGACGCGTGAAAATAGAACGCTTAAGGATAAAAACAGCGGAACCCGTGTTATCGTTGAAGGGGCAATTCCTCGCCATAGCGCACACGTATATTTCAGCCCTAATCAAAGAAAAACCAAGTCTCTCTCTCTCTCTCCTCCCCCCAATTTCCCGCACCTCCCTCCCCCCAAAAATATCTATGTTTTGAATTACCAGTTTCCATTGCAAAACTATGCTCGCAACCCCCATCAACCATCCGTAAGAGAAAATCAAGTACATAGCTCACCAAAATTAATCATCAATGAATCCAAGGTTTTAAACCGTTTCCTATGGAGTACGCTGGTTAAACGATCATCTGTGGTGCCCCAACGACTTTTGAGTTACGGGATAGGATAAGATAGGATAAGACATCGGTGTAGCGCAATAAAGACAACATATTAAACAATACTCGCCAAAATTATAGACATCGACTAATAACGAAGGAAGAATAAACAAAACTGGCATTATAGGAATTGCCAAGTGACACGAAATTGGTGATATCACATGATTTACATGCTTGCAAGCAGGAGTGTACTTTTTGTTGTTTTGTCGTCAAGGATGTTTGAATGGTATTTTTGTTTAATGATTTCCAATATAGTGTCTTGTGTATTATTGCTGTGTAATTTATCTTCCTCTCTTATTCTCTATACTTTCCTTTCCTTCTTTCTTGCTGTATTTCCTTTTATTTCTTTCTTTCTCCGTCCCCCCCCCCTCTCTCTCTCTCTCTCTCTATCCCTCACTCTCTCTCTCTCTCTCTCTCTCTCTCTCTCTCTCTCTCTCTCTCTCTCTCTCTCTCCCTCCTATTGCCCTGTATCTTCTTCCCTCTCCCCTCGCCGTTTTTTTTTTTCGTTTAGATAAATTAAAGTCCCACGTCACAATAGCGAATAGGGGACTGATGCCCCTCACCGTTGACCTCAAAGTATTTTTATCTAGTCGCCTTTGGCATCCAGTTCGAGCGAATGTGTCTGTGATGTGCATGCATTTTGCGCACAGTTCACTGACCTAGCAACTTTGTGACGCTCGCGAGGTTGGATGAAGTTTGGCGTGCGATTGGCGTGCAGCTTGTCTTCACGTTTCTTATTGTTTGGTGAGATCTGATCTCGAGTATAGTTTTTGTATTGTGGGCTTTTTTGTTCAGTTGGCCCGTGACAATTGTAAGAGCTGCAGATAGTCTTTCTTTTGTCAAGTGTAATTGTATCTTAGGCCTACTATCCTATCCTATCCTATCCCGTAACTCGAAGGCCGTAGGGGCACCTCAGATGATTGTTTAACCAGCGTACTCCATCTTTCCCTGTCCTCAGTAACCCTGAGGGTTTCGCTCAGTGTCAAACCAGTCCATTCTTGAATGTTGTCCTCCCACCTCTTTTTCGGTCTTCCTCCTCTTCTACCTCCTTGCACTGTGCCTTGCAGGATGGTCTTTGCAAAACCTGATGATCTGGTGACGTGGCCATACCATCGGAGTTTCCGTTTCTTCACCAGGCCTACTGAAGAAAGTTATTACTGTTTTTGAAATATTCACGCCACTGTTGCGTTGTCAGCTATTTCGTCTATCTAGTTTCTCTCGCATTTTGAAACCAAAAGGTCAGTTATGAATTGATTGCATTTATATGTTTCTAGAATGTCGAAGAACGTCTATTTCCTATTCTATTTTTTGTTTTCTAGATTCCCTTTAGTTCTTTCTCCTTTTTGCTTCTGCTCTTTTTCTCCCTCTCTTTCTTCCTTTCCTCACTCTTTCCGCCTCTTCTTTCTTTCCTTCTTTCCCTTGATCTCTATTTCTCCCTCTACAATTTCTATATTGTTCAACGTCCTCCTCCTTCCCCATTTTCTCCTATCTACTTCATTTTTCCTCTATTTCTCCCCTCTCTTTTCCTCTTCTAATTCTTCCTTATATTTATTTCCTGCCCATTTTCTTTTTTGTTCCTGCGTTCCCTACCTCATATTTCTTAGCATGTTGTTTTCTTTGGATGGTTTGTGTAAGACCTTTTCTTCAGTGTTCATCATGTGCGGTGAAATTATTTTTCGAACTCTATCATATGAACGTATTCTTCTTACATGTGTTTCTGTTTGTAAGTGTTAAGTCTTTCCCTTCCCCCCTCCTCCCCTCCCCCTTCCCCTCTTCTCCCCCCCCCACCCCCCCGTTAGGGTGCCGGGGGTTTCTGTCTGTATAAACCCCCACTTTCGGGAAATGTAGAGCTTTAAATTCACACTGTCGCTGCCTTTCTCCTTTGTTCTTTCCCATTCCTACTCTGTCCTATCAACTTACAATACTATCTTCTTCGCTACTATCTTCTTCTTCAGTAGACCAGTGACCTACTTTTTTTTTCTTGAAACTTTCCCCAAATTCCTCATTTGTGTATGAGGTCTGTTGGGTCGGCTTGGAGATATTGGACGCTTTCTGCCGGGTGGTCGCTGGGGCTTCATTGGCATTTTCTGTGTGTTTTGTGTTGATGTTTTTTGGTGATTATGTTCTGTTTTGTTTTTGTAAGCGGGGTTCCGATAGGTTGGAGTATAGCCTCCGCGTCTCCTGCGTGGGATGCCTTTGTTATAGAGTGACCGGCTGGTGGAGTGCCTTCAGTATTGCCAATGGGGTTGTTTCAGCGCATCTTTTGTGCGAATCGGGAGTGAGTCCTCTTTCAACCAGGTTGTGGTCCTGATGTGGTGGTCCTGATTCGACTCTTTATATTCCGCTGGATCTTGTAAGCAATGAATAAACTGTCTTTTGTGGAAATAGGTTATCTGAAATTCTGTTTAAAAAAGATACATAGGTAAACTTTTTTTTCTTGGGGGTGGGGGGTTTAGAACACATTTGTATGGTCTATGTTGGAGTTTTGATGCCCTCTGCATGCTCATGTGAACATTCTTGGAATTGTGTATGGTTTTAAAGAAATGTGCTTTCATGCAGTGTTTGGTTTTTGTTACGTTGTAGGCCTATAACAATAGGTGTTTCCGTTTCAACAGCTTTCACCTAAACAGTCACGTCTCTAAAATCGTTGTTGTTGTTTGGCTGTTGGTTCGGTCATGATCTGATCGTGTACTCTTCTGCCCCCTTTGTTGGCAAATAAAAACTGTGCTACTGTTTCAAGTTAAACCGAGTTAAATATGAGATGGATGCGAATGGGTAGATAAGATAAGATAACAATTTTATTAAACAAGGGTAAAAGATTAAGCATTGGGTGTGCTTTTTTACATCCTGCCTTTGGGGCTTGTAACAATGACAATTAGTATAACAAAATAACTTCATAACAATAACATCATAATGAAACAATATAATCAAAATATGCGCACACGTGCACCCCATTCCCTCGCCCGTCCCACACACACACAAACACACACACAACTTATGTAAAACAATCTAATTAAAGTTATGAACGTAGAACTATTGCTCAGTAGCTAATTAACTAATCTTAACGTGCTGTAAAAGATGGTTTCTAAAGGATGTGTGTTTAGTGACTGCACTGCAGAGAACTTCTGGAAAGTTATTCCATAAAGTGGAACCTGAATATGACAGACTGTGTTACGTTTGATGCGCGCACGATCGTTGTGTTTTGCAAAGCATGCAATAACAGATTGTATTTACCTTTGATTTGATTTTGCGTTGTTGTTAGAAGCTTTGTATAGCCTAATGTTGATAATTTTCGTTGGTCGATATTATTGGAGATTTTTTTTAAAAGAATTACTTGTTTACTATCGATCGAAGCATGCAGATAAATCTAGTTGTAGCTAAGAGATTTTTCTAACCTAAATAAAGTGATATGACGTAAGACAGTGCATAGTTCCGGTGACGAGTTTCATTTTGATTGGTTGTTATTGCGTCATGCTGGAATGTTCGAACGTTCACTGTGTCTGCTTAAAGAAAAAGTCCCCTATACGCTATCGTGTCCGGGGACGTTAATCTACCAACGTGAAGTACGTGTGATCGTATTATTTTCCCCTTTACCAACAACTGGCCCGCTGGTGTCAGTATAAATCGGTCCAGTAGTCACCTATATGCGAAAGTGTCGTGTGACTATAATCTACATACAAACAAACAAACAGCACTGAAAAAATTCCGCCCTAACAAAGCTGGCTGCAATTTGAGGGAGATCCCTATTGGATGAAGTATTCGTATCGACTTTCGAGCGAGCAACAACGCAGCCAGTTTCACGCGGCAATAATCTACTTTAAGAGGGGGGAACGAGCATCACAATGGGAGTAATGATCATCGGTTATGATCAACATCAACTGGTACTCGCATATTGATAGCTGTTCTAATTATCTACAACAGCCCTCCAAGCGTTGAAGGCCCCGCTCATCGTCATTCTCTATTTCATTGGAATTGAAAGGCCCGATCGTTGATACGTTTATCCCCAAACCCGTATACGAATGAACATGTTTCACTTATATCGAAAGCCATGAGGGTTGCTGAGGACAGAGAAAGATTGAGCACGCTGGTTAAACGATCATCTGTGGTGCCCCAACGACCTTCGAGTTAGGATAGGATAGGATATATCGAAAGAATATAGGCCTATTTTACTAACTGCAGAACTTTCATGAATCATAGGCCTATATCGTTTTGATCCAAATAAAGATAAAACAGGCGCGTGGCGGATTCGTTTCGTCGCTGTTGGATCCCTCCTCTATCCTGTATGCAAGGTGTGTTATGTAACGCTTTGCTGTCGAGGATCCGCTATAGGTGTCCAGCTGGTGTAACGCCACTGAGGAAAAGGCGTATACCTCAACAGCCTCTGACTCTGTAAGGTCAGCTTCGCCTTCGGGATAGCTGCGCTCACTACCTCTATACGCTAGTAGCATTCCAACTGAGCGGCAATGGATTTATTGACGCTTTATTATTGTTTTGTTTGAAATGAAAGGCTGTGCGCCTAAATTATTTAGATAATGCATCAACAAGCACGGAAAACGTATCAATTTCTACAGACTTTAATATTATATTAATCATATTCTTCAACAGGACTACACACACTTCTACTGTCAGCAGATATGTAGCCTATAAATAGCTGTGAATAAGTTTTTGCCATTCTATTTTTGCCTTTTTTTGGTCATTTTTGTACATAGTTGTAAATAGTTCTTACTTTTACTGTTCCGTCTTTTGGTGTATCGTAGCAAAAGCGATGTTTGATCGAGTGCATGTATTTTTATGTAATGACTATGTAAAGCGCTGTGACTCTGGTCGTAGGCTGGAGTACCCGCTATATAAAAATCCGTTATTATTATTATTATTATTATTATTATTATTATTATTATTATTATTATTATTATTATTATTATTATTATTATTATTATTATTTCTTCATCGTGGATAATAAAGATTTGTTGACTTGACTTGACTCCACATTTTATTTATTTATTTATTTACTTATATATTCAGTGGCATCAACATACATTTAATTCTTGTGCGTTTGCGGAGAATGCGCCGCATTTCCACCTAAAAATGTCAGACCATATATGCTTTTTAGTCTTGCTACTGAAATTACACTATACAGTGAAACTATTTTTGTCTTTTCCCCTTTACACCATTTCAGCCGAGGTCCTGATTCGGCTCATTGTAGTCCTCTGGACCCTTTACTTAGCTAACTAACCAACCATGATAGCTGACAAGTTGAGTAAGAAAAGTGCCTTCAGAACACGAAATTCGTTGGCGATTCATTGACAAAACCCCAACGGACAAATCTCCAGCAGAATCACCCTAAAGGACAAATCCAAACCATTATAATTATGAAAAATGGACAAAACCCCAGTGACGCATACAAAAATAGACAAATCTTGTAGGCTTACTTTTTGATTAGCCGAAACACTCACTCACAGCCTTTCTTACGAGGGCCCACAGCGACTCAACCAAAGCTCTTTTAGATTTTGAGGTTAGGTCAGCCAGGCTAGCTATAAATAGCTTCGCCGATGCTTCCTTTCACTGGAAGGGAGGGTGCAGGCAAGCTATAAATAGCCCGCAGCAAGCAAAATGTGGAGGCGGTGTAATTATCAGTCTCCTCTCTGAAAATCCTTATCGGGAAGAGAGGGGACTATAAACTGATACAAAAAAAAATGTGGAGGCACTAAACAGAGCTGCTCACATAGGAATTGAGCTGGTGTGGGCTTAGCGCACACGAACGCACACACACTCACGCACATTCACACACACACACACGCCTACACACCTACACACCCACACACACATTTATATACACACACATTAGACAGAGAAAGAGAAAGAGGGAGAGAGAGAGGGGGGACAATGGTTCATGCAAAATAAAGAATGCAACGCACCTATAGTATTTTTGCCTTGTTAGTTTTACGTACAAATTTTCGCCATACACTACTAGGGCTTCATCAGGTGAACATAAAAGCAGGTTTTAAGAAGAGTGGAATGAGTCGTAGAAAGAAATGTTGAAAAATATATGTGAGTGTAAATTGTGTGTGTGCATGGGTGCGTGTAGGTGTGTGCGTGTGTGTGTGTGTATAATTATATAAGGGAGAGGATGAGTGTGTGAAAGACTGTCTAAAATCACACATTGTGTATATTCGTAAAATGAAATAAATAAATAATTAATTAATTAGGCATAACAAATCAGACTAAGATTAAGATTTGTCATTAATTTGTCTTCAGCACAAGTATTTAATTTAAACGATTTTGTTTGATTTTCTTGAATTAACCTCAAATTTTCCGGCAATCAAGTTATATTTGGTCTATTTTGGTAGTCTTAACTTAAACAGCTGGCGGAGAAAACGTACAGCACAGGGCCTACAATATCTTGAGTTTGAACATTATTAGGAGTTTCAAATATAGTGGTAGCCAGCGAAATTTGGGTCGTAAGCGCTTGGCCTTAAAGCTATTAGCAAATGAGGTAGCTCATGTCTAAACTTGATGTCACGAAACAAGCGATAATGTTTGGATAGATAGAGAACTTTGCAGTCTTCGTATTTTTAAAGTGGTCTGCGGTCTTTTTAAAAAACTAACTTTTAAACTAAATCGTAAGCTGATAGACGAGTTTATTAATCCACATTATTGAGATGAAAGCTCTCAAATAGGCGTGTAAACAGTTTAAATATATTCGGTTTTTCGATAACGTCAACAGGGTTCCTCAATGCTATACACAATATTCCCACTCGGGTTAATTCATAACAACGCATAGAAGCATGTTCGACCCGCACCGATGAGTTAATCTGCCTGTGTCTCTAGTCTAAGGGAGATGAGCCTTTTACTGGTACTGCTGTCGCAGACAATTTTTTTAACGGTCGGACGCTTATTTACGCGCTTTCCGCCAATTCGCCAGTAAGGCTCAAAACGCGACGATCTGTAATAACATAATATACACGCTCACATCTTGCAAACGCTCTCACGCAACAAACAAACATCCATCGCCCTAGCATGTAAAGGAAGAAAGATGGCTATTAGAAGTCGCAAAGGAATTTTATTTTCGAAATTTTAACTTGACTGCATCTAATACCATTATTTTAAGAGAGGGAGGAAACCGAAGTATTCGGAGAAAACCCTCAGTGACCGGACTAGTCTCGTCACATAAATTCGCCCCTTGCTGGAATCGAACCCGCAACCTTCGGCATAAGAATCTGGCGACTAACCAACTGTGCCACCAAGCCATCCCTATTCAAATGTCGCAAATATTACTAAGTAATGTTAGGCCCAAAACTGTATGAAGATTCTAAGCAATTAGTTATGTCTTGCTCATAGCGTGAATGAGACTTTGTGCGTGTGTGTGCTCAGAATTGACTTGGATCCTAGACGCACTTTAATTAAGCTTACATTCTGAAACTGTTAATAATTATCATTCTGTGTGTGTATACAGTATATATGTATGTCTAGGATA
Source organism: Oncomelania hupensis (assembly GCA_036898135.1). Lineage (NCBI taxonomy): Eukaryota > Metazoa > Mollusca > Gastropoda > Littorinimorpha > Pomatiopsidae > Oncomelania > Oncomelania hupensis. Next base: position 113,223,765 of record CM072511.1, on the reverse strand, counting down.
CAAGTCAATTCTGAACACACACACACAAAGTATGTATATGTTTATATATGTTACCGGCAATGTGTGAAATCCCGGTGTGACATCGTCACAGTTCCTAGTATCTTAGCTGGGCTGGGAGCGAATGGGAGCATTCTGATTGGTCGACGCGTTACAAAATTCGACGCATGCGCACAGTGCTATTATAGTCTTCGTAAGGGTTAGGGTTAGGGTTTGGGTTAGAGTTAAGAGTTTAGGGTTAGGGTTTGGGTTAGGGTTAGGGTTAGGGTTATGACGCCTAAGAACTTCGTGAAAAAGCCGGCCCGACATGACCTGGCGCATGCGCAAAGGTGCTCGGATAAACTAGGAGACCCGGAACTTGAAGGATGTGACACCGGTATTGTACAGAATTCTGGTGGTGCATTCTATACTTTATCTAGGCATTCTATAGAATGCCGGATTTCACACATTGCCGGTAACATATATACTAACACCTTATAGCCTAAGACCATTTGTTAATTAATTTATTTAATCGTTCTTATATAGCTCTTTTCCAGCTCAAGAGCTGCTCAAGGCGCTGGCCGATACAGGATCTAACTCGAACCGCCCGAGATGCCCACCCGCAGCCTTTGGGCGCATTGTCTGACGCCCGGACAACTGAGCACAATCCTGGGCAGCCAGGGATGGGGGAGAAGGACCTAGGTGCATGCTGGGTGTGTTCTTGTCACCGGCACTCACCCGTCTATGACATGAGCGTCAGGATCTTTAAAGTCCGTTAGGATGGAATGTATGCGACACAGACTAGGCCTCGGTTTATACTGTCATCCGAAGGAGTAGGAAACAAGAGTAAAGTGTCTTTCCCAAGGACACAACACAATGCCCCAGCCTGGGCTCGAACCCGGGACCTTCAGATCCGCAAGCCAAAGCTCTACCATTAGGCCAAAGTGCCTCCCATTAACACATTAACATTAAGTTTGATTAATATTATTATCGGAAATCTCCACCCTAAAACACTCAAAATGGTAAGAAACGTTGATAAAGAAAGAAAGAAGCATACTCTGACAAGGTATACACTAATGAAGGCAAATATGCGACTAAGAAAACAAAATGCAGCATATATACATACATATATACAGTATAGTAATGGTTAATGTGTTTAAAAAATGGTCTTAGTATTGCGGAGTGTATGTAACATGTGTTTGTGAATGTACTCAACATTAATTACAATAATAGTTGAAGCCTTACGTAACGTATGTTAGTATATATGGGAATTGACAAATATTCTGCAACGTAAAGAAGACTCTAGGGAAATTTGAAAAGACAAATATTCCGACAGTTGATGACCTTCGTCCACATGGGAAAGGATTACATCTGATGAATATTCATAACATTCGTACTGTCGTCGACAACTGCCAGCTTGCGTGGCGCGAGGGGTGATGAGAAGGAGAGAGAGAGAGAGAGAGAGAGAGAGAGAGAGGCCAAGGGGGTGATTGGTGTATAGAGCAACCGGGAAGGATGCGAAAGAATGGCGAGCCTGAGAGGGGGTGGGGGAGGGTTGGTCACGTGACTCTCCTCATGAATATTTCATTATTGACGTTGCCGAAGCCTGTATAAATTACGTCCACGACAGGCAGTGCGCCAGTTGGCGGTGGATTACACGTCACAGTTGACGCAGTGTCTGTAGCACAGTGTACACACGAATGGCAGTGTGTAGGCCTACTCGTGTTCTTATAAGCTGTTAGCAAAACGTCATATTTTCAGCACATTGGTTGCAAAGGTGAGAATGGCATAATACGTTACCGCGGCAGCAGTAGAGGCGAGTTATATTATTAAACAAAAATTCGAATCGGAGGATTTAGTTCAAGGGAATAGAATGAGAGAGAGAGCACTAGCTGTTTGAATGCCTTGCACTCTTTCACGCGAGCACGCGCAGATGTCTTGGCTATGCCCCACCATTATTTTTCACTAGCCAATGACAGCCCTCCAGAAGTTAGCTCTCGCGAGCCTGTTTGCCGTTCATTGGACGGCAGACCCAATCTATAAATAACAGAGCAAGGTAAACAACGTAGGGAGGCCCTTTAAGTTGGTCACGTGACACAAACGGAGTAACCGTCAAAGTGCTGGAAGAGAGGAGATCATTTTGGTCTGTGTTGGATTTCTAGCTGTTTGTGCTCTCCATTGCTCAAGGTAAGGCCTATCCACAATTTTTATATACATTATTTGTTCAGTTTTGTAACAAACCTCTTAATTTCAGATGTACATTATGGACGGATCGCGTAGGGAGACAAAATATTGGCGGTATGGGGGGTGAAAGCGAGAGACGGGTCTTACAACAAGATGGCGGCGGCGAGTCGGTCTCCAGCTGCAGGAAAGCGGCTGTGTGTGTGTGTGCGTGTTCGTTGTTGTGCTGTAGAGGCCTTGTAGCAATGGCGGTTTGTCGGTAGCCACGACACCGTGATCCACTACACACATCGCGTTCAGAATTTTCCGTTGACCTATTTCTGCCTTCCGAAGTCGTGGTCGAATCGGCAGTCGGCTGCGTGTTTTGATTTGGATTTTGGGTGCTTTTGTCATTGTTGCGACTGTATCGAACTTAGACCGAGGGTTTGTAAACAAGGGGGAGGGAGAGGGAGGGAGACAATTTATGGATCTATGCCAAGGTGAATGATGTGCACATTCTTTCAAACTACCTTTTAGTATTTTCCCACCGACGTGTTCCAGCCAGTGCATTCCCGCTAATATTTTCGCTGTCTTTAATCATTGTAATTAATAGCTAAAATAAGAAATAAAACACTCGTAACTCTCAATGTAAGAAAACACATTGGTTTATTAAAAACATTTTTTAAGTATATAACACTGGCCAAGTATACAAACAAATGACATCAAGCACTATTTAGCCTATATTAAAATCAAATTAATCAAGAATTAATAATTTAGGTTTTATTTTGTAATTTCCTATTCATTTATGATGTCCTTTGAAGTACGTAACTTCTAATGTAAAATTTAATTAACTGTCTTTAATTGTATGGTTGACAATAATTGCACTGACTTAGTTAGCCTAGTATGCCATGTATTTGAATTTTCATCATGAATTTCATGCTAATGAATTTGTTTCCCGACATAGTTTTCTTTACTTATTTAGTGTCTATCTTTTTTATCGTACACAGTTTGAACCTAAGACCCCGATCATAATCGTCTTCCAAGAATTAATAGCTCGCTTTCGCGCTCTCTCTCTCTTACTTTATAAAATAGTAGTTTTGACCCACATTGACATTATTCATTCATTTTCATGTGAATGTTTGAATGGTTAACAGCTGTTTTAAAATTTACTTGTAGATGTTTTGGTTTTATCAGCGTATAAGTACTGGTATACATACATTGTTTAACAACAGTATTTGTCATCTTAGACCTTTGCAGTCTGCGTAGTGGCTTATGTAATTTACAATACCGGCCGCGTTCATAAAGCAGGTCGACGACTGAGTCAGTGACACAGTGTGTAGCTTCGTTAAAGTGTGTCAGCCTTCATTATTTACTCGTCCATCATGGGACCATTATCCATGTAGAAGCACGCGGCGATGCATGCGCAGTCCACATTCGCTAGACAACCAGACGCGGGCAACACACTGAGAACAGACGAGAAAGGGGGCGGGTCAGAGGTCGACTATCTTCCCCCCCCCACCCCCCACTCTCCTCCACCTCCCTCTAACCTCTGTCGTCCTCATCCTCCACCCTCTTATCCGCCATTATCAGCAGGGCAAGCCCGCCGGCTCTTTATCTTTTCCTTTCCCTTCTCTTCCAGCCTCCTTCAGAGAGAATTATGGCTCAAAATAGGTCAAGCTGCCACTCTCAACCCTCCCTTACCCCTTTTACCAAGTTAATTTCTTCTTTTTTTTCTCACCCGTCTTCTTTCACGTCCTACTTTTTCGTTCAATCCAGTTTAGCTTTGGCCCTCGCCACCCCTTCATCCTCCCGGTTTTTTTTTTTTTTTTGGGTTGAGTTGTTTGGCTCCTCCCCCTTTTAGGCTGCCTGGCTTGAGTCATGGCCGTGTTTGTGCATTGGCGTTGATAAAAACCTCTGTGAGGCGAGCGGTGTCGGCCAGACTGGTCTTGCATTATTGGTACAATGTCAACAAGAACAGCCGGTCAGGAAATTAGTTACTGCTGTGTGTTGTATGTACTATTACAACGTCCTGATGTCCTTGCTCTATTATTATTGTATAACGATGACATCTATAATACTAGTGAACAAACACCGTCTTACGGGCACTTCGAGTTTTGAAAGTCCAATGCAACTGTAGTGGCCACCGACCTACGAACTTCTTTGCGAAGCAGAGAAATTTCGGAACTTTTCTGTTCATGCAACTAGATTATAATTTGTCTTCAAATGTACATTGCATATTTTTCAACTGCCTGTACATAACTTAATGATAAGTTGCATCCGAAGTATAATATACAAATCCGCAGTAATACAGAAACTCCTGTCTCTCTAGGCCTATCCACCTCCACCCTCTCATCTCCCACACATACACACCACTCCATACAGCGTGGCTGATACTAGTCGAGCTCTCCGGCCCGCTGTAGCATTGAGTTAGCACTCAACTTCGTAGAAGCAAGTAGCTCAGTTAGTAAATAAAGCCTAACCAGATTATATACATTACCTAAAGAGATATTCAGTATTCTTTTCAATTGCGTGTACAAAGTACTTAGACACGAACTTCTTGCCTTTCAGTCTAGACTTTTTGTCCTATCGCATGTTTGAATGGTTGCATTATAGACAAGACCACAACCAACCTAAATCGTGTTTGGTGGGTTGAGAACTCTGAACACTCAGCTGACTTTTCCACCATCAGAGCCGGAGAACGAAACATGTAGAACATTTTGTATGCATAATCATATTGATATTAAAGAAATTTTCAAAACCCTTGAATTAAAATAAATGCATAGATCTATTTGAATTAAAATAAATGCATAGATCTATTTCTTATTTGAATCTAACATTTTAGGGGGGCTCCAAGATCACCTAAAATTCGAAGCTTAGCGCTCGCTTTGGGCAACGAATGTTCTTTGTATAATCTTTTAATCACATTTTAATGTGACACACTTTGCCAGGTAAACTCCTTGTCACACACACACACACAAATATAAAAACATCCTTGATTCCATGGCCCTGTTTAGAATAACTCCGTGATCATTACCTTTCCCTTCCTACTCCCTTTCTTATGTAAAGTGACTTCTTGTTAAAAGTTAAAACACTTAAGTTGTGTTCATTGCTAACACGTCATTAAAATTAAATGAACGGTTTCAAGTGAAAATACAGATACGCTATCATTTTAGAATTTCTTTATGGTAGGTGGCTCAACATCTTCGGGGCCCTGAGTTTTATTCCTGGGCAGGGTTTGGTTTGTAGCAATAGTCGTATCACACTTTGTAGCTGCTACTTGCCGACCTTACGTTCGCCTCTTCATCATCTCAGTCGCTACTCATAACACCTAGGTATTACGCTGGGTGACATTACATTAGTGGTTGTTGCTTTAGGTCCAGCGGACTCTTCCGAGCCAAATCGGGGCCAACCGCCGGGTGACATAACGTAGTTGGACTCTTGCATCTCATATTCTTTTTTTTTTTTTTTAGTTCGGGGGGAGGGGGGGGAGGGAAGTGGGGTGTTAGGTTGTGACAGGGAGTTCGTTTCCATTGTTTTTAACGGTACAGCCGTGTGACCTTTGACCTTATTTCTGAGTGAACTACGAGGTTGGAAGTGTGCGTTTTGTGTGTAGGGTATAGGGTCTGTTTTATCAACCTCAAATGAAACCCCCCGTACGAGCAATTGTTTCACGGGTTCTGTATCTTACCGTTTTTGGTAGCTGTTATTTTTTTTTAGCTGCAGAATGTTGGCTGGCAAGCAAACGGCTGTTGCTTTTGATTGGCACAAAAAATACGGAATTTTTTCATTTAAAAATAACTATACTTTCTGACCTTATTTTTTTTCAATGGGGCAACACTCACTGTCATCGTTACAAGGATCTGTCGAGGGGGCGTGGTCAAAATGGGTCTGACGTATCGATTTATGAAATCCTTAGCATTACATGAACCAAGAACTTTGCTTGGCATTAACGATTTGATGGCTTTGTGGCTAATTTGGGATGATGTTCCGTGATCGTCGTTAAGTAAATCACAATTTTTTTTTTAAAACTCCGTTTACTGTCACACATTTCAACTTCATTCGAAATGCTAGCATTCGATGTGTGTTCCTTTGCCAGGAATTCGTAGTATAATTGGAATAAAGGGTGCTTTATGAATTGCACAGATGATGACCACAGTCTATGAGCACTGAACATCGATTTGAAATCCCTTGCTTGTTACTTGTTTACGTTTGGTCAATTGGGTAAAGATACTTGTTTACAAAAATAATTAACCTCTTTTAAAAAGTACGGGTTTGAAATAAATCTGTATATTCTTGTTGTTTATGTGCCTATTTATAGTATCAAGTTTGAGTCTAAAAATAGCACTGCTGTCCAAGTGTGTAGGCCCTACAGTAGTAACTGTTGTTTACACAACAACGAAGACGCCTTTTTGTACCACTATATTTAGTATTTAGAGCCACCCCAACTTTCTCTTTCTGTTCCCATTTCCCTCTCTGTTTATATCCTCTCTTTTTCTTCAGATTTTTGTAACTGCTTTTTCCTCTCAAGTCTCCACCTCGCTGCCCAGTTTGGACAGATAAGATAGCGGTGTCACGTGCCACGATCTGACACCCTCGCCAACGCTTGCCGAAAACGTTAGTTATATCTGCTGATCAAATAAAATCCTCACTTGGTACGTACGAAACTAGAAATAAAGTTTCAATTACAGCGAGATCTAAATTAAAACCGGAAATATCTTGCAATTTTTTTTGCTCACTTATCTTTGTAGAGACATCCAAAGGTAATAAATACCGAACAAAATGTTTGCCTTGTTTTATTAATTGACTGTTGTACGAGTGTGGCAGTGCAGGTTTCGCATAGATTGTGCCATTTTGACCTGTGAAGTGCACGAGACTTTGCCGCTCTGTAAGATTTCAAGACTACAGAAAGTTCATGACACGAAATTAAAGGAACAGTTCGACTTTGAAATGTTCTATTTGTAGAATTTGCTCTTAGTACCTTTGTCACACACACACACAAAGTCGAACTGGTCCTTTCTTTTCGTGTCAGGAAATTTCTACAGAGCCAGCGAAATCTCGTGGAACGCAATAAGGTTAACGATTCACCTCCCTCCCCTCCTCTCCCTCTCTGCCTCTCGCATTTTGCAACGGGAAAGAAGTTGGGAGGGACGGAAGTGTGTCTGGCCTCAGGGTCCACACTAGAATGACAGCTCCCAGTTTGTTGGGGCGCTTTAAAAAAAAAGAGTAAGCCTTTGCCGAACTTTCCGAGATGGGGAGAGAGGTCTTGCTGCCTTTTCCGTAATCAGGTTTTAAATGGGTGAATTTTACATCTCTTATGTTCTGTAAATTTTAAAAAGCACGTGCAGAGACGCATCCTCGGAGATGGAGGCGCAGCGAGGTGTCCTGGGACCAGAAATTCAATCCTTTGCTTGCCCTCTTTGCCTTGGTAATCATGTCTCTCTTTACCTCTAGTGTCATTTGGGATCTGGCATATAGGCCTACTGGTTTGCCCCGTATCTCATTGGACATTAGTTTGTTCGACTACAAACCGAAATCTTTTAGCTCAAGTTGACTTTCACCAACTTTATTATCTTCCTCCTCCATCCTGCATTTCAATCTCCTCTTCATCCTTCTCCTCCTCCTCATCATTAGGAGCTTTCTTTCTTTGTATCATTCTTCTAGTCTGAAATCGATGTAAGCCTATTGTGCAATTTTAACACTTGGGTCGGATCCAATACAGTCTGAGCTGAGTGAGTCTAAAGAGCAAGAATGCCAAGTTTGTCGAGCGACATAAACAACGGATCGAACAATTAAACACTATTTGAAACTGCTATTCGTAAGACTTCAAAAAATTAAAAAAGTGGGCTCTTCTGTTGCTTAAGAAATAGCATTACTTGGTTCTACAGTCTTCACAACAGTGTTGTCATACTTGGCATAGTTAAGTGAGATAGATAGGTAGTCATTGTTTATTAGGTCCAGGGTCTGCAAAGAGCCGAATCAGGACCACAACTTGGTTGAAAGAGGAAGGCACTTTACCAGCCGGCCACTTCCCAAGCAGGGGACGCTGAGGTTGTACTCTAATTTATCGAACACCCGTTTATAAAAACATATTAGAATATAAAAAAACATCATTATAAAATATCAACAAAACACATACATATAAAATGCCTACATTGCTAAATAATACCATAGGAAGCCCTAGTGACCACCTGGCAGAAAGCGTCCAATAGCTCCAAGCCAACTCAACAGACCCCATTGCCGGGGGTTTCAGTATAAATAGTATCCCCACTTTCTGGAAATTTAGTGCTTTAAATTCCCACTGTCGCTGTCTTTCTCATTTGCTCTTTCTCATTCCTGCTCTGTTCTATCAATCTGCTATACTATCGTCTTCTTCGATAGACCAATCTCCTACCTTTTTTCTTGAAAACTCTTCCGGGACAAGACTCCTTATTTGTGTATGAGGTCTGTTGGATCAGCTTGGGAATATTGGACTCTTTCTCCCAGGTGGTCACTAGGGCTTCCTATGATGTTATTATTTAGCAATGTAGGCATTTTATATGTATGTGTTTTGTTGATAATTTATAATGATGTTTGTATTCTATTTTGTTTTTGTAAACAGGGGTTCGATAAGTTGGGGTGAAGCCTCAGCCGTCCCCTGCGTGGGATGTCTTTATTGTAAAGTGACTGGCTGGTGGAGAGCTTTCGGTTTTACCACTAGGGTTGTTTCGGCAGATCTTTTATGCGGATTGGGGGTTGTCCGGTCTGATTTGGCTCGGAAGAATCCGCTGGACCTAAAGCAACAATAATGTAATGTAATGTAACAGACCCCATCCACAAAAATAAGGAGTTTTAGGAGAGTTCTCAACCAAAAAAAAACAAAAAACAGATAATTGACTGGTCTAGCGAAGAAGATATTAGATTTACAGAACAGAGTAGGAGCAAGAAAAAACAACTGAGAATTACAGAAACTGGTAATTTAAAGTACTAAATTTCCACAATGTGCGGATGCTATTTGTACAGAACTCCCCTACACCCCCATAGGATAGAGGGAGTGTGGGTTGGGGGAGGCAAGTGAGATGGACTACTATGTATAATTAATAGTGACCACCATTAGACACACCACTTCTCAGGATACCCCGCCCACGAACTTTGCTCTGTTGGTTTTAGATCTTTTTCTGTCTTTGGAACCACTGCCTGGAATTCATTACCACTTTGTCTCCGCAGCATGCCGAATATCAACACATGCAAAGCAAATCTCAAAGCTCTTTTTTTTTCTAAAGTCTTCTCATGATATGTTGTGTCTTCAAACTGCTTCTTCCATATCGCTTCTTCCTTTTTGTGCGTGCGTGCACATGTGTGCCTGTTTGTGTAGAGGGAGGGGAATCATTTTGTTTATTATTGCCTCTGTGGGGGCCTCTCGCTTTGATTTCGCCTGCTCCCAGCCATGTATGTATATATGTAATGTACTAATGTTTATTAATGAGTGTGTGAATGCGTGAGGGTGCGCTTTGAACTGATCCTTACTAGGAAAAGCGATTATTATTATTATTATTGTTGTTGTTGTTAATATTAATATATACCCTGAGGACTAATGAGTTAATGGTTATGACTAATTAGTACCGCGGTGCTTCTCATTATGAAGCCCGTCTATTTTCACTGCCCCAAGCGCTGAGCTCTCTCTCTCTCTCTCTCTCTCTCTCTCTCTCTCTCTCTCTCTCTCTCTCTCTCTCTCTCTCTCACGCACAGACGCGCACAGGTGACCTTATGGCGCAGTGGGTTTTGTGGTCTTGTTTCCTATGCCGAAGGTCGCGGGTTCGATTTCCGCAAGTGGCGAACGTATGTTACTTACGTACGAGACTATTCAAGGGTTTTCTCCGAGTACTCCGGTTTTCTCCTTCCGTTCATTAATTGTATTGGATGCAGTCAATGTAACACTGAAAAAAATAAAAATTTGATTACCTTTCCGTCTTCTGATAGCGATCTCTCTGCCTTTACACCACTTGCTTGGGTTAATAGAGGTGCGTTTGTGAGAGTGGGTGAAACATGTGAGCGTGTATGTTGGTAAAGATCGCAGCGCTTTGAGTGTGATTGGTGAATTGGGAAAAAGCGCGTATATAGCATCCATTATGATGATAATGATGATGATCTCTCTCTCTCTCTCTCTCTCTCTCTCTCTCTCTCTCTCTCTCTCTCTCTCTCTCTCTCTCTTTCTTTTTTTCCTTACGTATACAGGCTAATATGTAGTAATTGCTTTGTGCTGTCATTGTAATGATAGGTGCTTACGTTGACCCTTTGGTGGTGACCCATCCGTCATCTTTGCTATTTTGCCTCATCAGATTAATTAATTGCATTTTCACGCCTTCGCTGGTTCTTTACAGTTTTAGTGTTGTAAACTATGAAAATTGTCATTCATCGTTTTTATTTTTGAATCCTCTCCCCCCTCCTTCCGTCCCCCTTCCTTTTTTTCAGCATCTTCAAACTGCCCAGATTTTATTCCGTAGCTTGTCTCTGTATTTCCTTCTTCTCAACACCCACCAACCCCCTCCCCATGCCCTGACGTTTTTAGTCTCCTAACTGCTCTTTCTTGTCTCTCATCGAGTGGTGTGTTTCTTTATTCTTCTTTATCACATGACCAGGCTGGCTGCACTGGCTTGTAATTTAGCGGGTCTGCCAAGCTTGAAGGATTGCAGGCGCCGAGAGAGAAAATTACACACTGCTGCCGGATTTGTCGTATGGTAATGAGCTTGCGATCTGCTGACCCGTGAGTGAGGATCAGGGCTTTACTGATTGGCTGCTGTACATTGTGCGAAGCCTTCTCTCCCTTTTCACGACGCCATTTTATTTCTCCCACCCTACAACTTTTCTGCTAATGTCCTCCCTCCTCCGACCCCTCTCTCACCCTTTCTCCAGGCAAACCCTCCCTCACCTCTTCTTCCAACATATTCCTCACCAGTTATTTCCTCCTCAAGATTTCTCGTGCTTTCATTTCCGCGTACGGTGTTTGCCTCCCCCTGGCTGCTTTATCTCCCCTTTCTCGTCCTTTCCATTCTCTTTACCCTGGCAACCTCCCTCGCCGCCCCCTACCCTCCCTCATCTTTTCTCGCTTTCGGTGTAACCTTTGTCCCTTTCCTCCTGATAATCTGCTTTTTACTTGAAGTACGTTTTTCCTATTTCCCACCCTCTTTTCAGCACCAGTCTTGCCGCATGCTCTCTTTTTGCTTGCATGGTGTTTTTTGCTTTAATTTTCTTTGTTTTATTGTTGACGTATTGAGGTTTAAATAAGTAATTAGTTATTGCAGAGAGGGATATCCATCCTAGGGAAGAGGGTGTATGAACCTGAATCAACACTGACCCTCCAGTGCAATCTAATTGCTAAGAGGGACAGTAACATTTTGAACTTTTATTTTGCACACCATGCACGAAATTTGGTCATTGGCATTCCTCGAGAACTAGGTATGCTTCATTCCAAGAAAAATGGTATAAATGTGCAGTTTGCTTCTCATTCTGTGGGAGTATTTGTATGGGTTAATGCCTAAGGAAATTCAATACCTTACTGTGGAAACAAAACGTGATCAAATCCAACGGAGCCGGTCGAGCGCACACAGCAGAATTTGCTGGAGACCTTGGCGGCCACTTTGATAATAACACTCCGTGGTTGGTTGATGAGCGGCCCGAGGCGTTTCAATGACCACTGTGAAGTGAGCGGCTCAGTGGCCATAGTGGGAGTGAGAGACCAATGATACGTGACTGTAGGTTATAATACATTAGTAGTACCGTACATGTATTGTGGCGTCTGGCTTAAGGCCAATTCAGAAGGGTTTCAATCCCTATAGTGACAGCGATCAGCAGGCTTCAATCATGTCAATCATCTGGATGGGCCAACTATAAAAATTTCATGTTCTGAAACAATGCGAAACAATGTGCTACATTGTTCGCTTCATCCTGCTCAAAGGGTCATCAGTCGGAATTAAGAAAATTGTTTTCTCGAGGTTGCTCAGACGTGGCTTAGCTTGTCTGTATTAGGTATCTATAATTCGTTAAAGGTGTAGGGAACCCCGTTATCTGGTATTACCGTTCTGGTCTGAGCACTAGGTCTTGTCGTGGGCATTCATTGTCTGAGTCACCGTTATATTTAGGTGTGCTGCAGTATCCATTGAAATTTCGTTTTGGGAGACAGAGGGAGGGTTAGTTTTGTGTGTACCTTGCCCTGTCTAGTTCTATCCTAGTATTTTTAAACAAAAAAATACATAAGAAATGTGATTTGGTAAGTTGGTAGCGAGAGAAGACAGATTAATTTCGTAGACTTGAATTTCATTGAAGCTTTATTTTCTTCTATTCGTCTCCTTTTACCTTTTATCACGGACGAAATTATCGAGATTTCTGGGTGTTGTTATTGAGTGAGTCCTCCATTTGTTTAGCTTCCTTGTGACGACTCTTGTCACTTAGTGTCAGATCCGATTTCTTCTCCCGAAAGAGGACAGTTGTTCGAGAGAGCCACTTGTCATCCTGTTTCCAGGGGCATGGTGGGTACGCCTTTTGTCTTTTATTTCAGTCATAAATCAGCGGCTGCTCTATCGAAAATCCTTGTTGACCAAAACTTCGGCATGGATTTGAATATTGTATGCTTCTACGCGATCTGCCGAGGAAAACAAATCATTTACGTTTATATATCCCCACATAAATCATCACATCGTGCTTATTCTTTAAGCTTGTCGGTGAACTAGACGCCGCTTTATTTTAGACATAAATCGGTGGCTGCTATCATCTCCAGAATCTTTGCTTCCGGGCGCTTCGACATGAGTTTGAATGATTGTCTACACGAACTATGGAAGGCACCCCCTCCCCATACCCTTACCCCCGATTTAAAAAAAAATTTAGATGTATGACCCCACAAATCATCTCATTGTCTCACCCCTTCTGCCTCCCTCCCCCCTCCTTGTCCCTCTCCTCGTAACTCCCATGCTTATTTTTTTTAGACTGTCCGCTTATTTTTTTTAGACTGTCACTGAATTAAGTTGTCATTTAGACCTGAGTTTTGCAACGAACATAGGGATTCATTGTGGCCGTCGGTGCGAAGTTTTCCTGTCCATTTTCCAGGATGGATTACTAGAAAGGCTCCTTGGAAAAGGGTCTCATCTCCCATTCACTCGTGCCGGGTCAGAGGCAGGAAGGGTGTGGGGGAAGAAAGGGGCCGTGTGCCCAGTGGGACCAGCTCATCTTGCACGCAGGCTGACTTCCGCTTGGGCTCAGCTGCTACTGTAAATCTTGTCGCAGCTTCTCGCAGCCCAGGTCTGCTGGATGGCCGATTGGATGGGGACTGATGGGAAGACGCACCTGCCTCTTGGGAGAAGGCTTGAAACAGTGAATGAATGCTCTGTTTGGTTGACTGCAAAAGGAGTGATTACTAACAGCACGCCCCTTTTAAGTCTCCTCCCATCCCTCAAGACCATTTTTTAATATCCAGATAACCGAGTCGCTTAGTTCGCGCTATGATTTTTATCTGGATTGGGCCTTGTAGATTTTTATTAATTACCTCTGGAAGGATCGCATCTGATAAAGATGTTATGACCGTATACTTTTGTTGACTCTGTAACACCTTTCTTTTAAGCGAGACGGCGTGGTGTATTACTTTACAGGAACTTGTTGTCAATGCTTTAAAGTTTTGCAATGGACGAATTGTTTATATTATTAGTGTATAACAACCATTGATGTAAATAGGACGTAAAGCTTTGCTTAGCAAACATACGTTTCGAAATGGTGACTGTCTAAAGAGGTCCTACAACTGTTGCAGGCGATTTTATATATATTTGTTCGTTTGTTACTCTATCATTGGTAACAGCCGTTCATGCTTTCTTGTTGTGTTTACAGCCCACACTCTTTATTTTTAAAATACATACAATTATAGAGAGAGTTTTTACACGACCACTCTTGCTGTCGTTGGCTTTGCTGGATGCGAAGTGATCGTTTTACCAGGCAAACAGTACTGGCCTAGCCTCCGAGCATGGAGGCATCAATAATGGATGATGGTCATACGGCCTCTGACAGCTCCAAGACACACCCGGACTAACCCTGGCTTTCGATCACTTTTACTTTGTCTCATTACTGTCATGGCTCTTTTAGATTTTCGAACTTTAGTTGTCTTCAGGTAGTAAATAGTTTTGGTTGATGTTTTGACCTCCATAAAATATTAAAATTTACCACTTGATTTAGAGGAAGGGGAGGGGATGGGGTAGATGCTAAGAATATTATTATACATTATACAGGCCACGCCATCCTCCACCCACGCCACATTGTAACCAGAGGTATACACCATACAGTTATAGAGTGAGAGCAATGTCCAGATGGTCACCTAGTCTAAGTTGATCGTCGTTCGCTGATTCTGGTCCTGGGGAAAGTGATGTTTAAGTATTAACCCTATTGAGGCGGGCTATTCCAAATATTGTATGTTCACTGATGATTCATTAGTTAACTTTATACAAATACACGGACAGCTTGTTTTTTTTTCTAGGTCATGGTGTTCCCAGCACAAACAGATACTTAAACATTCGTTTGTAGGTCAGGTAGCCTGGTGTTGAATTTATCAGTAACCCGAAAACATGTTGTATAGGCTAGGTTTAGCCGTTGTACGACTATACATGCACGAGGGTAAAGTCACTTGGTACTTTACCATTCTTTACTTTATTTCGCCATAAAGTATACAGTTTAAAAAAAGAAAGAAGAAAGTGGTGATTTTATTATCAGGAACTGAGGAAGGTTGCTTATGTGAACTATTTAAAACAAGACTGAGATACTTGCGTGTGTATACATTCTCCTCTTTCTCTTGTAATCGCCTTGAGCAGAGATCCTTCCTATTTTCCAGGGTTTTCGATACGAAAGATCGAATTGAGCATTTACAAACTGCGACTAAATTATGGACCATTCCTATATAGTTTTTCGTGCTTGATGGTTCGTGCACCTTAGTTTGCAGTTGTGAGCGCGGTCTGCAAACGATCCGTCAACAGACAAATTGGAAACCGGAGCTGGGTAGACAGGTCGTGAAGACGGAGAATAAAGTTTGCATAGCGGGGTTATCGACACTACTTGGAGCATCATGATTCTCTCTCTCTCTCCCTCTCCCCCCCCCTCTCTCTCTCTCCACCTTCTCTCTTTCTCTCTCTCTCTTCCCGACCATAATGACTCGATGAGTGTTGGGTTTTTTTCCTTTCCGGCGCACATCACCATTCCTCCTACCATTCCCTCCCTCTGTCCTCTTTTTCAAACCATTTTTGTAACCGCACTTGTAACTAAAGTTTAATTTAGGTCTACAAAATAATGTTACTTAGCTTAGTGCGTTTGAACGATATTTGTTTTTAGAGGGCATAATTAGGTGATTTGTGATTATTCTATTCGACTGTAAGGAACCAACCGTTAACACTGCATTAAGCCCACATCGCTTTTAAAAAAATAAATATTTGTGGAGGGTATTCCATACCCACACTCACCTGAGCACTTCATAACTGGCATAAATGTTTCCTATTTTACAACAGTAATAGTTGCTCCTTCCCTCAAGACCATAATAGTCATCCCTCTCGTCCCATATCTCCATCCAGAAATTTCATGGTGTCAGAGAACGTGCTCATTACTCGTCAGGAAGTGCGCGTGCTGTGTCGTGATTGTTTTCCTGTCTGCCTTCACGCGCCTTCTCCCCCTTCCCCACGCTGATCGTCATGCTTTGTTCCGCTGTCTCCGTCACTCCTGTGAGTTGCTCAGATTCTCCGAGACAGAGTTTTGAAGATATCTGGAGTCAGAGATGTCTTAGTATGGACTTCAATAGATCCTTTTATGCTGCGGCTCTTTGACTTATAATGATTAGGTTACACATGACTAAAACTTGTTTTTGTACAAAAGGAATTTCAGCACAACACTAGCTAGTTGTTTTGTTTGTTTGTTTTGCTGGGCTGCATGTCAAACTGAGGCGCGTGAATCAATCAATACAAAAAGGGGGGGTGGAAGGCTAGGGAGGACACAAGGGAATCGATATATTTTTTAATTGGAAGATGTATTATTGAAAACAAAGGAATGGGTGTGGCGACGTACGGAAAAGTTTAGTTTTAAAATAAGTAAAGCACGGAATTGGGTGTGGTTTCGAAAAAAAAGCATTACAAATAAAACAAATAAATAAATATTTATTTTGTTTTTAAAACAAAAAGAGTACATGCAACTTTAAAGTTGACTACGCAATGTTACCTAACAACTGCATTTATTTATTTGTTGTTATTTTTAAAGATTTTTTTCTCACCGAGTCACTCTCTTAGGCCTAATCTTATACTTTTGTTTATTCTCCGGTTTCCAGGTTCTTTTTCTCTTTTCGCATTTCCTTTCACCCTTCAGTTCGCCGTTAGTTTTGTGCTTGTGGTGACAATTGGAATGAAAATTAAAGTGAGTGGTCAGTTGAGGATGCCGCAAAAAGATAGTATAATCTGCCACTGTGGGCGGTGCCCACGTCAGTGCTCGTGACAGTGAATGAGTTTTGAACGGATATCTCCAAGAACATTCTGAATGACCCAAAGACTCCCCATGTTGTTGGAAGCGCATCATGGGCGAGCAGCAGAATAATACGTCGTCGTTGTGTAATATTTTTGCAACAGGATTGCACTACTTTATTTCAATCGTTTGAGCACATTATGATGGCGATTATGTAGTTATTTATTGTAGGATGATTAAAAAAAAAGAGTTATGGATGTAATACGTGCTTGCTTCCGTTCTCATTCGATTGCAAGCTAATTTCAGAGTTTAAAAATCTGGCAAATTGTAGCCTACGGTAACTCAGTGACGTATTAACTTAAAGAACTTCCGTATTTTTTTATGCGTGCAGATGAAGAGAGCGAGGCCGCGTCTGCGTGTTGCGGAGCTGAATCCCAACCTGATCTGCCCGCAGTGTGGAGGATACTTCATTGATGCCACCACGCTTACTGAATGTCTGCACTCCTGTGAGTATGGTTTTCCTTTCTGGAAATGTCTTTGTTCTTTATTCCAGAGAAAGGGGGAAAAAGTGTGCAATTCAGTATTAGTTTGTTCTTTACTCCAGAGAGGAGAAAAGGGTGTGCAATTGTGTATTAAGCCACTGAGACAAGTATGCGTGTGTGTCTTTAATTACACTGGCAGTTGAAATTCTTCTTTGCTTCTGCCACACGCAGGTGTGATATTCTTTAATGACGTGTTTGTGTGAGCTCTGATAGGCCTTACTTGTCTCCTGCCCCACCGCCTCCCTCCTTCTCACTGTCTCTCCACCTCTTTCTCTCTATCTCTCTCTATTTCTCTCTCTCGTTCGAGAATTAAAGTTATCTGTACTGAAGAGCTAGACGAGAAAAGGATTTGTTAGTTTTACAATACTGTAACGGTGTGCACACGTTACAAAGGAATGACTCTTTTATTCGTTTTCGCAGAAACGGATACTTTCGACCCAGCAATTCTCCTGTAAAATTGAGCCAGAGAAGCTTTTCCGGCTTTGCTAAATATTAACTTTTACGTTCTTTGTTCTCGTGTTTCCAGTTTCAAGTTTGAGTTCATTTTGTGTTGAGTTTATTCCTCTTCTCTCTTGAGCTAGCTATCTTGTCATTTGCTGAGGATTTGGTTCCAGCGTTCTTTAGAAAATCGTTTGCGGCACACAGAGTGAAGCTATCGTCTTCGAGTAATCGCGTTAAGTATTAATTAATGAGACTGGGTTTCTGTAACGTAGTTCCACAGAGCCTTTTCATCAGCGCATTTCTTTGTACTTGTATAATTATAAGAGAGGGAGACTTGAATGGGGATCTTTTCACATTGAAATTAGTAGTTTAGAATACTTTCAACTGGTTATTTAAATTAAAACATCGAACTACTACCGGAAATGTACAGTCTAAACATAGTGCCTCTTCAATATCCAATATATCAGAAGTTTCTTTATTTTCCTTTATGTGTAAGCTTACTTAGATTGCACAGTGTAGTGCAGTAGGCCTACATAGTAACGAAGAACTATGTATAAGACAGTTCACCTCTAATCGTTTCAGTTTGCAAAACATGCATCATCACCTACCTGAAGACGAACAAGCACTGCCCTGTGTGCCAAGTGCTCGTCCACAAGACCAAGCCACACTTGTACATCAGGTCAGATAAAAATCTGCAAGACTTGGTCTACAAGCTCGTACCGGGATTGTACAGAAGTGAGTAACTGTTATTTTTTCTAAGCGTTTGTCTCCCCTATCCACTCTTTATTAGCATTTAGAACACGAATGGTCCTGATATTTCTGAATAATGTAGGCTTTATTGAACAGATTTGATCTGATTAAATTAGTTTATTCATGGTTTTGGTCTTTTAAAAAGCACAAAAAGTTTCAGTTGTTTGAGAATCTGAGTAATCCACTTTTTTTGCTATATGACATGCATTATGTTATGATCCTTACTTGTTACATGGCATGCATTTTGTCTGTATATAAAAAAAAAAGGTTTAACTTTGTTTTAAAGGATTATGACCTTGATGTGTAGTACAAACGTATCAACTTGAACTGTGCTTGCTTTCAGATGAAATGAAGCGGAGGAGAGATTTCTACTCTGAGCATCCAGACAGTAAGTTGAGTTTAGCTTTCTAAATTAACAGCCTATTAATAATGGGTTTTAATAACTTTCTGAAAAGCGCATTATCTTTGTGAAATGAACTAAAGGTTCGTCCTAATGTTAGTGTGGTAACGAATATTAGTCTAAGGAAAGGTCCTGATCTATTTAACGTAGATTAGATGCATTATGGCTTTAAACAAAAACAAATGGTTAAAACTCTTTTTTCACTGGGCATTGATTAATTTGTTTACGTGGTCTTTCTTGTTCATGTTCACTCATGCCTTTCGTTAAAACTACGTCGAATCTGTCACTTCCACCCAGCACCCGAAAAAGTTCTTTTAATACATAGAACTACAAGAGGTTCGATTGTCGTTACAAATATTATCGCCATGCCTTACATATTGCTTGTATTGAAACTGATGTTCAAGAAATAATATAACGGTTGTGTTGCAGGACATTTTCGTTATGTTATTATACTTATATTCTAGTATATTTGTATTAAATTTTGTCCGTGCCGGCCTTTTTGCATCCAATGAACGGATCTTATTAGAATTTTGTTTCTCTTTTCCAGAAGCCCCGACTCAACCAGGCGAAGAGCGAGGTGACGAAAACAATGAACTGTTCAACAAGGACGACCAGTTCAGCATTGCGCTTCACTACTGTAACGAGTAAGTCGGCAGTTTGGTTTGCCTGACAGACATCGTGCTTTCTAAGCACAGTCATCATCACCATTGGTGATGCGACAGCAGCCCTGTTAACGAGCAGCGTGGATGAGGCTGACAAACGTAACAGAAATCGAAGCGCACAACAATCACCCCGTTAGCTCAGCTATAATTTAGCAAAGTAAATGAAGTTAAAGCTGCGGAGGAGATGAAATGAACGCCTCTTTCATAAAGTGGGTCTTGACAAAAGTGAGGCCTTATTCCTCTCTTCCCAGCAATTGAAACACTACGGTAAACTTTTAACCATTACTAAGCAATGACATAACAATGTAATTGATTTTTTTTAAAATATGGCGCTCTCTGATGTAAAACGTAGATTGGTTAAATGGTGAGCTAGTACTTGATCCTTTTCCCAAATAAAAGGTGTTCACACACAATTTAGCGACTAGTCTAGATTTTATTGTTTTTTTTTTTTTTATAATACATTTTCTGACACTTATGGTCTGGTTTTGTTTCCAGGGGCTTGAAAGATGACCGAGTCATGCGAGCTCTTCCTTTGCGAGAAGTCAAACCCAAAGACGAGGAAGAGGTAAGGAGATCCTGTATTTTCTGTAAAATAATGCATCAGTAAATGTTTTCAGAGCGTTAACATTCATTTTGGAAATCTCTGCGTAGTTTGCTATTTGCCTGTAAGTAATTTAGTATACTTAGTAAGAATAGTGCACACATGCCTATTTTAATGGATTCTAATTATTTTTTTCTCATTCGGGTTAGTTGCAACGTTGGACTTAAATGCGTGTTTTTTATTGTGCGTTATTGCAGCCGATGAAAGATGTGCGCTACCTGCAGTGTCTAGCTGGTGTGACAATGGACATCCTCAAACGTTACATCCGTTGGAAGTTCGACCTACCGTCACGATTTGAGGTGAGTAAACATCTCCCGCCTGTTAAAACTATTGAACTTGGCTTTTGGCCTCTGAAGGTGTAAGTCTGTTTAATCTCCAACGGTGCAAACTCGGCTATGATTCTTGTGGACTTGCTTTTGAGTATGTGTTGTGTATGTTATAATTTCTTGCGTTTGTGTGGGTTAGTTCGTAATTATTAATATTACTTCAGTTTTACACAAATGTGGAAGAATGTAGTATGGTGTCCTAAAGGCGCTACTTTCTCTTAAGACGGCTTGCTACTTTTGCAGTGCTTTGTTCATAAACTTTTCAAGCTTGAAATATAATTTCCGCTGTTGCACTTCTCCTTCCCTATTCTGAAACTCGCAGATTTTCTGCAATGCAGGATTCTCGCGTTCTCTCGAGCCTTGCTTCCTAGGTCGCTCGCTCTGCAGCCAGCATCATATGAATTGCAAACATTGTTTCTTCTCCCCTTTGACATTTTTTCGCGCAGCGTATTTCCCGTACACTTTCCTCCCAGCATTATCGTCAGCCAGCAGTCCGCTTTTTATTTTTTTATTTTTTATTTGGGACGCAGCCTGACTCGATTTGGTTCAGCCAATGGTTTCTTGACGATCAAATGCCGCGCAGACGAGCAGACGCGTAGGACGATTACGAGAAACGTCTCGCGGGGATAGAGAGGGGGGTCTCTTGAGGATTGCGCGGTAACGACGGGAACGCAAAGTCTGTCTTTACAGAAAGAACCAATATGCACAAATACATTTGTACCTAAACAGAAAAGACAGCACCGAATATAGCACAGATATGTTTGTTAGAACCTCGTTATTTATTTCGGTGATTGATTGTAACGATCTCATTAACATTGATTGGCCATATCCCGTAACCAACAAGATCTAGTAATGGAGATGAGTTGGCCGTGTAAGAGTTGTAGTCGGCATTAGACAGGAGTGCTTTTCTTGAGGGAGGAAGTTGATGTAATTAAATTTAGGCTGTGATGTCATGTGGGCAGCCTAGTTATTGATCAGTGTCACAGCTGTATCGCCCTCGCTGTCTCTTAAGTCACCTCGCATGCATGTCAGCTGAGGCTCCAGCCCGTCTTCATTGAGTCGGGGCAACGGTGGGGACGGGAAAGGGAGGGAGTCAAAAAGCGATAGAGAGGAAGAATCGAGATCTCTTCAGAATGCCTTATTAAATATGTAACACAGCCACCACTTTTGACAGCTTTCCTGAGTGTGTGACACTGACGTCACATAACTATTTCATTACACATGTTCCGACACTCCTTCATAGAAAAACCCAGAAACCACTCACTTACTCTCCCTCTTTGCCGACAGGTGAGACCAATAACTGCGAGGGTGGTGATAATAGTTTGTCAGTGAAGGCGTACTGTAGGCTACATCAGTTCTAACTCCAGCTGTGATGCCGCCAATGGCACCTGATTTGCCGTCAGCTGTCTGCCTTTGGGACGAAACGGGTATCTGTAACCTTCAACCTGGCTCGCACACATCAAATGAATGGCCTTTTTCTATGGAAATTTCTGTCAATTGTTAAACCCACAGATTTTCTCTCGAAAGTAATAGTACTAGTGATCTCCATGCCTTTACATCACGTGTTCATGTGATGGATGTTTGGTGGACCTAGTGCTTGCTGGATGTATTTTTGTATCCTGGCACTTGCACGTCTAGGACATGAGCGTCAGGATCTTAAAAGTCCGTGCGATGAAATGCATGCGTGCACACACTAGACCTCGGTTTATACTCTCATTCCAAAGGAGCAGTAGTGGTAAATGTGATGTCAAATGTAACAATTATCATTCTATTCTTGCTCTCTGGTTTTCTGAACTAAATACAAACACACAGATAGAGGCGTCGAATTGCTCAGGTGTTAAAACAGCTGTCTTCTAAGTTCTACTTCTAGCCAGTAGTCAAGACAATAATTACAACCAAGCGTATGACAGTTTGTCGCACGGTTGTATAGGTGATGACGTACTCTGTAACACGTTCTTTTAAATACGCGTACAATGTATAGCTTTCCGCTGGACCCTATAAGCATTTATTAACTATCTAATTGTGTATAACTAGGATCGCTCCGCAATGCGAATGTAATGAATGTCATTGAAGCTAGTTGAATTTTTTTTATAATACTCCTTCGCCGCCCGCATTCAAAGTCGAAGTATTCTTTTAAATTCTATTCTGGCATTCTATTTCACAAAAAGAACAATTCATGGGTCTCTGATAAACAACTATGTACACACAAACACAATTTCCACCCATCCATTGATAAGAGCATAAAAGCATAAAACTACAGGACTCGGATGACGATAAACATATAGGATTATATCATTTACCATCTCCCACAGAGTGAACGGGATCTGACCGATTTGCATCAACGACTACTCATAAGCCGGATACAATGGAAAAGTCAAGATTATGCTTCAAGCTACAAAAACAATAAACAAACAAACCCAAGCTGACACCGAGTCAACCTTACAATCATCATTTACACAACGGGAAATGTACCCAAATAGTGGCTTTTTGTTACTGACTGTACAGTTTGAATAATGATAGTGGGAAACACTAATTCCCTATACATCCGTTGATAAAACGACGGCTTTGGGTAACTTTCCTCACTTTGGAACGGAGGAAAAAATAAAGTTTGGAAGCCAAAGAGATGGGCATTGGCTGCCCCTGAGAAAATGCGACTAAAAGATTACATGTAATAATAATCGGACAGCCTGTTAATTGATTGTGAGAAAACTCTATCTTATAAACCGTTATAGTATTATCCATAGCCCGCCACAGCCTTAAGCCATTAGTATGTTTATGTATTAAGTCCATAATCTTAATTATGGCTTATGGTTGTGACGCAATTTACGGGTCACTTGTGGCCTGTCAAACTATAAGGCTTGACAAAGCCCTTCCTATTGTCCGCGATGTGGACGATGTGTATAGCTAAAATCGCCTATAATAGTTGGAGTCCTGTTTGGTTCTATTAATTACCGAATGACAACGTCGGTGGACAAACTGAAACGCTTTAACTCACGGGAAATTTAAACTTACGGGGGAAAAAAAAATCAAAATTTGAACGTGGTTTTTGTTGTTGTTTTTATTTAATTACTTATGCTATTAGTGTTCCATTGTGCGCTGTTAGAAATTGTTTTGATTTGCAACGTATTAGCTCTTGGTCATACAGAATATCTTATTTCTAAATTATAATGTCTTTTCTTTCAGCTTCTTGCCTTTCTCAGCAATTCATGGGTTCTTTACACACAACCATCACTTAGACGATTGACTATATGCAATTTTTGAAGCAATGTGTAAGCAAGTCGCATGCGTCGTATCCTTAAAGTTAAACCCTACATTCCTAATTGTAAAATCGTAAAAACGTAGCAATTTGCATGCAAAAAGAGCTAACTAAAAACTGAGCATTATGTTTGTATTATTTGTTCCAGGTGGAAATTTTCCACACCGACGTATCGCTGCGTGACGAGCTGACCTTGCTGGACGTGGCCTACATCTACTCTTGGAAGTTGAAAGAACCGTTACGGCTGAACTACACGGTATACGAATACATCGTCAAAAGATTGAAAGTGGAGATCCCTACTCCTACCAGTCGCCTTCTAGAACTCGAAACCCTCGCCAGGAACAATTCGACCTCAAAGGCCGAGCCTAAACCGGGGACAAAACCGAACACAAACCCTTCCATCGAGCCTGAACACACCGCTGGTGGGAAAGGCAGTGATGGAGAGCCGATGGAAGTGGACGAGGACGACAAGCCGCTCTTGACATCAGCTTCATCGTCACCCCAGGAACAGGCTGAGAGCAAGATGGAATTGTCGAATGCAGATTCTATTAAACCTCTTCCGCAGAATGTATTTGTCAGGTCTTCTCCTAAAACCGAAATTGTAAAAGAAAAAGAGGACAAAGACGTAGCTCGAGAGGCAAAGCAGACCGCTGAAGTGGCGTCCATCAAGCAGGAAGACAAAACGGTGACTCCCAATAAGTACAGCGCCACAGCTCAGTCTGCTGGCAGTGCTGGGGGTAATGGTACGCCTACTAATCCTGGACAGGTGGCACCCAAAATGCTCACGTTCGAAAAAACAGCTAAACTCACAAACAGTAAGAGCGAGGGAACTGGTACAAACAGTAAGAGCGAGGGAACTGGTACATCTGCCACCGAACAGAAAACGCCGGTTGCTGGTAACGCTGCCAAATCCTGTACCAGCCTTCACAAAGCTGTTCCTACAGCAGCTAATGTCGCAAAGGCTGCAACAAACTCGCTAACACACAGCGCTCCTAAGATTCAGACCCCTGGCTGTGCTAGTCTGAGTGGTTCTAACGCTTCGTCTGCCACGACTGAGTCACAACATGTGTTGTCTTCTGCCTCACTGTTGTCCTGTAATACGGTTGTGACGTCCCATCCAATGACTGTCACCTTTGTGAGCAAAGCGTCAGAGGCCACAAGCACGACGGAAGCCGCACTGCAGCAGACGGGTCCAAGTGCCAGACCTGCAACTCCCCTCCGATCCTCATCCCATGCTGCAGCCTGTTCGAAGCCTTCCACCCCCACTTCCAGTCCAATCAAATCTTCACCCTGCAAGCCAGCACCTCTGTCAGTGCCTAAGCTGTCATCTGTGACTACCCAAGCCAGCGCTAACAGCAGCAACGGAACAGTGCCTTCTGCAGCAGCTGCCGCTTGTGGTGCGTCCTCTCCATCCCCTGCCTCTCAGGCAGCCTCTTCTTCCCCATCCCCTCCCATGGCTAGCTCGGCCGCTAGTGTCAAAGATGTGCAGGATCCTCTGCAGAAGGGTTCCGACGGGTCTTTACAACGTTCTCAGCCAACGGCAGCGAACAAAGGTCAGGCTGTATCAACAACACAGGCACCCAGGCCGCCAGCCACCAGCCAGCCAATTAGTGTGACCGCCGTTAGCGTAGGTATGGCCAGCAAGGGGCCTAACGTAACAACTGCGGTTGCCGAGACGTCCACTTCAAAGCCAGACACTATCATCACCACCAATAACTCGGACAGTGCTGGCAAGTCTTTGCTAGGAACCAGTCCCGCTGGCTCTGGAGCGCAAGTCAAACCTGTTCCGGGCGTGTTTGTGCCGTCTA
Organism: Oncomelania hupensis; assembly: GCA_036898135.1. Classification (NCBI taxonomy): domain Eukaryota; kingdom Metazoa; phylum Mollusca; class Gastropoda; order Littorinimorpha; family Pomatiopsidae; genus Oncomelania; species Oncomelania hupensis. Next base: position 113,198,401 of record CM072511.1, on the reverse strand, counting down.
ATCCCACCCAAAACCTGAGTGCCGTGAAACCTGGGTTGACCTTACTGACACAGGGCGCCAAGACAAGCAACTTGAATACGCAGAGCAGTAGTGTCGGTAAGATGGCGGCCAGTACCAGTCGTTTAACAGTGCCAGCTTTCACTGGTGGCACAATATCTTGCAGGAACGGCATGCCGGCTGTTGTTACTAAGCCCGCCCGTGTGAACAATGCTGCCACCTCTGTCAACACTCTGTTGCCGAAAGTACACCTGCAGGCTCCCACGCAGCGCACAAACGTCACCAAGGCTGACGTGACTTCATCATACACGGCTTCACAAGCCTCTAGATCTAGCGAGGCTGCAATGTCTGATGGAGGCAGCAACATGCCAGGCAAGCAGACCACTAAATCTACCGTCACTTCACCAGGGGCGTCAGGACCCTTATTCAGACCTTCAGCTCCACCGCAGGCGAAACCTTCATCGGCTCAGACTCAGAGTGTCAGTGCCAAACAGATGCCACCTTCTAGGCCCGCCGTGCCTCCGGCGACCAAACAGCCAGGGCGACCACGGGCATCAACCACAGCAGTGGCTCCACCTTCGCCCTCACCAAGCAGACCCTTAGCATCTTCCACGCCTATACCCAACATGGGAAGAGTCTCCACTCCGGTGTCCATCCCGTCTCAGCCCACCGTGATTACATCGCAGGCCATGGCAACCAACTTTGCTTTGGCTAGACGCGCTGCACAGGAGCAACAACAGTATTTAGAGAGCCCGTACATGCAACAACTGATCCAGCAGCAACATCTGATCAGTATGCTTGCTTTGGCAAAGGCTCAAAACAGTTCGGCGCACATGCCCGCTGCCATGTTGGGCACTTTTCAGCACCCAGTGCTGGCTCACCTAGCATGGTCTCAGGCTCAGCAGCTGTCTCCTGAGACAGTCAGAAAGCTGCAACAAGGAGCATTGGACCAGGCAGTCAGCAGAAAGCCAGCACCTCAGGCTCCATCAACCAGTATGGCGGGTGGTAAGAAAACAGTGGAGCAGTCTCCTCGCAAAAAGATCACAGACATTGCCAACTCGCTGCAGAAAAGAGCCAGCCAGACACTGTCAAGAAGTGGGTCTCCTAGCACCTCCCCCACCGCTACAGCCACTAACGGGGGAAAAGCGGCCACTGACCTGGCGTCGTTCTCTGACAAACGACCTCGTCCTCCTTATGCCCACTCCACCTCCACTTCGACATCCAGCACCACCACCATCACCTCTGCTGGTAGTGCCGGTGTGAAGGGCAAAGGGGAGGACGAACAGCCGTTGAACTTGGTGATGGCGCGCAGCAATCAACCTGGCAGTGGCAGCGCCAAAATCACCGATGCACACCACACAACAGTCACGAGAAAGTCATGACTGAAAAGCGACTTCCATTTCTCTTCCGTTAGTGTGTCACTTTAACTTAATGGACAAATTTCGTGGTGTTCGAACTCTGTGAACTGATGTAGTGAATAATATGATTTGTGCACCCATCAAATGCACAATATTGCCCATCGTGTATACAAGACAAAACACTGGTGCAACACGTTTAGCAGACATTGCAGAATCGGTGACAGTTTCTAAAAGCTCTTTTCCCTGTGATGTTAGGTTGCGATTGCTGCTTCCGCAAGTCAGTGTTGTGCACTTTTTAACAAAGTCTGTTATTTGATTTTATTGTCATGGAGAAATTTATCAACACGGTGATTATTGGCGTTGCTATTCATCAGCTGCCATTTGACTAATTTCAGCAAAACCATATGTGCAGTCGCTGACGGCAGAACTAAAACTTACCAAAACAGATCAATGATTTTGACATCGTATTTGTCTTTGTTTTTTGTCCGCCTGTGGTCTTCTTGTAAAGCTGGATGTAACTGAACATTGGCTGGGCCAGAGGGATTCTTAACATCAAACGAACTTGAAATAACAAGCAAGAACATAAACTTTGAAATGTGCATGACCTTTTGGTCGAAGTGCTTTTGGTTGCGGTTTTAGTCATTTAAATTAAAAAAACAAAACAAAAATTGCTGTGAATTGAACATTTTTGAGGATGCCATAATGGTGTAAGGATAATATTGATAAAGTATGAGACTAATATGCTGCTTTGATTTACTGAATGACCTTGATTTTGCGTCTCTTGTCTCATTTGCATTTCCTCCACACAGGCGCGGAAACAATTATACCATCATTTGCATTTCCTCCACACAGGCGCGGAAACAATTATACCAACATGCACGCACGCATACACAGCAAAAGAACATCAACGCAATACCAATTAGCGCAAACATTCATGCAAACATTTACTAGCGCGCATGTTGATTTTCTACTAGTACTACTGATTATTTTATGCATGTATGTTTATCTGTCATGCAGATGAGCTTATGTATTATTGAGGATGCATGTGATGTATTTTATTCATAATGTGTGGGTTCGACAAATATGCCTGAGCTTGATCTTATGATCATGATCGTTGTGTTTGCCATATCACTATTGCAGTCATTGCATTTCAAATTGGAGTGTCCAGCCTGTCCAAGCAGAAGTGTCTTTCTTGTGAAAGGCAGCATTATTCATGGCATTGCACAATATTTCACGGTGCGTATCACATTGGCTTCGTGCTTCAATCACGTTGTTGTAAATATATATTGCATTTTCAACACTGCATGCAACTTCACTCTGCCTTTACATTTTCTCTTGTACAGATGCTAAGTGAACATTGTGTGCATAGTCTCTCTGAGTCTCTCTAACTTAAGCATTTAAAAAAATGTTTTTATTGATGCTGTACATTTTGAATGACACCAATCCTTGAAATTATTTTATTTATGTTTGGCTTTTCAGGTCCAGTGTCATTTTTGAAACTGATGATGTTGAATTATGCATGAATTTAATCAGTTAACAAGTGTGAATGACGGTGAAAGTTGTAAGGTTGTTATTGTGTGCACGGATGGAGGCGAACAGTGTGGAATTTTTTCCTTCCTGCTTTTAAATATACATTGTGTAAAGAGAGGCCAGAGTGCATTGTCAGTGCATTATTCGCTTAGAATTATTTAGAGTACAATTAATTCTGTAAATCGTAGTCAAGCTTATCAGGTTATGTCCAATACAGCTCTGATTTATTATGTTTGTATTGGTACGTTGTGCGTGGGTCTGCTGGCACTGGTTTGTCACTGATATCATATCCAAAATAAGTTGTGTGCTATAGCAGTGGTTGTGGGCATTTAGCATACTCGGATTAAATGTAAATTATAAAGTGAATGAACTGGAAGGTTTTCTTCTATATTTTCTTTTCTATTCCAAACGCCAGTCAAACTTGTGAACCCAAGCAAATCCACACACACACACACACACACACACACACACACACACCCTCACTCACTCTCTCTCTCTCTCTCTCTCTCTCTCTCTTTCAATACCCGACATACGCTTTGCCATTGCTGTTGTGTTAGTAGCAGTGTTTGTTAAATATGTTTTCACAATCTACTTGTGGCTAATGCAAACAATGGACATAATTTAGCTATAAATACTTATTTTATTTTATTGTCGTGCGGCTTTACCCGTCTTTAATAATTGATACGTGAAACCAACGGTTTTTCCCCCTTAAACAGGAAGAAAACGATTGGAATAAATTAATGGGAAGTGAAATGACTCGCCTTTATGTTCATCTTCTTTATTTATAAATAGTTTGTATGGGTGTTTTGTTGTCTATTTGGGTCTTTCTTCTTTGTCTTTCATTTCCATCGACTAGTCTTCTATGCTATTCTTCTTCTTACATTTGTTTTTGTATACATGTGTTGTTGCGCGCGCTCTCTCTCTCTCTCTCTCTCTCTCTCTCAAATTAAAAATAAATTAAAATTGTAAAAAAAAAACACAGGATAAACTGAATAAAACAATACCGACAAACGTCTGAGAAGTTACCGTGCATAGTTTAAGTATCACAAACTAAACTTTTTTTTTCCAAAAAAGCAAACGCGATAAAAGAAGTGGAAAGGGGCGGGTTCGAGAGAGCTATCCTATCCTATCCCGTAATTCGGAGGTCGTAGGGGCACCACAAATTATCGTTTAACCAGCGCACTCCATTATTGAATTATTGAAGCCATCAAAAGCTTGTATGACAAAGCTACTAGTGCAGTCCTCCACAACAGCGCCATCGGAAACTGGTTCAGAACAACAATCGGTGTGCGTCAAGGATGCCTACTCTCTCCAACACTCTTCAACATCTTCCTAAAGCGCATCATGTCAGAAGCCCTTGCAGATCACGAAAGCACAGTCAGCATAGGGGTAGAGCAATCTCCAACCTTTGTTTTGCGGATGAAATTGATGGATTGGCTGGAGAGGAACAAGAACTTGAACAGCTGGTACAGAGGCTTGACACAACCTCCAGAGCCTATGGAGAGAAGACCAAAATGATGACCAACAACACCAATGATATCAATACGGACATCAAAGTCCAAGGCCAATCCCTCAACACAGAGCATAGCTTCAAATATTTAGGAGCCATTGTATCAGACAATGGGCCCCGACAAGAAGTCCTCTCCAGGATCGCACAAACAACTGCTGCCCTGGCAAGGTTGAAGCCCATTTGGAAAGACAGGACCATCAGTCTACATTCCAAGGTAAGACTGCTGCGCTCCCTTGTCATCTCCATCTTCCCTGAACGCTTGCGAAACATGGACCCTCACAGCAGATCTACAACGAAGAATACAAAGCATGGAGATGAGGTGCTACAGAAGACTTCAGGGCATTTCCTATACCCAGCACCTCACCAACGACGAAGTCCGACAGACCATCACACAAGCCATTGGACAACATGATGTCCTGCTCACAGTGGTGAAGAAACGGGAACTCCGATGGTACGGCCACGTCACCAGAGGCCTTGCAAAGACCATACTGCAAGGCACGGTGCAAGGAGGTAGAAGAAGAGGGAGACCGAAAAGGAGGTGGGAGGACAACATTCGAGAATGGACTGGTTTGACACTGAGCGAGGCCATGAGGGTTGCTGAGGACAGGGAAAGATGCCCTGGTAAACGAGAGAGCTATACCTTGTGAAAAGAAACTTACAGATGTGTGTACGTGTAGAAGATCAAAGTTAGAAAGCGAAGTGTGTGGAAAGTCGTCGAAAATAAAATGTGATGCGGCCAGGAGCGTTTACATGAAAGTAAGAATGTGTGGACAGTTGAAACGTATTGGTATTTTCTTGCAATAACAATTCTGCATTTCCAAAGAGTAGGGTATTAACGTCCCTGAGGATGGGATCAAGAAGACCAATCGTTTGAGTACCGGCATCGTCAAACGAGTGACAAAAAAGCAGGAAGCGTTCAGACATTTCAGGCGGGTCTCCGCAACAGCAAACCGTTGGTCCATTAAAAGGCGACGATACATATCGTAGTTATGGTTGCTTACATCCAGCCGAAGTCTGCAATGGATAATATGTTGTTGTCGTGCATCATGGTAATAAAACGGCGGGACCGCAGAGTCATCTTTACATTACATGGTTATTGCATTAGGTCCAGCGGACTCTTCCGGACCAAGAGTCATCTTTGGAGAGATGTCTTTTAAATAGGCTGACTGTAGGATTGACTTGAATGTCTTCGGGGAGCTCATTCCACATGAAGCAGAAGAGGGGAAGAAAGAGTGTTTTTTTTACTTTTAATTTTGTGTGCGGGCACTCTACGCTCGAAAGGAATGGGCTCTATGCACAAGTCGGCGTGCGAAAGCGGCATGGTCACGTGGCGCGGGAATAACAAAGCGGTCATGGCTTCTTTTAGCTCGCTCGCGTGTACTCCAATGCTGCTTAAAAATTTTAACTTTACCGACAATTTGGGATATTGTGAGGTTTTGAACATAGCACATTCGTGCAATAATGATTACAGACAAATTATTATCAGGGGACAGGCTTTTTTTTTAAAGAGCGATTTGTCACTGATATTCAGTTTAGAGTTCATCAATATTTCATCTTTCAGTGGAAATCGATGAAAGGAAATGTTCTTTTCTTTGCATAAGTTAGAGCATCCAAACGCAACACAGTACTTCACCATTTTCAAACTCGAGCACGCTGTGTTATTCCCGCAGCACGTGACCGCCACGCCTTTGTGCATAGAGCCCAATCAGAGAGATACTCAGGACAGCGCTCGCTCTTTGACCAACTTATCGAAGATAAGTAGTTTGTGTCGCCTACGTCTTTCTTTCAATGGGCAAAGCCCTGATTCCCTGTACAAAGATTTATGGCTACTTCCTTTTACTGCCCCTACATTTATTCTAATCCCTTCGAGCTGAAGTTTTTCAAGTGAAGTAGCTTGAATGTCAGCACAATTGTTCCATATAACATATTACATCGCCGTAATCAAAATGAGGCAAAACGAAGGACTTGTACAGGATCTATAGGGCTTTTCTGCACAGCTTGTATTTGTATGACCGTAAGCATGCCAATAGGAGAGTTACCATCTTAATTATGTTATTTATGTGTATATCCCACTTAACATTGCTTTGCAATATCGGGCCTAGGTGTTTATGGTGATCAGTTTCAGACAAAATCGTGCTGTTAAATGTTAGAGGATAGTTTGGCAATGTGTCACGTTTAAAGTATAAAAGTTTGGTTTTTTGTTCGTTGAAATTTACTTTCCACTTTTTAGCCGAATTACTAATTTTCTCTAGGTCTGAGTTTAGAATGTCGGCTCGAATGTCAGGGTTTTTCAGGGCTAGAGAAAAGATAGTGTCGTCAGCAAAGAGTGTGATGATGGATTCAATTTTTACAACAATATCATTAATGTATACAAGGAATAATAAAGGTCCAAAGACAGACCCTTAAGGTACGCCGGCGGAGATGGGTTTGTAAGTTGACTTACTGCTTTTGATAACGACGGCTTGTCTACAGTTTTCTACGCAGTGTGGTAACATATATATATATATATATATATATATATATATATATATATATATATATATATATATATATATATATATATATATATATATATATATATATATATATATATATATATATATATATATATATATATATATAGATAGATAGATAGATAGATAGATAGATAGATAGATAGATAGATAGATAGATAGATAGATAGATTGATAGATTGATAGATTGATAGATAGATAGATAGATAGATAGATAGATAGATAGATAGATAGATAGATAGAGGAAATTATATCAGAGAAAGAAAGATGGAGGACGCTGGTTAAACGATCATCTTTGGTGCCCAAACGCCTTCGAGTTACGGGATAGGATAGGATTGACAAATCTACAACAGAAATGTGACAAGGTAAAAAAAAAACAATCTGGAAAGTCATCAAAAGTAAATTGTGTTACCTTTGTGTGCGTGTGTGTGTGTGTGTGAAAGAGAGAGATATAGTAAGTTAGTTATTCATTGCTTACAAGGTCCAGCGGACTGCAAAGAGCCGAATCAGAACCACAAAAACACAACCACATGACAACTTGGCTGGAAAGGACTCACCCCTGATCCGCATAAAAGATCTGCCAAAACAACTCTAGTGGTAACACTGAAGGCACTCCACCAGCCGGCCACTTTACAATAAAGGCATCCCACGCAGGGGACGCTGAGGCTATACTCTAATTAAATTTTATCGAACCCCCGTTTACAAAAATGAAATAGCCTACAAACATCATTATAAAATATCAACAACACATATACATATAAAATGCCTACATTGTTCAATAATAATATCTTAGGAAGCCCCAGTGACCATTTGGCAGAAAGCGTCCAATATTCCCAAGCTGACCCAACAGATCTCACACAAATGAGGAGTTTTGTCGCGGAAAACTTTTGAAGAACAAAGGTAGGTGACTGGTCTAGCGAAGAAGAAGATAGTAGCCTATAGTATGTTGATAGAACAGAATAGGAATGAGAAAGAACAAGACAGTGGGAATTTAAAGCACTAAATTTCCAGAAAGTGGGGATACTATTTACACAGAAACCCCCGGCAACCGCCCCCCCCCCTCCCGGAGAGAGAGAGAGAGAGAGAAAGAGAGAGAGAGAGAGAGAGAGAGAGCGTGCATGCGTAGGTATGTGTGTGTAAATATGTGTGCTTGGTCAAATGCGTGAGTCTGAATATGTGCGAATGGTCTTGATCATCTCGGTGATTTAAAAAAAAAAAACTTAATAAAATAACTAACCAACACAACATTAGTGAATCGCAAGAAAGTGGACATAAAAACAATAGCCGCTCCAGTTTCCACTAAACAAGCGACCTTAACACTAGCTGAGTTTCAGAGATCTATCAAGCGAAGACAGAACGTATGCTTATGACCTCAACAGCCTGTGACACGCAAATTGGGCTTAGCGGCGATTTCGTGACAAATATCTATATAACCTTGAACCAGCCCCATAGCTGTACAAGGTCTAATAGTTTTGTCACTTGGATACCTTATATTCAATCCATAAAAAATAAATTATAATTTCCAGAAATTACATAAAACAATAAACGACTGGTCATACCTGTGGACTTGACCTGTGCTGCAGTCTAAACTGAGATCTTGTTCTGGCATCTCCGTTGTGTAAGTGCTGATGAACTGTAAGGAACGTGATGAACTTTAACTACTAGCATGCTCGGTAGCAGATGTTGAACAGACGTTTTTTGTTTTTTTGTTGCGTTTGTTTGTTTGTTCGGTTGCTGTGTAAATTTCGGTTATCGGTCGCCCCTTTGGAAACGATTGTACATACTTTAACGAGACAGCATTTGGCGAATGATATCGCGTCCTTTGGGTTTTTAGACTTTGCTGCCATGTAGTAAATAATCAACTATAGATGACCAGTTTTCTTTAGAAAGGGACTGTTGCACGAGTTTGAACAAGGGAGGTAAGATATAAAACGCAGGTTCTAGTTGTCTCGCCTGGATAAGATATCATCCTCTATGGAATAAGGAAATGATAGTAAAGACTTATCCCCCCTTCTCTGCTGGCAATAGTTTGGCTTTGTGGAATTGTGCCATAAATACAGATGGCCAATTTGTTGCATTCTCAGCTCGTCAGTGTATCAGCTTGCCTTGCTTTAAATCAAGGGACTGATTTTTTTTTGGCTGCAGTTTATTATCACTTTTTATCGGGAAACTCTGGGCCGCCTCCCCCGGGGAAGGCGTAGTCGCAGCCAGTGGCGCGCCCAAACCCTACCTACCTAACATTATTGGTGAATTTTTGCTGGGGGAGCAAACCTGAGTACCCGGAGAAAACCCCAGAGACGTTGCCCGAGTCGAAAGTAAATAATGTTCGGAGAAACATAACGCCCAGATGCTGGATCGAACCCACACCTGTCAGGCGCCATTGGTTTCTGGCTTGTGGACAAGGCAAGTTAGTTCCGCCTTAGCCCACTTGGCCACAACGCTCGCAACTTTCTCTTTTTACATTTTTCCACTTGTCCTCCTCTTTTTCCAAAGTGTAAGAAATCGCCTGAATGAGGTCCTCAGTGGGGAGAAAAATCTTCATGCGAAATAAAAGTAGCGACACTCTATCTGGTTGGCAACAGATATGGGAATAACACAATGTTAGAAATATATCCAAGATTCTTTTTTTTAATAATAAAAACTACCTACGCTTGACACAAACTTTTTTCTTCCTTGTTTAAGCTCACCAGCAGTCATTTTCTAATCAAAAATATGTTTACAAAAATACACAACTGCAACCCAAGATTTTATAAAATATTTTTGTCAATAATTTCTCTTTCAAAAAGTTAGGTCCATTCCCATTTTTGGTGCCAGTCAGCCAGATCAAATTGTCGACGTTTTATTGTTCGCATAAAATGTTTTTCCTGAAGACCTTATTCTCTGGATGATAGCATCTATTAAGCATTATAATCAAGACGTTATTTATACATTCCACTGCCTTCTCATTACTTTTAGGTTAGACAGTTACAACCTGCGTTGTACACACGCGTGTTGTCTCCTTAGATAAACACAGAAGGACAGAGAATTTGTCATAAGCCAAACAAATGACTGGCTTTTAAATCTGCCGTGGTTCCTATCCTATCCTATCCTGTAACTCGAAGTCGTTGGGGCACCACGGATGATTGTTTAACCAGCGTACTCCATCTCTCTCTGTCCTCATTAACCCTCATGGCGTCGCTCAGTATCAAGTCAGTCCATTCTCGAATGTTGTCCTCCTACCTCTTTTTCTGTCTCCCTCTTCTTCCGCCTCCTTGCACCGTGCCTTGTAGGATGGTCTTTGCAAGGCCTGATGCTCTGGTGACGTGGCCATGACAAAGGAGTTTCCGTTTCTTCACCACTGTGAGCAAGTCATCGTGTTGTCCAATGGCTTGTGTGATGGTCTGTCGGACTTCGTTGTTGGTGATGTGCTGGGTATAGGAAATGTCCAGAAGTCTTCTGTAGCACCTCATCTCCATGCTTTGTATTCTTCGTTGTAGATCTGCTGTGAGGGTCCATGTTTGGCAAGCGTATAGGAAGATGAAGATGACAAGGGAGAGCAGCAGCCTTACCTTTGAGTGTAGACTGATGGTTCTTTCTATTCAAAGGGGTTTCAACCTTGTCAGGGCCGCAGTTGTTTGTGCGGTTAATCACGTATTACCCAAGGAGCGGGTACTCATTGTTAGTGTCAACACCAAGACTTGGCTGTCGCTAGCGCTCTCGACCGCTGCAACTTCGGAGAAACGATTACAATCCTCATTCTATCCCCCCCCCCCCCTTATCTTGGCCTGGATCAGATGCGTCTCTGGACTCAAGTCAAGTCAACAATTCTTTATTCCAATAAAATGGAAGATGTTGGTGCCATCAGTACAACTGCAAATATTAATTTTAAAAGAACATAAACAGATAAAATGCAAGACGCAGATATAATAATGGCGTATGTACAATAAACAAATAAAGGCAAGCAAAAAAATAAGTTCATAAACGGGCCTGGCCTGTGTATGTAAGCTTATATTCATATATTCTTATGCATTCTGTTTCAAAACGTTGGGTTCCTTCTTATTTCTGTTGCCGGCCAGCTAATTGGAGGACATTTGTTTATCACAGAGGTGCAAGTTTTCCTGAGGACTTCACTCAAGCACCTGCTATTGGAAATCAGTCACTTGATTTTGAGCAAGGCAACGGATACACTGACGCGCTCAGAACAAAACGAAATGTCGGTCTATGTAATTATGTGGACAATTTCCACACACTCAAACCACTGGCAGCAGGAAAGCAAAGACAGATGTTGTTGTTGTTGTTTGCAGATTATAGTCACACGACACTTTCGCATATAGGTGACTACTGGACCGATTTATAATGACCCCAGCGGGCCAGTTGTTGGTAAAGGGGAAAATAATATGATCACACGTTGACCAATCCGGGATTCGAACCAGCGACCTTTCGGTTACTAGCAAGACGCTCTTACCAACTGAGCTACCCGGCCCCACTAAAAAAACCACAGATTCTTCCTATCTCTCTCTTGGAGAATAAGGATAATAAGGAAGTAAAGACAGATGCTCTCGTTGGCCTCCAGCCCCACTTCTTTTGACGAGAAAATTAAGCTTAGGCTTACTACCTCAAACCTTTTAGTCTCCCTTGTAGACCGATATTTACACTGAGGGTAAAATAATATATTTACTCAATGAAAATGAGCAGATACTCAAAAAAATTGTGGATAAAGATTACTTCGTTGATTATGCAATCGACAGCGGCCGCGCTTCTAGAACTAGATGTTTACAAATAAGGCAGAGTGCGGACTCAACAGTTTAGGGCATACCGACGTTTCTCTATAAAAAATAATATGTAATGCAGGCGACACATTTTCCATTCGCGGTTCGCAAATAAGCCTATGTTACACGGCAAACATCGAATCAGCCCCGACGCTTGAATCTTGTGTAACTCGAAGTCGTATCCATTCAGCCCTTTCTCTCGGTAACGATATAAAGATTATATACCAACTTTATTCAGCAAAGGACGCAGACAGCATTCAACAACTACAATCAAAATCTCTTTCCGAAAAACACCATCTAGACACGCAGACAGGGCTTCAGTTCTTATAGTTCGTCTATCAATAATGTCTACAAAATTAGCATACAGAAAATTCCAGAATGACGCAATCAACAATCCATTTTTTTTAATTGACATAAAAAATTAACAAAATGAATTAAATTCCTTACTAAAGTGTGTAGTGTTTATCAAAAATAACTTTCATTTCATATTTGCAGTCCGTTGGACCCTATAGACAGACAATGAAAAACTAATTTCATATTTGCAAACTACAGCGACAAATCATAATGCGTTGAATGGGCCCATAGAGCACGAGTGACAAAAAGAATCCCCGATATGTGGCGCCCAGGGTTTGTTTTGTTGGATAGATTAACGTCCCCGGACACATTAAGCGTATAGGGTACAGATAATATAGGCACCAATAGCTTTGCGTGAGTAAGTTAAAGTCCCCGGACACATAAAGCGTAATAGGGAACCACTAATAGCTGAATATGGAACTCGTTGAAACGAATATGGAACAAAACTGGGCAAGCAAACAATTCTATTGGTCAATGTTGAAGAAGCTCTCGCGGCAAGAGCAACCACGTGGTCTTCATAATGCGGTCGACGCGCTGCGTCAAGAGATTGCCTGGTAGCTCGAGCGATAGACAAACTTATCGAAAGGCATTTGTTTATTGAGAAATTTAACATCGTGTACAGGATAAAACTAATCAAACAAAGGCGTAATACTGCATTTAGACGGGAGTTAAGACAAAGCTATCTTTATATTATATATATTTCCGGACTAAATTGTATCCCGTGATAGCTCAGTTGGTAGAGCGGAGGACTGTAGTGGTGATTAATCCTAAGCGATCCTTAGGTCAGTGGTTCGAATCCGCTTCGCGGGACATTTTTTTTTCCCCAGAAATATTATTTTCATTTTAAAGTGGGGTCTATTCCTAGTTTCTCGTTCTTACGTTTTGGTATAAAATAGCTAGAGACAACCAAAACAGGCGTGACAAATATTTGTTTTCTTTTTTGTACATTCTCAAAGCTAACAAAACGGTGGATACATGTGTCGATGTTGGAAACAACAGTACACTACGTGAGTTTCTCAAAATATTTGTTAAGGAGGTTGGGTACTTGGAAATCAAAGTGGATACAATAATGCTGAAATTAGGTTTATTTTAAAGCAAACATCCTGATTTCAAGATTGTTTTTTTTAATCATATTACTAGCTCTTTTTGGGGTGCGGAGGGTACACAAACGCAAGCGTAACAACCATAATTCAATTTTAAAACATAACAATAACATTACTAATATTGCAATCCAATGTCTACTTGCATGGCGCACAACCCCATGGCGCAGAGACATTCCAACTTTAACATCCAAAACAATAGAGTTTGACCAATATTGTTCATTTTATTAGCGCATGCCTTTTCCTAATATTTTTTATTTACTCAATAAAATTTGTTTTTTTTTTTTTTCAATCATTCTTTCTTTCTTTTAAATCGATTTTTCTGTCTGCCTGTTTGTTTGTTTGTTTTTTCGTATTTTTTTTCCTTTATGAATCCACAAAACATCCGGTTGAAGAAATGTTGTGTGTGTGTGTGTGTCTGCGTGTGTGTGTGTGTGTCTGTGTGTAGATATGTGTGTTGTCGGTCATTGGGGTCTGTATCATGTAACTAACATCGCTTTTAACTCCAATTTTTATAGCACCACGCAAAAATACATGTAAAAATGGCAATGGATTCTTGTCATGGATAACAACACTGCACATCACTTTCACCGGTCTTGCAGAATCTAAGAAGGCGATATATCTCCAAAATATTTGAATTCGTTTTCTGGTTTTCATGTTTTAACCGAATACCTCAAACATTGACAAGAAGTGGACTATGTTGACATAAATTACAGGCTGTTACATGTCAAAGCATTAAAGCAAAACAACAGCGGCAACGATAACAACAATAAATAAATAAAATATATTAATAATACAGTAAAACCTCCGTTTTACGACCTTTAAAATTGCCATTAAAACTAAGTCTTAAATTGGAGGGGTCTTAAAAAGGAGGTAGGACATTTTCGAAAAAGACATTTAAAAAATTAATTATGTAAAATAAATTCATGTACAAAAAGTACACACGCAAGTATAGGGAACATCTATACCATCTTTCAGAAATATAGATTAAACTCTGTCTCACAACCAATACAGTCAATATCTTTCTGTTCCTCATTATTTACAAAGTAAACAATCAATGTTGGTATGATAGTTGTTTAAAAGTGTATGTAAGTGCTGAGTGCATGTTTGGAGTAATAAATATTTATAAGATAACCTTATTAATATTGTTGTAATTATTTTTATCAATCATTGAATAGTTTGGTTTTTTTTTTTTAAAGAAAGCTGTTATTTCTGTTTGTTTGCATGATCCCCCGGCCCGTGCATGTTCTCTTAGTATGTCACTTTGAACACCAGACGTGGTGTCGGCGAGATTTGACAGGCCCTGCTCAGGGCAAATCTGGTCAGCTCCTTAGAGTATTTCAAGCTGCTTTAATGCATCGTCTGCTATTAAAAGTTGTAAACGAATCTGTTTTCTTCAAGCGCACAAATATAGTTTTGCTTTGGAATCTGAATTTTTCAGGTGCTAGGTCGTACAATTTAATTATTTGAAGGTCGCAAGTCGCGTTTTAGAGGTAGTCGTTTAAGAGAGGTCGTTTATATAGTACAAAGCATCGGTAAATTTTGTTCCGGTCGTATGTTGGAGGAAGTCGTTTAAAAGAGGGTCTCAAAACGGAGGTTTTACTGTATTAATAAAATAAAATGAAATAAAAAAAACATCCGGCGAAGCAGATTCGGACCACTGACCCAAAGATATCTTATGATTATCACTACAACTGTCCTCAACTTGACTAACTGTCATGAAAGTGAATGTGGAGCGAATATTTAATACAGAATATAGATAGAGCCAATTTGGACAAGCAAGTAATGCTATTATATGTCAGTGTTTAAACAAGGCTTTCGCGGACGGGATATGACTATTTCCTGAATCAAAGCGGACATTGTTTGGCCTCGTTATGTTATTATCCATTGTTTGTCAGGTTTATTGTTATCCACGTGTGGAGTTTGCCCCGTTTATTAATTAGCCATGATTAATTTTATTTCACCACTTAATAGTTATTATCAGCACAAGTTAACATTTATAACATTCTGTACAACCAATTGAAGTGTGCACTAGAACTAAAATAGTGTCGCGAGGAATTTCTTCAATAATAAAATTAAATTAAATAAATAAGTAAATAAATAAAGAGTTTAATAACAAATAAACAAATAGTAAGATAAAAATAAATAATTACATCATTGTTAATAAACAATTAATTAATTACCTAACCATAAGCATGATGATGAAAAACAATCTCTCTCGCAAATATATTATTATTATTATTATTACAGGGGCGTCGCACGGTCCAAAATATTGGGGGGGCAACCCTGTCGACGGGGAGGTGGGGGGGGGGGCTGACATGCGGGACGCACCCTGTAATATATCCTCGTACCTTCATCCAACTGAAAGACTGAGAGTAAAAACATTTAATTATTTATGTTCTTCTTTACTGAAAATACAAGATTCATTTCCAGAAACTACAAATACATGATTAGCGATATGTGATAATGATTAAAACCAGGAAACACGAACATTAATTACCTGCCGCAAGATCATCTAGGTTGAAATTGTGTCTTCTCTATAAATCACAACTCGTTTTGCATATTGCATACATATAATGACCAAACACTTCCACTACCAGTTTCAGAAAATCAGTCAATTGATAAATTTGTTTTACTATTATTATATTACTCGCAGTTTCTCTAAAGCAAAATACTGTCTGTCTGAGTGTGTTACACTCAGTTTGATGTTGGTGTTTTCTATCAGTATCTGATTCAGCCCCGATGCTTGAATTCCTGATAGGGTGTAACTCAGATTCGTTTATTCACACAGCCCGTCCAAACAGCATACAAGTCACAAAGTCGACGTATGAAGTTTTCCACTTTTATTCAGCACACATCAACAACTGCATACAATTCTCAATTCAACTCAACAACTTTCACAGCAACTTTCCAAATCACTATCAACAACTTTACTCTACTCCCAACAGCGACTCGGCTCACGATTAAATAACCTCTCTCTTTTCCGGAAGGATTTCGAATACTGTAGAAATGACGCACTGCCACCAATCGAATAAAAGATCGTCATCACTGACTTACGTCAATACATATTTTTATATCTTCCAGAACGACCTCTTGTTTCGACATGCATCGGGAAATTTCTATCAAGAGTAAACACGCATATCCAGAAGATTCTCAAACAATATCGACTAACGCAAATTATCAACGTTATACAAAGCCTCTCCTAACAACAATGCAAACTCAAATCAAAGGTAAATAAACTCCATTATTGAATTCTTTGCAAATCGAAACGATTAGATCTATCGTACACGCTTCCGACATACTTTCGTTCGCGTTTCAACGTAACAGAGTGCCTTTTGTCTTGGTGATCACACCCAGCTTGCAGTTGTCCAGGACGCTGAAAGTTCCAAACACTTCTCTGCGGTGCTGAGAAGATGCAAAAGTATTGGCAAGCTTAACCAAATCCAAGGAATCCGTCCTTTGTTTGTGGACGTGGAGCAGCATCAAGTGGTTCAGACGCTCTTCTGTTGAGCTTGACCTGAGGTAGTTCTTGACCCTCCTCATGGCACTGAAAGTTCTTTCGCTCACGGCATTGGTGGCAGGCATGACCAAAATGAGCTTCAGTAAAAGCCCAACCTCAGACATGAGAGCTAGCTTTGAGACAGACAGTGACTTGAAATGCTTCTTCTTCTTCTTCTTATTCTTCTTCTTCTTCTTCTTCTTCTTCTTTTCTTCTTTCTCTCTCTCTTTCTTTTTTTTTTGGCCAAATTATTGGGGGGGCAGGTGCCCCCCCTGCCCCCCCGTGTGCGACGCCCCTGTATTATTATTATTATTATTATTATTATTATTATTATTATTATTATTATTATTATTATTATTATTATTATTATTATTATTTTTATTTATTTATTTATTTATTTATTTATTATTATTATTATTATTATTATTATTATTATTATTATTAGTATTAGTATTAGTATTAGTATTAGTATTAGTATTAGTATTAGTTTCACAGCTAAATTCGGGAACTATTGTTTTGGACGTTTCCCATCGTCCTTCCGGCTGTCCCTTTAACGCACTTTTCTCTGAAACTAATAAACAAATTATTATTATTATTATTATTATTATTATTATTATTATTATTATTATTATTATTATTATTATTATTATTATTATTATTATAGGAAATCGGGACACCGTTAGAAAATCTTACCAGAGTACGTCTCATTAAAAAAGAAAAACAAGAGAATTCCCAGAACCTTCAGTACCAGAACAGTAAGGTTCCAAACTACGCAATAATGACAACTGTTACTGTATAACAACACACGAATTAGGCCTACTAGTCAATCAGCACTTATTGTGGGTATTCGGGAAGATCTATTAATGTATCTACTCGTTCTTATATAGCGCTTGTCCGGCTCAAGAGCTACTCAAGGCGCTGGCCGTCTACAGATTCTAACTCAGGCAGCCAGAGGCGCCCACTTGCAGGTTTTGGGCGAATAGTCTGACGCTGAGACAACTGAGCACAATCCTGAGCGACCGAGTATGAGAGATAAAAGACCTAGTTCTTGCTGAAGGTATTTGTGTAGACTCACCCTCCTAAAAAAATGAGAGGGAATCTGATCTAACACCCTACCCCATCCCACCCTCATTCACTATTCCCAAAACATAAAAAAATAAAGAAAAACAAGATGGGAAGTCACTGAAATGTATTTCCAGAAACTCACACACAGCGCCCCCTAAAATAAGGCTTTTCAAAAGTGTAAATTTTCTTGCAGGTGCTGGTATTCTGCTTTATCCTAAGGAAGCAGAGGAAAAATATGGAAAGATACTTTTGATAGGCCACAATGATGATGATGATGATGATGATGATGATGATGATGATGATGATGATGATGATGATGATGAGAATGATAATAATAATAATAATAATAATAATAATAATAATAATAATAATAATAATAATAATAATAATAATAATAATCTTTTATAATTATTCACTTTGTAAAATCTGAAATATCGGCAAGTCAAAAATTACACAAAACAGCTTTACCATTGTTGAGATAGCCTACAGTGAAAAACGTGTTTAGACAATACTAGGGAAGCATAATGACCTGTACCTTTGTTCCAACATATTATTATTATTATTATTATTATTATTATTATTATTATTATTATTATTACCAATTTTTCAAAAGAGGTGTGTTCGAATTTTATTTTTTGTTCAAAACACACTGTTGTCCTTATCTCAAGAATAACTGAACCGAATGTCATCATGTTTACTTTGCGGATAAAATAGCTACTGCTAAGTATGTTGGAACAAAGGTACAGGTCATTATGCTTCCCTAGTATTGTCTAAACACGTTTTGCACTGTAGGCTATCTCAACAATGGTAAAGCTGTTTTGTGTAATTTTTGACTTGCAGATATTTCAGATTTTACAAAGTGAATAATTATAAAAGATTCTTCTTCTTCTTCTTCTTCTTCTTCTTCTTCTTCTTCTTCTTCTTATTATTATTATTATCATTATCATCATTCTCATTATTCTCATCATCATCATCATCATCATCATCATCATCATCATCATCATCATCATCATCATCATCATCATCATCATCATCATCATCATCATCATCATCATCATCATTGTGGCCTATCAAAAGTATCTTTCCATATTTTTCCTCTGCTTCCTTAGGATAAAGCAGAATCCCAGCACCTGCAAGAAAATTTACACTTTTGAAAAGCCTTATTTTGGGGGGCGCTGTGTGTGAGTTTCTGGAAATACATTTCAGTGGCTTCCCATCTTTTTTTCTTTATTTTTTTTATGTTTGGGGGATAGTGAATGAGGGTGGGATGGGGTAGGGTGTTAGATCAGATTCCCTCTCATTTTTTTAGGAGGGTGAGTCTACACAAATACCTTCAGCAAGAACTAGGTCTTTTATCTCTCATACTCGGTCGCTCATGCAGGATTGTGCTCAGTTGTCTCAGCGTCAGACTATTCGCCCAAAACCTGCAAGTGGGCGCCTCTGGCTGCCTGAGTTAGAATCTGTAGACGGCCAGCGCCTTGAGTAGCTCTTGAGCCGGACAAGCGCTACATAAGAACGAGTAGATACATTAATAGATCTTCCCGAATGCCCACAATAAGTGCTGATTGACTAGTAGGCCTAATTCGTGTGTTGTTATACAGTAACAGTGGTCTTTATTGCGTAGTTTGGAACCTTACTGTTCTGGTACTGAAGGTTCTGGGAATTCTCTTGTTTTTCTTTTTTTAATGAGACGTACTCTGGTAAGATTTTCTAACGGTGTCCCGATTTCCTATATGGTACTGGGTGCAGTGAATAGCCCAGACATTTCAAGAATTACAAATTGATTTATTGTGCTTGTAGCATTCTCCTTTGATGGCCGCCTTTTGATTTCCATTACAGCATAAAGCGCGTGAAGAGCATTTTGTATGCAGCGGGCCCAAGGAAAAGACGGCTTCAGGGGTTATAAACAAGATTGCAAGACATTCAAATGTATTTTTAGCTGAAAAGTACGCCTTTTCAAAAGTGTAAAATTTCTTGGCAATGTTGTGATTCGGTTTTATCTTAACTAAGCAAAAGAAAAACGTGGAAGAATAGGTCACAGTAACAACAATTATCCAAATCTGCTAAGCCAGTGTTTAAGTAACTCCGCCAAGGACAGTCCCAAGCCCGGCTGCAAAAGGAGGAGGGTTGGGCATGGGGTTAGCACCCCCACCCCGTAAAAAAAGACTACGCTACAGAAACGTCAACAACAGAAGAAAGAGAAAACTTTATCCTGGAAGAGGAAGGTACTTCATCACGAAGACCTATGACACGTTGTGGTGAAAGCCGAGAGGAAGCCACAGAGCCGACTACCTGGCGACGCGACCTCGAGGCCGACACCGCCAAGATGGGGTACACCTGGAGTCAGTTAGAAAGAATGGCACAGGACAGAGGACTCTGGAGAGCTGTTGTTGGCGGCCCATACCCTGGCAGGGGTGACGGGCATTAAGTAAGTAAGCTAAGCCAGTGTTTAAAGTACAGCGCAAATTGTCTTTAGAAAATGGGGAAGCGTAATAACCTTGACCTTTGAGAAAGTACAAATAAGAATGATTTAACATGCTTTGCAGTAGTTAAGGTAAAAATGTTGAATTTCGGTTCAGTTATTCTTAAGATAAGGCCAAAAGTGTGTTTTGAACACAAAATGGAAATTCGGATCGGCGTAGTACCGACCGACGGACAACCGGATTGCCACTGAAGGATGTCCAATGATTTAAAGTATCTCTATACCAAAATTCAACGAAATCGCTTTAGCCGTTTTTGTGCTTTTGCGCAATACGTGTTTAGCGGCAAATATATTCCAGCCAAGCCCTTTTACTAGGTTTTTTTCGGTAGAGCAAATATTAAGGCCGTAAGGAAGGCCACGAACCTGTAATGTTACTATGAGGTTTGATAAAAATTCGCTCAGTGGTTCTTCAGATATGGCTTCCAAGGGACCGACGGACAGACAGACCGATCGACTGACCAACATTTGACCCTTTCTGATTTTCCTACCTTCACCCCCTTCCTTCATCCCCTCCCCCGACTATTTCAAATTATTTCCAGATAAGTCTGAGAATACTTTAAAAATCCTCTTTAATGTGCAAAAAATGTAGCTCATAATTTCATAAATAAAATAATAATTAATTATTTATGAAATAATTATTAATTAATTATAAATTAATGAATTAATGAATTATTTATTAAATTAATAATTTAATATTTTTAATTAATTATTAATTCTTAACTCATTAATTAATTACATTTGAATCTTTGCATATTGTCTTTCTTACCAGTCTAGATTTTGAAAAATATGAATTGTCCATGCGTAGAAATCCAATGCAGTAATTCAGCTACAGGCATGCGTAGTTCTATTTTTACAATATTTTTTTTAATAACAAATAACAATTTAAAAGTATTCTCGCACAAAAAAACAAAAAAACACATTTAAAAAATATCTTAAGGAACAGGGTATGGGGCGCCATGTGTCCATTTATTCTATGTGACCATTCTATACATTGAATAAATTCTATGCACATAGAAAGCATTCTATGCACACAAAAAGCATTCATTAGTTGAAATTCAATTTATAAAAAAGAAACCAATATTGTAAGTCATAGAATAAAATTCTTTGTATAGAATAACATTCTATAATATAGTGTAAAATTCTATGTCCATAATAAAATTCTATGTATAGAATAACATTTTATAATAGAGAATAATATTCTATGTATGTAATACAATTCTATATTATAGAATGTACTTGTATGCATAGAATTATATTCTATAACATAGAATGAATTCTATTACAAAGAATGAATTCTATAACATAGAATGAATTCTTTAACATAAAATAAATTGCATGACATAGAATGAATTCTATGACATAGAATTTATTCTATAGCATAGAATGAATTCTATAACATAGAATGAATTCTATAGCATAGAATGAATTCTATGTGCATAAAATAAATTGTATAACATAGAATGAATTCTATAATAAAGAATGAATTCTATATGCATAGAATGAATTTTATAGCATAGAATGAATTCTATGACATAGAATGAATTCTATAGGCATAGAATGAATAGTATAACATAGAATGAATAAGATGACATAGAATTAATTCTATGACATTGAATGAATTCTATAACATAGAATGAATTCTATAGCATAGAATGAATTCTATGACATAGAATTTATTCTATAGCATAGAATGAAGTCTATGTTACAGTCTATGTTCTATGTCATAGAATTCATTCTATGCTATAGAATTCATTCTATGTTATAGAATTCATTCTATGCTATAGAATAAATTCTATGTCAATGAATGAAGTCTATGTTACATGTTGTCTATGTCTACGTTGTCATAGAATTCATTCTATGCTATAGAATTCATTCTATGTTATAGAATTCATTCTATGCTATAGAATAAATTCTATGTCATAGAATTCATTCTTTGCTGTAGAATTCATTCTATGTTATAGAATTCATTCTATGTCATAGACTTCATTCTATGTTATAGAATGAAATCAATATATACACTTTTTTTTAAAATAGTAAAAACTGGGGCACTGTCAAGGTATAGAGAACATTTTTTATGGCATGGGACTGTATTGCAGAGTGATACACATTGCCTGGTGCCACATCCCATCACCACACCATATCATTCTACATCAATGGCTGACGTACGTTCCTAATGCTATTATGCTATCCATTTTATTAACGGAAGGAACTATAGATACTTTGTTCTCACAAAGGGGGGCCAAATTCGCAACAGAGCTATTTAGCTGGAAATAGGTGATGGGGGGCCGCCTGGGGTGAAATAGATTTTTTGCAATAATCAGCTTTATGAACCTTTCATTTATTATGTCTCAGAGTTGTATAGCAATATTCGACCTTTAAATATATTAATTATTGCATTTTATGAGTGTAAAGTACGGTTATTTCTTCGGTATTGAGCGAAAAAACCTGATTATTTAATTAGATTTTGTCACTATAAACCCTTACAGAACCTCAGCACATTGTAATGAAAAAAAGCAAGCATGCGGGGGGGGGGGGGGGGGGGAAGGGGGGGCGGAAGGGGGGAGGGGTGACGTCAATTATTTTTAATGCTATGCGATCTACTCACACTACCGACGAAGTCGTCCGCATCATGAAACCTAAATGCTAAATGTATGATGTCTGATATAGCCCGCAGAACGCTTGGTACGTCAGCCATTTCATCAGTTTTCGCGCGCGTGCAAGGGGGCGCCACATGTCCATTTATTCGTCCGAGCCTCGTTTGATATAGAATGACCTAGTTGCGCATAGAATGAACATTCTATGTTATAGAATGGATTCTATGTTATAGAATGAACATTCTATGTTATAGAATGAACATTCTATGTTATAGAATGGATTCTATGTTATAGAATGGATTCTATGTTATAGCATGACCATTCTATGTTATAGAATGAACATTCTATGTTATAGAATGGATCCTATGTTATAGAATGAACATTCTATGTTATAGAATGAACAGTCTATAACATAGAATGCATTCTATGTGCACCAAATGTTAAAAAACAATTCTATGAAAATAGAATTTATTCAGTGTTACGAATAAAATCCATTTTATGTTTAAAAAAAGGGAATTTTATGTCATACAATTCTTGCTGTGTTATACAATTAATTCTGTATACATATAATTAATTTCATTCACATATAATTAAAAAACACAACTAATAAATTGTAACAAAATTTAGAATTAAAACAAAGATATTGTATGACACATCACCACATCGCATCATCACCACATCGATCACATCACATCACTGCATCACATTGCTTCATCACCATCATCGTGAAAACGCACCACCACATAAAATCACATCACATCAACAAAGCATCACATCACATCAGCCGACATCACAGCAGCAGCACATCTTCACATTGCAGCAGACAGCACATATCATGGCATCAGTGAATCACATCACATAATCTAATCTCGCCACCCCTCCCACCCATCACATTTGTGGTGCAGTGTGGTGTGATTTAGAGTGATGTAGTGTGGTAATGTGATGTGGTAATGTGTATGTATGTATCTGCAATACAGTTCTATTAAGCCTTAAAAGCGAGTGAATCAGACCACATCATCACATCACCTAATCACTCCACCCCACCTACCCATCACATTTGTGGTGCAGTGTGATGTGGTGTGGTGATGGGATGTGGCAATGTGTATCTCTCTGCAATACAGTCGCCAGCGTTTCTTTTCGGTCTTCAAACCTCTTGTTGACCAGTGTAGCTTGAAAACCGATGTGGATTAGTGTAGCTTGAATAAAATGTATTCTACTATGAGAACATTATCGCCCAAAGAAATCTGTATGACGTTTAGGGTTTTCTTTGCATTCATTAGGCAATCGAAATTATATAAATTATATAGGCGTATAGATTGTGGGAACGGAGCTTAAGGTAGTCCAACTGCTATGATTTCGCTGCGACCCAAAATGTCAGCTTGAATTCGTAAGCTTGTGCCAATGTCACAGGAGTTGCTATAGCAATCTTTGTAGTCAGTTTCAGATCAATGGATGGCACGGCTGAGGCCCGATAGTACTGTCAATCCCGATTGCTAAAAATATAAGATTGTGGATTTTCGCTTTAAGACTGAAATCTCCCGATTCTTGTGCCTGGACTCCGGGGACTTCCAACATCCAAAAATTGCATATGTTGCTTGGCTGTAAAAGGCGTCCACATTAATTATTAGTGAAATTTCATTGATTTCAGTCTGCCCAGCCCCACCAAAACCCATTCCAAAAACACTTGGACACCTGAAGTCGCTCCTAATAAATCCAACAGTTCAGGACGACACCACAAGTCAAGGGACTGAAACAAAGGGTGGGTGTGCTTTACCTATGCATAATCTACCAAATAAATTAAGGCATGAGCCTTAGCAGGTCCCTTCCTCCTTCGGATGAGAAATAAACCGAGGTCTAGTTTGTCCGCACATTCTTTTGATCGCACGGACTTTAAAGATCCTGACGCTCGTGTCCTAGACGTGTGGGTGCTAAGATCCCAGATCCAGGACATAGGTTTTGGATCTGGGAACCTCGGAAAGAAAAGGTTCGTGAACCTCCTCGAACCAATTATAAAACAGGCCATAATTAATGCAACAAGTTGGCGCGGGCCCCGGGAAGCTTGAGTTAGATCCTGTATCGGCCATCGCCTTGGCCAGCTCAAGCTTCAAGCTTGTGTATTTTTCAAGGATATAATTACTTGTTATTAAACTATCGCGTGTCGGCTGCCAGGCCATAATTTTTAGACATAAGATAACTTAAAAGGAAAATATTTTTATTTACCCTAAACCCCTTGGTCATGATTTAGTTGTTTGGACAGTCAGTGTCTGACGTCTTATTGAAAATGTGTATCACTGATTATACATCACACTGTAGTGTGTACAGTATGATTATGTTTTCAGAAAAGATGCTGGAACCGAAATTCCCGTAATACCCAGATCTCGCTAGACAGCAGCTTGATCTTGACTACCGCCCGAAGGCGCGCGGGATCCAGGACAAATTAAGGCAGGCTAGAGAGAGGATTGAAACATTATACTGTTTCTCCCAAGGAGCAGCGGGCAAGAGCTACTACCAAGATGGAAAGTCTAGGTACATGTTACACCAACAACGAGAAGCTGTTCCTTGGACAGTAGGCAATCAAAAACACCAGATTCAAAGGGCAAACGTTTGTATGGTTGATAACAAATGCCTTGTCATTCTACGAACGTTTAGTTGATAATTTTCTGAATGTGACCAAAGAACTAAAAAAAAAAAATAAAAAAAAACATTTCTTGTGCTAAATATTCGCCGACAAAATACTTGAAGTTGTTCTCAGAGGGGCGGCAAATGACAACACTCAAACAAAACAAACCACTGTCGTTATTGTCCAAAAGCTCAACTACATCTGCACGTACTCACCCCTATAGCTCATGAGTATCTGACGAGGACCTTTTGGCGGCCAAACAGGTAATCGAGCCCACAGGTATGATAGTCATTTATTGTTTAACATGTTATTTTAAGAGAATATTATTTGTTTTTAATTGAGATAATATAAGGTATTTAAAGTGATGGAAGGGTTATAGTTAGAGTTTTTGACCGCTTTCTTGTAATTCACAAGTGCTCTTTAACAAACTCAGTTGTCCGGGCGTCAGACCATGAGCCATAGGCTGCGGGTGGGCGTCTCGGGCGGTTTGAGTTAGATCCTGTATCGGCCAGCGCCTTGATCCTTAGGCTAAGGCGCCTTACAAATGACGAACATGATGATGATGAAACATGTCAGCCATAGACCCTTACTCTCTTGGTATCACTTGTATTGTTGTTTAGGCTGAAAAAGCCCTATAGAAGAATATTGAAATCAACATTTGCATAGTAAATCAAGCAACTAAATATACACAAAATTAGCAAGAGAATCTACAGGGAGTCACGGAGTAATGGTAGGGCTTTGGCTTGCGGATTTGAAGGTCCCGGGTTCGAGCCCAGGCCTGGGCATTGTGTTGTGTCCTTGGGAAAGACACTTTTCTCCCGTTTCCTACTCCTTCGGATGAGAGTATAAACCGAGGTCTAGTCTGTTCGCATACATTCCATCATAACGGACTTTAAAGATCCTGACGCTCATGTCCTGGACGGGTGAGTGCCGGTGACAAGAACACACCCAGCAGGCACCTATAGGTCCTTCTCCCCCATCCCTGGCTGCCCAGGATTGTGCTCAGTTGTCTGAAGCGTTATTACGATACGCCCAAAGGCTGCAATTTGGCGCCTCGGGCGGCTTGAGTCGCCAAGAACGGCGAAATATATGCGCTATACAAATACCCAGTAATAAAAAAACAAACATTAAAATAATAATACAATCTAGGTTACGGCACAGACTATACCATCAAACAAAGAGGATGAGATGGGGAGAGAGGGAGAGAGAGATAGAGAGAGGCCAGCGCCTTGAGTCGCCAAGAACGGCGAAATATGTGCGCTATACAAATACCCAATATTTAAAAAAAATTAAAATAATAATACAATCTAGGTTACGGCACAGACTATACCATCAAACAAAGAGGATGAGATGGGGAGAGAGAGAGAGAGAGAGAGAGAGAGAGAGAGAGAGAGAGAGAGGGAGAGAGAGAGAGGGAGAGAGAGATGAGGGTGAAATAGTTGTTTTTAGGGGTTTATAATGTATTATATGACCACATTGATGTACTGGGTAGTAGGCCTACATAGTGTTATGTTAGGACCCCTTACTCAGCATTCTTTCTATTCTTTCTAGTAGGTGAAACATTGCTATAAAATACATGTATATATGCCAACAGTGAAGTTACACAAAGTCTAAGAACTCCGGACAACTTGCTTGCCGAAAGAAGACTAGCCGAAGCACGGCGGTTCATTTACGGTGCATCAAGTCTGGTAGAAACTTATGGCGTACGAACAGCGTCAAACGCGCGATGAAAAGTAGCGATGCTTTGCATCGATACTATTCTCATAAGGATCCATCCGTTTAGGAAAGTATCGCTACTTTTCTCAAAAGGATCGCACATTTTCTCAAATGGAACGCAAATTGCGAAAGTAAAAAGTATCGATACTTTGCATCGATACTTTAGCTCGAGCAGTTTCATCGCGCAGTTCCGAAGTTTACCGAGGCGAAACACGCTGTTTCTGCAAAACTGAAATCGGTCAAGCTAATGAAATAATATACATGTATTATGTAACATTCCGCAGTTCCAATTGTCCTTTGCAGAGCAAATTAATTAATAAATATAACAGGTCTCTCTTCAAGTTCTCTCATTCGGTCGTCGATAATTTCAATCGCATCCATCTTCCCGCCTCAAGTAACGCAAAACGAAAGGAAAGCAAGCAGATTGGCGCGATTGCCTGTTTTGTGTTCCGCTTTAGTTCCGATCAAACTTTTGGAAAATTTGCATACTGTGTATTCGGAAGAACTCGGAAATGCGCGATGAAAAGGATCGATCCTTTCGTAACGGAGCGATGCAAAGTAGCGATACTTTTTAAAAAGTATCGATGCAAAGCATCGCTACGTTTCATCGCGCGTTTGACCCTGTTCGTACGCCATAGAAACTTGTTTCATCGAAGCACGTTTAAAAAAGCGCTTTTCCTCGAAGTGTGTTTCATCGACAGACTTACATTGGATTCGTTTCGCCGAATACTGTTTATTTTCGAAGCGTATGCGAGTGATCGCTTTAAGCAGCAAATTAATAGTCTTATAAAATAAATTATTATTATTATTATTATTATTATTATTATTATTATTATTATTATTATTATTATTATTATTATTATTATTATTATTATTACTATTATTGTTATTGCTATTATTATTATTTATTATTATTATTACTATTATTACATTAAAATTATGTCATTCCGATAAAAGATTAAAAACCATAATTTCTGCATTGTTAACGTTTTGTTGATTTCCATCAATAGTACGATACAAATTAAAGAATACAAGTCACACACAATCTCTGTCTCTATTTCTGTCTGTCTGTCTGTCTGTCTGTCTGTCTCTCTCTGCACTCAATAATATTTTTAAATGTAAGCATTAAAGCCCCAAACACTACTGTCTATGGTGAAACTGGTAGATATCCTCTGGATATTAACGGTTCTATTAGTTGTATTCCATATTGGCTATGCCTTGTGCGTATGCCTGAATCGAGGCTACCTTACAAAGCATACCAACTGTTGGTATCTCTCCATGAAACAGACAAGAAGACTTTAGCATCGTCTGCTTGTTAAATGCTGTATGAAATGGCTTTGGTGATGTGTGGTTCAGACAATGTGGTAGAGATGAAAAAAAACATTACTTCCGAACTAAGTGGAAAAAGCAACTGTATTCCTCGTTTTGTTATCTGCAGTTCTTTTAAAAGCAGAATTTGCATTGTCTACGTATCTTACTGATCTTAAGCATGTAGTTGCAAGAAAACATTTTATTAGACTAGGCATGTCATCGCTGAGAGTGCATACATTCCAACTGCATATGCCAAATATTTCAGAAACCCAGTTTGGCTGTCATTTTTGTTCTAATCAAATGGAAACAGAAATACATTTCCTATTGGTGTGCCCAGTGTATCAGGAACTAAGAGAGTATTATATCCCCAGAAAATATTACGCCCAACACGTGCATTTAAAGTTACATTTTTGTTAACCCCTGAATTTAAATCTCTGTTGCAACGTGTTGCTATGTACATTATGAAAGTTTTCCAACTTAGAAACTCAATTGTTCCTCTAACCGTATAGGCACAAAAAACAAAAATCAATCTCTTGTGCGTGCGTGTGCGTGCATGTGCGTGTGTGTGTGTGTGTGTGTGTGATCTGGAGGGTGTTTGTGGGTTGATTGTTCTAAGTGCTAACTTCATATGGTAATTATGTCATTTTTGGTGTATATGTTACGGCAATGTGTGAAATCCCGGTATTGTATAGAACGCCTAGGTGCATTCTATAAGCCTACTTTATCTAGGCATTCTATCTAGGCATTCTATAGAGTGCCGGATTTCACACATTGTCGGTAACATACAACAGTATATATGCGTACGGGAGTGGGGAGGCCTACCCCACATAATTAAAAAATCCGCGAGGCATGGATGCTGACTTATTTGTGTTGTCTCGTGGCGCAGTGGATTAGTTGCCGGTTTCCTATGCCGAAGGTCGCGGGTTCGATTCCCGCAAGGGGCGAACGTATGTGACTTAGGTACGAGAATATTGAGGTAATCGAGGGTTTTCTCCGGGCACTCCGGTTTCCTCCCTTCATTCAATAATGGTACTGGACGCAGTCAATATAAAAATTTCAAAAATAAAAATTCCATTTTCTATCCGTCTTCCAATAGCTATCTCCCTGCCTTTCCACCACCTGTTTGAATGATGGATGTGTATTTGTTGTGTTTGTGAGGGTGGATGAGACAGGTGAGCGTGTATGTTGGTACAGATCGCCGCGCTTTGAGCCTGATTGATTTGGGGAAAGGCGCGTAGATAGCATCCGGTATAATATAATGTATGGTAAAATGGTGTACTTAAGATTTAAGAACATTTGAACTAAGAATGCGATAGTGGACATTGTTTGTGTTGGAGTACGTTTGTTTGAATAAAGGAGTTTATGTGTTATCATTTTTAGGACAAAACAGGCGCGAATAGCTGTAGATTGTGTATTGGTGTATATGTGCGAATCCTTTGTGTGTGTGTGTGTGTGTGTGTGTGTGTGTGTGTGTGTGTGTGTGTGTGTGTGTGTGTGTGTGTGTGTGTGTGTTCCCTTCGATTTATTCAAGATTCAAGATTCAAGATTCTTTATTGTCCAAACACATGGCATGGATATTTGTTTAGCAGTGCAAGAAGGAAGGAGATAACAACATCAAAACTATTAAAAACATGAACATACAATATTAATACCTTTGATATACTATCAAATTGTATTCTACTGTACTACTATACTACTATATTCTACTATACTATTGTAATCTTCTATTTATTGTGTACCGTTTCGTTTCTTCATGATTTTGTTTTGTTTTGTTTTTTATTTGTATGAAATGAGTTTGTGCTTTCCCCTCCCTCCACACCCCCTTTTGTTTCTTACTTTCTTGATGTATTTGTTTGCTTATAATTGTATCGTATGAAATCGTTTCGTCTCTCTGTTACACTCAATGTTGTTTTTTCTCTATCAGTAGTTGATTCAGCCCCAATGCTGAAATCCTGATACGCAACCCGTTCAATCAGCAACAAGGCACGGAGTCGTCGTATAAAGTTTTCCAAGTTTATTCAGCGTACATCAACAACTGCATACAATCGCCTTTTTCACTTTCAACTTTACAATTCTCTCTACTATCAACCACCTTTTTAAATAGTGCGGCACTTATATAGTCTCTCCATACTCCAGAACAATTTAGGACACTCCAGCGTAACTCACCACAACCAATCAAAATTAACTTCGTCATCATTGTCTCTCGTCATACAACCTTATTTGGGATAGAAGCTTCTATAGTTACCACTAGAATTATCCATACGCTTCGATCGATAGTAAACAACCAACTCTATAAAATTCTCAAATAATATCGACCAACTAAAACCACCAACGTTATACAAAGCTTCTTCTAATAACAACGCAAAATCAAATAAAAGGTAAATACACTCTATTATTGCATGCGTTGCAAAATAAAACGAACAGATCTATCGCGCGCGTGCCATTCGGACCGCCGCGCGAATCTCAACGTAACACTCTCTCTCTCTCTCTCTCGCGAGAGTTTAGGCGATAATGACGATGATGATGACGACGAAAGGACAATGATTAATTCAAATACTGACGTAGACTGTGTGCGTTGTTGTTTATGTGTGTTTGCCATGAATAAAAGTTGTCTTCTGCTTTGGTTTTCCCTTATGCACATGTTGTTGCTATTTTCGTGTTGTTAAATGTTAGGAAGGCCTCTCTCGCCTCTGTGCATAAATGGTGTGCATTGGAATCAATATGTGTGTATGTGTATGTGTATGTGTGTGTGTGTGGGTGTGTGTGTGTTTATGAGTGCACCACGTGCTAATGTACGTATAAGATGGGTTTGTTATGTTGTTGGCTACTTTAAATTTTCAAGTGTCTGTATAATGCCTTCACATGTGTTAGTGAAAATAAATCTGTGCATTGTAGGTGGGAGAGAGGGGTACATTCTGTGGTAATAGCATTGTTATTCGTAATCATTGAGTGCGGTAATGCAAATGTAATTACGTATGTCTGTGTGAGTCGTCCATGTGTATGTCATTACGTGTTGCGTCTCTGTTCACTTTAGTTCTTGAATATAATCGATTATTGTCCATGTCGGC
Organism: Oncomelania hupensis; assembly: GCA_036898135.1. Lineage (NCBI taxonomy): Eukaryota > Metazoa > Mollusca > Gastropoda > Littorinimorpha > Pomatiopsidae > Oncomelania > Oncomelania hupensis. The sequence continues at coordinate 113,166,936 of CM072511.1, read as the reverse complement.
ATTTCGTTTACGTAGTTGAGAATTTCAAACGACGTTTTAATGCTATTTTACATGTTGAAATGAACCAATGGCCTTGTTTCAATAAAACACCCGAATCTCCTCCCTCCTCTCTCTCTCTCTCTCTCTCTCTCTCTCTCTCTCTCTCTCTCTCTCTCTCTCTCTCTCTCTCTCTCCCTCTCTCGCACCCAGCGCTTATTTTTACCCTTGCAAAATAAAATTGTTATCTTATCTTATCTTATCTTATCTTATCTTATCTTATCTTATCTTATCTTCCCACCTCTCTCTCTCTCTCTCTCTCTCTCTCTCTCTCTCTCTCTCTCTCTCTCTCTTTGCCTGTGGTCATACAACATCATACTGCAATATTAAATAAGAGATTATATAATTGGGCAGAGAAAGAGAGTAAGATTAGCTTTGAGCAAGCAGGTTTCCGTAGAAATTACTCCACAGTAGATCATATTTTTACTTTGACTTCAATAATTCGAAATAAGCTTGATAGCAGAAGGGGAGGTAAAGTGTATGCTGCTTTTGTCGATTACCGGAAAGCCTTTGACACAGTGGATAGAGACAAATTGTGGCAAACTCTTGAAAAGGCAAAAACATCAACAAAACTCATGACAATCCTTAAATCTATGTACAACTCTGTAACAGCTTGTGTTCGATGGGGTGGCAAATTAACGGATTTCTTTGATTGTCCACAAGGAGTCAAGCAAGGTTGCTTGCTTAGTCCAGTGATTTTTTCTCTTTTGATCTCAGAAGTTGCAGATTTTGTCAGAAAGTATGGCAGACATGGTATACAAATTTTGCCTGGCTTTGAGGAAATATATTCTTTGCTTTTTGCGGATGATATCGTCTTAATCGCATCCACGCCAGGTGGCCTCCAAAACCAAATAAATAATTTAGAAAAAGCATCAAAAGAGTTAGGTCTCACTGTAAACCTTGATAAAACAAAAATTATGATATTCCGTAAGGGTGGTTATGTTTCCTCTAGAGAACGCTGGACATACGATGGTAAAGTTATTGATATTGTTAATAAGTATAAATATTTAGGCTTCACTCTTACTACAAAGTTGTCAGAATCGACAGCCTGTGACGAATTTGCCAGTAAAGCAAAAGGCAAGATTCTAGACATTTTGAAAACTATGTGGGCACTCGGTAACCTTAATACAAAAGTGTTTTTTCAGCTTTTTGATGCGCAGGTAAAACCGATGTTATTGTATGCTTCTGAAGTATGGGGCTTATCTAAATTAGATGTAATTGAGTCAGCGCATTTATTTGCTTGCAAGAGACTTCTTAGTGTGTCTAGTAAAACTCCGAACCACATGGTATACGGGGAAACGGGTCGGTACCCTCTTTATATAGAATCCGCCATTTCATGTGTACGCTACTGGTTAAAATTGTCTAAAATGTCACCGGCCAGAATCCCCAGACAAGTGGAAACAATGCTAAGAAATTCTTTAAACAGAGATAACTCGGCTAGAAATTGGCTTTGTAAAATTAAGACATGTCTAGTACAACATGGCTTCCTTGACGTCTGGATAGAAGGTGGGACACGAAATGAACATACATTCTTGGGTTCTCTAAAAAATAGAATGATCGAGAATTCTAATAAAGAATGGAAGATGAAACTGAACTCAAGTGATAGGTACTTTATCTACAGAATATTTAAAACAGAACACAGATTCGAATTGTACCTAAACGACATCACAATTAAACGCTTTCGTGATTCTTTGATCAGATTACGTCTAGGCATAAATGAATTGGGAATAAACAAAAGGTATCAGACTGGAAATGTAGTCAACCGTAATTGTCCCTTTTGTCCAGGCTGCATTGAAGACGAAGTTCATTTCCTGTTCGACTGTCCAAAGTACGATTCTATTAGGCAGAAATACATAACTGCTATTGACGTTAAAACTGTTTTTGTTCTTCAAAATCCTTCTGCTGAATTTCAAAGGAAACTTGCCACGTACACTTTTTACAGCTTAAAACATAGAGAATCCTCACTGACGTAAACGGCTTTATATAAAATAAAATAAATTGTTGGTGTGTTTGTGCTATCTCTCAGTGCTACCAAAAGGATATGACGTTTTATGATTGCTAAATATGCCTCTAGCATTTGTATGTTTGCTCATAAATAGATGTTATAAAGGAAATAATAGCTAAAAAGTGAATGAAGGGAAATGTTAATGATGAGAACACCAGAAAAATGGTGGGTAAAATGAGATGAAATGAAATGAAAAAAGCATTAAGCAAAGGGAAAAAATGGAAAAAAAAAATAAGTAAAAAGAAACAAGAGGCAAGAAATTACAAAATATTTATAAAAGTACATACAAAGTGAAAAGAAAAGTTGTGGAAAGAAAAGATAAGAAAAAGTTGGAAATTAAGTAAACGTAAATTTTGAAAGTCCTTGAATGTTACTTCTGCAATTGAATTGTATTAAATGTGTATGCGTGTGTGTGTGTGTGTGTGTGTGTGTGTGAGTGTGTGTGTGTTGATTTATGTGTATTCCTCCCATTGTAAACCCCCTCCCCAAACTGTATGGGCCGGAGGCCTAATAAAAACAGTGTCAAAAGTCAAAAGTCAAAAGTCTCTCTCTCTCTCTTTCCTGTCCTGATGGCAAGTTTAAAAGTGAAGATCTAAACGTGAATTGCATATCGTCCCCTATACGGCTAATGTGTCCGGGGACGTAAATTTTACTCAAAAAAAGAAAAAAAAAGAAAAAAAGAATTGCATATAGTGGCAGCTGCAAAGCATTTCCTATCCTATCCTATTCTATCCTATCCTATCCCGTAACTCGGAGGTCGTAGGAGCACCACAGATGATCGTTTAACCAGCGTACTCCATCTTTCCCTGTCCTCAGCAACCCTGATGATTTCGCTCAGTGTCAAATCAGTCCATTCTCGAATGTTGTCCTCCCACCTCTTTTTTATCTCCTTGCATTGTGCCTTGCAGGATGGTTTTTGCAAGACCTGATGATCTGGTGACGTGGCATTTCTAACTGAGTTTTTTTTTTCTGCATTCAGGAATTCTCCTCTTTGTTACTTCTTTCCAGGCGGATGTTCACTCTGCGAACGGCTCTTCGAGGTGCTCATCTTGTTTGTTGGTCCTTGAAAAGCATTCGAAGTTCATCCTCAATTTAGGTGGGTTCTTTTTTTTATTTTTTTAAATCGATTCTCGCACAATTTTGAAGATGCTGGGATGTGCAGATGCAACTAGTCCTTTGATGTGTATGTGCCAAGAAGACTCCAATGCGTTGTTTGTTCTGAGGTACACTTGCATCCAATTGTGGAACAGTTCCAATAGACAGTATACCGTTCGATTAGATTTTATACAATTTATTAAACTCCAGTAGTCAGACGTCATTTCCTCTTTTTGCTTTTCACAAAATCAATTCCAAAATAATCCAACTGCCCGACTGCTTCTGTGCTGTCTGATTGTCAGCTTAAAATCTTGTAGTGTTCCCCGTTAGTAGAAAACGTGAACACGAAATCCCATGATAATCCTATCACTCGCCTGAGTGTGAGATCGCCTGAACAACTCTTCACCCAGGTCGATCAAAAGACCTGAACAGCGTCGATGAAACGAGCCTACTGACAACATCACGGCAAAGAAAGGGCGAGTGATTTGGAAACAAAGGCTCGATGAAAGGGGTTTCGACCAAGAGTGTGGAATCCTTTAATTACGACTGACAAGGGCCAAAACGGATTGGTCGATAAGCTAAAATAACCCCAGTTGTAAACCGTCTGACGGTTAATCAACTGGTCATTGTCCGTCAAGAGCTCTTATCACGATTACCCAGAATGTTAACGGCCTATAGATTAGTCTCACCATTGTCTTGTTTCAAACTTGTTTCAAACAAGTTATCAAATACTGCCTCAAAAAGTTTATGACTTCGAAAATAACATTACTTTCTACTAAGTTATCTGTTATTTCGATAACTTCAGCTGGTGGTTACCCGTATACAGACAGCTGATGATGTAGTGTCGAATGGGGGGAAGAGGGTGGAGTACTGGGATGGTTCGATACAGTGAGAGGATTAGGCTCTATACGCTTTGTGTCCGGGGACGTTAATCTATACAACGCAACTATAGTGGTGAGGTGGTTAAAGGAGTAGGTCGGTTCTGCCTGGTCCTGCCCTTTACCTCCCCCCCCCCCCCGCCCCCCACATCAGCAAGCTCAGTTCGGTTTACCCTTTCATATAATCTAGCTTCTCGGAAAGGTGGGGTCAGCCCGCGCGGGATGGCGGAGCGGTGGGGTAGTGTGTGATGAACACGCTAGGTCTAGTAAATAAAATACAAGTCCTTGGACGGGATTATAAACAAAAGACAGTGGAGTTAGTTGTGCGTATAACAGAACCATCGTTAATTGACCTTGTATTGTGAGTGCAGCCGTGCTTGTATTTGTTATGTACTTTTAACCATGTAAAATGATCCTATCTTTATTAATAAATTTTAAAGGACCCACTTTTGAACTCGTCCCCTCCACAGATCCTTTTTAGCATTCACAATGAGTGTTGCCCCACTGATAAAATAAGATTACTTCACCCCCCCCCCTCTCCAAAAAAAAGTTTGGAAATTATAGTTATTTTTTGAAATAAATAAATTCCATAGTTTTTGTGCCTGTTAATAGCAACGGATATCCAACATCCTTGAGCTAAAAATAGCATCCATCAAAGCCAGTAGGAGACAGAACTCGAAAAAAAGCTCTGTTTTGCGGTTTAGGTTGATAAAATAGACCCTATCCTACCTCAGACACCAAAGATAAAAACCAAATTTTATAAAAATGTGAAGTGCCTTTGTGATGAACCCTGAACTCTAAAACATATACTATTTGATTGTATTCACATGCATCCCCTTTTGCCCCCAGAAGTAAATACTATAACATCACTTAATAACATTAACGATAAGTTAAGTCTTCTTGTCTTGCCGTATTCGCCCACAATCAATCGTGCTGATCACTTTGGCACTTTAAAGGAATGGTTTGTGCGCATGTGAAATACAGTCACGTTTCACTTGACAATTAATGAATAATAATTCATATCACTTCATGTGTCTGACGCTGCGACCAGTTCAAATAAGTATAGGATTGGCAAAAACTTTAATCAAGTCTCCAGTCGCTCGTTGTATTTAACTGGCATTGTTAATAATGTTTGAATGCAGTTGTAAATTATTTTCATGTGTGTGTGTGTGTGTGTGTGTGTGTGTGTGCGTGTGTATGAGACAGAGAGAAGGAAAGAGAGATGAGGGGGAGGGGAGAGATAGTACATGTGCGTATGTGTGTATACTTGTGTTCCTGTTTACATGCGCAAGTCTGAATGTGTGTGTATGGTCTTCATCATCTTGGTGAAGAAAGACGCTAATAAAACAAGCAACACCAAAGACGCACTCTTGAACCCGCTTGGTTCACTCATGAATAGCTCAAAGGTCACGCAGTTATGGTACCGTTAAAACAGGGGAAATCACTCATCGTCAGAACCCAAATGTAAAATTCAAACTTTAGCGGCTGGTTTGAGTAACTAAAAAAGCACATGCACTTTATCATTGTTTAATGTAACACAGTACAATGCCATTAAGGCTAGGGTATACCCGTTTTCGCCAAAACTGAGCAAAACCTCCGAATCGGGGCCTTTTAAATCATGTCCTATCCTATCTATCCTATCCTATCCCATAACTCGGAGGTCGTAGGGTCACCACAGATGATCGTTTAACCAGCGTACTCCATCTTTCCCTGTCCTCAGCAACCCTGATGGTTTCGCTCAGTGTCAAACCAGTCCATTCTCGAATGTTGTCCTCTCACCTCTTTTTCGGTCTCCCTCTTCATCTACCTCCTTGCACTGTGCCTTGCAGGATGATCTTTGCAAGACCTGCTGATCTGGTGACGTGGCCATACCATCGGAGTTTACGTTTTTTCACCAATGTGAGCAGGTCATCGTGTTGTCCAATGGCTTGTGTGATGGTCTGTCGGACTTCGTCGTTGGTGATGTGCCCAGAAGGAAATGCCCAGAAGTCTACTGTAGCACCTCATCTCCATGCTTTGTATTCTTCGTTGGAGATCTGCTGTAAGGGTCCATGTTTTGCAAGCATATAGGAAGATGGAGATGACAAGGGAGCGCAGCAGCCTTACCTTGGAATGTAGACTGATAGCTTCAAATATTTATGAGCCATTGTATCAGACAATAAATCATGTGTATATTCCTTATATATTGGTTGGCATGAAAATGTTTTTAGCATGTGGAGTGTCAATGATAATTGGCAGGTTGCCTACGACGGTTTGCCTGCCTCGCGACAGTATGAATCACAGGCTCCCGTACGTCTGTCATTAGCTCCCTTCTCTCTGCTAACTAGAATACATTGTAATATAAGTGTACAGACAGCACTCCACTCCGGTCACATCCCGAATCTGGCGCCTGTGGTGTGAAGTGTGTAGTGAATGTGAGACTGACTAGTGGAAAGAGAGGGCTGACATTGTGTGTGTGTGTGTAGGTGGGTGTGTGTGTGTGTGTGTGTGTGAAGGTTGGAATTTGTCATATTTAGCATTTAAAAGTTTATTTCATATTTTTTTTCATATCTCTGATGCTCATCGCGAGATCCTACTGTACAATGATGAGGACAATAACTTGATTCATATTTGTAGATAAGCGATATGCTAAGTCACTCAATGTGAATAAAACGACTCGTTTTGAAACCAATGAACGCGAGTACCAATCTCTATAACACAAAGATATTTACAATACATGTACAAGTTTGTGATAGAAAGTCTATGAAAGAAGGCCGCGTAAATAAGAATAATTGTGTAAGTGTAACACATCCATTCAAAGATTTTGGTTTTGAGAAAGTATTTCAAGTTCTTTAAAACACATGAGACTTTGTGTAATCCGGGAAATAATAGACGATTTCGACCTCACCGAATCAGTTTGTACACATTTAATTGAAAGAAGACTGTTCAACTTGGCGTTCCCGATAGGCGACTGTGTGCACGCCATGGGGAAACAGACTATAGCTGCTGCGTGGCGCTCTTGCTGGTATAGTCTGATCCACATTCCAACAGCGCTAGCAACACCGCCGCACATCGCTCAGTAACACAGGTGTTTTGTGTTCTTCTCTCTCTCTCTCTCTCTCTCTCTCTCTCTCTCTCTCTCTCTCTCTCTCTCTCTCTCTCTCTCTCTCTCTCTCTCTGCGTCGCTGCGGTTTCTGTTGGCCTAGACTGTGCGTGTGAATGTATTTGGCTCTCTGCCTTTCAAACCGGCCGGGTCAAGGGGTGGGGTTTCTATATCGTGTCATGTGAACCTTAGATACGCCACATGTCAATCATCCTGGGTCGCAGGCAAGGTTCGTGGTTCGTGGTTCGAGGCATTTGAGAGAGAGAGAGAGAGAGAGAGAGAGAGAGAGAGAGAGAGAGAGAGAGAGAGTATGTACCCAATATGCTTAGGTGTCCGGGGACGTTAAATCTACAGAAGGAGAGAAGAGAGAAGAGGAGAGAGAGAGAGAGAGAGAGAGAGAGAGAGAGAGAGAGAGAGAGAGAGAGAGAGATTACCGTCCCCTATACATAAGTGTCCGGGGACTCTAATGTAATTGACGAAACGTTGGTAGATTAAAGTCCCCGGACACTTAGCGTATAGGGGAGCATTATTTTGACGACACGAATGAAGAGGGAGATTTTATAGCGGCATGCCTGCCTAGCTATCACAGTCGGTCGCAGTTGAATAATAGTTGCTTAGTGTTTATAATGTGTCGTCGTTGTTGGTTTAAACAGAATTGTATTATTAATAACGAGACATGCAAACAAAACAGTTAGAACATAAAGGACACACAAAAGCAAAGCTTAAATAAGTGGTACCCTTTGATAAATGATAACAACACAATGTCTCTGGCTGACAGGAACAAGTACATAGTAAGAAACAAAGTATGTATATTACTTAATCTTCCCCCTTCCCCAAATTACATTACATGATTATTGCTTTAGGTCCGGCGGACTCTTCCGAGCCAAATCAGGACCCACCCACCCCCCTCCCCCAAATACATACAACAATAGTGCAAGGGTGGCGCAGTACTGTAGTGTTTTGGGCCCACGCTAGTAATGATTGGTGTTAAGCAACGCCGGGAAGCGTTAGTACGCTACTTGGATGGGTGACCATGCTAGCAAGGCAACCACCAAACGACACAAACAAGATTGAAACAAGCGCACGACACACCCCAATTCACCAAGGTATCTGGATCTGTTTACAACCGGGGAAGGTAAAACAGCGAGGGAGAGAAGATAGGCCTCGCCCTCATTAAGCTGGCCTAGAGAAAAGGCAGGTCCGAAACGCCTCCATCCCCAACGACCGAAAGCTTACTGGAACACATTTACCTTTTTTAAACTTTTTTTTTGGTTAATTACAGTCTAAGAGGTAAGAAATACAATAAAATCGAGGAAGGGGGAAAAAAAGTACTAAAGAAATAAATGAATGAACTAATGCATAACGAGAAATAGATACATTCACCCAAGTGTACACTTTATACAATATAGTAGCTGTCCATTGCAAAGATAAATAAATGCCTGAAGCAATCTAAGGCAATGAAACCACACTTAAAAAAAACAAACTCATTCGTCGTTGTTGACCTATTTCTCTGTGGGTTGACGTGAGCTGTCGTGCTTTGCCTTTAGACTTTTTCGTCACTGTTAAAGAAACAGGCCATATAGCTGTTGTCAGCCTGTATGTGGGCGAGTTTGTTCACGTCATAGTTTAGACACAATTAGATAGCGCGATAGATAGACTGAAGGCATAGGACCAACTGCGACCGACTGTGATAGCTAGGCAGGCATAGGCTCAGTAATACAGCGTTCGCATGCACACCGATGATCCAGGTTCAAATCCTGTGGTGGGAATAAATAAAAGCGGTAATTTTTCACGATTCATCTTAAGAAGTTTGATTGCTCTGATGCTTCAGTGTTTAGGTCCCTACCCCTCTTCCATGGGTTGATTATCGCCATCGCCAATGGTGATTTTATCAATAAATGAATGAATGATGAAACTTCAATGTTAAGTCATTCTGAAGGCATTTTGGATATGGCTGAAGACATCTTTAGTTAAGGCGTAGTTTAAACAACTTGACAGTTTTAATCAGGTTTACTGAGTCTGGTGACAACGACAATAATTTCAGCTTTTGATTGGCAATCGGGAGAAGTAGAAGATAACTTATTATATTTAATCATTGTAAATATTTTGCACTCTTTGTTGATTTTGTGATTATTTATAAAATAGTCGGATTTTCCTTTGTTTGCCCCATTCGTCCCTAAGCGCTTTGAACTCGAATGGATGAAAAGCGCTATACAAATTATGACAAATTATTATTATTTATTTATTGATGATGATGATGATTATGATGATGATGATGACGATGACGATGATGATGATGTTTACTTGCACCGCGCATTTATCCATCCAAATGCAATTTTATATTTATTAACAGAAAATAAGCTTTATAATAAATTACTTGAATAATGTTGTATGCTCAACTAGCTTGATAAGAACACTTTCGAATTAAATCTGGCATTTCATGTATTATTTGTTATTTCTTTTACAAATAATGGCGACCAACCTAATTGGCCTATTTGTAACTTTATAGTCATGATTACGATAAGAATAAGAAATGTCATATGTCGCCGAGAACAGATTATTAGTTTTTTGGTCACGTACCGTACAACAATAACTTCGTGACTAGCTTTTAAATGAAACCTTATCTTAACCATTGAGTCGGCAGGTTAATGGCATTAGTAAAGATATTTAGCCCCCAAACCTACTAAAAATGATCAGTCCAAGGATGGTTCAGGAGATATATAAAATTCGACTTATTTTGGCCTCCAAACTTGGCATACATAAGTAATAAAGGGTAGTAAAACTTTTATATTTTCTGTTCACTACGGAACGGAGAGTATAAATAGACCCTAAACTAAGCTTGAAGTGCTGAGGGGCCGGGTAGCTCAGTTGGTAGAGCGTCTTACTAGTAACCGAAAGGTACCTGGTTCGAATCCCGAATTGGCCAACGTGTGACCATATTATTTTCCCCTTACCATCAACTGGTTCGCTGGTGTCAGAATAATATTACCAGTAGTCGCCTATACGCTTCGGTGTCGTGTGACTATAATCTACAGTTACTTGAAGTGCATAATCATGTGAGGTCTGTGCGTCCCCCTCCCTATTACAAGCCCGATATAGTCATAGGGTATATATATATAATTGACATAAACTGGTCCTGATTTGGCTCGGAAGAGTCCGCTGGACCTAAAGCAATATTCATGTAATGTAATTGACATAAAATATCTCAATCGTGGAGATTGCGACATTCAAGCAGTCCCAGTTACTGTGGATGAGCTTTAATACTGATTGTGACCAGTTGCGTCTCCTTAATCATTGTCATGTGCTGTTTTTGTCTAATGTATAAATGATTGGTGCTTAAACTTTTGTGTAAACCAATCACTTTGCGTGAAGTGACTAAATTATCAAGTGTTGGTCTTTTTTTTTTAAATAGCAAACTCCAGTTTATGCCAGATCAGTTTCGGAAAATTCAATAAAAATGCTAACCCCTTAAAGTCAATTTTTTTTGTTTAAATAAAAATGAATCAATGATAAACCAAACAAGTGGTAGACAAAAAAGAATATTACCCATACACTCTAGGGAAAATGTCAATGAACTCGTGTTAATTAAAATAGTTTAAGATACTTTGGCACCTTAGATGGAACCGTATGCACTGACGTCATGGAAAAAAAGAACAAACCTGGTTATGCAATATGAATACCCGACGTTAATAGCGTATCGCGTGTTGAAAACAATATGACAGGTTTCACGAATACAGCACATGCACACGCCACCTGTGCTGTTATATTTCGTTAAAATTCATCTGAGCTGGGGACTTTAGTAAAGTCTGACAAAATCTGCGCTGACTTCATCCGATAAACTACGTTTAAAATGTATAACGCGTAGTGATACAAATAGTTCAAAAAGCACCCAACAATCATTACACTGCATTGCGTCACGTTGTCAAGGTCCACTGGTCTCCCTCCAGTAATAACTTCTTTGAGGGTGGGATTCGTGTAATACTGTAGCACACTGCGTAGCTGAGACTGGCCGAAGCTTACGATCGCCTTTCCTCCCTTGGCATCATGTATCCGTTTGCGGAGTAGAACAGGTTATGCAATGTGTTTGAACAGCTGGATTCATAGCGAGGACCAGGGTCTTAGTTACGATCTCAGTTCCAGGATATGTACAGCCAAGCACAACGGTCTTTCCGGTAATAACCATAGTCTCAGAGGAAACTAAACTCAGAAAAATTTGGCCTTTGTGGACACTTTGATAGTCTAGCACACTGGTCTTTGTGGACACTTAACAGTCTAGCTAGTATATTGGTCTTTGTGGGCACTTACAGGTCTAGTATACTGGTCTTTGCGGACACTTAATAGTCTGGCACACTGGTCTTTGTGGACACTTAATAGTCTAGCCCACTGGTCTTTGCCGACAATTAACGTTACCAACTTTGCCAATGGCCCCCTCGAGCGATCCTTTTAACATTCACAGTGTTTGTTGCCCCACTAAGAAAATGTGCCTAAAACAACAACAAAACTCTTTCGAAAGAATACTTATATTTTACATCTGTAAATTCCGTAATTTTTGTGCATATTAATAGCCACCGCTAGCCACATCTCCTGAGCGAAAAATAGACTCTATCAAAGCCAGTAAGAGGCAGAAGCTATACAAGTGTTGTTTGGTAAGGTCTTTCGTTTTAGGTTGATACAATAGGCCCTACCTTACACTAGACACCAGAGGCGCACTGTTGAAGTAGCATAGTTCAATCAAATCTTGGACACCGATGACCCAGGTTCGAATCCCGCGGTTGGCAAGATAAAGAAGTGGCCATCTTCACTGTTCATCTTAGCAGTGTGATTGCTCTGCTGGTTCAGTGTTGATTTAGGTCCCTACCTCCTCCTCCCTGGGATGGTTATCCCTCGTCTGTTATATCGCCAATAGTGGGTGCAGACCTTAAACTTCGATGTTCATTCTCCTAACTACTGTAAGGTCAAATGTCACAGGGCTATGGTATTGGTTTAAACAGGGGAAATCACTCCCTTTCAGAACAGAAGTGGAAAATTCCAACTTTAGCTGTTAGTTTCATGAACGAAAGCCCACTGTGGAACTCTTAATGTAATAACGATGCGACTTTTAGGGTAAATCCGTTTTGGCCAAAAGTAAACAAAGCATTTCGAATTGGGGCTTAATTTAACACTGGTCTTTGTGGATTAAAAAACAACAACATATTTTTATTCGAAGAAAATACATAATGTCAAACAAGATTGTGGACACCTTACAGTATAACACACTGGCACACGGTCTTTGTGGACACTTAACAGTCCGGAGACTGGAGCATGGTCTTTGTGGAAACTTAGCAGTAGAACACACTGGCACATGGTCGTCGTGGACACTTAACAGTCTAGCATACTGGTTCACGGTCTTTGTGGACACTTAACAGTCAGGACTACTGGTACACGGTCTGTGTGGACACTCAACTGTCTGGCACACTGGTACATGCCTGTGTGGACACGTAATAGTCTAGCACACTGGTGCACTGTCTGTATGGACGCTTAACAGTCTAGCACACTGGTACACGGTCTATGTGGACACTTTACAGTCTAGCACACTGGTACACGGTCTATGTGGACACTTTACAGTCTAGCACACTGGTACACGGTCCGTGTGGACACTTAACAGTCTAGCACACTAGTACACTGTTTTTGTGGACACTTAGCAGTCTAGCACACTGGTGCAGGTCTGTGTGGACACTCAACAGTCTAGCACACAGGTACACGGTCTGTGTGGACACTTAACAGTCTAGAACACTAGTATACTGTTTTTGTGGACACTTAACAGTCTAGCACACTGGTGCACGGTCTGTGTGGACACTTAACAGTCTAGTACACTGTTTTTGTGGACACTTAACAGTCTAGCAAACTGGTGCACGGTCTGTGTGGACACTTAACAGTCTAGCACACTTGGTGCACGGTCTGTGTGGACACTTAACAGTCTAACACACTGGTACACGGTCTGTGTGGACACTTCACAGTCTAGCACACTAGTACACTGTCTGTGTGGACACTTAACAGTCTAGCACACTGGTACACGGTCAGTGTGGACACTTAACAGTCTAACACACTGGTACACGGTCTGTGTGGACACTTCACAGTCTAGCACACTGGTACACGGTCTGTGTGGACACTAACAATTAGACGTTGCTAACGTACAAAGGCTTCAAAGTCCGAACATTAAATGATTTCACGCTGTTAAATCATACATCGTTAAAAAGAGTATAATCTTTCATACAAAAATTGAAATGGCTATTAATTCAATCAAAAGCCTGTTTGCAACGTCCACATACGCCAGTTGAACTTGATCTTCCCAAATATTTAGTCAGAAATTAGCAGCAGAGGTAAACAACAACAACAACCAACAACAATAAACAACAACAGCATCAACGATAACGATAAAACGTTAAAATTTGCGTTTTGTGCAATGTACCGACATGCCACTTTAGATGGGTAACCAACGAGATTCACTGTTTTTATTGGTGTCGTTAAAAATACGGACTCTTACCACCTTCTTGTCAAAACTGGATGTGCGGGTTTGAGGGACCGTACAGATTTGTAATTCCACATAAAATTTCAAATTTTTCTGTTCTTTTAGGTTGTAGTTTAGATGAATAATTCTGCAAAAATGTAAATGTAAAGAAACAATGGATCGTAGGGTGTTACCATGTGTCACGTTTTCGGAAGTATTTTTGTCGGTGCTGTCAAAATCATGGAAGTTCCAGTCGTTGCGGCAGATTTATAATCAGCAACAGTCCGTAATTAGCCTAACAACCCGTTGGATGAATTTATTTATATTCTTAAAGAACAAAAAATCCGTAACTATTTTGCAACATTATGAGTTATGGATTTGCACTGCCTCACGGAATAACCGCGGAATTGCTGCAAGCCGGAGGTGAAGCGATAATTGACGCCCTCACCATTATCTGTAAGAGTGGGGAGTGGCCTACACCATGGACCTAGTCGTTTGTCCTCACTTTTCCCAAAAACGGTAACTTCAGGAGTGTGAAAATTACCGCACCATCAGCCTCATCAGCCATCCCAGCAAGGTCCTACTGAAAATAATACTCAACTGGTTGAAACCTCAAACTAAACAAATCATAGCTGAAGAACAAGCAGGATTTATGGCAGTGCGAAGTATCACTGAACAGCTTTTCAACCTCAGAATAATCTGCGAGAAATACCTACAGCACCAACAACATCTATATCATGTGTTTGTAGACTTCAAGAAAGCGTTTGACCGAGTCTGACATGCAGCTCTGTGGGCAACCATGAGAGTGTACAACATCAGCCCTAAAATTATTGAAGTCATCAAAAGCCTTTATGACAAGGTTACCAGTGCAGTCATCCACAACAGCGCCATCGAGAAATGGTTCTGTACAACAATCGGTGTGCATCAAGGATGCCTACTCTCTCCAACACTCTTCAACATCTTCCTAGAGCGCATCATGTCAGATGCCCTTTGAGATCACGAAGGCACAGTCAGCATACGGGATATAGCAATCTTCAATCTCCGTTGTGCGGATGACATTGATGGATTGGCTGGAGAGGAACAAGAACTTGAACAGCTTGTACAGATACTTGACACCATCTCCAGAGCCTATGGAATGGAAATAATTGCAGAGAAGACCAAAATGATGACCAACAACACCAAAGGCATCAACATGGACATCAAAGTCCAAGGCCAATCCCTCAACACAGTGCCTAACTTCAAATACTTAGGAGCCATTATATCAGACAATGGGTCCCGACTGGGTGTCCTCTCCAGGATCGCACAAACAACTGCTGCCTTGACAAGGTTGAAGCCCATTTGGAAAGACAGGACCATCAGTCTACAGTCCAAGGTAAGGCCGCTGCGCTTCCTTGTCATCTCCATCTTCCTATACGCTTGCGAAACATGGACCCTCACATCAGATCTACCACGAAGAATACAAAGTATGGAGATGAAATGCTACAGAAGGCTTCTGGGCATCTCGCATTGTTACACTGTTGTTGGTTTTTTAGCAGTAGTTGATTCAGCCCCGATGCTTGAATCCTAATAAGTGTAATTCAGATTCGTTTATCCACGCAACCAGTTCACTCAACAACAAGGCAGGAGTCGTATGAAGTTTTCCAACTTCATTCAGTGTACATTCACAACTGCATACAATCGCTCAATCGCTTTTTCAAGCAATTCTTGGCGACTACACGCCCTTGCAGTCAACCCGAATCTATCGGGGATGTAGTCCCAGTATTTTGGTCCCTATGGCGGCCTACTAGCGCCAAAACCTGATAATTACAATTATTATGTGATAATGACAAATATCATGGGATAATTACAATTATCAAGAGATAATTACATTTATCATTGAAAATTACAAATATGTTCGTGTGATCATGTTTAATTTTCAGTTTTGACTCTAGCGCCTGAAAATGCGCCAAAACTGAAAATTGTAATTATGACATAATAACTAAAATTTTCACTTGATAATTATAATTTTCACGTGATCATGCTTAATTCTGGTAAGGCGGCTTACTAGCGTCAAAACCTGCAAAACTTACATGTATCAGTGATAATTGTAATTAACACGTGTTCTGTGTAATTCACAGAGATACCGGTAATTCACAGTGTTAATTACTAATTTTCAGTTTTGGCCACGTGTCACGTGGGGTTTATGGTTTGCTGGGCTCTGCACAATGGAATGCTGTAACCCTCACGCTTTATTCTATGGGGACTGCTAGTTAGTCACCCGATGAATTACTTTAATAAATTTATTTGTTTAGCTCGGTCTGTGTTAAGGCTGGGATACAGAGATAGATAGAAAAATGGTAAAAGATCACTGTCACACTAGCTTTTACACGGCTATGAATCATATGTAGTCCAGCCACTTCATAACAGTTAAAATCACACATTTTTTTCTTCTACTCTATACAAGATTTTCGATGCACTAATCTACCTTAAAAAGTCTTAAGTCAATGCAACTAATTCGATCGCTGATAGTCTATGCAGCTGTTATGTCTTCATAGGGCACTGGCTACTAAAGTTCTTGAAGATTTGACTACTGTGGTCCGTTTTACTACAGTTCTGAAGAGTGGACTACTGTGGTCCTTTTGCTATCAGTTTGGGTGCACTTTTGCTTATGCACTTAACTGTCACGTAGTGGGTTTGAAGTCCTTCGTTGAGGTAGCTTCTGGTACACGATGTGTCGTCGTGTAGTTTGGTCCCTTGCCACGCTGTGGGGTCTTGCAGGGTGTTTTCCAGGGTTGCTCTCTCAGGCTTGTGCTGTAGAGGCTAAACAGCCAACTCGTCTTTCCTGTTGAGTTGGGCGCACGTTATAGCTCGCCTGCTCGTCTGTAACACAAGAGACGATATTCTGCACAACCTTGAGTAATAGGTTTGTGCAGAGCGTCTCACTGAAAGCCAAAGTAGCCTCAGTGATAGCTCCACATCTCTATACATAAGCGACGAACATTCTGCTACGTCCGTGGTCCACTGGAATCTCAACTCTAATTTTCTATACATACATAAATCTAAAACATGGCTACTTATACACATCAAGAATTAATAATATTATACACATTCATTTGTACAGCCACTGGTCTGCAAGCACACATATAAGTTAAACAACAGTGGTTCCGTACAAAATTCAAGATGGCGTCGGCCGGTCGTCTTTTTGCCTCGTGGTCAGCTTCTCCACATGTTCAGGCAAAGTCGGCCGAACAATTCAATTCTATGCATAGCAAATTCTACAAACATAATTTCAACAATAATATAATACATCACGATGAAACAGAAGCACGTTTATTTACCTTCTTGACAAAGTCAGGCCCCGTGGCTACTTGATAGAATTCTAAGATTCTCAAGTCCTGCTTCCTGGTCTATTCAGTGGAGGTATTGTTCTACTCAGTTGTAGCTGTGTACCCTGTGGCGTCTTACTCTCAACTGACCTAATACCTGGTTTTGACTGAATCAGCCAGAACTGGATCTAGCCGCTCAGCCTGAGTCCTGATTGGATAAAACGTTTCGATCCCACGCACACAGTGCTGACGTCACTACACTGTTTGCGTCAAGCTCGCAGTGTGTATAACTCTGTATACTGTAATCGTCTGCTGTGTAATACACTAACTTTCTAAGGTTACAATGACTAAACAAGGCTAAATAGTAAATAGGCAGGGTAAAACTAGTCCTCTCGCGACACCACGCTTTACTAGGGCCAAAACCCCAGGCGTGCTGGGAACAGTGCAGTGCAGCTGCCGCGCATGCGCATCGCGCATCGGGCCACGCATGCTCATTTTGATATTTATAATTTTCAGTGATACTTGTAATTATCTCTTGATACTTGTAATTATCTCTTGATAATTGTAATTATCTCATGATATTAGTAATTATCCGGTTTTGGCGCTAGGAAAGCATGGCAAATACAGATAATTATAAATTAACACTGCGGATTACCGGTATCTCTGTAAATTACACAGAACACGTGATAATTTCAATTATCTCGTGATAATGGTAACTCTCGGTTTTGGCGCTAGTAGGCCGTCATAGGTCCCTCTCGATGCAACTCGTTGGCGGCTAACCTCGATGACTGCCTCCGGTAACGTTGACTCGCTTGTTGTAGCAGTTGAACCCTATGGCGTAGATCGAGGCTTGACCCCCAAAATGTTACACTGTTGTTGGTTTTGTATCAGTAGTTGATTCAACCCCGATGCTTGAATCCTGATAAGTGTAACTCAGATTCGTTTATCCACGCAACCTGTTCACTGCGCAACAAGGCATGAGTCGTCATATAAAGTTTTCCAACTTTATTCAGCGTACATAAACAACTGCATACAATCGCTCAATTGCTTTTTCCACTTTAAATTTTTTAACTCTTTACTCACGTTTTATTTTTTTATTTTTTTTTTTGAGTAAATTTACGTCCCCGGACACATTAAGTGTATAGGGGACGGGTGAAACACCCCCACGTTTTTGAAACAGTGCGGCACTTATATAGTCTCTCTATACTCTAGAGAATATTGGAACATTCCGGCGTGACGCAATTACAGCCAATCAGAATAAAATTCGTCATTAGAACTATGCACTGTCTTACGTCATATAGCCTTATTTAGGTTAGAAGTATCTCGTAGCTATCATTAGATTTATCCACACGCTTCGATCGATAGTAAACAAACAACCCTAGAAAATTCTCCAAAAATATCGACCAACAAAAATTATCAACATTATATTAAGCTTCTAACAACAACGCAAAATCAAATCAAAGGTAAATACACTCTGTTATTGCATGCTTTGCAAAACAAAACGATCCGGCACATCACCAACAACTAAGTCCGACAGACCATCATACATGCCATTGGACAACACGATGACATGCTTACAGTCTGAAGACACGGAGACTCCGATGGTATGGCCATGTCACCAGAGTATCAAGCCTTGCAAAGAACATCCTGCAAGGCACGTTGCAAGTAGGCAGAAAAAGAGGGCGAGAGAGAAAAAGAGGTGGGATGACAACATTCGAGAATGGACTGGTTTGACACTGAACGAAGCCATGAGGATTGCAGAGAACAGAGAAAGATGGAGTACGCTGGTTAAACGATCATCTGTGGTGGCCCAACGACCTTTGAGTTACGGGATGGGATAGAAGAGGATAGGAGTTATGGAAAATAATGTCGTTTAAGTTTGAGAAAAATACTGCTAGCTAAAGATCTTCTTTAAAATATTTATACATTTATTTATAAACGTATATATAAATTAATAAATGAATAAATAAATAAATACATAAACAACTAATTAAATAAATAAAAGATAAAATATTTAGATTAGATTAGATATTCAGGGTTTATAGGGTCCAGCGGACTGCCAAGAGCCGAATCAGGACTACATAATATGTAGATTTATGTCTTGCATTATAATGTTAAAGTGGAGCTCTATAATTCGTCAAGAGAAAGAAAAATACAACACTAAGCCTATAATAACAGACTTGAACGTCGCATTTAGTTGATACGTAAATACTAGGAATTCTAAATGTCGTGGTAAATTGCAGGTACGCCTAGACTGGAGACACTGATAGAAAGAAAGACGATTATTTGGCAAAGTTATAAGGCAACGGCTTTATATTTTTGTAAAGGATGGAACTGCGTTTGAAGATTTAAAATTGCCTTTGGTCTATCTAGTAGTAAGAACAAGAAGGACAACAACAATTAATTTCTAAAATGTGGTCAAGCTGGCAGCTCTTTTTTTTTTGTTCGTTGTCTGTTCAGTTTCCTGTGCGAGATGTAATAATCTAGAGCTAAATTCTTCTTTCTTAGCAGTTTTTTGGTAGAATCCATCCGCACACCTCTTAGTACAATCGAGAGTTTTGTTAAGCTGTTAAGCGCTGTCCGATTGCTTGTGGTGGGGCCGGGTAGCTTAGCTGTTAAAACTAATTACTTTCATCAGTATAACTTATGTTAATCTGATAAATAAAATTTGATACAACAAACAACAACAACAACAACAACAACCATAACAGCAAAAACAACCAACAAAAATGTTCCACCCTCCAAAACAGACCAGTATAGAAATTCGCTTTTCGTCCGCACCATATTGGATTGAAGCACACTTGACAACACCGCCCCCAATCTGCTCAGACACAGGATCTTGACATCTGCGCTTGGGAGCATCGACCAGCCAAACTAAACCAGCAGCAAATCCAGTGTTTTAAAGCAAGTTTTAACCCAAAACTGGTCATTATAAACCTGTGGTAATATTTACTATGCGTTACGCACACCGTTTCCTTACAAAAAAGGTCGACCGCGGCTTGTGATGTACAAGCCGAAACGGCAACTACGGCGGGAATCCAGATCCCGAAGAATCATTTAATGAGGATGAGAACGAGGCGGAGGACGAGAAGAAGAAGAAGAACAAGAACAAGAAGAACAAGAAGAAGAACAAGAAGAAGAAAATTACGAGGATTTAAAAGCTTTGACCGCTCATTTGAACTGAAAATGAATGCACGCATTGTTTTCCACTAGAACTGTTGACGACGTAAGCCTTGATTAACCGGTTAAAAAACACGTCTTATTTGCTCACTTCATCTGAGTCCGCTAATTTGCATGGGGAAAAGTGACTTGTTTTTGCTGAACATTGGCAGAAAACACGGTTGACAGTACTTAAAGATTAAAGTAATTTTTTTAAAATCTCCAAACTTTTACACTTAATAGTATAATCATGGAACTACCAGAGTTGATTCGTTCGTAGTATTGAGGTAAAGCTCTCAAATAAGCGTGTAAACAGATTAAAACAGACAATCGGTCCCTCCATAACGTTACCTCGCGAGTCTGACAAAGTACTCCCAGCTGATACATTCATTTACGGGTCACTCAATACCACACGCACACTTTCCCCATGTTTGGTTAATTCACAACTACGTCTTGGAACATGCTCGTCACGCATCGCTGCGCTAATCTGTCGTGTGCCTGTTCCTCTAATCTAAGGGAGATCAGCCATTTACTGTTGTAGCAGCCGATCCTTTCCCCCTCCCCTCCCACACGCACGCATACACACACGCACACATACACACACAGACACACACAATTACAAAATGTATGAATATATACGCAAATAGTCATCTCTTAATGTGAATTAGAATTGTATACATAATTATGTGCGCAATGTTTATCTTGACCTCCTGTCCCCTATATGCTCAGGTGTCTGGGGTTATTAATTTATTCAGCGAACGAACGATCTTGACCTCATATACACTCTGAGATATGACGCTGGTTGGTGGGAATCCATTATTACATAATATGGCCTTTGCCTTGTACAATTTTCCAACCGTTCGATAACTCTCTCTCTCTCTCTCTCTCTCTCTCTCTCTCTCTCTCTCTCTCTCTCTCTCTCTGTGATCTTATTTATTTATTTGTCGTGTGGATACTATTTTTATTTATTTATTTTGTGTAGTATTATAGTATATAACTTTCAATTGTTGCATGCTGTTTGTCATAATACGCTCAGTTAAAAGAGGTCTATACACCTCACAGATACTAAGTTGGCATAGCGGATTAACAATAATACTGCAAGTTCAAAACGTGTTCAGCTAAAGTGTCACTAACGCCTCAGTGTTTGTTATTGGACCAGTCTTTCTCATGTCTGTAATATGTTTGTTTGTATTTCGATGTTACCGGTTAGTATGAGTGCGTGAGAACTGCGCTTGGAACAAATGTCATTATGATTAGGAAAGGGCGCTATATTAATAATACTACTACAATTAATAAAATTAATAATAATAATAATAATAATAATAATAATAATAATAATAATAATAATAATAATAATAATAATAATAATAATAATAAATAATAATAATAATACTAATAAATAACAATAATAGTCCTGTGCTTCAGTATCACAGTCTGGTTTGGAGGCGCCACTTCGGGCGAGAAGTTTCAACTCGAAAGAATTGTGAAACGCGCGGCAAAAATCATAGGTCGCGATTTATTATCCCTCGCCTCCTTATACGGCACGCGTTTGGCAAGAAGGGCCAGCAACATTACTGGCGACCCATCCCATCCAGCCAACCATCTGTTCGAGCTCCTCCCGTCAGGTAAACGCTTCAGAGCACTTAAAGTTAGAACAAGCCGGTTTAGACGCAGCTTCTTCCCCGAGGCTGCCCTCTCAGTACCAGTGTCCTCAGTTATCCACATAGCATGAGCTAGGTGTTATACTTAAACGCCAACTTATTAGTTGCGATAATGTGTTAGAGGTGCAATTCTGATTCTTTAATGTATTTTATTTTATTACGTTTTAATTTAGATACCCATGTGGGTATGCGTGAGTATGCGTGTGCGTGTGGGGGTTGCGAGTGGGCGTGTGCCTGTGCTTTACTCCTTAAAATAACTTCCTCTATTAGAGTATTTTAATGTTTTAATGTCCAGTGGAAGGTTGTTTGTTGTTGTAGAAGGACTGAATGTTTTACCGCATCACCAAAACAAAATCCTATGTATTTTGAATTCATTGGGCAATAAAGTGTCTTGATACTTGATAATAATATTTTTTTAAAAACTTTATTATTATTATTATTATTATTATTATTATTATTATTATTATTATTATTATTATTATTATTATTATTATTATTATAAAATGCGACAAGCCAATTTTCGGGGAACATTAAGAGAAGTATAATATTATTTGTTAACATTTCTGTACCATTATCCAACAGTATCAGCGCGTATAAATTAAAAAAAAAAAGACCATCCATGAGTTTGTCACATTATTGTTTCCTTTTTAGAGTGGCAGACTGATTTTAATTTACAGTTGTTTTTAATTGTATATCTTTAACGCGATTTCAAACCATACATTAATATATAATGAAGTAGTCGGAAGAAGACATTTTAAATTATTCTAATTGTATTTTATTTTGAAATTAAAAGAAGACACCAATTAAAGATTATATGAGGGTTAATAATAATGTCTAACGAGTATTATAGATAAGGGAGTAATTCACAAACGGAATGCATACCGAATTTTAAAGAAGGAGTTATTGGAATATTCAAGATACAAGATACAAGAGTTTTATTTGTCCAAATAAATTTACAATGGACACCTGTCTTCTGACCGCGCATCAATAAACACTATAGCATAAGACATCATTTCGTCCCATAAATCACATCGGTACATGATGATGATGATGATGAAGATGATGATGATGATGATGATGATGATGATGATGATGATGATGATGATGATGATGATGATGATGATGATATGGTTCATTAATCTTATGTCCGTAACCAAAGAGATGCTAAAAATAAATTTTATCAGAATCATACAATGGCTGGATCCGGAGCCGATTTAAATGCGCAGTTTGATTTGTTTCAAATAAAGAACCGTTCTTTCTATAATGCATATAACCGCCATTTTATAACTTCCTAGCTGGTTTGTATAATTTATTATTGTATGAAAACTCTCGATTGTACTAAGAGGTGTGCGGATGGATTCTACCAAAAAAACTGCTAAGGAAGAAGAATTTAGCTCTAGATTATTACATCTCGCACAGGAAACTGAACAGACAACGAACAGAAAAAAGAGCTGCCAGTTTGACCACATTAACGTGAGAAAGCTAAAAAAAACAACAACAAACAAATTTTAAAAAATTGAAAAGGAATAAATAAAAAGATTTAACATTATGCCTTGTCGTCGCAAAATATAATCAGTCAGTAATAGGCATATAATGAAAGAAACGCGTGACTGTCGCTCGACGCACGTGTTGTCTGCGTGCCCTGACCACATGATGAAAATGCTCGGAATGACCGTGTTTAAATCCTGTGCACAAAACCGGTGAAGTACATTCAAATCATCATCAGGGCATCCTGTAGCCACAGGGTGATTGTTATCTGTACTTCTCTAGAGAAGAAGAGCTCACTTCGGTTTTTGAAAATCAGAATGGAGTGAACGCCATAATTAGCAGTAGCTTATAGATATCAACAAATATTCACATGTCACACAAAGCAGCATTAATCGAACGACGCTCTCTTCAGCTTTCCACGGTGTTTCCCTTTCCCCTCCATCCCTTTCCCTATCCCTCACAACGGGCCACCAAATATGTGTTTCCTTCTTACTGAAGTATTTCTTGGTATTACTATTTCTGAAAATATACGGGGTTTAAGTTTTAAAAAAAACAAACAACCCGCGTTTTGACTTAGAAGTTAACTAACTGCACACTAATAGTTTCGAAATGAAGCTGTGCATGCCTATGAGTCATGTGTGACCAAGATATAATTAGATAAGTTTTGAAATTATTTATGGGCTATTGATCTAGAGAGAGAGAGAGAGTCTTTGTTATTTGTGATATCATGTACTTTCTTAGTGTGTAAAGTGTCCTCCGTTTATCTGTACTACTTTTCCTCCCAACTGCATGTTGCTTCTTCTTTCTATCGTTTTCTTTGGTTTGGTTTTATTGATTTTGACTGACAAGACGTATCATCACCTCATTGGCCAACCCGACGCATCTTTTTGGTTCTATGACTGGACTGTTTATTTATATCCTTTCATTTGTTTTTTGGTGCCTGTCTTTCTTACCCCTCTAACTGTGTTTGTCGTGCTTCTTCTCTTTGTGATTGTCGTGTAACCTTCCCCCCCCCCCCCCCTTTCCTCTCTCTCACCCTCTCTCCGGATCTATTGCTCTCTCGAGGCAGTGGCAAAAGCGTGCAGAGTTTTGATATGAGTTCGAATATTATTGGTGAACTGTGTTTCGTTTGTAAATATTGTTTGCGTATTTTTTCTCATGAGATCGAGATTATGACGCAAGACTGGTTTTGGTAGTAACGCATATATAAGTTTGTGTCAACTCTTTTCTCGTTAGTTAGATTGCTGGGTCTGAGAGAAGGTTGCGTCGTTTTTAGTTTATATGATATAAAGGTTGTGCTCACCTGTTTTGAAAGATAGAGTTTAAATGTGATGTTCACGATTTGTAGTTTTGTGAAAAGCTTTTATTTTACCTGCCTTTGGTACCAGACGTTGTTGTCGCCTGTTGGATCTGTGTGGTTTCCAAACGTCTTACAGCGGTCATAAGGTACTTATAGTGATTTTGCGTTTTGCATATGTTTTTGTTGATTTGTGCAAATGATTATGACCTCTATGATTTTCTTGTTTTAGTGACTGATTTGATGCCTTTTCTGCAAATTAATTTGTTTCTGATATTCTTTAAGCTTTTGATTTTCTAATGCTTAATAGAATTCGTTTTGATTTAGAACTTGGTCTTTTGTCAGAAGAATTATTGAGGTGAACACTTTGTTCAGGATCTGTAAATAAGGACAAGTCAATTTGTTTTTAGCTTGTGGTCAGTCATAATGCGCCGATTACGCTGAATTTCTTCGGTTTGACTATAGCTAATTGTCGTCACAATTTGTCGGATTAAGTTTTGACGAAAGGGATAACTGTTTTGGTCTTTAATGAAGATAACGTTTTTTGTCGGATTATCGGCCTTATTCGAAATGTTAACCCACTTGGGTATTTATACAGTTTTTCCTTAAAGCTTTGCTGTTTTGGTCTCTGCAAAGGTAGTTAGCGACGTTTTGGGACTTCAGGTGTATTTCCTATAGAATATGTTGTTAAATGTTTACGTATGTTTATTCATTTATAAATGTTTAACTGAGCTAGGTCATCGACGAGTATTTCCTAGTTTAGGCACCGTAACGAGGCTCGTTGGGTGAACGTAGCCGAATTGTTTGTATTAATGAATTGACTAATGTTAGATGAGCATAGTCATATTGTCTTGCGCCAATTGTTTTTGAGGCTTGAAAGAATAAACGTAGCCTAATCGTCGTGCAAGTTAAAGGAACATAAAGCGTTCGTTCCTTCGTTTTGTTCTGGCTTGGTTCCACGTAACCTTAGCTAAATTGTCTTCTTTAAAATCAGCTAAAGTATTCTCTCTAAATTAAATTACTGCTGTTGGTTTATTATCATCTAATTTATCCACCGGTATGTGTATTCTTTCCGTCTCATTGCTTTGATTGTATCTTGTTGAATAAGGGTTTTTGATACATTGTTTGGTACACTTGCTAATGTTTCTTGTATTTATGTTTCTTTCTTTTCGCAGTATTTTACCACACATCGTCTGGCACAAGAAGTAGTTCATAGTCACGTATACAGAAATTAGTTGTCCCCATACTGATATGTACACACACATACGTATTATTATATGAGACGTTGACATTTTCGTGAATGTTCTTTGACTACGAATAAATGAACTCTATGCTACTTCTGTGTTTCGTGTGCGTCATTACTTGACCAGGCCCTAAATTAATGCGAGGCGTTTGACGAGCGAATGGAAATAACCTTATCTAAACGGCGGCGATTACAGTAAAATACTTAGAGCCTCTCGTCACCCCCCTTTGAATTTAGGACTTATTACAACTTGTGGGATAGAGTTTTCTCTCGCTCGGTTCCTGCAGTACGTTTTGAATATGACTTTGTAGACGAATATCGTAAACAAGAATAATCATTGTCTGCTAGTTGTTGCTCAAACAAGCATTTAGACAACAAGACTTTTATTCTGTTTTAATTGCGACCAACCTAGACCCAGCAACTACTCTTTAACCAGCTTCGCTAAGCCTTGCTCAGGTGTTCTTTAAATGAATAACCAGCTTTTGAGAAGAATATAACTTTCTTCGTTTTGGCCACCTCTTGCAATACTAAGAACTGAACATTGATCTTATCATGGATAAGGAAGAGATAGAAGAGGGAATAGTCTCCCCTGTGAAACACGAGTCGAAAGATGAGGTAAAAGATGGTGAAACAGAGACTGAGATACCAGTACAGCCTGAAGATGTCACTAGATCCAAACGCGAACCCAAACCTACTGAGAAAGGCAAAGCATATAACATTGAAATAAAGACAGAACTCTTTCGGTCACAAAGGTCTCTGCTGGTGAAGGCTATTGCTACGGCAGTGAAAGAATTGGGCAAAGACGAACCCAATCTAGAAAAACTAGCAAGGGCAAGAGTGCAGATTTCTCAGATGCGCAGTGAACTCGGAGAAATTCAAGAGAAGCTAGTTAAGCTAGGCGGTGGTGAAGTGACGTTAGAAGACTGGGAGAATGCTCAGATGCAAGCCCAAGAGGTTATATCTAACATAGTGCGTGCCGTGAACGAAGGGACTGTTGACGTTCTTACAAGAACTAGTTCGCATCATGGTAGCAAAGCGTTTAGCCACCGATCGACTAAGAAAAGAGACGCCAGTGTTTCGTCTAGGGGATCTTCTGTTAGGTCGTCAGCTAATTCTAGCATAATCTCCACAGCTTCCCTCAAACTCGAGGTTAGGATGAAGGCCGCTTCTCTCAGTGCTAGACGCGCAGGCCTAGTTTTAGAAAGCGAACACGTGAGACTGATAGATGAGCTAGACGAACAGGAGAGTGCCAGAGTGGCTGAGGAACAGGCTATAGAGTGGAAAAGAATTGCAGATCAAGAGGCTACTAGGGTTGAGGAAGAGGCTATTAGGGTCGAACAAGAAGCTGCTAGAAAGAGAGAAGAGGCCGATCAAGAGGCTACTAGGGTCGAACAAGAAGCTGCTAGAAAGAGAGAAGAGGCCGATCAAGAGGCTACTAGGGTCGAACAAGAGGCTGCTAGAAAAAGACTAGAAGCTGCTAGAAAGAGAGAAGAGGCCGATCAAGAGGCTACCAGAAAGATAGCAGAAACTAGAGCTAAAATGCAGTTCGAGAAAAGGAAGAGAGAAAGCATTAGACAGCTAGAGTTGCTGAGAACAGACATTGAGATAAAAACAATTCAGCCATGCTAAGCGTACTAGAACAAGCTGATGCTCACTCTCAGAATCCTCCTTTTCTTCCCCCGGTAAATCTGCTTAACACTCACTTCCACCCGCAGTCTCCCACATCGACTACACTAGCTGCCCCACAGGCAAGTCCCTCCCCGATAGTCACAAACACTAGCATGTTAGGAGGAAGAGGAGATGCTGCCGTGGAACATCAGCCCGGACAGGACCAGCCCTCCATGGGACACCCTGCTGCCATCACCACGGTGACTTCGAAGGCTACCGTAGACAGAGCTGCCGGCGACATCTTTTCAGCTTCCGCTCTCAGGGAGGACGGAGACGCCGTTCCCGCTTTCACGACTTCTGCTACCGTCAGGGTCGTGAATGATGACCCCGCCGGAAGCCACGCCCTCTTCATTCCCCCCGCTACCGCTCGCCTGGAGAGCCACGGGAGGGGTGTGGGCACTACTGCGACCGTTGACGCTTCCTTGGATTGCGTCAGGTACATGGCCCGCACCTCTACAACGACCACCACCACGACCGTGTACTCTTTCGCGTCCTCTCCTAGGGTGTCGTCTCGTTATTACCAGACATCGATACCCTGGTAGCACCCTCCTGGTGTCTTCCCGAGTGCATCGTATGGGGATCAACGCCTCTCTGCGCATCTCGACACAGCTGCTGCTCGCAACTCCTACACCTTGCACGCTGACCGTCAACACAGACTTCCGGAGATTCCAGAGCAGCAGGAGAGGCATGCTTATCTGTCCGCACCAGCGGACCCCATGCCTTCCATCTACCAACCCCTCCCTCTCCGCTCTGTACACTTTGCAGAGAGACATTTGCGCCCAGAGGCAAAGATCTTCGTGCCGAGCCCTAATGGTTCTACGTTCTCTCCCACCTCGTGTCACCTCCCCAGAGTAGGTGTTCCAGAGAACGGTCCCACGAACGTTGACTTTGATTGCATTGCGGCACCCAGAGGTACTTACCCGTCGTCTTATGCCGAACCCAGATCTGTTCCAGCTCCGCTCCAGATGCATTACACCTCCACAGACTCACTTGCCCAAACGCTTTCGGACGCTCTCCTGCTGAATAGACTTCCCATGCAAGAACCGTCTATCTTCCACGGCGACCCGCTCCTCTATCCAACCTGGAAGATTGCTTTCTCCTTTCTGATTCAACGACAGAGGATAGCATCGAGCGAGAAACTCCTGTATCTCCAGCGCTACCTGGGAGGAACAGCGAAGGACGCCGTGGCTGGATTCTTCCTGCTGAGCGAACCCGAGGCCTACGACAAGGCGATGTCAGTTTTGGAAAGGAGGTACGGCAACAGTTACGTGGTCTCACAAGCCTTCAGGACAAAGTTGGACGAGTGGGCCATCGTTAAAAGCCGAGATTACTTGGGACTTAGACGGCTTGCGGATTTTCTACAGCAGTGTGCTGTTGCAGCCAAGGAGGTAGGAGGATTAGGGATCTTAGACGACGCCCAATACCTCAAACGTATTATCGGCAAACTCCCCGACTGGATGGTACACCGCTGGTGCCGGAACGTGTCCCGGACGAAGATCGAACACGAAAGGTACCCCAATTTCGCTGAACTTGTAAACTTTGTGACACAAGAAGCCGACATTAGTAACGACCCCGTATTCGGCTCCGGAGCTTTCTCTCCTACGTCTACAAGGGTCACATTGCCCAACACACCCAGCGCGCCGGCCAAGAAGAATGCCCTGTCTACCCGGTCGGAGACTTCCTCCTTCTGCGAATTCTGTACTTAAACAAGCCATAACCTGGGTCAGTGCGAAGTTTTCGCCAAGAAGCCTGTTGCTGAGAAAAGGACTTTCATTTTGAAATCAAACCTCTGCTTTGGCTGCCTGATGAGTAAGGAGCACAAATCACGTCAGTGTGACAACAGAGAGGTGTGCGTGATTTGTAACAAAAAACATCCCACATGCCTACACGAGAAGGACTTTGTGTACATGAAACGAGATGGTGGGGAAAGTGGCCGAAGACCCGACAAGCGAGGGAATGACAACAGAGGAGGAGGTAACCAGAACATGACCACAACTATCGCTACGAACGATTGAATTGATTGATTGAAAGCTGAATGAATGCTGCATGTATTTTTGGTTGTTGTACCAATAACGCCTCCTGGTGTGATTGTAGAAATGTTAATGTTATTGATTTCAAATGTGTTAATTACCTGGACATAATTAAGGCCGGGTGTGTGCATGCCTATGAGTCATGTGTGACCAAGATATAATTAGATAAGTTTTGAAATTATTTATGGGCTATTGATCTAGAGAGAGAGAGAGAGAGAGAGAGTCTTTGTTATTTGTGATATCATGTACTTTCTTAGTGTGTAAAGTGTCCTCCGTTTATCTGTACTACTTTTCCTCCCAACTGCATGTTGCTTCTTCTTTCTATCGTTTTCTTTGGTTTGGTTTTATTGATTTTGACTGACAAGACGTATCATCACCTCATTGGCCAACCCGACGCATCTTTTTGGTTCTATGACTGGACTGTTTATTTATATCCTTTCATTTGTTTTTTGGTGCCTGTCTTTCTTACCCCTCTAACTGTGTTTGTCGTGCTTCTTCTCTTTGTGATTGTCGTGTAACCTTCCCCCCCCCCCCTTTCCTCTCTCTCAC
This sequence comes from Oncomelania hupensis, assembly GCA_036898135.1. Classification (NCBI taxonomy): domain Eukaryota; kingdom Metazoa; phylum Mollusca; class Gastropoda; order Littorinimorpha; family Pomatiopsidae; genus Oncomelania; species Oncomelania hupensis. The sequence continues at coordinate 113,136,953 of CM072511.1, read as the reverse complement.
CCTCTCTCCGGATCTATTGCTCTCTCGAGGCAGTGGCAAAAGCGTGCAGAGTTTTGATATGAGTTCGAATATTATTGGTGAACTGTGTTTCGTTTGTAAATATTGTTTGCGTATTTTTTCTCATGAGATCGAGATTATGACGCAAGACTGGTTTTGGTAGTAACGCATATATAAGTTTGTGTCAACTCTTTTCTCGTTAATCAAAGTGGTGTTTCACGCGTCCCCTATACGCTTATGTGTCCGGGGACGTTAATCTATAAAACTAACTAACTTTCTCGTTAGTTAGATTGCTGGGTCTGAGAGAAGGTTGCGTCGTTTTTAGTTTATATGATATAAAGGTTGTGCTCACCTGTTTTGAAAGATAGTTTAAATGTGATGTTCACGATTTGTAGTTTTGTGAAAAGCTTTTATTTTACCTGCCTTTGGTACCAGACGTTGTTGTCGCCTTTTGGATCTGTGTGGTTTCCAAACGTCTTACAGCGGTCATAAGGTACTTATAGTGATTTTGCGTTTTGCATATGTTTTTGTTGATTTGTGCAAATGATTATGACCTCTATGATTTTCTTGTTTTAGTGACTGATTTGATGCCTTTTCTGCAAATTAATTTGTTTCTGATATTCTTTAAGCTTTTGATTTTCTAATGCTTAATAGAATTCGTTTTGATTTAGAACTTGGTCTTTTGTCAGAAGAATTATTGAGGTGAACACTTTGTTCAGGATCTGTAAATAAGGACAAGTCAAGTTAATTTGTTTTTAGCTTGTGGTCAGTCATAATGCGCTGATTACGCTGAATTTCTTCGGTTTGACTATAGCTAATTGTCGTCACAATTTGTCGGATTAAGTTTTGACGAAAGGGATAACTGTTTTGGTCTTTAATGAAGATAACGTTTTTTGTCGGATTATCGGCCTTATTCGAAATGTTAACCCACTTGGGTATTTATACAGTTTTTCCTTAAAGCTTTGCTGTTTTGGTCTCTGCAAAGGTAGTTAGCGACGTTTTGGGACTTCAGGTGTATTTCCTATAGAATATGTTGTTAAATGTTTACGTATGTTTATTCATTTATAAATGTTTAACTGAGCTAGGTCATCGACGAGTATTTCCTAGTTTAGGCACCGTACCGAGGCTTGGGTGAACGTAGCCGAATTGTTTGTATTAATGAATTGACTAATGTTAGATGAGCATAGTCATATTGTCTTGCGCCAATTGTTTTTGAGGCTTGAAAGAATAAACGTAGCCTAATCGTCGTGCAAGTTAAAGGAACATAAAGCGTTCGTTCCTTCGTTTTTGTTCTGGCTTGGTTCCACGTAACCTTAGCTAAATTGTCTTCTTTAAAATCAGCTAAAGTATTCTCTCTAAATTAAATTACTGCTGTTGGTTTATTATCATCTAATTTATCCACCGGTATGTGTATTCTTTCCGTCTCATTGCTTTGATTGTATCTTGTTGAATAAGGGTTTTTGATACATTGTTTGGTACACTTGCTATTATTTCTTGTGTTTATGTTTCTTTCTTTTCGCAGTATTTTACCACACATCGTCTGGCACAAGAAGTAGTTCATAGTCACGTATACAGAAATTAGTTGTCCCCATACTGATATGTACACACACATACGTATTATTATATGAGACGTTGACATTTTCGTGAATGTTCTTTGACTACGAATAAATGAACTCTATGCTACTTCTGTGTTTCGTGTGCGTCATTACTTGACCAGGCCCTAAATTAATGCGAGGCGTTTGACTAGCGAATGGAAATAACCTTATCTAAACGGCGGCGATTACTTTTAAAAACGTTTAAAATGTAATTAATTTTAATTCGATATATAATTCAATTCAATTCATTGTTAAAGCATTTTAAAGTATGGCCTCAATGTCATCTTGCAATTTTCTCATAAAAAAAAATAAAACGAGGAGAACTTGAAGACTTTGCTGGGAAAAGTTAAGTATGGCACAACGTTATCAGTTCCATGAAACATTCGCACACAGAGCAGAGCACTGTTAAAAAAAACATGCATGCCATAGTGTGTATATAAGCGGCATATGAAACCCAATTGGTTAATATATTTTTTTGTTACGTTTGAGTGGCGCACGGTATACCCGATCATTTGTTGTGCAAAGTATGCAATAACAGAGTGTATTTACCTTTGATTTAATTTTGCGTTGTTGCTAGAAGAAGCTTAGTATAATGTTTATAATTTTCGTCGATCGACATTGTTGAGAATTTTCTGGAATTACTTGTTTATTATCGATCGAAGCTTCCCGATCTTACGAGTAAAAATGTGTCGAATCATCTAGATTTGTAAAACACGTATGTGACGTAAGACAGTCCTTAGTTCCGGTGAGGAGTTTTAGTTTGATTGGATATTATTGCGTCATGCTGGAATGTTCAAACTTTTTCTAGATTGCAGAGAGGCTATATAGGTAATGCGCTGTCCGATTGCTTGTGGAGAGGGATCGATAGAGATTTGTGATGATTTGTGATGATGATCTTTGAAGTGATTTTCGGAAAGCAATCTTGTATGCAGTTTTTGATGTTTGCTGAATAAAGTTTGAAAACTTTATACCACGACTCCTGCCTTGTAGCTGATTGGACAGGCTGCGTGGAAAACGAATCTGAGTTACAGTTATTAAGATTCAAGCATCGGGGCTGAATCTGCTATTGATAAATAGCAACCGTGTAACAATTTTATTCCGATGCCGTATTTGTACATTTGTGATGTAATTTATTCTTAATGTGAAAATTTAAAGACTAATAACTTAGTTATATCAATGTTCAGCCTTTTGTAGAAGAGGTTCTTAAATGTTACCTAAAATGATCGTTCCACATTTATATCCTATTATTATTTCAAGCCATAAATACGCTACCTAAAGTCTAGCTTTTTCTTTCTACTCGCTGAAAAACGGGAATGGGTAAAGGAAACGACATCCTATTTCTGGTACTGAATTCCAACACCATTGACGAATGACCGATGAAGAGCACGCACCGCCCAAAAGAAGATAAACTATATAGGAGAAGAACAGACTGTGTTTTATGTTTTCCACTTTAATGATCTCGACACACTAGTTAGAGGGTTTTGCAAAATGGTCCCTAGCCTATGAACAAAATTATTATTTCGTATAAACTCGAGAACAATTTTATTTATAGGCCTATTTATTTATATTTTTATTTGTGTAATCATTTTCCATCGAAATAATAACACACACACATATACACGCGCCCGCGTGCTCTCTTACACACACACACACACATCATAAAAGATAATGTATAGAATCAAACTTTTTTTAAAGGAACTGTCCAATCGGAGAATTAATTAATAATTTGGCTAATTCGTCACAAAACTCGTAAAAGTTGATGTTGTCCATAGGAGTTAAACTTAAAGACTGAAAGTTGACAGGAACAAAAAAAACGTGTAGTTACAAACAATTAATAAATGATTCAGAGACTTAGTGTAATTAAATAAACAATTTACGTTGCTTAGTGTGATTACATAAACAATTTACGGTACTGTATTTTACTTGGTAATAAAATTATTTGACTTTACTTGACTTTATTTGCAATATTTAGTTCTGTTAAAATTCGAAAATATTCTATTATATTTAATAACATATCTGTCTTCTAAGGAAATACAACGATTATTAAAAATAAAATAAAGAAAATGTATAGCTTTAAAAAAACAATACGAAATGCAGTGTAGAATATCCATGCAGGTCATGCAATTGTACCAATAGCTTATAAAGTCGTGAACCAATTTAAGGCTTCATAATGGTTTCGGTTGGAAGGGTAAAACAAAAAGTAAGTAACAAGTAACTCGTTTTAGCTATTCTAACATTAACAACATGGTATATATATATATATATCGGCTCAGGCAATTTTTGATAAAGCGCAAAACGTTTATAGGAAATAGTGAAGCACAATGACCTTAACCTTTGAAAAATTACACATACGAATGATTTAACGAGCTTAGCAGTCGTTAAACAAAGTAAGCTTATCCGAAAGTAAAAATGACGATTTTCGGTTATTCTTGAGATAAGGCCAAAAGTGTGTTTTAAACACACAAAAAAAGAAGAAAAAAATAAGAAATTTTGAGCGACGGTCAACCGGACTGGTACTGAAAGATGGCCCATGAGTTGAAGTACCTGTATACCAAAATCAAAATCGCTTCAGCTGGTCTTGAGATATTGAGCAAAACGTGTTTAGCAGCAAAATGGCGCCAGTGATCTTGGCCTTTGCGGTAGAGTAAATGTGACGGCACCGGAAGCAGTCCACTAACTTAGGTAATGTTCCTGTGAAATTTAGTTAAAATCCGTTCAGCGATTCTTGACAGACAAATATTTGGCTCGTTCTAGTTTCCCCCTCTTCTCCCTTCCCCCTCCCCCAGCACTCCCCCGGATTATTTGGAAGTATTTCCAGATAAGTCTTGATATACAAAAAGCCAAATTGTGTGTCGAATAATAACAAGATGGCATGCCAGTCATTCAAATATGTTTCCTGACACGCACACATTGTTGAAAACCAGCATTTTTAAAACTTTCCATTTTTGTGGCGATGTTCGATGTCGGCTATAAACGTATTAAGCGAACGAACTAAAAATATTGAACGATTGGTTACCGTATGAACCATCAGCAAACTAACATTTAAAAAAAAAAGACTGCTTAACCAATTTTGAGATTGCCTACAGCTCATACCTTGTTTAGAAAATGATGAACCTTCGCCACCGTAACCTTTGAAACAGGACAAATATGAATGGCGATGCATGAAAGACTGAGCAGTAGCTAAAGTATCTGAATAGTACAAATAAAAATAATCCACATTGGTGAAGCCATATTTTGAAATACTGGCAAAAACGTTTTCTTGGAGATTATTGGGGGAAAGAATTATGAAGTTCCGAACGACGATGCGACTGACGGACAATCGGACTGCCACTGAATGATTTGCCACGAGTAGTATACCTGTGTCAAAAAAAAAATCACCACATTTTGTTCAGCTGTTTTTTTTTTGAGTTAGAGAACAAACGGTATTTAGCACAGAACTGACCCTGTGATTTTGACCTTGGAGGAAGGTCAAATGCGAAGACACGGGAAGCAGGCCCCTAACCAAGGTAATGTTCCTATGAAGTATGTTTAGAATACTATGAAGTTTGGTCAAACTCCGTTCAGTGGTTCTTGAGATATGACCTGCAACAGACCGACCGACAGACAGATAGATAGGCCGACCGACCTACGAGCCGTCATTTGTCTCGTTTTGATTCCCGACTATGTCAAAGTATTTTCAGATCTTACCGAGACATATTTTAAACGTTAGGGGACTGATTTATGAGTTGCCTCTCGGGCAATAATCGTAAGTTAACGAACAGCCTTCTTTTTTTTTTTTTTTTTTTTTTAAAATAAATAAATAAACTCGGATACATATCATGCAGGAGTTTTAGAAAAACGTGCTACCACAATTATAAATTAAAGAATTTCGCTAGCATATCTCATGTAGCTAAAAGCGGTATGTCCTTTTACATTGTTGTTATAACTGTACGATCGAAAGGTATGCATGTGATGAACTGAAGTATTTTCTGTATTTTCTGAGCAAATGCATTTGACCTTTACAAGAAAATACTTTGGGTTCCACGAACTGAACCGTACTTTATAAATTAATCTCGGAAAAGCCCTTGAACATACTGTATTTATAGAACAACGTATGTCTTTCCAGCAGCGAATAGTACTCAAAGTCTTAAAATGAGCTAATTTTAAATTACAAATTTTTTTGCGGAATATTGCTAATTTGTCCGATACTTCCTGACCATATATACAGAAATGGGAAGGAACCCAACATAATTATAATAATGAATAGTTAGTAAATATTCGATAATTATAGCTATACTGTTTAGCTCTAACGCTCGCAAGATTCTTATGTTTTGTTTTTTTTTATTTTTTTTTTCACTATCTTTGAAATAGCAGGGAGGAATTAGAAGGAGCCAAATGTCAATCTGTCGGTCGGCCTGTCGTCCGGAGGTAAGCCATATATCAAGAACCACTTAACGGATTTTGACCAACCTTTAAAGGAATATTATCTTAGTTAGTGACCAATCTTCCTGTGCCATCAGATTTGTTTTACCGGTGTAACATCGTCAAAGTTCCGGGTGTCTTACATTAGCCGCGCGCCTTTGCGCATGCGCCAGGTCAAGTCGGGCCGGCTTTTTCACGATGTTCTTAGGCGTCGTAACCCTAACCCTAACACTTACTAAGACTACGATAGCACTGTGCGCATGCGTCGAGTTTTGTAATGCGTCGACCAATCAGAATGCTCCCAGTCGCTCCCAGCCCAAATAAGATACTAGGAACTTTGACGATGTCACACCGGAAAGACCAAGGTCGCTGGCGCCATTTTATTGCTAAACACGTTTTGCTCAATATCTCAAAGCTAAAGCGATTTTGTTGAGTGTTGGCATCCAGATACTTCAAATCATGAGCCATCTTTCAGTACCAGTCCGGTTGTCAGTTAATCTGTCGGTCCGTCGCTCCAAATTTAACTTTTTTGTTCAAAATACACTTTGTGCCTTATATGAAGAAGAACTAACCCAAAACTCGTTTACTTTGCGGATACTTGAACTATTTCTAAGCATGTTAAATCATTCAAATTTGTACTTTCTCAAAGGCTAAGGTCATTGCGCTTAACCATTGCCTACACACGTTCTGCGCTAAGTCTAAAAATTGGTTGGGCCGATTTGGATTTTTTTTTTGGACTGTAGATATTCCATATGATTGATATTTTTTTTTGACTGCAGATAGTTCATATGATTGATATTTTTTTTGACTGCAGATTGTTCATATGATGGATATTTGTTTTGACTGCAGATAGTTCATATGATGGATATTTTTTTGGACTGCAGATAGTTCATCTGATGGATATTTTTTGGGACTGCTGATTGTTCATATGATAGATATTTTTTTTGACTGCACATTGTTCATAATTATGATAGATCTTTTTTTGACTGCACATTGTTCATATGATAGATTTTTTTTTACTGCAGATTGTTCAGATGATAGATTTTTTTGGACTGCAGATTGTTGATGTGATAGATTTGTATTCAGTGTTTTCCTTTTCTTCGTTAGGATAAAACAGTCACAACACCGCCCAGAAAATGAACACTTTTGAAACTGCTGATTTTTCGGCTGTGTGTGAATGTCTGGAAATACATTTTAATGGCTGGCATTTCTTTTTCTTTTTATGTTTGAAGTGAGCAAAAAAAATAGTACTGTTTTTATTCTTCTTATCATTATCATAACCATTCATAATAATAGTAGCGATTCCGAAATAGACTATAAATGTAGTCTTCTTAATTTATTTTGACTACAGAATTTTTGTCAATATAATTGTGTTTTTTAAATTTTGAATATATATCACACAGCTTAACCCACTTAGGCCTACTACGTTTGGTTTGTTCTATAATCGGTCTACATAGCAGAACACGTGGCTTCCGGCGTTAACTGACCTTGGCGCGACGACTCGAGGTCGGCAGTGAGAATCTCGGTATTGATCTTCCCATCAGCCACCGCGCGCCGCTGCCGCCAAGGTGAAGGCTCCGCTATTTGTACTTTTTTCTTCCACAGGCACAGTCTATGTGTTTTTCTATATGCCAGTACAGGAAAGCCTGCTATGCCGTAGACACAGACTCTCTCTCTCTCTCTCTCTCTCTCTCTCTCTCTCTCTCTCTCTCTCTCTCTCTCTCTCTCTCTCTCTCTCTCTCTCTCTCTCTCTTTCTCTCTCTCCTCTGAAGCAGTCCATTGTATACATTTTCCTGACTTAAAAGTAAGTGCGTAAATTCCTTATTTGAGATAATAAAGATGTGTTGTATTATTATATGGTATTAAATGTGAATAATTTTCAGTGGAGTATTGAGAGAAAAATGTGTTTATTTTTAAAAAGTTATTTAAATACACGTTCTTATTATGAAGAATGACATTTACTCGATGATAATAATTATATATAATATTATTGTTCCTATCTCTTCAATTTTTTTTATATGGGGTGCATGTTTTAAATAACGTCCAGATGTGAAATGTTGGCAGCTTGATTACAATATCACAATTATATGGGCTATTATTTCAAATAAACAATTATGAAACTTATAAACCGTGATAGAAAAAAAGTCCAAAATCTACATTTTATCTGCTCAGTATAAACTATTCTGGTCGGGTATGTCTCCTTCAATTCAGATGCGCAATGTAAGCTGTTTTCGTTGAGATATTTGTTGAAGCTGCGCAATATAAACTACATCATATATCCTGTTTCTGGCCTGTGCATGTTAGTATGCGGCCTGTAGCCTAGCCGTGAGTGTGTGTGTAAAACCATCGATTTTCTCTCTCTCTCTCTCTCTCTCTCTCTCTCTCTCTCTCTCTCTCTCTCTCTCTCTCTCTCTCTCTCTCTCTCTCTCTCTGCAACATGTCGCTCTATACAGAAATTTTGTCCTAACATTGTCTCAGTATCTACACTGTTTTCGAGTTTGTACAGCAGCTTCTTTACCTCCAGCTGAGCGAAAATTTGTCAGGTTTCCTTTCAATCCTTCCTTGTCAGGGTGCTTGGTGAGAACAGAAAATCGAACAGTGTACAGACAAGAGCAACTGTAGACGATTCAAGAGAGAGAGAGATGCTTTGCAAGTACCTATAATTAATCGACCGGTGAAAACGTAGCCGTAGACTATTCACTGTATACAGATGACATTAAAGTGGGAAGAGTATTGAGGAGGTGAAAAGTCGGCAATGAAGTTCGTGGAAATGTAGGGAACGGGACTGTAAGTCAATAGTTTTAATACGATATAAAGTGACAGTGGCTAATTTATCTCTTTCCTCCTCTTTATGACGCACGTAATAATCAATACACCGATGAAAGTTCTAGACATACATGTAATAGCAAGACTGTGTTTTGTTTTTGTGGTGAACTTGACATGCTTGTCGACGATACGGGTGAAATTCGGGTCGCCTACTCAGCTGGAGCGTGCGTGAGAACATGAGAGAGAGAGAGAGAGAGAGAGAGAGCGGATTGGTGGGTGGGAGTGGAGGAGGCAGTGCAAGAAAATAGAAAGGGAGAAAGACGGGTTAATAAGCAAGTGAAAAAGTAGTTTAAGCGAGCTTCGTAGTAGGCCCACATCATTTTAAAGAGTGGGAATACAATATGAGAAGTGAAGAGGTTAGAGGGATTTATCTGTTGACAAAGATTGATTTTAATTCTTTTCGATGCTTGGGATGGGGAATCACAAGATGTCAGGTCTTATGTCGCCTTGCGGTTATACAAACTAGTGTATGGCGTAGGCCTACTAAGAAAAACGCTCGCGCATTGTTGTCATGCAGTGGTGCTTTTTATTTTTTTTTATTCTTCTTCTTCTTCATTAATGATCCTTTGGCCATTGACTTGTCCGTGTAGGTAAAAATAATGCGGTACAAAGCTGACTGCTGACTGACAATGGAATAGCCTAATGAAGAGGGCGTGTCCTGGACCTGCGAGCGCCAGTCAAGCATAGCGGACCAATTGTGTTGTTACCTGCTTCAGGGGAGAGCTAGGTTAGAAATCAATGGCAGCACTTGAATCAACACCCTGCGGCGCTCGTGTGCAAACGCCGACCGCACCGTTGAGATAGAACAGAGGAGTACTAAACGGTATTGATGTCAGCGGTGTTGCATGGTATAGTATGTAGCAGGTTGTCATTTGAAGGAGGGGGAGTACAAAGCGGACATTATTTAGTTTGAATGGTCTTCGAGGATAAAAATGACCTTTAACTCCTGGTGAAGCTATTAGCGAAATACTGCCTTGAGAAAGTGTTTAGTCTGCTATCTCCTTATTTTCTTTTTAATCTCGTCTTCTGGCGAAAACGTGGTACAGGATCAGACTTCGTTGTGTTTCTACAGGATCAGACTTCTTTGTATTTCTAAACTAAAGCTGCCGTTGCGCGTGAACCAGTGTTGCATTTCGGTCCCATGTGTTATGTATGATTTGGTTTTGTACCTATAGTTGGAGATGGAAGATACAAAGCTTTTGGAAGCGTCTAAAAAAGAAGTCGAAAGTGTAGAATTTAGAAAGAATGCGACGTAAAGAAAGAGAGAGAGAGAGAGAGAGAGAGAGAGAGAGAGAGAGAGAGTGAGAGAGAGAGAGAGAGAGAGAGAGAGAGAGAGATTGACATTATTTTGTTCTCTTTTCAAATAATATGATTGGATTGAATACATTTCTTCTCTCGCTTTTATAACTATGAAGTGTGTGTTTGTACCTGCCAGACTTGTTATAGTATTCATATTGTGTATATATTGTTTTGAATGCATGGTATAATGTGATCACAGCTTTTTTTTGATCTTGACTTATGACTTTATGTTTGCCAGACTTGGCCACTTCGAGGCTAGAGCCGTAAATAAAATTGAAACTTGAGAGAGAGAGAGAGAGAGAGTGGGGAGAGAGAGATTGAGAGGGAGAGAGAGGAAAAAAGGAGAGGGAGAGAGAGGAGACAGAGAGAGAGGAAAAAAGGAGAGAAAGGGAGAGAGAGAGAGGGGGAGAGAGAGAGAGAGCTGACTACCCACAGCCCAGTACATCAGAGAGAAATAATGAGAATGACTGTCACAAAACCGCAAACTGCATCTATAAAAATAGATCACATCACGCAAATAAAAATGGAGAAGAGTACATTTTCATTTTCATATTTTATTTTATAATATGACTAAAACAAAATCCTGTACAATGAATTAAACTCGGCGAAGTAAGTCAACGCGTAGTGTTTTCAATTTGCACCGCAATTTCGAAAAAAATAAAAACTAACTTAAAAAAAAAAAGTATACAATAGCAAAAATGGTAAAACGATTCATTTATAACGAAACACTAACTGTTTATATTATAGCCGAAACAACACAACTTATGTTTCCACCAGTCAGAACTAGCACGCAGCAGTCACAGTCAGTAACAATTCCGTAACATTGAAAATGACAATGGCTAAAGACTCGATGGCATAATCACCATCATCATATAACTCCAGTCCAATTAACAACAACCTGGTTGTCATAATAAAGTACAGACAAAAATGTCAATCAACGTTAAGCACACGACCCAAATACTATGATTGAAGAGTATTTGATCGGACAGTAATACTACTAACTTAACACTAATAACAAAGTAACAATAACTGAAGTCAGTGTAACCGATGTAGGCGTCCAAATTTGTAGCAGTCAAAGTAGCTCATAAAAGGTGGTAGAATAGTGTTCCCCTAACCTTTTAATCGTTGGGGAGAGAGGCTTTTGGGATCTCCCTTTGCTCGGGCCACATTATTCACGGTGGTGCCCATCTCTGGTCGATCGCGGTCTTACCTTCCCCCGGTTTAGCTAATAATAAAACAATGATTGCAACAAGTTACAACTGACCTTGATTTTCTGTTCTTATGTCATTCTTGACAAGTCGCTTCACGTCGCATTGCTTTCTATGCTTCCCGAGAGAAAAAAAAACAAACAACAAAACAAACCTACGATCTTCCCTGTAAATCGTATTTATATATAATGACTGGATATTCTGTCAAACAAAACCAAAGGCATATTCAGTGTCAGCTGTACATCCATTTGCACACTGGGAGAAATAAACCAAACTGCAGAATATATGTACAAACCGCCAATGAACACGCAGGAACGTACAAATAAATAAAATAAATAATCCACACGAGTGAAACTGAAAAGGAATAAAAAATATCACTGTACACAACCATCATGCCAATTGCGTTAGGGTAGGTACATGTACACTATTGTTATCACACAGTCAAGACAACGAGTTGTATTTTTGGCGAAGCTAATATCACCATTAAATGCCTCCTTCTGTAGTAGTTTTCTCCTTGTTGTGAATACTGGTTTGTGATCAAGAGAACACAGAGGACGCAAACCATGCCCCCTTCTTCAACAAACAAAACGCTCGAGATTTCAGAGGATAGTACTAACTATATAATATAATGGAAACCATTATCTTATAACACACAATTAATGAACAGAGGTAGGGATTGGGCGTTTGAGGGTTGGTAGTAGGGACCGAACTTTAAAAAAAAGAACCCAAATGCATTAATCAAAGCGCAACAAAAGTTAAACTAAAACTTAACGATTATTGATCTTTTGTACAATGTTCTGCGAAACATGTCAACATAGAATACTCCAATTTACAATAAAAAAGATGAAGTCTTCACATTTTTTTTAACAAGAAGACGAGACATTGACATAAATGCACTTTTCTCATTACAATGTATAAGTTATTACTCAAACAGTCTAGTTAAGAATTTCAGTAGCACGGGAAGTTTGCAATACTCTGTCAGAATACACTAATGCTTACAAGTATCTACCATTAACTTGCCCGTCTATTGTGGGTGACTTTATCATCAATTTTATGTTATTTCTATGCGAAGTTTGATTTCTCACAGTTTAAACAGAAGCAGTTTATAGAGAAGAAATTGCACGCTTTTCTTTGCATATGATATTATGGAAGGCATCAACGTTGGGACCGGTACACATACATTTGACAAATTAGAGAACAGTCACAATTATCGCGAGCTTTTATTAAGTTATTTATGTTTCAGGATGCTGATAATATTTCGCACTCTTTCTTATTTTAGTAAGTCTGATGCTTTGCATGTAAATTGAGATTAATCGTTTTGGTAACATTAGTCATTACAAATACTTTTGAACAAGGTATTTAAAGTTAGGCAAACGAACAGCATAAATACGAATGCAATTAAAAAAAATTTCACCCTTCTTGGAAGGAAAGAGCAATATAATGTACAAGCTGTGAATAATATACAAATATCACGACTTTTTGAAGTCATTATCCATTGACCCCTGTGGTCAGTCTTTAAGCATACACATTATTGCCGTCTTTCTCAATAGCACGTTAACAGTCTGGGCTGGAGGAGGCGACAGCGGTTAATCTCGATGATTAGTCTCTTTCACGATGTTGAAGTTCATCTAGTTATAGGCAGCGAACCTCATGTCAGCATTGCTGGGTTCCTCGTTGTTTCTCGCCCGATCGCTGATACGTGATTTTGGATGGAAAGCAATCATGAATCTGTGTGGTGGTAACTTACGTTACAGGTTTATGAATAAACATCACCTTAAAATGACTAATCAAAACACATGGCACACACGAGAAGAACCAAAAGATGAATGTTGTGTAACATTTTTATATACAGACAATAACGTACGGCTGAACAGTTGTTTCGGTATAGTAATTTTATAAATGCGCATCTTATGGTAAAAATCCTTTAAATACGGAAAACCACCCATCTTAGGGACAACCAACCATCACAAGCGGCTGGATTTTACAAAACAATGTAGCAAAAATAAATGTGCCACGTGAAATTGTGTGACAAGACCAGTTTGTTTATGACGGAGTTTTGTTTTTGTACACAGCATGCATGTTCTAATAGTTTTTCGATTCCAGAGAATTATTCACGCGGAAATAAATAGATCAAACCCCGACTTAAAGACGACGAACGCGTCGTGGTGGACTCGCAAACGCGTTTGTTTGGATATCACGAAAACATAAATTACTTAACCCATTTACACTCAGATCTACAGTATGCCATGTCCTGTAATTCTTTACCATTAATTCACTGATACGCCTTCTGATTTTTGTTTTCATAAAAATGTGTCTTATCGCGATATAAAAGGCATTAAACGTGTTAAAAACAAATGAACTAAATCAAAAATCGAAATACAAGACCATGATCGTCCAAAATGCAGACACTTTATAAATACAGCAGTGGTATCTGTTTTTCCAGCAGCGGTCAGATTTAAATAATTGTCCTAAATATGAATACAATGAACAGAGAGAACATAGTATATTGTCACAAAAGTTTACTACATTTAGCGTTTTTCACTAGAGATTTCCAGTTTGCAAATTGCAACAGGCAGCAGGATCATAAGATTTGGATCATTCAAGGAATAAAGATGTAGGTAGACTACTTTGATATAAAAATGGTGTTTGTTATCAATCACAGTTTATACACATCTTGAACAAACTGCTGTTCTCAACCAAAAGCACAACCATAGTTTTATAAGGAATGTCAGTCAGTTTTCACCAGCCACAACCGGTTTCAATGAAGCTGTCTGTATATGTTATTAAAGCAGTGATAATACAGGGTCAAATTCATATTCAGTCACTTCAACACCCACTTAAACTTGCAAACTTGCAAATTGATGTCTTTGACTAAAGTGCATGTCTAGAAAAAAGAACGACTCTTTTTCAATAAATTAGCGTTTCTTTTTCACGGACAACAAATGCACATTTTAAGTAAGGGGAAGTGCACAAAAAGCGCGCCAAGTGCACTCTTTGTGTGAAAAGGCATGTCACGTGCTGGGCGAGATTACTAGTCTGTCATCATCTGTTGGAAATGCTGTGAGAACACCGTCAATATACCAGCCAAGTTCACTTAGAGGATGAGGTGGAGGTGGTAGAGTAGTCAAGGGGCATAGGTTCAGGGGAGGAAGAGCGAGGCACGTGTTCGGGGGCTAAAGGGAGAAATTTGGCAGCGGCTGGTACCTTAAAGTGGCCGTTGTAGAGAGCGGCAGCAGCCATGGTAGGATGGGGAATCAGCACACCAAAAGGTGAGGGCATGGTCAGTGTGTGCCAGCGTTGTGCCGCCAGCAGAAGCTCAGCGTCCGTGGGACGGCGCATTTCACGGGCAGGGGACCGCTCCGTCTCTAGTGGCGAGCCTGGCCCTGAGCCAAGAGAGCTGGGAGAACCCACAGACCCCGTGGAACGACGCCCGCCGTTCTCGGCCGGCGATAGCCAGGGCTCTTTGCCTCGACACACCTGTTTGCCCGCTGCCTCCAGCTTGATCGGGTTGCGGTTGACGTCCTGGTATGTTTTAGGGCTGTGGTTGACCTCACGCTTCTCTCTACTGCCGGAGGCACTGCTGCTGTTAGTGCGTGCGGCGTCTTGTCTGGCCTTGTCCCCACTGGCTCGGGAACCATTGTTGCTGCTGCTGCCGTTGGGTTGATTCTGCTTGCCGCTGCCTGAAGGCCGCTTGGTAAGGTCACAGGGTGTATGCATGGCCTGTGGTTTAGAGATGGGGATGGTGGGGATGGCGGACATGGAGGTTACGGCGGACATGGAGGTGACGGATGGTAGCAACATCCCGGTGCGACTGGCGTGCAACAGCTGACTGTGCATGAAAGGGTTCAGCATGTGACGTGCGGCGAAGGCCATATGACCAGGCAGTCCAACATAGGCCTCTCTGCTGGGCTGCACGCCACCGAAAGTCTTGTTGATGAAGCTCATCCTGGAGTCCACGCTCTCGGATCTGGCCTTCTTCAGCGGCGGCGGCGCTGTGGCCGGCAAACCACGAGTGGAAGGCAGTGACTTAGTACAGGTGGCAGTCATGGAGGAGGCAGTGGAGGTAGCGGCAAGGGCAAGACGGTCAGTAGCTCTCTGTAATAAACTGTCCACACGCTGACCAGGCGCCACCGTTCCACGACCACCCATTGTAGAGGTCATGTGATTGCTGCCGGCCCTCACTTTGGTCACGCCACTAGGCTGAAGGACCGGAGGGTGGGTTTTGGTGCTGGCAGCTAGAGAGACAGCCACAGCGCCAGGAGAACGGGACATGACATTCGATGGAGGACCAGACCGCTGCTGCAGCGACGCTCTGCTGGCTGACGACGATGACATGATGGTGTGTGGCACTGTCCGAGCTGACGACATGCTGCTCTTGGTAGTCGCAGCGGGGACAGTCAGCCTAGGTTTCTTAGCCTCTGAAGCGCCATCTCCACGACTGACCTCTCTGGCCTGAGACGTGGACACCGGCACCTTGCTGACGGAAGTCGACGTGGTCGCCGTGCGGATCAGTGATGACGGAGTGTCTGTCGTTTTGACGACACGAGCGGTAGATGACGTCAGCACTTTTGTGGTTGCGGGGACCGATGATTCGGTTGTGATAGGGTTACTGGTTGTGTCGCTGTGTGGTCGCTTGGCTCCAGCAACAACGGCCACGCGGATCTTAGCTTTTACACGTTCGTCCTTTGCGCTGCTCTCACTCTTCATAGCACTGGACATGCTGACGCTGCTTGTTGTCTTCACACTCTCACTGCTGCCGCCACTCGCTATCTTTGACTCCGATGAGTGCGACAGTTGCTGGTCGTTCACAACAACACCTTCCTCTTTGACTCCTTTTTCGTCCTTTAACTCCCTGTTTGATTCTGTTTTAGTGTCCTCTATCTTCGTTTCCGATCTACTTTGAATGTCCATCTCAAATTCAGTTTTACTTTGGACTTTAGCCTCTGGTTTCACGTCAATGTCCTTGCTAGAACTGTTATTGACGTCACATTCGTCTTTGACATTGTTAACATCAGATATGGATTTGTCGTCACTTTTAGCAGATCTCTGGGTGTTAGAAATATCAGGAACAGTCGTAACGATTTCTGAAGTGGTTTTAGCTTCAGTGTTCTTTGGAGCTGTTGCACTATTTTCATTGTTTGGAGCACATTCACTGCCTGGGGCGGCACCTACATTGCTGGCAGCACCACTTTTCTTATTGATCGAAACATCCTCTTCACTGCTTACAGCCCCTGCTTCGCTCTCTAAAACACCTCCTTCTTTCCTGGGAACACCTCCTTCGATGGTTGGAGTACCGCTTTCTGGGATCTGAGCACCTTCTTTACTGACTGGACCACTGTCTTTGCTTAGAGCACTTTCGACATGGGTAAACAAACTGCAGTCAGGGACAATTTGGGATAGATCTCTATCTGCACCGGTGTTAATAATACTGTAAGTGGACTTTGGTGAATCGTTTTTGTTACTGGTTTCCGAAATACTGTCATTGGCTTTCAGATCACTATCGCTACTGTTTGAAGCGGAACTAGTCCCAGGACTGCTCGTGTTTTCGTCTTCAGTGTTCACAGAGCCAGGAGCTGTTTCTTCACCTTTGTTTTCACTAGGACTCTTGTCAGTGTGTACAGGCACACCGCTCTCGGACTGAGTTGTCGCTGGCTCTTTCTCTTGTATGTCAATAATTAAGTCTGTTTCAGGTACAACTAAACTGAAAGTTGCGGAATCATTTTCAGTGGGAGCTTTAGTAGAAACTGTGATGGTAAGAGCAGTTCTATTACCGACGTTCTCACCGGAAGCGTCAGCGTCAACTACAGTGACTTCACTCGTAACGACATCTGTGGATTTGACGATGTCGCTGCCAATAATGTCCTCAACGCTGGCACCAGAAATCTCGTGACTAAGACTAGAAACGATCTCTTTCACAGCTTCTTTTCCCTCAGTGTCTCTTGGTTTATTTTTAGGGGTGACTTGCGGTGTTTCTGGTTCTTTAGTCTCAGCATCGGGCTTATCGTTATCAGATTCAACAATTTGAGTAATGTTTGTATTATCCATTACTGCAAGGTCTTGTGTGGTAGCCTTTGAAGGTGTACTATCATCGTCACATTTTCGTTGAATTACAGGAAGAGGCGTTGGAGCAACAGTTGTATTTGTAGCAATGTTTTTGTTGTTGCTGCTCGTATGGTTATCACAGGCGCTGCTGATGCTAATGTTGTTACTACTGTTGATTTGGTTGTTGCTACTGCTACTAACACTTCTGCTGAGATCAACTGCATTGTCACCAGATTTGGAATTTTCTTTGTTAACTAGTGAATCACTGCCCTCCGAAGGCACCGACTTGTTTTCTATCTCGGCTTGTTTAATCTCTTCACTTTTTTGCGCCTCTTCTCCATCACTGCTAGTAACACTGGCACAAGCATCAACTATTTTCAATTTGATCTGGTCGTTCGCCATTTTCTTTGCCTCAGTATCGCTATGGGTTTCTTTGTCAGGGCGGTCAACATCCGTTGTTGTCTGAGAGTCGTTTTCATTGGTAGATGAGCCAGATCCCAATATCCGAGAGCTAATTTTGTTATCTTTGTGTGCCTGACTATTTTCGCATGGCACAGAAACAATCTTCACTTTGTTCTCGTCACTTCCGCTCACCACTTTTAAAGTTTTCAGTTCACTTCCGGTAATGGGAATCACTAGGGTCTGACGACCTAGGCTTGTTTTGTTTTGGTCCGCTGATTCGAGAACTTTAGTTTTGCTTTGGTCATGACTAGAAATGAGAATTTTGGCCTTGTTCTGATCACCTATGTCCATAATTCTGACCTTGGGTTGGTCATGGCCAGTAATAATTTTCATCTTATTCAGTTCGCTGCTGCCGCTTGAAATACTGACAATCCTGACTTTGTTCACTTCACCACTGCCTGTAGGACTACTGACGATTTTAACAGTGTTTT
Organism: Oncomelania hupensis; assembly: GCA_036898135.1. Classification (NCBI taxonomy): domain Eukaryota; kingdom Metazoa; phylum Mollusca; class Gastropoda; order Littorinimorpha; family Pomatiopsidae; genus Oncomelania; species Oncomelania hupensis. The sequence goes on along the minus strand of CM072511.1, from coordinate 113,118,692 downwards.
GTTCCCCACTACCACTAGGCACGCTGATAATCTTCACTTTGTTGTGTTCAATAGCTGCAGCGGACGGCGTAATAATTTTCATTCTGTTATCACCACTCGCCACCACTGTCGGTTTGACTAAGTTCCCCTTTACAGAACTGTTGACGGCATTGCTCTGCTGCTGGTAGCGGTTGCTGCTGTTGCTTCGATTTTCACCTGATGATGAGGTGATGACGATCCCGTCGTCAGGGACGTCGCATTTGGGAAGTTTGACACGCAGTTCGCCCGTGATCAAAGCGTGGTTGGCCTTGATGCCGGTGGAGGACACTGAACGGCTGTCAGAAAGTGAGGCAGACGATAGCCGGACACCATCCAGGCTCATCCTCACCGCACCTTCGCCACGTGGCGCTGCACTGTCACTGCCCAGAAAGACAGCTTTAGTGCTGGCGGAGAGGTTTCTGTCACTGCTACCACCATTAGGAGCGTTTGCAGTTTTACCGAGCACGATGGTGGAACTAGAGTTGTGTCGTGGCCTGTCGCTGGGTCGGGGGGTTGTGGAGGCGATGGCCAGACCCAGAGGACGGCCTGTCTTAAAGGAGGCTGATGTGGGACTAGTGCCACCTTTAGGAGATGTGGCTTTGGGGGACGCAGCCTTAGGCGACGACGATTTGGGTGAAGTAACTTTAGGAGACGAAGATTTGGGTAAAGTAATTTTGGGAGACGTGGACTTTGGTGAAGTAGCTTTGGGAGACGTGGACTTTGGTGAAGTAGCTTTGGGAGACGTAGATTTGATGATGTGATTGGGACTACCTTTGGGACTGCTTGATTTGGACCGTTTCTCTGACTGGTGGTGATGATGATGATGCCGCTGATTGTGATGGTGTGATGAGGTGGGGATGTCGAGACTGAAACTCCTATCGTGGTTGGGACTGCTGCCCTTGCTCTTCCTGCCGTCGCTGGAACTCCTGTGTCGTTCCTTGTCCGATGACGTCTTGATGCTTCCACCGCCGCCTCCACCACCGCCGCCGCCATCGCCATCGCCACCGCCACCGGTGCTAGCCCGTCGTTCTCCCAGACCCAGTGCAGGCGGCATGCCGCTGACGTCGCTGTAACGTCTGGCTGCAGCAGGTACGATGGCAGTGGTCTTAAAGATGCTCTTGATGCCGCCCGACGCCGTACAGTTGCTGGTCACGCTGTAGATGCGTTCAAAGATGCCCAACGACGTGTCCTTACTGCCGCTGGTGCTATTGGAGCGAATGACTTCCGTTGACACTGGTGATGCCATTTCTGACGACGTGCCTGCCTTTGAAGCAGGGACCGACCGAGGTGGATCTTTCTTAGTGCTGATATTGTCTCTAGACTCAGTACTGACGTCATCCTTACTTGGATTAGAACGACTATCACTGTCTTTGAGACGTACTGCCTGAGCTTTATCCTGCTGACACTCTTTTGGCTTTGGGTCTAATTTGGGTTTTGGGTCTACTTTGGACTTTGGGTCTACTTTGGGTTTTGGGTCTACTTTGGGCTTTGGGTCTACTTTGGACTTTGAGGTTTCCTTGGGTCGCTCATTCTGAGGTTTTGAGGGGTCCAAGGCTTCAAGCGGTTGTTTATTTGATATGGGCACGTTTAAGTCTTTACCGCGTGGTTTTTCATTGTGATCAACGTCTCTAGATGGGGTGGATACGGCTGCATGATGAGATTCTTTAGATACGTTTTCTAAAGGTCGATTCCATTCCGTTGGTGCAGGTGGTTGAGAAAGAACAAAGCCTTGATGTGAAACAGAACAAAGTGTTTCATCAAGTCGTTGCGGGTCCGGTGCTGGCAACTCCACAACGCCTGACGGTGTTGAACTCTGCTCTGGTTCTGTACGTAGTGCTGCATGGTTTGGACGGGAAGGCTGCTTACCAAGGGCAGCACTTGATACTTTCTGTCCCGTTGCCTTGTTAGTGTCGAGACAGGCCTTAGCTGACTGAGCACTGTCCAAACAGTGATACACATTTGTCTTAGCAGCAGGCGTAGGTTTAATGTGCAAATCAGTTACGTGTTTGGTTTTGTTGTTGTCTGAGGACTGAAGTTTTCTATTGACTACAGGCACCTTTAAGCACACTTCAGTTGCTTTGGTTTGCACGCCTGAAGTACAATGTTTTCTGTCACTAACCGATTGCTGCGTCTGCTGACAGTATCCCGCTGGCATAACGCTTTGTTTTGCAGTGCAGATTGACGTCTGTTGCACTTTAAAGTTCTGTACACAATCTCCGACATTTTGCATGTTGGAAACTTTCTTGGCTTTACTCTTTGCTTTTCTATTGTCGGACGATTTCGCTTTCTGGCCAGGAACAGTAGTTTGGGCCTGGTCACTTGCGCTGCCTTTGCTTTTGTCACTGGTGGATGGTTTTGCACTGTCAGCGGGGAGTGTTCCCATCGTTCCGCGTTCAGGATTTGTCAGTCCCAGTCCAGCAGAGGTTTTTACTCTCTCACTGTCTGACTGTTCTTTCTGGCTACGGGAAGCAGATTTTGCTGTCTTAACACCCGAAACACCTTTCAATCTAAAATTTTCTGACGGCGTCTGAAAGTTTTGTTCCGTGTTTTTCAGTCCTAGACCAGCGATACTTCTGGCTCTATCCGTGTCTGAGTGCACACAGTGGCCAGGGTGACTGCGTTCATTGAGAAACGGACTGTCCTTCAACTGTGAACCTGCCCCCGCCTCCCGCGTCGTCGTCTGCTGCACGGGTCTGGCTGGGACAGGCTCGGTTCGCAAACCGTTTTTTGACGGCACTTGTTCTGGAAACTGTGTGTGGTGGACCGGCGGCAGTGCTTGAACTGAAGAGGACGTAATTACTGCAGCGCCAACGCTGCTCATTGCACTAAGATTGGACACGGTCAATGCACCAAGAGTATTCACCTTAGTAGGAGAGTTTACAGCACCAGCCACTGAAGTCTTTACCCCACCATCAGATTTAGCAGTTACACAGCTCAGCACGTTATTTACACCACAAACGTTTATTCCAGCACTAGTAGTACAGGGCGCTCTCTCTGCATTAGAAGTCGTGGTTTGTCTACAATCCGAAGACGAGGACGATGTCAAAGTCGAGAAGTGCGTTGAGGTACACGACGATTTCTTATCTGTCAGTCCACTAGTGGAAGTGAAGTTGGGAAACGCACCGGTGTTGGTTGACTGGGAGACGGAAGGAGGCTTTGCTGGGGTGGAACTGGCTGCATTCTTCACGAAGTAAATGTTATTGTTGTTGCTGCAGATGGCCTTGGAGGCGCTGTGTGTTGGCCGTGGACATGGCGACACGGGCACGTCACTACGACCACCACTACCAGCACCCACGCCTGTGTTACTGGTCAGGCTCCAAGGATGGCCGATGATAGTGACACCGCTTGCAGACTCTGGAACCGCGTCACCCAAAGACTTCACCAACGACGACGATGTTGCCGGGGTGTCCGTGATGATGATGAGAGGTCTCTCATCGTCATCGTCGTCATCGTCATAATCGTCAAAATGGACCAGAGGGGTGGAAGCAGCATCACGACTGGACGTTGAGGGTTGGGTATCTGGGACTCTAGAAGACGTTTTGCTGCTAGGAATTGTCTTGACGCTGCTGGAGGAAGCGGGTACTCTGGCGGTTGAAGAAGATTTAGAGAGGGTAGCCGTTGACGTAAGAGCAGTAGCAGCAGCAGAGACAGAAAGAACAGCAAGTGTGGTAGACACCGGGATGCTGAGAGATAGCGTGGTCTTTGTGCCTCCCTCGCCGCCCACGCTGGTTGACTCTGAGGCCTCTATGATGGTGACGGTAGAGGTCGTCATGGAAGAAGATGAGGATGATGCGGATGAAGCGGCGGCAGGTCCTGTCTTGGTTTTCAGACGACCGCTGGTGTTGTCGCAGTCGTGCGATGTTGCGGTGGCGGGTGCTGTCAGACGTCGTCGCTTGCGTGGCTTCTGGTAGAAACTGTAGTACAGCATCAGCACGCTCTCCTGCAACGCCACACAGGCAAATCAGCAACATACAATACCAAACAGTTCAGTACAAAACAAGCCACCATGCAAACCAGCTGCCAAATACATTCAATCAATGTCAAACGTTACTCGCCCTTGGGGAACAGTCTTTGCTATCTTTACCTGGTTCTACCTCAAACGACTTTTAAACACTTTTTTCATTAAAATTGAGTATTTGTATTCGTCATCAATGCGGGTAAAATTCTGATTACCGTGTCAGCGAAAGTGCGGCACCAGGGGGAGGGGAGGGGAAGGAATAGGGGGTGGGAGTTGAGGAAGGGGAAATAGGACCTAGTGCATGCTGGGTGGTTTTGTTTATTTATTTTTTGTTATCTTCCACTCACCCGTTTGGGACACAAGCGTCAGCGCTCGTGCGATGAAGACCTCGGTGCTCTAATCCTAAGGAGTAGATGAGGATAGGAAATGCAAAGTCAAACCATATCCTTTTGATTTGTTTTGTTTTTTTGGACACTTTATTGTCCCTTTTAGCTGGAAATTATTATCTTTTTATCGGGAAATTCGTTCTGTTCAAAAATAATGTTGTCCTGTGTGTATTCTGAATGGAAGCTTCCAAAAATTGAGAAACAGCACACAATCGGCAAAAACAGCGCTGATAGCTCTTGAGTGTCAATAGGAAAACAAATCGCGGAGGTGGGCGAGGGTGGGGAGATAATACCGAATTAAATCTTAAATTGAACATTTGTATAATACGTACCCTTCTCCAAGAATAAATATAAGCGACGTCCATCAGAGTGTATGTGTCTTCTAACGGTTCGTCAGAGTAGAATAGATCGATCTGAAACAGAGACGTCATTTGAATTATAATAATATGTAAGCCTACGTAAGTAACTTGAATAAACAACTTTCTTTTGCCCTCAATCGCGTCTCAATTTTTACACGTGAAAATATTAATAATTCAGAACGCCGTCGTACTTTGGATTATTTTCTTCTTCTCCACCCTCTTTCGTGAAGACATACGTCGTCAATACGACATTTTCCTCCATGCAGCCACTGATATATCTATATCTAAATTGCAATAACTTATGGCAGCTGCTGGCACCGTGCCACTGAATCACTATGAGGTAAGTTCATGTGTTCAAGCCAAAGGCGAACGACAGAAAATCAAAAAATCAAACACTGCACACTCCAATGCTCCCACTTGTATTTTTTATTCGTTTTTGTTAACAACCCACATTTTCGCCCCTAACACATGGCTGCTTCATCAGAGGTATCATCGTGAGGTTCACACTCTACACATATCTATCTATCTGTCTGTCTGTCTGCCTGTTTGCCTGCCTATCTATCTATCTATCTATCTATCTATCTATCTATCTATCTATCTATCTATCTATCTATCTATCTATCTATCTATCTATCTATCTATCTATCTATCTATCTATCTATCTAATCTAATCTAATCTAATCTATCTATCTTAGCCTAATCTAATTTAATCTCTCTCTCTCTCTCTCTCTCTCTCTCTCTCTCTCTCTCTCTCTCTCTCTCTCTCTCTCTCTCTCTCTCTCTCTCTCTGTCTCTCGTTTTAGTCTATTTAATCTATCTATCTTAAATATCTAATCTATCTATCTAAAATATCTATCTAATCTATCTATCTAATCTATCTATCTAATCTATCTATCTATTATCATCGATGTTGAGCTTCCGTGTGCTGATAAGGTCTTTTTCCGCGTTTTCCAAACAAACATCGATAAAAATGTAATGAACTGCAGGATAATTTGATCTAATCTTACAATATAAGACTATCCAAGCCGACTGCATCGCCCAAAACGATTTTATTCAAATTAACATTACAATAGCTGAATCAGGCAACTGGATCAAATTAGAGTGGATTGAATGAGAAGAGTGGGAGGAGATATCCCAGACAACAAATAGAACAATTTGGGCATACAAGATTAGACCTTATTTCGCAACTTTCAGCTTTAGTTTCTTTTCTTCCATTTTTCCCTAAACCGAACGCCATGCAATCTGCTTCAGGTTTTCTGTTATTTCCTTCTTCAGTTTGTCTTCCCTCATAACCATCACCACCACCACGGAGAATGTTTTCCTTCTTTCACTTTTATTTCTTTCTTAACCCCGTTTCCCGCCCTTGGCTCTTTTGTAAAGGCGCGTGTGAATGGTGAGGTCAGAGGTCAGTGCCTAAAAAGGTTGTGAATGCAAGACCTCGACACACAGCCAGCCTAGGCCTGGGGAGGTCTCTCTCACACAGAGCGTCCGTGACACAATGAAACTAGTTCGAACAGCAAAGTGCAAGAGCGATATTCCGAGTGTCACTAATACTCAGCACGCGACAGCATTGTGCAGCAAGTGATTAGACACGGACCACACAGCCAATCACACATTAGAGATTATTAACTTTAAAGAAAAGCCTGGGCATTCTGCTTTCAATCGACGTGCAATTATCGCATTTTAATAAAGCTGGGTTTAAAAAAATCACATTTGTATAAAGCTGCCTGGTTCTAGATTCATAAGCATATTATATCAACTACTACATGCGTGGGCAAGTTAACTAAAATTTAATATGCGATGTATTTAACCAGTCTTGGTATTAAAACAGACTCTTGACAGCCTGATCAAAAGTTTGATAGTAAAACTGTAACAAAATATCATCTCTCCCCGTAAATTCTATAATGGGAAACCATAGATTGATTACAAAACGAAAAATGTAGGCTAACTATGTGAATGCCTTGAAAATCCTCAAGCGAATAAACACTTTCCACCACAAAAAAAATTATTACAGCGCAATATCCAAGCCTGCATGTTCTGCTTATTATCGTTCGGGATGGAATGGGGAAAATCAGTAGCCGTCAGTTTTGAAACTAACAGTAAGCTATAATTGAGACTACACTAACAATACACGCCATAAATAATAAAGTCTAAAAAGTAATTTCTTACCTGGTAGCAATCTGAGAGAGTATACTTCAGTCGGACAAACTTTTTAAGGTGTCCGATACAGACATTTGCCGGACACAGCAAATAACGCTTGTCGTGATGCGGCTGAAACAAAACAAGACTATTAGCATTATAGTGCGTTGTACTGTCCTTACAAAGCGCACCACCTATCACTGCAATGAGCTACCCAAGGCGCCAAATAATTAGGCCTAATTGCTTACTCATAGATTTTGTGTGATAATACAATTATGATACCACTTCATATTCATAACGATCATGCGAGGAGCGGTTGTGGCAAGCCCCTTCAACGTTAAGCCGAGTATATCCCATTGCACGCAAATACACGAGTTTCTATAATCATATAGTCTGGTTAAACAGAATCGAAGAGGCTGATCTTCGTGGCTCGCCTGAAATCCTTCTAGCTGAAAGACCTTAAACGCCCGATCATTGATGTGTGGATTTCCACCTTTAATTAATTATTGAAATTATCTTTCTGTTCAACACGAAACACAAGTCGTCTTATAAACTTCATTTTTCAGCATAAATTGCTTTCAGACTGGAAATGCAGCCACCGCATATTTTTAGAAACTAAATGCACAACTGGCGAAAAAGCATCGGCCAAATTATAATTACTCTTCTGTGAAAATCGTAGAAATATGTTTTCTTCTTCTTGTCCAGTTTTACCACAAGAGGAACGCAATAATTATAGATCTACGTAGATTAAATGGAATATTAAAATCTGCAGAAGTGGTTACAATCTGGGGGACAAAAAGGTCAAGGATAAAAAATAATTTGAAAGTGGGCTCTCTATCAATTAACAGAAAAGTATTGTAGAGCAGACCAATCATAAGAGCTGTGTTAAGTGATGACAGGTATGGGTGTGATGGAAAGCAAAGGAGTAGGGAACGGGGGGCGCCATTTTATAAAACATAGGTAACCTTATATTGAAGCTATATAGAAATAGGCTTATTTTAACGCTGCGCATACATACATCATTTGGGTTCAAAAATAACCCAGAAAGCTACATCAAAATAGCGGTGGTGCTAAAAATACAGCGTACGTGTTGAACATAAACAGCTACCAGTACAAGATAACCTTGAGCTGTACGTACCGATTTAAGAGCTTCCTCCTTTTCCACTTGCACAGCTCTGCCACTGCAACGGATACAGAAAGTTACACTGGTATTTATGTTCAAGGTCTCTGCAATTTCGTACGCACACTGCGGTAAACACTCAACATACTGGGAAAACTTCAAAAACAAAGCTAATAATTATTGCGCCAAAAATAAAAAAAAAGCAGACGCTACATATATTGATTTCAATGCAGATGTAATGCAAAAAAAACTAGACTACATTATTTGCCATCTATTTGCTATCTATCTATCTATCTATCTATATTTATATATATTTATATCCCACATAGCAAAGCTGAGAATGCTCACTACGCCAAGTAACAGTATTGCATTGACTGATCTGCGTTGTGTGATATGTATCCGCCACACACACGGCCCAATCATCATTCTCACCCTCCTTCTCCTTCCTATTTCCCCGATCCCTTGTTAAAAAAACAACAACTCCATCAGTTACTATACAACTGACTGACATGCTTATAATAAATCCCTTGCATATACACTCGCAAAACTATCTACATATAACTGGGTCTGGCGTAATGAGGAATTTCATGTCTATAATATTCCAAAACCGCTTACCCATAATACACCAGAAAGACGAGAAAAAGAAAGAAAGAGATTACTCTTATATAGCGCACTTATAAGCTCACAGAGCTTCTCAAAGCGCTGACCACTAATATCCGGCAATCACAAAATAGTTTGCTGAAGTCAGGATTCGAACCCACGTCTACCAGAGACGCACGTACACAAGTCAAGAACAAGTATATATCCTTATGCACGACTCTACACCTGACAACACCAATAAGATTATACTGTTCAACCGCAAATGCATGAAAAAAGTACTAAAAACCGCATCATCCCACCCGCAGATGATTAAAGCCACAAATTGAGTTGCTTAGTACAAAATGCATAGGCGCATACGCTACATAGCCATTCGTATGCATTATATGGTTCTGAAAACAAAAGAAAAAAACTATTCCTACCCCCAACTACAAACCTTCACAGAGTATGCCATGGGTATTTAATGATATTTTTAGGCAATACACGGTGTCCGACGTTTTTTTTTTTTAATTTAACAGAATTAAAAGTTATGTATAAGAATATTTAAATTACAGATCTCTCATGTTAATACGACTTACAGGAATGGATGTGTATTTAAATCTGGGTTTTCATGCAAAATGTAATTAATTTGCGATTATCTCGCATAATAATAAATATGTAGCCCTGCAAGAATCATAACCACTGAACCGTACAATGACTTACTTGGGAGAGAATTCCAGAGAGACGCTGAACTTTTCGTCCTCGGAGAAAATGATTCGTTCCGGGGCTGTATGCACCTGTTCTGCGTCCTGCCCTCCTGAAAGGTCACATAACACAAACACATCAAATACATCGTCGCCATTTGCCCTCTCTTATTTCATATTTGAAGAAAATGTGTTGGCACTCTACGTACAGTGTAGACATACACTCGTCAGACTCCAACGATCCAAAACTCAATACGTTCGCCCTTAAATGTATAACAAAGCACAAAATCTTCACGATCTATTTATTTATTAGTGGGCATGAGGGATTTTTTCACCTTTTTAAACAGAATATAGTCCACATATAACGAATATGCCTGCTGTTGCAGAAACAAAATAAAAGTATAGAGCTGACGTAATGTGGTCCTTTTCTTCTTCTTTTTTAAATTTAGCGGCCTCCATTTGGAAAGCTATATTATTTTTCTTTTTCCTCTACTCTCTATAACCCCCCTCGCCATCTCGACCCCCACTTCCACCCTACTCCTTATTACCTCGTCTTCGTTTTAGTTTCTATTATACATCATCTCCTCTCTCCTCCACCCTCTCTCCTCCCCCCCCCCCGGACGAAATAGTCCAGATTAAGACATTCTTATTTAAATTTGTTCTGACTTCTTTTAGAATTTTCCTGTTTGGTAATTTCGTTTATATTTAAAATACATGCAAATCTTAGTTTGAAACAGGGCGTAGATACTGGAATTTTCACTGGAAATACGTCAGGTTAATCCGGTATTCGCCAAAGAAGAATATTGGTTTTAATATATATAATTAAAATAGAAAAATTGCACGCACTAACAAGAATAGAAAAAAAGCTTTTATCACACACAAAATCCCAAAAAATAAAATGTAATAAAAATGAAGGCGTTGTTAGAGAAAAATGGAATAGCGAATGGAATTTCTAAACTTTGAACCACAAATATATCAACTGTATAAAACACAACCACCTGCTGGAAAACTATAATTTTAAAAAAGTTAAACGGCCAAGAAGAAGAGAAGGAATAATGACAATTAATTACTCTCAAAATAGAAATCCAGTCTAACGCTAAAACGAAATTATGAATCAATAAAAATGGGGCTGGTAAAATTATACTGAACAATGCACGCATGCGCGTCGTCACTTTGGCGTTTGGGTGGGTGGGGAAAACAACCACTACCAACCAACCAACCAAAAGTAGGCTATAGAAGAAATTTTGAAAACTCTTAAACGTGTTTGTGTTTTGTTTTTAAGATCGGGGTTGAGGTAGAATTGTAAATAATTGTTTTTATACATTTTTTTAAACAAAGGGACATTTTACACAGTAGAGTCTAAGCACTTTGAACACGAGAGACGGTTGTGGCCGTGGGGGCCAAGCCATTCAAGCATGCCAGTGTCGCCGGGCAACTGGTCAAGTTTATTTATCTTGCTCTGATACTCACTGCGCACCCGAGCGCCGTGTGTTTCAAGCAGCCACTAAGATAACGTATTATCTATAAATTAGGTTTATATCTTAATAGTTATTTGGGGGGCCGGGTAGCTCAGTTGGTAAGAGCGTCTTGCTAGTAACCGAAAGGTCGCTGGTTCGAATCCCGGATTGGTCAACGTGTGATCATATTATTTTCCCCTTTACCAACAACTGGCCCGCTGGTGTCAGTATAAATCGGTCCAGTAGTCACCTATATATGCGAAAGTGTCGTGTGACTATAATCTACAAACAACAACATAGTTATTCATAAGTTTCTGGTACTCGCCGTTGGACGACGCCAGTGTAGACAAACGAAACTAAATTCGAATGCAAATAACTCTTATCCCTTCTAACAAACATGCTATACCGCATAAAAACGACCAGTGATTTTATTTTCCAATCAGCGATTTTAAACACTGCGCTAATAAATTGAGTATTAGGCCTAACGGTGTATAGTCTACCATCATAAAGTTTGATACTGACTGATATTAAAGTTTAAACGTAGTCAATAGTAGCTACTCTATCAGCTATAGCAATGCGTTTTAATTAATAATGCTATTTTAATTTTTACTAATTTACAATGATGAGCTTTTAAATGTACGCTTTGTGTATTTAGGTTTTTCCCATATTAAATTATTTAACATTAATATGTTTAGAGCTGTGTCACCTTCCCAAGTCCCTCTCACCCTCGTCTCCGTCCCTCACTCTCCGTCCTCCCTTCCCTCCCCTTCCCTTAACCCTCCGCTCTTTATTTCTTGTTTATTTATTAGTTATCGAGCGATAGTTGGAGAACTAAATATTTGTTAATTTTGTTTCATTTTCTGAGAAACAAATCGACTCATACATCCTATTTTCCTATCTGGCTTTCAAAAACTTCGGATTAGAAATAATACTCAGAAGCCAATCACGATGTTCTTGGTCATTCAAAAATCACAGTGAGATAGAGATCTATAGTAAGTTAAAGAAATCCCCCCCCCACCCCCACCTTCACGCCTATGAAGTCTGTCGAGTTGGGATAATTTTTATTAAAAGCTATCAGTCACGAAATTGTTCATACAATGAAGAGGCATAGATAATGCAGATCTATTGATATTGAAGTACTAAAGCTACATTCCCCATTATTCGACTACACGGTGATAATAAAATCTGAGTTCGGTCTGGAAACGTTTGCTATTTTGTTTCTTTGTATGTATCCTTCCTCATTACTATTATTGAGCTCGGAACACTTCTTAATTACTGATAAAAGAAGAAAATACAAAACACGTCCAAGTCCACTAAGTTGTAACAAGCGCAGCACGTCTAGTACAGCAACTTAAACAGATTTATTTCAGGCAAAATTACAAAGGCACAGTCAGCATAGGGGGCATAGCAATCTCCAATCTTCGTTTTGCGGATGATATTGATGGATTGGCTGGAGAGGAACAAGAACTTGAACAGCTTGTACAGAGGCTTGACACCACCTCCAGAGCTTATGGAATGGAAATAAGTGCAGAGAAGACCAAAATGATGACCAACAACACCAATGGCATCAACACGGACATCAAAGTACAAGGCCAATCCCTCAACACAGTGCACAGCTTCAAATATTTAGGAGCCATTGTGTCAGACAATGGGTCTCGACAGGAAGTCCTCTCCAGGATCGCACAAACAACTGCTGCCCTGACAAGGTTGAAGCCCATTTGGAAAGACAGAACCATCAGTCTACATTCCAAAGTAAGACTGCTGCGATCTCTGGTCATCTCCATCTTCCTATATGCTTGCGAAGCATGGACCCTCACAGCAGATCTCCAACGAAGAATACAAAGCATGGAGATGAGGTGCTACAGAAGACTTCTGTGCATTTCCTATACCCAACACATCACCAACGTTGAAGTCCGACAGACCATCACACAAGCCATTGGACAACACGATGACCTGCTCACAGTGGTGAAGAAACGGAAACTCCGATGGTATGGCCACGTCACCAGATCATCAGGCCTTGCAAAGACCATTCTGCAAGGCACAGTGCAAGGAGGTAGAAGAAGGGGGAGACCGAAAAAGAGGTGGGAGGACAACATTCGAGAATGGACTGGTTTGACACTGAGCGAAGCCATGAGGGCTGCTGAGGACAGAGAAAGATGGAGTATGCTGGTTAAGCGATCATCTGTGGTGCCCCTACGACCTTCGGGTTATGGGACAGGATAGGATAGGATAGGAAAATTACAAACCTGGAGGTGGATTCTTGTCGTAGAAGTCCCGCCTTCTCTGCATCTCTCCTGAAAGGAAAAACGATTTTAAAATATAACGCTACACAAAATACGTTAAGCAGACGTAATGGATATTAAGTGGAGAGAATTAAAAAAATACTATAGCGTTGAGTAATGTGCTTTTCCCTTATTTTTCCTGTAACATCAGTGATAAATAGAGCTGAAGTAGGTGGAATAGTGACCGAAAACTATAAGTACATCAATAAATTATAAGTGAGAAAAAAAACTGTTTAATTCCTTTCCCGTGCTTCAGCTGTTTTGTCAAAAAATAACGTCCTCCTAAATATAGTTTGAAAAATACGATATTTATTTCGCGCAAAAGAGAAACCAAACATGACAAACAAGTGTGACGCACAACGGAACAGATGAGATAAACAACCAATAGAATAAAGAAAAAAACACAACTTTAATTCCACTCTCGCTATCCAAGACACACAAATGTGTTTTCTATCGCATAATAATTGACAATTTTCCACATCTCGCTGCGTCTGATAAAATTAACGAAAATTTTTAATAAATTAGTTTGCCAACGCGAATAAGTCAGTTCTTTGAAACAATGGTTCCCTTTAATTCCCTTAAGAAAAATCAACGGTTCTGGACTTAGGGACAGACAGACAGATGCAAGGACGCACACTACACACACGCACACACACAAGTTCGCCAACTTACGTTTGAAAAGTCCCGGCACAAGTTTATACACTGCATTCTGAAGAGTATGATCCAATCTGAAACCAACATTTTTTTTATACAATTTTTTATTATTTACTGACAAAAAGTCACGACGAAATAAAACAAGCAATAGTCTAGAAAAGAAATGAGCATACCAACTAAACTTATATCGGTAGCATCGAACAAGAAGAAAATGGAAGAGATGAATAATAACATTAAAATTTGCGCTTAAAAAATGAGGACCATGAACTGTCTCGAGTCTTCAATCAATCATTTATCAAAACCATTATTAGAGATTTCTCTATCTCAGCACTGCAGGTGATCTCTGTACATTTTTGTTTTTGTGTCTTTCCATTTTCCTCTTGCTTCTTCTGATTCCATGTCCTTTCAAAATAATATAGACTAGTTATTGAATTTCCTTTGCTTAATTTTTGTTTTTATAATCTGATATAATAATGTAACGCATGTAAATGTAAATTATTTTATTGCAGGTTCTTTAAGGTTTATAAATGTAAAATGGCATATTATACGATGATGTGTAAGCCTAATTATGTCTAGGTTATATTACTTATAGAAATGGCTGTAGATATTATTGTAGGTCTAAGGAAGTAAAACAAACGTTTGAGTCTTTCAATCTTGGGTCTTGTGTATTAGATATCTGTTTCTTCTCACTGTGTGGGTTCCCACTGATTCAGATATTAATTAAATTATTTATTTATATAGCGCTTTTCTAGCTCAACGGCAGTTTAAGGCGCTGCGCTGACCGAAACACACACTATATATATGTGAATGTGAATGTCATTGCATCAGTTCAAGCACCTACCGATCATGACCTAATAAATAATTATCAGCTGGTCATTACGTGTAACTTCTAAGAGTTCCGCGTGCGGGCTTTTAAACTGATTAGTTAATCCCAGCGAAGGAAACAACTACACTGCCCCAAAGCGGAAAACAAGTAGGAAATCCTTCAATTAATCAACTGAAAACCAACAGCAAGGTTAAAAAAAACAACAACGTATCTCCATGTAATAACAGGCACAAACTGACTGCTGCATCAAAGAAAAAAGATAATGTTTTGTTAGATACCGCATATATCTTTGTTTACACAAAACAAAACAAAACAAAACAGAAACGAAAAAGAAAGGGTGGGGTTTGGTTTGGCGGTTAAATAATCTTTAGGAAACAAAACGAATACTCCCATGGTGAGGTATAGGGTTAGGATTTGTAACGTAAGCCTATACCAGCCCCGTTAGCTGAATATCTCAAGGATTGCCTTGACTATTGAAACGTTAATTTTCTTTGAGATGGATACTTTCTGAGTTTCATCCGGGAATGCCGCGAAATAATATCCCGATAGAACGCCAGGTGATTGCATGACTTCGTGGAATGACACGGTAACTGCGCAGCAGTTGAATTTACTGGAACTGTTGCACGGATTAGTTTTGTTCATTTGTCTTTCTCGTCTCTCTCATCCTACTATACCGTCTCCTCCCGAGGAGGAGGTGGTGATTAGCAGGGTGGTCTGGTAGCGCATTTGATATGGAGCTGGTTTCCGGCATGCCGAAGGTCGCAGATTCGAACCCCGCGTGGGACGAACTTATTGTGACTTAGGTACGAAAGTTTTCAGGTCATTGAGGGTTTTGTACTGGAACTCCCGGTTTCCTCCCTCCCTTCAATAGTGGTATGGAATGCAGTCTGTCTACATTTTTTAAAAGTCAAAACATAAATTACATTTTCTTTCCGTCTGCTAATAGCGATTTGCTTTCATATCAACGTGTTAGAGTGATGAATGGGTGTTTATTATGTATATAGGAGTGTTTGTAGCATGAAAGCGAATTTGTTGGTTACAGATCGCGCCGCTTTGAGTCTAAGTTAGGAATAAGGCACATTGTAATAATAATAATAATAATAATAATAATAATAATAATAATAATAATAATAATAATAATAATAATAATAATAATATTGTTATTATTATTATTATTATTATTATTATTATTATTATTATTATTATTATTATTATCATCCAAAAGTCTTTAAGCTGTATGTATGTTTTGGTCTTTAAAAGATAATAGTATTTTAAATTAATTATATTTGAGGAGGTTTGGATCCGAGGACGTCACATGGAAATGCAGCCCTGCTTCAAGCATCCTTTCATACATTCTTTCCTTCCCGCCCCTCTCCCCTCTTATGCAAATGGTGTCGGTTGATGTACAGAAGAAGCAAAAAAAAGTATAACAGCTACGGGCGTATTGTGGCTAGAATATGCAACAGTGAATAATATCCTGTTGAGCGTGCTGTCTGCGTGGTGTAGGCCTGCATAGCGCGAGCCCCAAGCACGTGCATCAGGTCGCTGTGTGTGGAAGGACTAAAGACAGATCGATGTGGCTTCATTGATTACCGACAGGCTGAGGACGGCTCAGCACACTCTAAGCCTCTCAGCTCCGCACCGAATATCAGAGACTTGGAGAGAAGTCGTCAAAAGTAGTGAAAGAAACGCCCAACTGCGTGCTGTCCCTGACTGTCTGTGTATTCATGCCCCTCTGGCACCAAGGGACAAATCCTGAAAGAGTGAGCCAGTGTTGAAGAGATAGCGTGTGTACCGTAACAGAAAATAGCGTTTAGGATTATCTGGACATAAAAAAGCCACTGAAGTTTCCAGTGTCCCAGGCGTGTTCGGTGTGAGATCAGATCAGCCAACGAATAAGCGAGCACTACCGACATGACATCCTTTGAACGTTTCGTCTAAGCGACCAAAGAAGCTTGTATAAAGCGAGGTTCGCGCTCTGTGTGCGGGTTACTGCGAGTTTGTTGGACAAATGACGAAAGCACAAATGACTACTACGGACACATAAAGCGTTCGATGTAGTCTGAAGGTGAGATCATATGCCATTTTATTATTGTTGGGTGAACAGTAAGACAAGAAAGGCATTAGAGTGAACCAAAATTAATGGACCACTTTACCTGGATGAGGGGGAGGCTTCGAATGGAAGTGGGACGCAGTTACAGATACACAGCTACAATAATGGTTGCAGTTCTTACCGTATATTTAGCCAGGGTTGTTTCTTGTGAATGAGCACCTCACAGATGGGGCAGTAGTTGCTGGTCTCCAGATAGCGTAAGATGCACGTCTTGCAAACTGAAACAGACCCGAGTGCACAATATTAGTTAGTGAGGGGCAAGTGCAGCATTTAATTACTTAAACAACGTACCCTATTACAAAGTGACGCAAACACGGCAAAAACAGACATAAATGGAATATTAAACGAAAACAGTTTAAAACTAGCGTTGAAGGACGGTCGGGAGAGGGAAGTGGGGGAGACTGAAGGGGGTAGAGAAAGGGGGGGGGGAAGAGGGTGTCAAAAGCAGGCACTGAGCCAGACGCATACAGAGCCATACAAACATTTCACACAAGTTCTTCCGTCATTTCCGGTGCTTGGGTATCATCGTCACTTCCGGCCCACTGAAAGTGATGGCTGCTCTTCATCGTTTTCAAGTTGATGACGTCAACCATTATAAAAGCGATGGGCAATGGTAACGGCGCGGTTGCTAACGATGATAAGGAAGAAGGTGAGGATGAGAATAGATAAGTAGAAACTGATTCGTCAGTCAGACAGATCTTAAAACAAGACGGGATACTGACAAAGTGAAAAGCATTCAGACTGCTTGACTCACTACATACACATACACATACAAAGGTGCAGCTTGTGAGTTTAAGAACAATGCCAAACATTTCTTCGCTTATTCATCGCAGACACTAATTCATGTGACCTTGTTGCCTGAACTGCTGGAGTTTTTGACATAATAAACATCAGTGTTGGAAATACACTAAGCAACCTTGAAAATCAAAGATAGTGTAGAGTATCTTTTGAAAGGGTATCAAGTGTGCCTCATATTCAACTTGTATGGCATTCTCAGTTTTAGTATGTACAGCAGTTCTATCCATAATTTGCAAGCGGGATGCGGTAGTGGGAAGGAGAACGGGAGAGACGCTAATTTTGTTCTTTTCCTCTGACGCGGCAAACGATGCTGAATTCTTTCCACAGCACTGGATACTTTCCAGAGACACACGCAAACCTGAGTCAAATTAAAACAAGGCTGCGAATCCGCGACTTGCAAGTTGATAAGTGGTGCTATAGAGAAGTGCGCAGACATCATCATGGAAATCCCCCGGCTTTACTGCAGCCCTTGCTGGATGTGCGCCAGGTACGACACACTGTGGCACTGAGTATTTTTGAAAACTTCAAGGTCTAACAGTGTGGCGGGTTAAAGCGTGTCTCCGATACTCAGTGCGAAACACAGGTAGATATAGGGCTAACAATAACTTTCCTTCCTACCTTCACAACTTATCCATCAAGGCCGTGCTGGTATGGCAGGCTGAGTGTGATGAGTGTCACTTGAGTGCAATCTTACGCTGACTTTTGCAGCATTGCATGTAATTTCTATTAACGTCTTCCCATCCCGCATGACGAATATTATTTCAGTAAGCCATCCAATAGTTCTATTTTAAGTCTCACTCTTGCCACCTCTTCTTTCCAACATTCCCCTTTTATTCCTGAACATGAAGATCGTTGAAACCATCCAGTAATTTATGCCAAACAAAAATGACTGAGCCGATACACTTCTACATTAGACTACCAAATTAAGACTTGAAAAAACCCACTGGCACACAGAGTGAACAGTATTTTCTAACCTCCTCCCCACCTTCTTCCGGTCTACCCTCCCTCTGCCCCCAACCCCCCCCCCCCTCCCCCAAAAAAACCAACCAAACAAAAAAGGAAACAAACAAACAAAAACTACACACTCTCTCCCTCTCTCATTTTCATGAGCGGTGTTGGTAAATCAGAGAAGAATTTTTTAAAAGAAGTATATTTTCTTTACCCTGTAATGTTGAAGTGAGGTGGAAGAATGGTATACCGTGGTCACAATTATTTTTTTTCTCTAAGCTGGCTGTCACGACAAAAGTCGCGCTATTTATTCTATTGATCGCAGATATTTCGCTTTTAACAGAACTGAAACGAATGGCTCCCTTCGATGAAGACGAACCTGAACATGGAATTCAACTTTATAAAGTTCGTTATGTAATATTTTTAATTAATTGCATGAACAGAGAACAGTTATTTCCTAAATGAATGTTAAATAATCATACTAGGGTAAGAGTTAAAAACACACTCACAACTACAAAGAGTTACCCGCGGTTATGAGATAGGTGCTGATTAAGAGCCTTGCTGTTTGCTCCAGTCTAAGATGGTCCAACATAAAGCACGGCTTGACATAGCAAGCAGCACCATTCAAGTGGGCACCGCCGGCTTCTAATGGTAGTTAAGTGATGGTGCCGAGTAGGTACCGAGACGTTCCGGACGTTTCAACGCGGGGTTATTTTGAGTGGATAGTCCATTGATCAAACACTATCATATCCCGTAACTCGAAAGTCATTGGGGCACCACAGATGACCGTTTAACCCGCGTACTCCATCTTTCTCTGTACTCAGAAGTCCTCATGGCTTCACACTCAGGGTCAGCCCACTCCATTCTCGAATGTTGTCTTCCCACGCCTTTTTTGTATCCCTCTTCTTCTGCCTCCTTGCACAGTGCCTTGCAGGATGATCTTTGCAAGGCCTGATGCTCTGATAAAGCACAAGGCCTGTTAACTCTGCCTCCTTGCACAGTGCCTTGCAGGATGATCTTTGCAAGGCCTGATGCTCTGATAAAGCACAAGGCCTGTTAAAGGATAGTTGCTATGCTCACCCCTTCACCCAAACCTTACCCTTACTTTCGCTGGATTATTTTAAAAACGTTTTCCATTAGGAGGCAAAAAGATAACCAGTTGTTTATTTCTTTTACGTCTTCTGCAAAACGACCCAGTGCGCTAACAAAGGCACAGGCGCCCGATCGCCCGATAGATGCAACACTTTATCTGAAGCCGGACAACTTGGAGCCGCTAACATGATAGGGATTTGTTTGGTTCAGCTTGAATTTATTGCGTTGTGTGAAATTGGCTTCTGTCACAGGAAACTTGTTTAGCCTTGTTGGTGACAGTTAGCACAAGTGTGGCATTGCAGTCTGCAGTGAGTGTGGAGTGTCAACAAGGCTGTTTCATTGCTTTACACTTTACTGTTGTCGGGGCTATCCAGTATTATTGGGGCACGGCTTAGTGCTCGTTCTTGCACTTTGTGGGTAATAAACCAAGCTTCAAGTGGGCATTTATCGTTCTTCCATTTGCGCTGGCAATGGTATCAGGTTGTGCGGAATCGTGTGGTGAGAAACCCTCCGACATCCGAGAGGCCTGTGCCTTCACTCACGTTTAAACAGGTGTTGCCCCATCTTGCATTGTGTGTTTGCACAACATCACTATTCATTCCGACCATCTGGATCATGCAGCAGTCGAAACAGGGCTACTATGAACGACATAGAATTTCCTATTTGAAACAACAACGTGAATCTTCCACTGCCAAACTAAAAGTGAAAAGGGTTGGCAAGGATGGAGGGAGGGGGGAGCAACTACAGTTCTAAACAGTTTGAGATGCCAATGCTTACCATCATTTTCATGAAGCAGCTAGTGAATGGCAGCTAAAGGTGCGGTCTGAAGCAAAACAGCCAGTAAAACACGAAACATCGTAGTTTTGATTATGTTTATCGTGTGACTAGACCTAAAGCATAACAGCAGCTAAGCGCCGAAGTGAAACAAAACCGATATTTTCAGTTTAGAGCGTGCTCTAACATTTTGGGTTGCTTCGCTGAAGCATTTGATTGCCAGCCAATCAGAAGAGCCGACGTAGGAAAACGAGGTTGTAATCATTTCAGCGATCATA
The DNA here is from genome assembly GCA_036898135.1 of Oncomelania hupensis. Classification (NCBI taxonomy): domain Eukaryota; kingdom Metazoa; phylum Mollusca; class Gastropoda; order Littorinimorpha; family Pomatiopsidae; genus Oncomelania; species Oncomelania hupensis. The sequence goes on along the minus strand of CM072511.1, from coordinate 113,098,210 downwards.
ACGGCATCAAAAGCTACTGGGCCATTAGCAAATCTGAAACAAGACGATACGTTTATTCTCCTCGATCTAATTCAAAGCCACGAGGCATTATGGGATGTTAGAAGTCAAAATTACAGAAACCAAACCCCGAAAAAGGCCTCATGGACTTCTTCTGTGAGGGTCAATCTGACGGAAAGGGGGGGTAACTGATTTACAACTTATTGCGCATTGCTTCCACACAGACTGCTTATGCAAAACTTCTCATCGTGTGACCGCTTCACAAAGCAAAGCATTATAAACGCACTTGCTTCTAGCAGCAGATGCTTTGCTTTGTTTACCGCTTTGCTTTTGTTTCACTTCACGTCAGACCGCACCTTAAGTGAACTGATAACCGCGAGTAACAAGTCAGTGCAGAATAAGGTTACTGCAACGAATACTACTGGTTACATGTCACCAACGCTGCACTTTCAAATTCCAAAGGCAACAGTGATTGATAGAGAGAGGACTTGGGAGTTGTGGACGAATTGCGAACAACTTTTTCACGGCAACTTTTTACAATGGGCGGCGCTTTCGACGCTCCTGGGGTGCAGAAGATACAACCTTTGCAGAACAGGTATAGTGATTAAGTTGAAGTCACGGAAGTTCTTAACGTTGCCGATGTCGGTAGGACAATCAAAGTCAAAAGGTGAAATACAGTGAAAGGCCCGTAAAAGGGAGGTAAGCAGAGTTCTCCTATTTCCAGCGATCAAGACGCAGCGAAGAATGACCTCGTTGAGTCCCGACAGTTCCCACCCCCACTAAGTCCGACTCCCTTCAAAGAGAACAGCCTGCCGGGTTATGTCCCCTTCTTTACGGGCCACAAGTCGTTAGGCTGTGCAGTAATGGGTCGTCTTTCCTTGACTGGTCTTGCGTCGTCCCTAGCGATCACCATCATACTTTCTGCTGATCTTGTGACACAACAGTCGCCAATAATTATGGGGTCATTGATATTATAGTGCGTCATTAATAGTTGATATACTGTAAACCGTTAAGCGTTGTGTCTGGGGGTGACGACTTCTTGACTATAGTGTCATGTGAATGATAACGCGATTGTTCAGTCTCACATTGTTTTGGAAGAACATATCGATCGTTGAAAAATAAATATTGCAGCAGGAGCTAACATAAGCTGAGAAGACTCACATGATGTATAACTCTAAAAATATCAATCTAGCATGCCCAATGTTTCTCCTTTAAAACAATAAACAAGCTTCACCAAATCATTGCCATTGCCGTGAAGAAAAAAAAAAAGAATACGAAAAGACGTCACCTAATCGTCAGTGGTACCGAGGGGTAGCGAGGGCATCTATAGAAGGGAGGGAAGGCATGATTCACTGTCCCCTGTCACAGGGTCCAGGGCTACGGTAAGCGGATCCCTGCGGAGAGGAAGACGCCAAGAAGAAGAGGAAAAGAAACCCGGAGGGGGCGGGTAACGAGGGGTGGGAGAGTAGGAAGGTCCAGCTTTGCACAATGAGTCTGGGGGCGAATTAACTTATGGCGTCTTGATCCATATTGTTATACGGGAATTGAATTTAAAAAAAAACTGTTTTGTCATTTGATTACGAAATCAATCCAAATAAATAATCCAATTTTGGTGTAAGCTGTCATATCAACATATCGGAGGAATACGGGTGGAGACTTAGAAGACATAATACGCGGGAAAGGCAAGTGGGCTTTTTCAAAACAAGAGCACGTGATGGCAATATAAATTCACTTCCATTGCATGGTGCACGGGAAATCGTGAACACTGGTGTGACTACATTTAGAATCCCTGGCGCCAAGCGACTAACCAATTCAAAAAAAATACTGAATACAGGAATACTGGAGAGCCAAAGCAGCAGTAATAACGAGTAAAATAAAATAAAATAAAATTAGGGTGTTGACACAGTGATAATAATAATGACCGATACAATGGGATTGCTTGTTGCCTTGTCTGTTGGGATTTCCTAAACTAGCCTATTCATGCTTTGTCTTTTGGGACAAGTACCCCAGAGGACGAAAGGTTCTACGAGCATGTCAACAGAGCTCATCAATGCAACAAGCAAAGTAATGCTCAGACACTCGGTATACAGGGTCTGAATAGCGGTGTGTGCAACAGTGGTCTCTTTGTGACCTATCACATGTCAAGACGGCCTGATGACCCGATCGTTATCACAAGGAGGTCCCCTCTGCCTCGCCATTATCGTCTTCGTTTGTTGTTGTGTTAGATCCCCAGTGTCAACCCCTGTTCAAACCCTAGTCAGAACACAGGAACTTTAACCAAGCACTGCGCCTTAGTTTTCTTGTTATCGAGCGATGTGCTTTCACTGCTTGTGTGTCTTTACTTATTATTTGAAATAAAGGGCGACTCCTCCTTCTGTCACCCTTGATGCCCCTGGCTCAACCTCAGTCAGAATATAAGTGATGCTCTGTGAATCTTCTTCATTAGTTGATTAAGAGTTCAGTCTTTGTTGGTACGACAAGGTCACATTCTCACAACAAAGAAGTTTCGAGAAAGAGCAGCCTATCCTGGTGCAGATAAGAGTGGAGTATTTTAAACGTCTCAAACTCTCGATCTCAGCCAGAACGCTTAAGTCTCTCGTTGTCTCCTCATAAGAGGACTTCTATTTTCTTCGTTAACCTTTGTTGATCAGGGTGTTTCAGGTTCAAGCAGAACAAATCCAAGTCAGAACACTGGAGAAACCAAGTTTAATTCAGTAAAACGTTAAGGTCTGCATCTTCAAGCAGTAGTAATTGGAGTAAAAGTACGAGCTGATCTTGCAGGTAACAGTTATAAGTCCTTGTAAAGATAACTTGGAGTAAAATCCCGAGGCAAATCGCTTCAACCGCCGTCAAAATCTGGTCAAATTGACAACAGACTGTCAGCAAACAGCATATCGGTAACTCTACAAGCCTGAGGTGTTCTGGATTATATGCCACAGCCCCGATACCCGTGCACCCAGCAATGCAAACATGGATCTTATCGATACTAAAACCACGGTTATCTCTCGACAAACCTTTTGCCACAGACATCGCACACCTACATACAAAACTTAGGATACACTATACAAGGTTACAACTAACAATGGAATTCAGCATTTCATTTGCTCAGTTCTTTGGTACGCTACTTCTATTAAAGCTATTACTGCTACTAAACGATGCCTGAAAGCCTGTCGGTGTGAAAAGTAAAACTTGTGCTGTCTAAAAGGGCACATCATCTAGAGGGCAAAAGGCTGCCAGCCTATGATGCCAGCTATACTATACTACTATACTATACTACTACAGTGTCAGAAAGTGAACTTTCATAGTGTGTGTGAGAGAGGGAGAGAGAAGTACGTTTTCTTTCTCGCCCGAGCGTTAAACTACGTAGGCCTGTGTGATTTAGTCATTTAACTCAAGAACAATCATTAATACTCAAATTTCTATCGTGCTAGCAAACCTACTTTAAATTATTTAGTTGGGACACAGAAAATATTTGCAATGTGCCATGCAAAATTGTCGATTATAATGAAACCACTTTCATCGTAACACTGGTGCAAGCAGACACGTGATAATCGGAGTTAGTTTAAATCCAAACACTTGTTTCAGTGTGTACATTGCAATGAAATAGATATGCAATATCAATGAACAACGATTCTTTGTGCCCGTGTTACTTCTTGGAAAGCACTTACCGTACTTCGTACTAAACTTGATTTTAAAGAGTTATTTTTTCTTAACAGGAAACAACGTTTAAATCCGTTTTCTGTAGTATAGTTAGTTCAATGGTGGTAATGGACGGGTTTGTCTAATATCACAAACTTGTATAAACGAAATATCAAGGGTAAAAAAAAAAGGTAAAGGTAGTCCCATAGCCTTGTTGCCGTAGGGGAGCGTGATGTTGGAGATCACATTTATCTTGGGCCAGCGTAATGAGGGTGATGCCCATTTCTCTCCCTCGCTGCTTTACCTTCCCCACCCTTAACAGAGTAGGTACTCGGTCACAGTTGAGTCAACTGGGGGCGTAGTTATTTGTCGCTTCACGTGTTGCGGTCACCCATCCAAGTACCGCACGAAATATCAAGCCTTTACTTTAAATTTGCTGACTGACGTTTAGTACGAATAGCAGTTAGTCGATAATTTACGTCATATTAATACTATTTTACTAAGACTTTCTATGATGGACTTACTGCTTCCCGTATAAGTCTCAGGTCAATTTTGACTGTTACCAGTGCGAAGAAACTTCGAGCCAATATAAATGTTACAAAAAGATAGATTTACAGGTGTCAGCACACCTATAATCATAAATTCAATTTTATTTGCCGAAATAAGCCCATCTATGGCCTTATTTTTTAAACACACTGGTTTGTGTTGTGGCACGAACATGTCAACACGTGCTATGCTCAAATGCGATAACTATACAGTCTTAAGGCGATCCGTCAAGTGTTTTTTTTCAACAACTGTCACGTCTTCCCACGGTTAAAAATGTAAAGGCCAAAGAGGTAAAAAAAAAGTGTCTGCTCAATAAAACACGTTCGGACCGGTCGTCGGCACAATACTGGGATACTACAGTATCAAGCTTGCTTTAGTTCACAATATAAAACGTGTAGGCTTCCTACCAACTACAAAGTTAAGGTACACAACATCATGAAGATTGGAGCTGCACAGCCACAAGTAGTGAGACTCAGCTTGCTATCAAAGATAGATAAACAAAATTTTGCGTATAAGCATGAGCGTTAAGGACGAATCATCACGTCGCCACCTTTATGACTGGAAGATTAACGTCTTCGGACACATGAGCGTATAGGGGAATATGACTGAAAAAAACCCTGTAGATTATAGTCACACAACACCGAAGCGTATAGGCGACTACTGGTCACTTAATTCTGACACCAGCGAACCAGTTGATGGTAAGGGGAAAATAATATGGTCACATGTTGGCCAATCCGGAATTCGAACCAGGTCCCTTTCGGTTACTAGAAAGACGCTCTACCAACTGAGCTACCCGGCCCCTCTGTATGACTGGAAAGAGAGCGATGTCAAATTTAAAGCGAGCCCGGTGAACGGATACCCTTACAACTAGTGGTCCAAGTAAACGGCAACGGAAACACGTGAAAGGTATTTGCTGACCTTAAAGGTACTCAGAATAGCTGTTGCGATTAGATTGGAGAAATGGGTGGGAATGGATCGACAAAGACTAGCTCGGGTTTTCAAACTAGTGGTGCAAAAGAATGGAGTAGGTCGTCAAAAAGGTCGCGAGGGAGGGACCTGGTGATTGAGTGACAGTCGTCTCGCCTTTCAGCTCTCACCTGAGTGTGAGTCACCTGACTTTCCTACCTGCCTCGCCGTCCTTTTCCTCCATGGTCACGCCCAACTGTCCCCCTTCCCTCTCCTATATCAAGACCATGTCCCTCCCTCCGTCCAATCGCCATTCAAGTTTGCCTTCTTTGTCTGCTCAGTCAGTCCCAAATTCCGTCACGTTATACCGGTCCAGCACCATCTGGAGTGTCTCCCATTCCATCCTGCCTTCAAAAGACTTCCTGAGGTGTAAATTCTTATTCCATCTGTTGGAGCTCGATAACTGTGACTCTTAATGCACTGCCCTCGACAAACGGGATCTCTGCTCCAGAACAGCTTATGTTAAACTAACGAATAAAACTTAATACAACGGCATAACAACGCTATAGAAGCAGGTAGGATAGCTTGCGAAAGCTACGCTGTAAGTAGCTGTATTAAAATTTTGGAATCAAACTTTTAGGATTTTACTTATCACAACTGACTCTGTTTGCAAAACACTGAAATAGTCGTAAAAAATAATTACATCGGAATTATTATTATTATTATTATTATTATTATTATTATTATTATTATTATTATTAGGGCTATATATATATTTAAACTGAACGTTAGGAAATGAAAGTCCTTAAGTTAAAGCCTTCGTCACCTGGATAAAACAAAATGTAACGAGAAAATCATTTCCTTTTCCTAAATAATAATTAAATCACGTCTTTATAAATCGACTTGGCAAACATTTCCAGCATAAACATTTCATATACGAATAGAAATATAAAGTCAGACCCATTCATTCATGTATAACCTGCAATAGCTATCAATCATCCGCCGTAATTATAAATACCGGGGTGCTGTGTCACGGGTATGGGTGAGAAAATTGTGTAGGCAGACAGAGAACAAAAAAAACTGCGGTGGAAAAGTAAACAGGAAATGCAGCTTAAGTGGGATTATTTCAGTGAGCAGATCGGGTGTTGGGGGCCTGCACAAGATCAAGCTTGCCCGCGTGCTATAGTTGTTTGCCTGCATTTATTTTTCTCACCTCTTTCTAACCCTTGTCTAACCTCTACTGTTATTGTCCATGTCCCAAACTACAAGTATCAATGGTCGAGAAACGACGATGCGCAGTCTCAGCGCTGAAACGCGTCCTGCTACACGAATATCCTGATAAGTGATGCCTCAACCAATGTCATCCCCCTTGAAAAACATTCAATGACTAATTGTGTTCGGAAACTCTATTGGAGCAGGAAAATGACGAACCAAGATGTTCATCAAAATATAAATCTGTTCAAATGAACGATGTACGCACCGACAATTTGCAAATTTGCTGTTCAAAGGTTTTTGCATTCAATAATCAACACACATTAACCATGCGCCGCCTGACAAAATCCAGATGGAAGCAAGGGAATAGGGAACAGGAAACGTGAAACGCGATAAGCTGGGACTGGGTAAAAAATAATCTTGCGAAAAACTGAATTTTGCCGGGAAACTTTTGAAAATTGCCAAAAGAAAAAAATAGCTTATAAACGTATGCGTGCGTCATTCGAGATTCTTTTTCTTCTACTTCATAACACAAAATGGATCACTCCTGTCATCTGTGTGAAAGAAATAGTGTCGTAAACACTCAGCAGCACAACTGTTGGTGCAGTAAAGCAAATAAGGCAAGTAGACATTAACACTGTCGAGGTCTGACACACCAATCCGTTTTACAAGTCATAAAAACTCTGAAGATAAGCCTTGCGTCTGCTACCGTTTTCTTCACCGTACCAAGCAGTTTCTTCAGTGTATTAAATATTTGTATATTGAAAATGTGAAACAGAAACAGTCTGACTGTAGAATTGTCCGCAATTCAGCTGGGGGGGGGGGATCTGATAATTTACAGTTATACGCTTTACTTCACCGTCGCTGTAAATGTCATGGGTTAGATGGGTTAGATTAGCAGTGTGTGAATCAGATTGCTTTTAGAACACGCGATCACCACGGGTATCAAAGGGTATAAAGGTCTTCCATTTCGACCCCCAGAAAAGAAATACAAACAGCATGCTCGCGTGCGCGAAGGAAAAACACAGCTCAGTTCTTGCTTGCAATGCCGCGATAAAACCAACGGCATCTTGCTCCAGTTTCATCTTGTTACGAGCTAAAGCGCCCAGAGACTCCAGCATCGTAAGTGTAAATAGATGGCCGAGGCACTGAAACTCGACTCAAAGACGGTGTTTAGAGAGTGAGCAAGGGGCGTGTAATAAATCATCACGCTCAATTACCGCCCGCCTCGCCCTGCTGCTTCCGCCCGCGACTATCCGCTCATCCACCTTCAATCCTTTTCTTTTTCACCCAATACTTCAGCACGATGCTGCTCGTGCGTTACTGACATCAGTGAGGCACAAATAAATACTTCCACAGGCATGGGAATCTGCTTTTTCCCCCCTCAAACTGGCCTCGGCATAAATTCTTTCACCATGTCTAGTCTTGGAAGCTACTCTTTCGTTTACCCTCACTTTCAAAACTTAAAGAAAAAGTGCATTCTCGAACTAAGACAAATTGAAATATTAGTATTTAAAATCATGTAACTGGTTTCTCGTCAAGTCTTTCAAATAACAACATGTAAAATATCTTCATCTTATCTTCTCGTATCCCCCTTTTGATACCATGTGATGTCCTATGACATACTCTATATCCATACACGCCAAAACCCCAAGACCCCGGTGAGTATCGCTTTAAAAAAAAGAAGAAGAAGAAATATAACAAACATATACTTTTAACAGATAAAAATATAATGCAGTTCGGTGTTGTTCAAATCCGACGTGCTCGAACGGCAAAAGAGAAGTACTGAGAAATTACAATTACATTTACAGACAAAAGTTCAAACTAAAAAAAAAGTGAAACCATTTCATTATCATCTAGTACACTGAGGTAGGCCTAATGAACTATTTTAGACATTACAATACAAAAACGTCGACTATGCTTACATTAGTCATGTCTGTGTTGCATTGTGGGTAAGACCAACGGTGATTTTCATGTTTCCCATTTTTCAGTTACCCGCATTACTTTACAAGAACACAACGCCTGAACATACGAACATGAAATGTATGAATGTGGTTGTTGGTGTACCATTGTTTTTCCATTTCTGTGGTCTCCCAAATGCAGAAACACATCCACAAGATATGGTGGTAAAACGTTTTTCATGACTCGGCTTTCTCTGCTCTCAGAAATGACAAGCTCGCCGCTACACACGACACGATACGAATGATAAGTACGGAAATTTAAAGCTCGTGATTAATTATGTTATGTCACAGCTACGTAAGAGCTCTTTACGATAGCAGAACAATGTTCCCCTTTTAACACGCGGATTTTGAGCTGAATATTGCACTGAGGGGGTGGATTTAAACACGCGGATTTTTTTTCTACTTTTTTTTTTTTTTGCGCGTGCTTTGTCTGATGTGTTTTGCTTTTAAAACGACCCTGTTTGTTCTCAGTGCCTCAGCATGTCAGAGCGGACAGCGACAGCGTATTATTCTTGCCACAGAGGTCGTGGCTTTTAAAATACATGTATTGTTGTTCGTGTTGTTCGACGAAGGCCATGCGTCTTGGTTCCTCCACGTGTCGTCGACACAAAGGTAGACACATCAGTCACCGCCAATCCAGAACATTTTCAATGTAGGATAGAAAAATGCATTTAAAGCCCTTCCCAACTATAATTATACAAAGAATTCAATAGCAACATTAATTTATCACACACAAATAGATCATCTTGTAGTCTTAGTCAATGTACATGGGCCCGCTTTAAAACAACCACGTAGGCCTACATAACTGCTGGAGAATATATGTAATTGAAACAAAATCTAAAACATTGGCAAGCATTGTTCAGTGCGAATAGCCAATTAGGTACGGCTGACGTCTGTGGGGTCAAGCTCGTTGCAGTGATGACGATGATGAGCTTCAATAAATCCGCTTTCCTTTCTAGCCTTAAGCTATGAGTTGCGCGACAGCGTCGTTGCTGCACTTTCCTTGGGGGTAAAGCTGAGTTCAAGACCCTCTGCTTAACCTCACCAATGCTCCCCATTTTCCAGTCTCCCTTTCTAGAAACCCCCACCACCATCCAGAATGTCTGGCACACTACAACATCCAACGAAGCGCTGAATCGAACTGTCTCTACTTGCCAGTGTGAGTCCTCCGTGAAATTGGGCAGAGGAAATTTGGGCTGTCGTGAGCCCAGCCAGCTGGATTAATTCTCCCTCGTGTTGCTGTCAAGGCGATGACCCAAACACATTTCCCAGCACAAGGTCAGTGCCTCCTTCTCTTCTGCTTTTACCTCACACTCTTCTTTAATTGTTCCTTCTCCTTCCTTCGCTCCCTTCTCTTTCTTCTTCCTCTTTAAACCATTTCCCGATTTCAGCATCTGAAAACGTTCCTACTGTTACAGTATTTCATTTTCTCCTCGTCCTGGCACCCGTCCTTTCTCCTTCCTTCCCTCTTTATATCAATCTCTCAAAATGTGTGAATGTTGTAAGCATTCCTCCTCCTCTGTCTTGTTCTTCTTATGTAGAGTTCTCCATCATTTAGGGAGAACACAATCAATGCTCAAGAACGCTCTTCCAAAGAAGTTCTGTTTCTTTTTTTTTCGCCCTCCCAGATCTAAAAACCGACGCATAATTGACAATCAACCGATGGGCTGTCCACAAAAAAATATTAACGTCCATGTTCTATACGCAGCCCTGTTCAAGTGTTAGGAGCATGATCATCAAAGTTCCTCGAGTTTCCTTTCTTGCAACACCTGATCGTTGATACGCGTAGTTCGGCCTTCATTGTGGGTGTTGGTGGGCTGTGAGGCCCTGGCGAGTGTGATCAAGATTTAGTTGACCTCACACAACCTAAGACAAATGTCTGCCTCTCTCACGTCTTTGCGGATGTTAAGAAGGCCTACCCTCTAAGCCGGGTGACTTAACGAAGTGCGGTAGTAAAACGGGAATAAAATAATATATAATATATAATGGCGTTGCAATTACGGAACACTTAGAGCAAACCAGCAATCTGCACTGGATAGGCCTTGACAAGGTCCATTTCAGAGAGGCTGACGTCTGTCTCAGTCATGCTGTATGAGTTCAACTAAAACTTCATCGCACCCTCAAGGTACTCGTTACTTTAGTCTTATAGGTATGTCTGAAATATTTGATAGATGGTTTTAATAACTTGCCGTTACTCGTGACGCTCAAAGCAATGTCCACATTTTATGGAGTTAAAAAGGAGAGTTTGTGAAATCGCATTCCGGGTCTCTTCCTATTTTTGTGTAAGAAATTGCTCTTATCGTCAGCAACAAATAACGCAAAAGCATAATAATAATAGAAGAATAATAAGAAGAAAATTAAGAAGAAGAAGAAGAAGAAGAAGAAGAAGAAGAAGAAGAAGAAGAAGAAGAAGAAGAAGAAGAAGAAGAAGAAGAAGAAGAAGAAGAAGAAGAAGAAGAAGAATGTGTATGACGAAGAAAAAGAAGAAGAGAAAGTGTATGATGAAAAATAAGAAGAAAAGAAAGTGTATGGAAGAAGAAGTCGAGAAAGTGTATGATGATGAAGAAGAAGAAGAAGAAGAAGAAGAAGAAGAAGAAGAAGAAGAAGAAGAAGAAGAAGAGAAAATGTATCTCCAGGCAAAGAACGAAACATTTGGGTCATGCACACACACAGTGAAAGCGACAAGCAGACGACGGGAGGAGGAAGGTGGAGAAAAGAACGAGCTCCACTGTTATCGATCTGTTTTCTGCCACCGTCACTATACTGTCGCTCTTGTTGACGTTGTTGCTGTGTATATGATAATGGCGCTGAATAACGCAATGGCGATGACAGCAGTTAAATCTTTTAGATAATAGAGAAGATTAAGTGATATAATATGGCGATTGTTTGATTTATTTACTTATTCATAGCTGTTATAACAAAAATAATATGCCAAGCCTTAAGATGTCCAAGTTATTAACGTATTTATGTGAAGCTGTGTTAAATGAAAAATAAGCCTACTATGATTTGCCCAGCTAGCCATTCTCCATCTTTTACAGTTGATGTACGCAAATTAGCATTGTACTGTTAACATTAGCATTTGACAGTCGATCTATCTAGAATCGTCTCTTTAAACCGGTTCATTTGTGCTTCTTTTACACCTATGATATCTTACGCCAAAATGAAAAGTTATCACATTAATCCCGGTTATCACATTAATCCTTTCAATAATGGTACAGGACGCAGTCAATATAAAAATTTCAAAAATAAAAATTCCATTATCTTTCCGTCTTCTAATAGCGATCTCCCTGCCTTTACACCACCTGTTTGAGTGATGGATGTGTATTTGGTGTGTGTGAGGGTGGATGAGACAGGTGAGCGTGTATGTTGGTATAGATCGCCGCGCTTTGAGCTGATTGATTTGGGGAAAGGCGCGTATATAGCATCTGTATTATTATTTCTTCAGTTTTTTTTAATACTTTGATTAAACTCTGTGATTTTTTACTTTCTTAATTTATTTATATTTGACGATATACATTTTCTTTTAATGTGTTAGTAAAGATGCTATAAATCTGTATTTTAAAACTTAAATGTCTTTTTAATGTTTATTCTTTTGCTTGCTAGCTTACGAGTGTGTACCCCCGTTGGGGTGCCGGAGGTTTCAGTATAAATAGTATCCCCACTTTCTGGAAATTTAGTGCTTTAAAGTCCCACTGTCGCTGTATTTTTCCTTTGTTCTTTCTCATTCCTACTCTGTTCTATCAATCTACTATACTATCTTCTTCTTCGCTAGACCAGTCACCTACCTTTTTTCTTGAAAACTCTTCCGGGACAAAACTCATTTGTGTGTGAGGTCTGTTGGATCAGCTTGGAAATATTGGACGCTTTCTGCTAGGTGGTCACTGGGGCTTCCTATGATGTTATTATTTGGCAATGTAGGCGTTTTATATGTATGTGTTTTTGTTACACTCGATTCGATGTTGGTGTTTTTCTTTATCAGTATTTGATTCAGCCCCGATGCTGAAGTCCTGATAAGGTGTAACTCTGATTCGTTTATCAACGCAGCCTGCTCACTCATCAACAAGTCTGGAGTCGACGTATGAAGTTTTCCACTTTTATTCAGCACACATCAACAACTGCATACAATCGCTTTTCCACTCTCAACTTTTTACTTTCCAACTCACTATCAACAATCTCTCTTTTCACAACACAGTGTGTCCATTATATTTTTTTTTTCTCAACTCGAGATGACCTCAGGACGTTCTAGAAATGACGCATTACAACCAATCAGAATTAAAGATCGTCATCACTGTCTTACGTCATACATCTCTATACACCTTCCCGGAACGTTCTCAAACTTTTACAAGTTTCTATCGACAGTAAACACGCAGATCTAGAGAATTCTCCAATAATATCGACTAACGAAAATTATCAACGTTATACAAAGCTTCTTCCAACAACAATGCAAACTCAAATCAAAGGTAAATACACTCTATTATTGAATACTTTGCAAATCGAAACGATTAGATCTATCGTGCACGCTTCAGCCATACTATCCTTCGCGTTTCAACGTAACAGTTTAGTTGGTACTTTATAATTGTTACACTCGATGCTGGTTTTGTTTTTATCAGTAGTTGATTCAGCCCCAATGCTTGAATCCTCCTGATAAGTGTAACTCGGATTCGTTTATCCACGCAACCTGTCCACTCAACAACAAGGCAGAAGTCGTCGTATGAAGTTTTCCAACTTTATTCAGCGAACATCAACAACTGCATACAATCGCTTTTTCCACTCTCAACTTTTCACTGTACAATCCTCTCTCAACTCAAACAGTTCGGTGCACATATAGTCTCTCTACACTCCAGAGTAAGGAAGAACATTCGGGCAAGACACAATTTAAACCAATCAGAACAAATTTCGTCATCACTGTCTCACGTCACAGAACCATATTTAGAATGGAAACGTCTCTAGCTACCACTAGAATTATCCACACGCTTCGATCGATAGTAAACAACCAACTCTAGAAAATTCTCAAATAATATCGACCAACTAAAATTATCAACGTTATATACAAAGCTTCTTCTAACAGGAACGCAAAATCAAATCAAAGGTAAATACACTCTATTATTGCATGCTTTGCAAAATAAAACGATCAGATCTATCGCGCGCGTCACACACGAACCACCATGTGCGTCTCAACGTAACAATAATGATGTTTATATTCTATTTTGTTTTTGTAAACGGGGGTTCGATAAATTAGAGTATAGCCTCAGCGTCCCCTGCGTGGGATGTCTTTATTGTAAAGTGAACGGCTGGTGGATTGCCTTCAGTGTTGCCACTAGGGTTGTTTCGGCAGATCTTTTATGCGGATCGGGGGCGAGTCCTCTTTCGGCGAAGTTGTAGTTTTGATTTTGTGGTCCTGATTCGGCTATACTGGTCCTGATTTGGCTCGGAAGAGTCCGCTGGACCTAAAGCAATAATTATGACGACGACGACGACGATGATGATGATGATGATGATGATGATAGGGAATACGCGCTCAGCCTTCATAGTTACTATCCTTTTGGTATTTTACGAACTGAGATAAGTGTGGAAAGTCTCTATAATATCTTTATCCAATCAAACCTTTCCCACCCGTATCTCCCTCTCCCTCTATCCCGCAATCGAGGCCGAAGTGCAGAAGCACCATACAAGGGAAGAGATGCGGGATAAAGGTGTTAGTAATGATGGTTGACGTGTAAGGCTTTTTGACTGGCTAATCTGTGACCATTACTGTCCTTGTCAACCACCCAACCAGACACACGGCAATAACTTTTCAAACTGGAAGGTGAGCGTTATGCTGATTACGAGTCCTGAAAACAGGATGGTGATGCAGGCGTCCAATATAATGGCTGTGATTAGAAGACTGATTGATTGATATGAGTCTCCTCTCTGAAAATCCTTACGGGAAGAGAGGGGACTATAAACTGATAAACAACAACAGACTGATTGACAGCCGTGTCCACTCGGCTATTTACTAGCTCCCTACGCCCTCGCCGCCTATAACTCGCCCACAGCCGGACCAATTTTCTCTAAACTGCTTCTTCCGCTACCGACAGTCGTGACTCCCTTGCACGTCCTTAATAACCACACGGTCTAAAATAATAGACTTTTATACATGACAACATTGTAATAAACCAAAATTTTTTTTGGAGCTTCAGACGTTATTTTTAGTTTCCGAGCAATAGCTGGGAAACTATTGTTGTGGACTCTGTCCGTCCGTACTTGTCTCTGAAGCTAATAAACGGATTTCTTTGACATTTGATAATTTATATTGTTGAGACTCATCAATTTACAGTCCTTTATCAGTTGCATAGATACGGTGCTCACATAGCTACTTAAACAAGTAGTTCAACGTCAAAACAAGAGTGGAAAAAAATGTGTGCGGCCTACTTCTCATATTAGTGGCGCTTCAGCGATGCTGCCATGCTTTCAACGAGAAAGTGGTCAAAATTCCTTTGCAAGTAAGTGGTTGGTGTCTTTTTTCTTCTTCCTTTTCTGTTCACGTTAACTGTCGTCTTCTATGTTAACATTTCCTACAGCAAATGACGCTGTTCCAATTCGAAGGATGCAGTAAAACACTAATTACTAACTACTTGATTACCTAGCAAACAGAGACCTGCTGAGCATCAATAGCCGTTTATCCATGCGACTGTCAATGTCGTAAACTTGAACTAGATTTGACTTTTACCTTGCCATGTTTATGCTCTCAGCGAGTATCTGGGATCTTCAGAAATATCTCCACAGTAAGACAGCAAGCACCCTAACTAGTAGTCGACAATGTGAATGCAAGTCTAGGATACTCAGTGTATTGTGTGTAGGAAAGGAGGAAGGAGTCGTGGTCTGAATGACGGCGTTTGACAACGGTGTGATGGGAAAGCCATGCCAAGGTCGTGGACGTCAGGGTCGTGATGCATCTGTACACAAACACAGCCCTTGGTGACAGCCATGCCGTTCTGACACCCACTGGCCTGTTTACTAGTGTCAACAACAAACTGATGCGTCTTCCTTCGCATCCTACCTCACCCATCACGTATTTAATTACAATTGAACGTCTGAAGTTTCTGAAATCAGGGAAATCGTGCATCTACTAAGGATTTGTTCCTAAATGCTATTATTACAGCAAGCCAAATTTTAAGCCCAAACTACTACTGGACAACATGATAACATGCTCACAGTGATGAAGAAACGAAAACTCCGATGGTATGGCCACGTCACCAGAGCATCAGGCCTTGCAAAAACCATCCTGTAAGGCACGGTGCAAGGAGGCAGAAGAAGAGGGAGACATAAAAAGAGGTGGGAGGACAACATTCGAGAATGGACTGGTTTGACACTAAACGAAGCCTCAAGGTTGCTAAGAACAGAGAAAGATGGAGTACGCTGGTTAAGGGATCACCTGTGGTGCCCCAACGACTTTTGAGTTAAGGGATAGGATAGTACTTCCTGTGATTACTCACATGCTTGTCGTGATTGCTTTGCAGAATTCCCTTAACTAATTATATTTATTCTTTATCATTATTGTCTCTTCTTATTCATTGGGATACGATAATCAACGAAGTCCCCCTACTGCTGATACAAGACAATGATTAAGAACTGAGAACCTTTCAACAACAACAAATAAAAGCATCCGGCATTTTTTATTGGTTTGTAGACAATAGCTCACAGGAAAACATTCAATGAACAGGGCTTCGCACTAATATTTGTGGTAAACCACGGCAGTGGTTGGTCCCAGGCCTAAGCGAGTCTTACCGCCGAGGTCCCGAATAAGGAGACATAAAGGGGATGTTTACAGTCGCACGCTCCACGGGTCATCTTGCTTATAACCCTGATCAACCTGTTCCTGACCTGTGCTGATGTTCCGTGACATTCAGACTATTAGAAACTGGCACAACGACCGCAAGGAATATTTATTTGCAAGCAGTTAGCATCCTGCTTTTCAGAGGTCTGTGTGGCACCACGCTGTCAATAACAAGGACTGAAGACAAATAAAGCTCTCTATACTCTTTTCTATACTCTGTGGGCGCCTTGGAAAAAAACACCACATCACATAACGAATCGCCTGAATTTTGTGTATGGTCCATACTATCTTCATCTTTCAGCAGCCGCACCAGTGCATTTCGGATAAAATATTAAATGTGCATCATGTGAAACTGAGCAGCTATTTCGTTGACAATCATTTCTCGCATGATTATAGAACAGGTTTGCATCATGTAAATCTTATCTATTGTGATTATTTTGCACCAATTTGACTATTGCATGTTTAAACAAATACAAACAGGATTTATTCTTTTGGCATAAAAATGCATTTCGAGCATCAGCCGTACAAAATGTTTTAACGTAAGCTCACTACAATCAATAAAACGTGCTCAAAACATGTCTGACAGGACAGACTCAGTGTTCAAACTATTTGTTGTCTACTCCAATGCTATCATTTTATTGAGGAAGACGCCCCTGAAGGCCCAAAGCAGCCGATGAAAATGAGCCAGTGACGCATAGGTAGACGGTAATTTTTATTTTAAATAAAATTAACGGTAAAGTTCGAAGTAATTAAGACTATAATTTTAGGTTATTTAATAGAAGAATGTAAACTCCGTCGTTTTGTCAGTGGAAAGGAGAGCCTACATTTCGATCTAGGAATGCTGCAATGCTGCTTACTCCTAGCCATTCCCTTCTTTTAAGAGTCGGAGTTTTATCTACACTCTTTCTTTGCCCAAAGCTTAAAGTTGTAATTAAACAGTTCTTGACGTTGTGGAGAAACTTCCACAGGGGCAAAAACAATGAAAACAAAGTAACTAGTATATTCGTCATTGTATGGAAACACAACACTTCTCTTTTAGTCAGCAATTTCAAAAGCAAACGTATCATTACCAAAAAGATGTTCGCTCCCTAGCCAAACAGCATTTGCATTACAAGTTCTGCATTAGTATTCATTCGCTGCCCCCGCGGAACTGGAGGCTTGTTCCAGTGGAAGGACAAGGACTTCATGCCAAGACAATACCAGTGACTAATGTCTCCCCGTTGTTTTCCACTTTGCCCCGCTCTCTTCACGACAAATGGGCGTTGGAACAGCGAGTGACAGGCTCAGGAGGGCGGACGACCATCGGGATTGTCTTCAGAATGGCGATAAGGAGGCAACATGCAAACTTGCTCCCAACTTCAGGCCGATGTCTTCCATGTTCCATAGCAACTGTGAGCGGCATTCGTCTTACCCAAAATGTAATGCAATGAAGAAGTTTGCAGTGGAGTACAGACGTTTTAGATGTTTTAAAAAAAATCGGTGTACTATTTCATGCCTGCATGGTGTAGTGACCCGGTCACAAAAGCTGCACAAAAGCTAAATTCCTTTTGAAGCTGCTCATCCAAAAATCCACACGTCACACAAAGCAAAGTTACGCAAGAAAAATTTCTCTGTACCTAAAAACGACAAGAAAAGAGGAGGGAACTCAATAAGTCCCTGCTGGTGAGGGTAGAAGGAAGCGAAAGGTAAGCACGGGCTGGCAGTCTGTGTGTGGCTTACTGCTCATAAAGCGCCCTCCCAACCGTGAATGACGGATGAGCCTCACCGAGCTAGCTTGAGTTCATTCAGAACACTGAGCTCCTACTTCTATACGGACCTGTCTTTCGCTGTAGATAGTTTTCAAATGCCCAGGTGCTCTGGTTCGAGTTCATCTTTTTCACAGCTCAGTCTATGCCAATCTTGCGTGGTTTGCCAAGGTATGCGGTTTTTGTCCCAGCCTTCTCAAGCTCTTCACCCTCTGTCCCTATATACATTTTTTATACAGGTAAACATCCAAATACACAAAAGAAGTGAGGTGGAAAGGATGGGGGACAAAGTATACATGTAATTTTCGCGCTCTTTGTAAAATTCGTCTGGGGTTCTTTAGTTCATCCCACGACACAAAGAAATTCCAAATGGAGCTTTTGTAAGAAGAATCATAATTTACTGAATCGCAATTTGGGTCAGCGTACCTTCTCTATTATTATTTATTGCAACAATAATTACACACATTGTTATAGACGTAAGAAGTTTCAGATCGTTCTCAAAATTGAATCGCTTCAGATCGTTTTGAAAACAAAACGGCAAAAAGGAATGAGTTGAAACACCTTAAGGATGTGTATACAAAACTACGTGTGGGTCCAACACCTTAAAGGTGTATAGAGCGATATTATCTCACGGAACAAAGCTCAGGTGAGAAGCATGCCGCAAGAGGGGCTGAAAGAGCTGAGCGTGTGTGTGTGGGACCCTGTAAGCCAGCCTACAGTGGGAGGTGCCTAGGCCGAGGAGTGGAGCACTGTGAAGTGGAGCTGTCAGCTAAGGCAATAAATCTTTCAGGGAGGATTATGGCCGACCCCTCCGACCCTTGCACCGGGATCACCCTCTAGGCCTACCTTCCCAAAATCTCACCGCTAGCACTTACTATGCCGCTGTAGCCTTGTGCCTGCCTCACTCTACCGCTTTCTCGTGCTCAGACTCAGTGTGGAACCTGCATTACATAGCCTTAATGTACAAAGCGTGGTTTAAAGGTCAACCACAGTGCTCGGTCAAAAAGTTTCTGCTGAAAGAACTTTACTAAATAATACCAGATGCAAAAAATTCGGTAAGCAAAGCTCTACCGTTTAATAGATATCGATCACTGAAAGTGGGATTTCCTACCTGTAATTAAGAGTAAGGGAAGTAATAATCTAAAACGCAGCTATCGCTGATCTCCCCTCGCAGTGACGTCAGCAGCCGTATACAATGGCCGATTGCGAAGAAGTTACAAGCAGTGTTTCTTCACTCGATCTGTCGTGTTACAGCAGTGCTCTCTTCTGTTAGAAACGAATTCGACCCCCGAGTACTAATTGTAATAATAAACAAATAATTATACGAGCTAGACCAGTGAATACATACCCTCTTGCGTTCCCTTTTCTGAAAAGCGGCGGGTGGGCGTCTCGGGCGGCTTGAGTTAGATCCTGTATCGGCCAGCGCCTTGAGCAGCTCTTGACCTGGAAAAGCGCTATATAAAAACGATTAAATAAATAAATAAATAAATAAAAGCTCCTCTGACTTTCCTGACACGCGGCAAACTGATAGCAGACGATGGATGTGTAGTAGCCACTGTGACTGTAGTTGAAGTTGAAGCAGTACTAGTAGGCCTACTACATGTACTAGTAACTTGAATCACTGCTGCTGTTGTTGAGGCGCTTGTTGCAATGGCACACGGACTTTGGATCGTTGGAACAGAACCAGGCTTTAATGTCTGTATTGTTTTCATCCCAAAGCTCCGCATTAATTAAAGTGGCACTTGGGGGGAAGCAGTCTTCAGCAAAGTGTTTTGCGCAAACTGCTGACGACGCAGTTGGTGTCCCGTACTTCGGACCGAAGTTTACACGCTTTTCCTGCACGAATCTCACCCACTTATTTCGCACTTCGTTTTTGGGAAACCTATGCAATGTTAACCCATCCGCTTGTTTGTTTGTACAACCCGCAACGGCACAATATAGGCCACTGCTCTTCGTTTTCCTGCGTTTTGATAGAGAAGTGGCACTATCGGACTCCGTATTGTCTACAGCAAATGACGTCACGAGCCATGTGGTCACGTGAGCGGGTTTTTCGAAGGTGCAAAAGTTTATTCGAAGTAGATTTTATTAAATATTTAAAAAAGGCAGTATTTTTCGGAAAAAAGTTGTTTGGCATGTGACTTCTTTTATTATGTAGATATTTTGTGCTCAGTTTTATGTTTCAATGATGTTGACCTTTAAGAACAAAGCATACTAGAGTAAACTGAAGGCGTAATAATATTACAGAAAATACTGGTCGCTGGTCTCTGTGGTACAGACTTGAACTAAAGCCGTATTTATGTAAGAGTTTGACATAATATAATGTACTTGAAAACGTGTCTTGTCCTTTGGACTAACATTGATGCAGATTTATAATTAATTGTGTTTTGTGTAGGTTCTTACTGCCGAGTGTGAAATCTTTGCGCCCTTTGGATGTATCTTCCTATTCCCTCCTACCTCCCTCTGGTAGTTTAGTTTGTATCAGAGCTGCATTAATTTTTAATCCTTAATTAATAATTGCACTAAAACTAATAATGCAATTTGACTATTTTAGTAGCCACCCAATATTTGTAATGACTCAACTGTACCTCTGTAACAGTATTTTATATAATTGTAACGGTACTTTACGTAGATGTAACGGTACTTCGTATTATAGTTCATATATGGGACGGGACCAAATGGTACCCAAGTACTCACATACTATTAATATCCAAACTACAAAAATATGCTTCGGGCTCAAGAAGGTGGGTTCAAGAACTAATCGTCATATTAAATTTTCAGAGCGCAATCTTAATCCACTCAATAAGGAACACGTTCGTAGTGTTAACATGAATGAATGAACATGGAAGTTTAACGTTCACACCCACGTGAGACGGCAGGCGGGGGTAACCATCCCAGGGAAAAGGAGGGGGTTATAAGGACATTAATCACAACTAACCACCACAGCAATCCTATTGCTAAGATAGACAGCAAAATATTGCCACTTTTCACTTGCCCATCACGGGACTCGAACATGGGATATTGATACGTCAGGCGAACGCTCTACCACTGAGCTACGGCGGTGGGTCAGTATTGACATTCTCTGTGACCCTTTCAACGTGGAGTCAGTAGTCCGTACGGACTCATTACACCATTACTATAAGATAGTGTCACAGGGGATCGTGGGAAAACGAGACGACGTGTTCTTGTTTTACAATGCATAACGTTAACCTGTCAAAAGCTCAAGTCAAACTGTCATCCATGCAGATAACACACATTTGGTTTTCTACTATTTTGTTCTCTAGTCATTTACAAATTCATATCTAGTCCCCGCGAACTGAGATGAATAATATGTATCCGGTGGTAGCAACATGTCGATATTATTGTGATAAAGTCCAATGAAACAGACATCAGCGACCGTTGTCTACATTTTTTGCCTGAAGCGCGAATGACAATACTGAACAAAGTTCAAACTAAAGTGGATAGTGGCGCTTTATATTTATAGTATTCAGAGAATCGTGGTCTCTGATATCTGGACGGCTTTTACGCTTAGAGACGTCATTGTACGTGACGCGATGGCAGCTTGACATGGTGACATCTTCACAGCAATACCGTGAACCAACATGTTCCTGTCCAATAATCGTAAAGGTCAGTTTACCAGTATGCACATGAAAAGGGCAACCCTAATGGAAGATTGTCCCTCCCCGCTCCCCTTCTGTCTCTCTCTCTCTTTCTGGCAATTAGTTCAAAACTGTTTAAGTTCTCTCTCTCAATCGTTTTTAGTATGGGAACTGCGATTCCTATAAAATCGCAACTTATTTTGTTGAATATTGCTGTTAAGCATTGTTTCTTAACTCCATAATGTGTACAATTTCCGCTTTCTTTGTCGATTTAAAGGATTCTGACACCCAGGTCTGAAGGCTTTCCACGGCCAAGCCGACACAGGCAAATTGTATTGCCGAGCATGTCGAGACTCACAGCTCAAATGTCAGCCTGCTGTCACACTCAATTCACCTTTTCCACAGTAGCTTTGTCCGCGGAGAGGCGCTCAATCTTTTTGTTGTAGGCCTTCTATACGAATTAGGTCAGGGTCACTTTCAATATGTAACCTATACACCGTGCATGTAGTAGTCTTTGTGCATGTTTTCAATGGTCCTTCACAGCAAATATATCCCAGCTATAACCTGAGAATCCGCTCTTCGGCGCTTTCTAAGAGAATCTTAGTGTTGAGCACGCGAAATACACGTTGAATAGAACTCGTGTCTGAAGTTTCGTTCGGTATGTGGGATAGAAAGAACAAACAAACTCTACAACATACGTTCCAAGATACAGCCTATTCGCTCTCGCATTGATTGCACTGGTTTTAAACCAAACGACCCCCCCCCCTCCCCCACCCTGAATGTCAAATATTGTGCTACGATTAAGAGTGAAAAATACTTCTATTCTCTCCATGAAAGTGAATTTGCCTGAATGGAACCTAGAAACATAACCTACGTCACGCTTGCCTGTGTACGGGAATTTGAGGTGGAGTTTTTTGAGAGCACCGAGTTTATCTCTCCTTGAAAAGTCGACTCCCAACACACACGTATCCGAGATCCGCTGAGTTTTATGTACGATCAACTTTTGTCTAGTCATTTTACAACAAAGATGCCTAATGTATCGACATATATATATATATGTCATAACGAAATCGTGAAATTGCCGAATTCGTGAAATTGGAAATCGCTTGCCGAGAACGCGAATTCGGCTGGCGAAATAGTGAAAAGGCTTTTTAAAGTTGACGAATTCGTGAAATATGCAACCGATTTCACGGAACAGATGTCGATTTAATGAAATCGACGATTTTGCCTATTTCACGAATTCGGCAACAATGAACGATGTTGTAAAAGCATTGGTACAATGTCTGACATCATAATAATTGCTTGATGGATGGTAACTGTTCGTGTTTTTACAAGTATCCACTTGGTGTCTGATCTACCTTTTAATGTGAGAACTGAATTCCGTAATTTTTCCTTTGAGTTCACAGTTGCAACTGTGCGATAATTGCGAAAATGTATGCTTACCGATCCGACCGCAGACTCAATATTTGATCGTGAGTTGAACAGCCTCGAACGAAAGTGAACTCGACATCCGTTTTCGTAAAATCGGTTGCCTCTTTCACGAATTTGTCAACTTTAAAAAGCCTTTTCGCTATTTCAGCAACATCCTGCCGAATTCGCGTTCTCGGAAATCAATTTCACGAATTCGGCAATGTTATGATTTCGTTACGACATACATACTACTGCTAAAACCCCAAATCCCAAACAAACAGAACACACGATTTTCGACAAACTCCTTGAATAAGAATAACACCACAGCGAACTCCGTTTTGTCTTTTGATAAGAATAATTATTTTCAGCTAAGCTTCGGGAACTCCGTCTAACTGCCGGAAATCCTTTATGATGTTTCTATTTCAGATCGGCGTTCACCGGAACTTACTTCCGTCCTATGGCATAACCTGAGGTAACCTCCCCTGATCTTTTCATCAGAGTCGCTATTGTATAGATGTCCCGTGTACGGTATATTGTTAAGACAAACTATGCTTTGTGGCACGAGGATGCTATAAGATAAAGATTTTATTGGTAGTTGGTCAGGTCCCGTTGGAAAGACTAACAAACTTGAACATTAAACAACAGCAAAATAAATCGTTTAAACATGAAATTATCAAAGTTGAACTTACAAGTATCAAACTCGAATGGAAAAAATCTTGTATGTGGTAAAAAACATTAGTCGAATAGAGTCAGCCTTCAAAGTATAATACTCCATCTTCGTTACTAAACTGGAAATGGTGAATGAAGTTCAACTGAAACCGAAAAAGAAGCTGAAAACGCCGATCCCGTGGGTATTCAATAATACAACTATAAAACCTCTTGTTGGTCTCTCAATGTTGAAATTTCGCTTAGTTATATGAAACCTTGTGTTTAAACTAATCAATGCTATTTCTGTACATGCGTATATCTGAAATTACTCAAAACATGTGGCCCGAGGTTTTAACATCATCCATATCTCACATTTACAGCAATGAAGGCAAGTTCAGCTATTAGTCTAGTCTATTCTAGCCCCAAGCATACGACCCCCACGCTGACTTTATCATCGGCATCAATGACACGGTAATGACGTACGAAACTTGTCATCACTCTGATGGAGATCGTGTTGATTACCAACCACTGCCATGGAGACTCAAAGAACACACGTTGTCAGACACATTAACCCTAACGGCTGAAAAAAAAAAAGTGAAACGCTTTCTTCCCGCTATTAACCCATTCTCAGAGGTGTACAGTTCATACTTGCGAAATTGAAAAGGCAAGCACTTTTGTACACATTAAAAACCTATCTCTGAATCAGAGAATGAGTTTCACAAGCGTTCACGGCAGAGGATAGCTGACAAACGTCAAAGACTCAGGGCAACGATCAGCCTCTTTACAAGGACATTATGTGTTCCGCTTTCCGTTTATATACATTTAAGCGCTAAAAATTCACGATCTACAACAGCGTTCACTTCATTTCATCACATAGTTGAAAGGCCTTCAACGCCGACCTTTGAGTGGTGTATGTCGACCTCAAAAAGGAAATACTCTCTCTTCTCATCCTTCACTTTTTCCCCATTCCTTGATGTTTACTGAAACAGAAATGATGAAGAGGTAAGACTATGATTTCTGTATTACAACTTCACATAAGATAAGAATATGTCATATGGACATTAACGGACAAAACTTGAGAGCCAGTGTCAGCTTTCCAGCTGTAAATGTGACTGTAGACTATAGTCACGCGACACCGAATCGTCTAGACGACTATTGGTCACACTATTCTGACACCAGCGGACCAGTTGATGGTAAGGGGAAAATAATATGGTCACACTTTGGCCAATCCGGGATTCGAACCATGTAGTCCCTACCTTTCGAGTACTAATAAGCCACTCTACCAACTGAGCTACCCGGTCCCACTTTCCAGCTGGATTTGCTAACGGCTTATAAATGACTACACCAGCTGTCGGAAAGGATCATAGTGGTGAAATGACACTGTGAGAACTGACACAAGAGGGCAGGTAATCTTTCGCTTTTAGCGTTCGCTAATAAACTTACACGGTTCACAGCAGCAGTAGTGGTAGTAGCAGAGTGTATTCAATTAAAGTAGTAGTAGCAGTAGTAGTAGTGGTAGCAGCAGCAGTAGTGCAGTAGAACAGTATAGTTAAAAGTAGAGGTAGTAATAGTAGTAACCGCGGCACTACTAGTAGCAACAATAACAGAAGTAGTGGTAGTAGTAGTAAAAATAGGAGCAGGAGTGGCAGTAACTAACAGTTGTAGAAGAGATAGCGCAATAAAAGGTAACAAGGTAAAGGTGTTCTCGTAATATTTCTGGCATTGGGGCGTTTAAAGCCTCCCTTTTCTCTAGGCCAGCTTAGTGGGGACGGTTCCCATCTTCCCTACCTCGTTGCTTTACCTTCCCCGGTTCTACACAGAGCCAGGTACCCATTCACAGCTGGGTGGACTGGAGGTGTGTTGTGTGCTCGCTTCAATGTTTGTGTGGTTCCGTGGTTGCCTTCCAAGCATGATCACCCATCCAAGTACTAACGGGGCTCGACGTTGCTTCACCAAACATTATTTAGCGTGTGCACAATCCACAGCGCTACCAGTGAAAGAGACCATATATTTTTTTTAAGTTCTGACCAAAGCATAGTAAAATGTTAACGTTTCAGACGGGGCATCGAAGTTCAGAGGTGAGAAGTGGCGGGGAGCGACTGTAACCATCTTTGGTTTCATCAACTGAGATCGATAAACTGATAAAGCACGGTGTGGTGCTCATGTTGAGCGTGGGAGAATGAACAATACCTCAGAGACGCACGATTTTCGTGTGTTCCGCACCTTTCACACAGCCCTCTCTCACACAAACCTGGTAAGACAGCGTAGCTGAAACTAGACGAAGCTTTCTCTTTCTTTCCAGTCTCAGCGGACGTTGAAAAGGCCTTCCCCAGCCCAGACTGCCGGTTTCTTTGAAGTATTACGTAATGGCATCGACGTCGCATTTCCCTCCTACAAAGGGGATCCTTTAATTGCTGCACGTCTTTACGTCACACGACTTAGCGTGACCTCTCAACGTCCACTGAGACGAGAGAGAGAGAGAGAGAGAGAGAGAGAGAGAGAGAGAGAGAGAGAGAGAGAGAGAAGGCCTCGTCTAGTCTCAGCCACGCTGTATGACAAACAAACCTACGGTAGGCGACTTCTTCCCGAGAGAGAGAGAGAGAGAGAGAGAGAGAGAGAGAGAGAAGGCCTCGTCTAGTCTCAGCCACGCTGTATGACAAACAAACCTACGGTAGGCGACTTCTTCCCAACATCTTCCAAGTCATAACACGATAAAGTCAATATTGCTAGAACATGTGTGAATATCATCACAGCCTATCAGCCCGCCATAGTTATCAACCAATCAGCAGAACA
Source organism: Oncomelania hupensis (assembly GCA_036898135.1). Taxonomy (NCBI): domain Eukaryota; kingdom Metazoa; phylum Mollusca; class Gastropoda; order Littorinimorpha; family Pomatiopsidae; genus Oncomelania; species Oncomelania hupensis. Next base: position 113,071,941 of record CM072511.1, on the reverse strand, counting down.
CACAATAATCACCATCATAACTCCCCATCAGCACATTTTCACGAACCTGTATCACATTGTTATTCCGTACGGAACGGCGAATGACGTAAATGAGCAGGAAGCAATTCTAGCGAAGAAAAAAAGAATGTGTCCGCAAACATTTGCGGTAAAAATAATGATTCCAGAAAGTGATGTAAGTGTCCACAAACATAAAGTTATCTAGTAGTGGTCTCCTAGAGATCTTCCGGAATTGATTGATAGGCGCTTAATTTAAGTTCACAAAAAGCTAAATTAAGTGCCATAACAAGCATCACAATACATTTTTCCTGTCCTCGTGATATTTCATGCCTCTGCATTAATCCTGGCGTTTATGAGTGAATTGGTGCTCCATACTCGCTGGCCGCCATACACAAAGCTGAGCTCATAAAGAAGCAATGGGAGGTGTGAATGCGTAATGAGGCTCGAGCTCACTGGAGCACAATAACGTGACCCGGCATAAAGAACCAACAAGTCACAATTTCTCTCCAGATTTCAGCACACACACAAACATACACACAGTCTCTCTCGCATACACAACACATCGAAAGGCACGCGTACTGTACACCCATACAAAACACAAGTAGCCTATACACCCACCCCCTCTCTCTTTCCTCCTCCCTCATACACAGACACACACAGCTGAAGACAATGATTTATAACATGACAACGCCAATAAAAATGGTGGTGCATTCCACAAAATTCGTATTTGAAACGTTGTAAAACCAGTGGAATGATGTCATCTTGACATCCTTGTAATTCAAACAATGTGTGTGGGAAAAAATACGAATTTACGACAGAAGCTGTCAGCTTCCTTAAAACTACACATGAACATTGTATAATTAATCAATTGATTGAACGGAAATCATGTGAATTGAAAATAAATAAAAATACAAACATATAATGATATATACATAAATATGCACAATACGTACAAAACACAAACGACGAGTACAACAAATCGTTACAACATAAGAGATGTACGAGCCATGCATCATTCGGATGAGAGTATAAACCGAGGTCTAGTCTGTGTTGCATGCATTCCATCATAACGGACTTTAAAGATCCTGACGCTCATGTCCTAGACGGGTGAATGCCGGTGACAAGAACACACCCAGCATGCACCTAGGTCCTCCTCCCCCATCCCTGGATGCCCAGGATTGTGCTTAGTTGTCTGGAGCGTTATTACAATGCGCCCAAAGGCTGCAAGTTGGCGCCTCGGGCGGCTTGAGTTAGATTCTGTATCGGCCAGCGCCTTGAGTCGCTAAGTACGGCGAAATATGTGCGCTATACAAATCCTCAATAATAATAATAATAATCATCATCATCATCATCATCATCATCATCATCTTTAAAGTACATTGTATAACTAGACAGTACACTAAACAAGATTAAGTCAACAAGCACATCAATCTGAATCTATTATAGGAAGTGCGCTTTGTTTCTGAAGGTCACTTAGCTTCATACTAAGGTATTTAGACGAGACGACCACTAGGTCAATGAAGTAAGTAATAAAGTCCTAATTACAGGTACCATCACGAGTCTAGGTGGGCATTGTAGTTTTTGTTCATCGATATAGAAAACAGATTGCCGTCTATTTTTGCGTCAACACTCTTTCACCGCCTTGAACGTGTTCAAATACAGTTGTGTCAGTGCTCGATTGTTGATACGTGTGCGGATGCCTTAATACCAGAGGTGACAGCTTGCCTAAGTTACAGCTTAGTGTAATGTAAATGGCAATGGTAAAAATGTTTGAGGTGATGCAATGGACTGAAATCCCCTCTTAGATCAAGGGCCAAGAAAACAATAATAAGTAAAAGTGCGTGGGTGTGGGTAGATTCCTTAAATTGGACCAGTTACTTGTTTCAGTGAATTGTATTCAGTGATAGGACTGACTAGAGGACATTCAACAGTCAATCAAAAAATATCAAGCATTTAGTGAGCACGATATTTATTGCAAAACGCGATCAAAGAGTTGGATATTTAAATTGGCCATGAGGTTAGCATGGCTTGACTTCATGTCAGCACAGACCTCTCGAAGAGACATAACAACCCACTCCAGATCAACGGTCAATCATGCTGCTCATGAATCAAATACAAAGCGTCAGACCCTACTTACGAATTATGACAATGGAATCGAATAGACAAGGGCACACAAAGACCCTGCCCGAATACAAAAAAAATGTAGTTTGGAAAGATTTGGTAATGATATATCACAGACTCTATAGGAATACTCACATGAATGGAGGCATTCAACGATAGTGGTGGCATCGATGAGGTATCCACCACACAGAGCACACAGCAGGTGAGGGTTCAGCTCACAAATACGCAGGCGGTTCCGTTTCCGTTCCGCCATTGCTCCCTCCTCCACTCTCACCTGTAACAGACAAAACAGAACTAAGCATGGATTTACAGTCCAAGATATCCTAAACTTCAAAGTCCGTGATAAAACACACACATAACTACACCGAAACCAGCTCTGATTCAATATTCTGGCAAGTTCCCATCATACAAGTTTGAAAGTATGGTTTAGGACAATGTAACTAATCAAGTCTGGGCGAACAGAGTTCGATCATAACAGTTTATGGTGTAGAGTTCAGTTAAACAATCTTACGCTCAGCCCTGTCTTACACCATCTTGCAAAACTGACGTCAGAGTGGAGAAGCCGGAAAAGAGCTTGAGTAGGCCTACAAAAGGTTTAGACGTGAGTTCTGTTTAGCTCGGGTTTGTGCAGCACTGCATGGCCTATAATATGGCCATGGTCGTTTCACGTGCAGAATTACACAGCAATGCAGCAATGATTGCTGAAAGTCTTTGAATCATGGAGTCATAGAATCGTGCTTTGAACTGATGGTTAGTAGTATTACAGAGCTGAAAAAGGGATATGACAGAATAGTGATGTAGAGTGGAAAACGTGGTCGAACATAATGAGAAACTGTGGGCCTTGACTGAGCGTGGCAGGCAGGCACGGGCTATGCCTTATCTTGGGAAGGCATCAGCTCTTCCAGCCAGCAGTTTCATGTCTCTACACACATCACACACACGTACGCCAAACGTTGACGTCAGGCTGCCGCTGTTGCTGATGTGGGTTTGTTATTGCTGTTGCTGCTGCTTTTGCAAGCTTTACTGCCCTACCACTACCCTTGAGCCCTAGCTGTAGCTTATTATCCATGATTATGCATCTCAGCATTTACCTCTTTACTCTGTACGCGTGTTTGTATGAGTGTTACTGAGTGAGTAAAGACCGCACACAACACATGAATATTGCTATAATTATACTCTCTCTCACTTGAACACACATGCGCATGCGCGAGTTCGCACACACACACACCCACACAAACACACAATGTATTCTTATTTAAGAATAGACAATGATTTGTTTGCATCTAATAATCCGATTCTTCAAATATACCTGTGACTGTGACGTTTTTCAGCGAAAAAAGTGCACCTTCATCAGTGGACAGTAAACAACAGCTGTTCATGTCACATAACATAGACTACTAGCATTGTACATGTCACTTTATTAACATACTACCTAGACATTGTTATGTTATTGCGTAGGCTACACTGTACAAGCTATAAACCAATGCCTCAATTATAACGTCAAATGCAATCACACAACTGAGGATAATCCGTGTAAAACCTTTGATAATGGGCTACTTATAACCTAGAAACCTCCATAATACCATAGGAACCAACGTCCACGGTATGCACACATGAAGTAATAGAGCTAGGTCCACTGGAGTAACCATGTCAGCTTTCACCGTTCAGTAGGCAGTACGAAGTCACTAGACAGGCAGAGAGAGAGAGAGAGAGAGAGAGAGAGAGAGAGAGAGAGAGAGAGAGAGAGAGAGAGAAATGGGGGGGGGGGTGAGGAAGGTGGAGGAGGGGGTCAGTCACTGCACCACTCACTGTCCTCGTCACCGCGACACCAACGACTACGTCGTTCATCACCGCCACCATTGCTTCATCATCACTACCAACTTCCATCTCTAACACACCGCCACTGCAGCACGGCCATGTCATGCGCACGGGCAAAGCTCGTTCAGTTCGCGCTCGCACGCGCCGCATTACAGCTCATTAAGCACGAGCAGCCCTAGGCGCAAGCGGCGAAATGAGTTTCACTGTGGGCGTGTCCCACCCAGTTGAAAAAGACATGAACACTCGCTAATTAACATGGTTCTGTCCAGCCGCAGTCCAACCATTGAGCGAAGTATTCTTAACATTTTTCTCCCTATTTTGTGCATGTCTGACCGGGTCATGGCTATCATTTAATTAACACCATCTGAGTGACCGTGCCACAGGACCTTTAACCCGTGTTGTTGAATAGGCCAACATACTGCCAGAAAGAATACCTGCTTGAAGGTAAACTCTACAGACATTACTGTCTTCTTATATTTTGAGTAAATCTAGGTCTCAAAGATAGAACAGACCGAACCTTATGACGATATAATTAAAAAGATTCTCATACAAGTATTCCTCAGATTAACTTACAATCTACCCTAAACCTGAAGAACATAAAGATTCCAACATGCTCCAGCCCTGTACTGCTGGAAATTTAAAAAAAAAACCGCTACAGCAACACCAATACCGACGAACATCCGATGAAAACGCCCTCCCACTAGGCAGGTTCATCTTCCTAGCCTGACCTCCCGCTGCTGCCGCAGTGAGGGAGGCGGAATAATTTCAGTGACGCTATATGCCTGCAGCTAGGCTCCCCCGGTAGCGATAATCCACAGCAGTTTTTAAACCTGTTCCAAACAGTACGTGCCACGAACTATACTGACAAAGTATATGCACATAAGAAACAAAAGCACACACATTTCAAAGGCTACGCACACCGGTTTCAGTTCCAATCCTTAACAAATCTTTCTCCCACAGATCAAAAAAAAAAAAAAACGTAATATAAAAACAACGTAGAATGCGAACAGTCTCCCACACAAGTTCACCCTCTGCAGTGTTAACTCTTTCCTGTCCAGAGCCCCCAAAAAGCATGAAGCGAGAAGATTAGGCTGGCAGAGCGGCAGACAGAGGACAAACTGCAAGCCGCCCTCAGTTCACCCCTGTCAGATAACCCACTTGCAAACAGGACAGCTATTTTGCAAGCGGGCCTCAAGTGCACTCGCTCTGTCCGTGGGGGAGGGGCTGAGGGGCTAAATGCAGTAACTGTACATGAAGCGGGCAAAAAAAAAAAAAAAGGAAAAGCCGAGGGAAGGTTAACATTAACAGGCAGGATGACGAGTACAAGGACAAGGAACATCCAAGACAAAACTAGGCTCTGTACACAGCGTTTACTTTTACCCAATCCTTTTGAGGGATACATGAGGAAAATTGTGACACTATCGGTAGTATCTTCTTCTAAAGCTGTGACACTATCGGTAGTATCTTTCTCAGAGACACTGACTGAGGCATGCCAAGAAGAATGGCGGAGATGATAATGGACATGCTAAATAGCAGACAGATCCTTAATAGAAATGCAACCAAAGAAACCGTGTAAGCTTGTACAAACCTATGTGTCGCATCCAGGCCACCTTTAACACAAACTTCAAAATTAATATCTGGTAGCAATTAATTGGTTTTTACTCCTTAATGTACATGTACATGCTGGAGAGAGATGGAACATATGAACTGATCATACTGCACGTACAGCTTCGACGTTATTGTTTAAACCATACAGTATAAAGGTGAACACCGTGGAACAAGTATAAAGGTGAACACCGTGGAACAAGTAATCTCAGACACTCGGTGTGTGCATTAAGTAACGAAGGTGGTTGTTTGAGTGCACTTTCTGCAGGCTTCCCGCGCGTTGCAATCTTTTCAGCTCGTTTCCCTGATTACAGAGAACCTTGCTACTGCATGCTCCAGACAAAACAACTCGAGAGGCCTTTTGAACAAGAAATTTCTCTTCTTCTTATCCGTCTCCCTTCAGTTTTTTAAACAGGGCTCTCGGTGCTTTCTTCTTCTTCTTCTGTTCGAAATTCTGTAAATACCTAACACCATGGTGTAGCTGTAAGGTATTATTCAGAAAAGACCCATCACACATACTCTTAGTATCCGTTTTTTATGGAGGCCTATTGCACATTGCAAGAGCGAAAACTGAAATCGCAAAATGCATGCTTGTCGAAAAATCACTAACACCTAATCAGGAATTCAAATGTCTCTTTGTTGAACTAATTTCCAGTAATATCTCATTCAAACAAAGTTAGAGACGAAACAACTGCCGAAACACGCGAAGACGTGCTAGTGTGGAAATACGAGTATAATTTATGTATTTATTATGCTCGCATTTCCGCATTAACACACAATAAAACAATAAAATATAATCTGACATATTTAATTTTTCAGTGCTGCTTAATGATGACGACAAATCCACTCTTAATTACAGTGATTTAATATACGTTAGTGTTTTTGAGAGCATTAACACTTTTAATTCTAAAATGTGCATCATATTTCTTTTAAGCAAACATCGTACGTAACGCTTTTAAACAACAATCTCGTGGATCATTGATATTAAAATCGTTTTAATCTCAGTACTATTCATATCTTGGGCATCGTTTACTGTAGCCTACTAGTCTCTTTTATCTGTAAAATGTCCCGACTTCTCTATATCATAATCGGTTAGTTTTCTCTACAAGTCTCTGATAACCTGACACATTAAAACCCTTTTAGCTCGGTATGTTTCATCTTTCGGGTATCATCGACTGTAACCTACTAGTGTTTTATCTCCATAGCGTTTCAGCTTCTGTGCATCATCAACGGATAGTAAAAAGCCTTCTCTACGTTAGCGGCTACTAATGGAATCTCTATGAGTCTCAGATAACTTGGATGGAGGGTTCATCCAGTGTGGCAGTCACAAACACTCTAACGTTGCACCTCAGCGTCGCCGTTTCTGGGTTACCTACCTGCTCACATTCTTTGCACAAGGAGGGGCACAGCAGCATTCCTCGCGTTGCGCATGGATTAAAAAGTAAATTGCTCGTTGGGATCTCTTCATCACGTCAACAAAATTTAAAGGTCCACAGTCTTAGCTCTGTGTTAAAGCTTTTACAAACTCTAATCGCCAGTACTATTACGAGCCAAAAACGTTCAGTAAATCACGACATTTTTATCAATGGAGATGGTCTCGTGAATGAAATCGAATCTTTTTTTAATGCCCTAGGTCTGAAAGTTTGCAAATTTATTCTTTCATGATAAATTCTTTAAAACAGACACATAGTAAAGGGAATACACAAACACTGGTGACCACTATTTATGAAATTTAAGTGTGCAACTTTGTGTTTGTTGTCTGGTAAGAAATCAAATTTTTATGAAAATCTACAGGCGGTCCTTGACCATGTGCCGAAGAAGGACATAGTCATAGTGCAAGGCGACTGGAATGCCAAGGTTGGTCAAGATGCGCACCACAACTGGGGAGATACATGTGGACCCCACTGCAACAACGAGACAAATGAAAGGGGTCTGAGACTGTTGGAGTTTGCCAGATACAACAATCTGGTACTGGAAAACACGCTTGGTCTCCACAAAAACTCCAGACGATGGACATGGAACAGTCCCGGCGGGGAGCATCACAACCAGATAGACTACATTGTGGTCAAGAAACGCTTCAGATCAAGCATCAACATTGGCAGGACACGCACTTTTCCAGGAGCAGACATCGGAAGTGACCACGATCTCGTGATGATGTCTTTCCGGCTCCACTTGAAGAGAGTAAATACAGCAAAGTGCACTAGACTGAAGTTCGACCTGGAAAAACTGCAAGACCCGGAGGTGGCAGAACTATTTCAGGCCACAATTGGAGGGAAATTTGCACCACTGCTCATTTTGGGGGCTGGTGAAGTAGATGTCAACACCATGACCACCACCTTCAACTCAGCTGTGACAGATGCCGCCACTGAGATCCCTGGCAAGCACCGACCAAAGAAGAAGCCGTGGATCACACACGAACGTTTGGATCTGTGTGATAAACGAAGAGAGATTAAAAAAAAAATAAAAAGAACCCTTCACAGGGAGCTGATGTTAACCGAAAAATCAACAATGACATCCGAAAAGGCATGCGCACAGCAAAGGACAACTGGATAGAAGATCAATGCCAGGAAATAGAGAACAGTCTGAACAAGAACAACAGCAAGAAGGTCTAAAAGACTGTGAAGCGGCTGACAAGTGTTAAACAGCCCCAAGTCTCCACGATCCAAAGCAAGTCTGGCATATGCCTTACAGAAGAACAAGAAGTCTTGGATAGATGGACAGAGTACTGCTCTGACCTTTACAACCATACACCAACTGTGGACCCATCAGTTCTAGCATGTCCCGAGAACAGAGAAGAAGAAATCCTCCCAATTCTCCGGGAAGAAGTTGAGGCAGCAGTGAAATCGCTGAAGAAAGGGAAGTCAGCGGGAGTGGACAACATAACCGCGGAACTGCTACAAGCAGGAGGAGAAGCGATGATTGATGCCCTCACCATTATCTGTAACAAGATGTGGCAGAGTGGGGAGTGGCCTACACCATGGACCAAGTCGCTTGTTATCACTCTTCCCAAAAAAGGTAACTTTCAGGAGTGTGAAAATAAACGCACCATCAGCCTCATCAGCCATCCCAGCAAGGTCCTCCTGAAAATAATACTCAACAGGTTGAAACCCCAAGCTGAACAAATCATAGCTGAAGAACAAGCAGGATTCATGGCAGGGCGAAGTACCACTGAACAGATTTTAAAACCTCAGAATAATCTGTGAGAAATACCTACAGCACCAACAACATCTATATCATGTGTTCATAGACTTCAAGAAGGCGTTTGGCCGAGTCTGGCATGCAGCTCTATGGGCAACAATAAAAGTGTACAACATCAGCCCTAAAATTATTGAAGTCATCAAAAGCCTGTATGACAAGGTTACCAGTGCAGTCCTCCATAACAGCGTCATCGGGAACTGGTTCAGAACAACAATCGGTGTGCGTCAAGGATGCATACTCTCTCCAACACTCTTCAACATCTTCCTAGAGCGCATCATGTCAGATATGCCCTTGCAGATCACGAAGGCACATTCAGCATAGGGGGTAGAGCAATCTCCAATCTTCGTTTTGTGGATGACATTGATGGATTGCCTGGAGAGGAACAAGAACTTGAACAGCTGGTACAGAGGCTTGACACCATCTCCAGAGCCTGTGGAATGGAAATAAGTGCAGCTAAAAACCAAAATGACGACCAAAGTCCAAGGCCAATCCCTCAACACAGTGCATAGCTTCAAATATTTAGGAGCCATTGTATCTTACAATGGGTCCCGACAGGAAGTCAACTCCAGGATCGCACAAACAACCGCTGCCCTGACAAGGTTGAAGCCCATTTGGAAAGACAGGACCATCAGTCTACATTCCAAAGTAAGACTGCTGCGCTCCCTTGTCATCTCCATCTTCCTATATGCTTGCGAAGCATGGACCCTCACAGCAGATCTACAACGAAGAATACAAAGCACGGAGATGAGGTGCTACAGAAGACTTCTGGGCATTTCCTATACCACCAACACATCACCAACGACGAAGTCCGACAGACCATCACACAAGCCATTGGACAACACGATGACCTGCTCACAGTGGTGACGAAACGGAAACTCCAATGGTATGGCCTCGTCACCAGATCATCAGGCCTTGATAAAGACCATTCTCCAAGGCACAGTGCAAGGAGGTAGAAGCAGAGGGAGACCGAAAAAGAGGTGGGAGGACAACATTCGAGAATGGACTGGTTTGACACTGAGCGAGGCCATCAGGACTGCTGAGGACAGAGAAAGATGGAGTATGCTGGTTAAACGATCATCTGTGGATCTACGACCTCCGGATTACGGGACAGGATAGGATAGGATAGGAAAAAATCAAATGTTAAATGTTATCGACATAAAAATGTCTTTATTATTCATGCATTACGTGGACAGTATCAATCAGTTATCTGGCTGGAAAGTTGCCGCTATCAAGGGTAGATGCTATAAACTCGATTACCTTAAACTAAACATGTGCACATGAAATATCTCACACAATTATTCCCTAGTTAGCTTTCTCTTCAGATATCAACAAAGTTTATCGTGATTAAAATATTGGCGAAGAGCACGAAATTCTTCGGCAACAGATGTTTCACGTTTAATTCAATATTCAGATGATTTAAATATTTACAATTCAGAAAAGGTTTTAATTCGAAAAATAAAATTCAGTAATTTTATCTTCTATAAGTTAATGTTTTACCGAGTTCAATGTGCTTGAAAAATAGGAAGTACATAAACAGTTTACAGACTATATAAGTTAAAGACGATTTTCACCGTTTAATGAACAGTTAAGAGTTGTGTACTGTATAAACTGTAAATAAGTAGTGAGGATACATATAAGGAGTAATTATGGAATACTTAGGACACGAGGTCAGGCGATGTCCCAGAGAGCGCGAGAAAATGAGAAGTGTGCTGCCGCCATTGCTCCGTGTGAGAGAAATAAAGTCGTATTGTATTGAAAATATAAATAGAGCGGACAATCAAAATGGCTGGAATGATGGTCTTCAACGTTTTTGTTAAATCACAGCTATTTCGTGATAGGACCAACCCTCCAATAAATGACGTTAGTGCTGCTTTTCTTCCACATTGCGTAGCAGAGACTGGCCGAGGTCTACGTTTGTTTGTTGTTTGTTGGGTAGATTAGCGTCTCCGGACACTTAGCGCGTATAGGAGACGTGAATACGAAATTCGATGAAATAAGAATGTCAATAGCGAAGAACGTAGATTGAAGATATGTATGGAGGCGGAGCGCTCAAGGCAACATCTGGGGTGAAGGTGGACTTGGTGTCGGAGGAAAAGTTAGGCTCACATGGTAGCAGTCAATCGGAAGCCGCCGGAGGAGGGAGGCCAGGACGTAGGATCATAATAAAAAATGGGTTGGGGTACTATTGTTCTGGAAAGAAATTTAAAGGCAGACCAGGTCTGCCGACCAAAAATTAAAAGCAAGTTAAAAATAAAATCATTCAGGACCACGGTTAAAATCCAGTCAATATGGTCAAGAAAAAATTTTATAAAAGAAAAACGCGTTATAAATTAGTCCTAACGGGCTAATAAAAAATGGCCAGAAGACCAGGGTGGAATAAAATGTAATAAAAAAATCGATATGAATAATGTCGACAAGTATCGGGAGGCCCAAAACGAGCACTCCGTCTGTCGGTCACGCTCCGAGCTAGGAGACAGCCCCGCTACGGGACCTTGCCGCGATGCCATCAAGAGCGGCACTCTTGAAACCGATCTTGTAATACCGGATGAGATCATCCAGTTCCTTCTGGGAAACGTGGGGACCTATTTTTTCAGTTATCCCCTCCATAATACGGCCCAGTCTTTCTTTAGACGACACGGGTAAAGATCGTGTCTTGTCAGGGGACGACTGAACCGACGCGTCACTCAGACTTCTGACTGGCCAGATGGCAGCACCCGAGCCGACCTGAATGCCGACATCGGAGCCAGTCTGGCTACACGCGGAGCTGGAGGTAAAAAGTTTACGACCGGTCATGCCGCGGACAGTGTCCGCGAGCTCAGCCACAGTGTATACTAATTTCTCCACCATGGATTCCAAACGGTTTATGGCTACCCAAGGGTCACCGCCGCCGGGAAGAGGCGCAGGGAACACCTTGTCAGGGTTCGAACTCCCAAAGGGAACCATGGTGGGAGCGGAAGGAAGCGGGCCGGAGAGGCCCACAGTGGATAGTGGTATCGGGTCATTAACCACCGCAGGGGTACCTGGGGCACCTAATGCACCGGTGGCTGGAACACTCGGAATCAGTGGAGCCCCCCAAGCAAACGAGGGTCGCACCGGAGTCGGTGCTGCAGAGGCTAGCTGTTTCCGTGCCAAGCCTAATGCCTGTACACGGGGCATGTATTGAGAGGCCCTGAGCTGGTTCGCGAGAACGCGCTCCTTCAGGGCCGGACAGTTAGAGTTAGAGGCCGCGTGCTCGCCTAAGCAATTTAGGCAAGAGCAACGCTTGGCCTTACACTGGGCGCCAGAATGGCCAAGGACACCACAGGATGAGCAGGCAAGATCAAACTTACAGGACTTCCTAGTGTGGCCGTACCTCTGACAGCGGTGACAGCGAATGACCTCCGCGACATATGGCCGCACAGGAAACTCTCTACAATTTATCAAGAGCGCAGACGGAAGGACGGGGGCGTCCACGGTAACCCTGACCGAATCCGACGGGGAACCATCCGCACGAGACAAGCGACGGAAATACCGAATCGCACAGGGTACAACCAATCCGTCGGGACCGACGGAACCCCGGCACCCGGAGAAAATCTCCGAGTCAGCCACCGTATGGGGGATACCCTGCACGACCCCCTCCACGAAGGGACAGGGGATCGAACAAACGACGCGATGCTGACCCAAGACGGCGAGCCCGGCCAGTTTCTGCTTTTGGGTGCGAGAAGCGCACCCCACCAAAAAACCATCGGCAAGCGGGCGGACTCGCTCGACTGGTCCGACCTCAGTGCGTAGGATACGGGCCAAACGCCAGCCAAGCGACTTGAGTTGTGCCGGGCTAAAGTTCTCAGAGAACTTAGCCACAACCGGGAAGCGACATAAGCTATGGCTCGGCAGAGGAAGTGGGTGCAACGGCACCCTATGCCGAGTCTTCCGCTTGCCGGTCACAGCAGTCCAAGTTTGGTCCCCCGCTGCCGGCGGGTCAATCGCTACAGGCTGGGAAGGGCACCAAGTACTCACCATCCACAGCCTGGCGCTCAGTCACAGTAACTTCCACCTCCGGGACCAGGTCCGAGGAGGGGTCGTCATTGACTTCAAACATATCCTCCGACGAGGATCCGGAAGAGGAATCGGTCAGGGTTTCCCTATTTCTCTTCCTACTAGGTGTAGGCGGACCAGCCACCGAGGGGACAACCAGGTCATCCACCGCGGGGATAGATGCAGTAATAAGTTCAGTTCAGTTTGTTTATTGTCTTTCCAAGCAAGCTGATAAGACATTAAAAACAAATTTAGAAGTAATAAAAGTTGGCACGGAAGGACCGGCCTCCAAAGTGCACTCAGCATCAATGCGGGGAGTCGTTCCTAGTCAAACCGAGCGATCTCCTAGCTCGTCGAGATTTTCCCATATCGGCGAAAAAACGAAAAGGGCGACCGAAATTTAAAACCAAGTTCAACAGAACTTGAATAAAACAAATAATAATGAAAATAATAGATAAAAAATGTAAAAACTTGGCCTACAAGGGCCTAGAAGAATTTACACTATAAAAGTGAATCAAGTTATTAAAAAATGTACGAGTCCAGGACTCGATACTAAAAATTACATTTAAGAAGATAAAACCCACTAGGAGGGGACACAGCACAGCAGGCTATATATCCCTCTCCTATGGGGTGAGACCACAGTCTCTAGGGCCAGAATAAAGAATATTCACCACGATCGATCCTAGCGCAGCTCGCAGGCAACAAAGTCTCAGCGGACGTGAGCCCTGGACAGCAAGCAGTCCACAAGGTACAAGCAGCGTTGCCACGTATGATGCCCTCGAGTAGTCTTAGTGTTGAACAATCAAAACACAAGAAGAAGTCGCCACCAAGCGCCAAGCGATGAAAAGCGCAGGTTGGAAGACAAGAGAGCCAAGCTGCGACGCTCTCACAGGTGAAACTCAGAGCACAAGAGGATCCTGACCCTTTCTCGACACGACACGACCGCGACACGACCACGACCGAGGTCTACGTTGCTTCTAGAGGTTAATTGTAGATTATAGTCACAAGACACGGGAGCGTATAGGCTACTACTGGTCACATTATTCTGACACCAACGAACCAGTTGATGGTAAGAGGAAAATAATATGGTCCTATCCTATCCAATCCCGTAACTCGAAAGTCGTTGGGGCATCACAGATGATCGTTTAACCAGCGTACTCGATCTTTCTCTGTCCTCAACAACCCTCATGGCTTCGCTTAGTATCAACCCCGTCCATTCTCGAATGTTGTCCTCCCACCTCTTTTTATGTCTCCCTCTTCTTCTGCCTTCTTGCACCGTGCCTTGCAGGATGGTCTTTGCAAGGCCTGACGCTCTGGTGACGTGGTCATACCATCGGAGTTTCCGTTTCTTGACCACTGTGAGCCTGTCATCGTGTGGTTCACTGGCTTGTGTGATGGTCAGTCGGACTTCGTCGTTGGTAATGTCCTGGGTATAGTAAATGCCTAGAAGTCTTCTGTAGCACCTCATCTCCATGCTTTGTATTCTTAGTTGTAGGTCTGCTGTGAGGGTCCATGTTTCGCAAGTGTATAGGAAGATGGAGATGACAAGGGAGCGCAGCAGCCTTACCTAAATTATATAGTCAAACAATGGCCAGTCCGGGATTCATTGTTCAGTATTGGGGAAAGCGATTATGTAATAAGCCTACTTCAAGAAGAAAACCATCAATCTGTAAACAGCGACACATTTTAAGAGAGGCGAACGCAAACCTCGACCAGTCTCAGCTATGCTGTGGCCTTATTTTCGCGTCACCGGCGATATTTTCTGCACTAGCTAAACGCGCTGGAACACAGATTTACAGCTTAGTTCTACTGTGTAGCACACATAGAGTGAATAGCTAAATACTCACCGCCTGGACAGTGTGCATTCATATTGAACAGCGACTGTGTATAAGCAGTTGCCAAAGTTAGTGTTTAGGAAGGAATTAGCTATGTACTGCGTAATTTTAACACTCTACAATGCACATTGAACTGGGCCCAGGTCAGGTGAAATTTGTAATTAAGGTCAGATTTTTTATAGCGTCCAAGTTTCTATTCAGTCTTCTACCTGCAAAATGAAGTGTAAATAATTATGTTCACGCCTCACGCAAGTTAACTGTATTAAATGAACAAACTACCCTTAAGGTGATTCGAAGGACCTTAATGTGCCCATCCCTGTTGCTAGCGGCCTCCTGACGTCACAGGACCTAGGTTGTTGACAAGAGCGCTCAAGTCTGTGTAATCAGCTTGATGATTGTCAGTGTTACAGCCTACACTTAAAGCCCAGCCCCGTTGGCCTGTAGCACCCGGTCACACTTGTGTTACGTTTATGAATTCCTTAGGTAATTCCTTGCATACTGGCTGACGTAAAAGTTCACAAGGATAGCGCAGGTTTGATTTCTAATGCCAAAATACTTAAGCCCGGCTTACTAGGACCAACCAGAAGACAGAATGTGACGTCATGAGTTTAAAGGTCAACCTAACTCCTCCCTGCTATACACGACTTGGCGAACTACGGCAGTTGAATTCAATCGTTGCGTGTCGATCTTAGTAAAGTTGTTTCATATTATAAATCGTGGAAGATAACAGTACATCATCATGAAAAAGTGCTTTGTAAAATTACACAGCTACACACGTTTATAAATTCGAACCGGGCCGTGACAAATATGGCGCCACTACCTCCGACCCATGCAATAAGCCGTATGTTGCCACTAAACTCATAAGGTATGGCCACCCGTCAAATTTCCGGTCAATTAAAAATCTCATAATAATTGCACATTTTGGGATCTGGTGAAGTAGATGTCAACCCCATTACTACCACCTTCAACTCAGCTGTGACAGATGCCGCCACAGAGATCCTTGGCAAGCACCGCCCAAAGGATCACGCCTGAACTTTTGGAGCTGTGGGACAAGCGAAGAGAGATTAAAAAGAAAAAGAACACCTCAAAGAAAGCTGATGCCTACCGAACAAACAACAATGGCATCCGAAAAGGCATGCGCACAGCAAAGGAGAACTAGATAGAAGATCACTGTCAGGAAATAGAGAACAGTCTGAACAAGAACAACAGCAAGAAGGCCTAAAAGACTGTGAGGCGGCTGACAAGTGTTCAACAGCCAAAGGTCTCCACGATCAAGTTTGGCATATGCCTTACAGAAGAACAAGAAGTCTTGGATAGATGGACAGAGTACTGCTCTGACCTTTACAACCACACACCTTACGGAGACCCATCCGTTCTAGCATGTCCCCAGAACAGGAGAGAAGAAGAAGAAATCCTCCCAATTCTCTGAGAAGAAGATGCAATGCAATGCAATCGCTGAAGAAGGGGAAGTCAGCGGGAGTGGACAACATACCCGCGGAATTGCATCACACAGGAGGATAAGCGATGATTGACGCCCTCACCATTATCTATAAACAAGACCTGGCAGAGTGGGGAGTGGTCTATGCCATAGACCCAGTCGCTTGTCATCACTCTTTCCAAAAAGGGTAACCTTCAGGACTGTGAAAATTACCGCACCATCAACCATCCCAGCAAGGTCCTCCTGAAAATAATACTTAACAGATTGAAATCCCAAGCTTAACAAATCATAGCTGAAGAACCAGCAGGGCGAAGGACCTCTGAATAGATTTTCAACATAAGAATAATCTGCGAGAAATACCTACAACACCAACATCTTTATCATGTGCTTGTAGACATGAAGAAAGCGTTTGACCGAGTTCAGCTCTGTGGCTAACCATGAGAATGTACAATATTAGCCCCACCATTATTGAAGTCATCAAAAGCCTGTATGACAAGACTATCAGTGCAAAACAGCGCCATCGGGAATTGGTTTAAAACCACAATCGGCGTGCGTCAAGGATGCCTACTCCCGGGTCCGATTCTTCAACACTCTTCAACATCTTTCTAGAGCGCATTATGTCAGACGTCCTTCCAGTTCAAGAAGGCACAGTCAGTACAGGGGGGTAGAGCAATCTCCAATCTCCGTTTTACGGATGACATTGACGGATTGGCTGGAGAGGAACAAGAACTTGACACAGCTGGTACAGAGGCTTTACACCACCTCCAGAGCCTTTGAAATGTAAATAAGTGCAAAGAAGACTCAAATGATGACCAACAACACCAATGGTATCAACACGAACATCGAAGTCCAAGGCCAATCCCTCAACACAGGCCGTAGCATCAAATATTTAGAAGCATTTAAATCACACAACGGGTCCAGACAAAAAGTCCCCTCCAGGATCGCACAAATAACTGCTGCCCTTACAAGGTTGAATTCCATTTGGAAAGACAGGGCCAACAGTCTACACTCAAGGTAAGGCTGCTGCGCTCCCATGTCATCTCCATCTTCTTATACGCTTGCGAAACATGGACCCTCACAGCAGGTCTACAACAAAGAATACAAAGCATGGAAACGAAGTGCTAAAGAAGACTTCCGGGCATTTCCTATACTCAGAACATCACCAACGACGAAATCCCACAGACCATCACACAAGCCATTGGACAACACGATGGCATGCTCACAGTGGTCAAGAAACTGAAACTCCGATGGTATGGCCACGTCACAAGAGCATCAGGTCTTGCAAAGACCATCCTGCAAGGCACGGTGCAAGGAGGCAGAAGAAGATGGAGACATAAAAAGGTGGGAGGACAACATTCGAGAATGTACAGGCTTGACATTGAGTGAACCCACGAGGGTTGTTGAGGACAGAGAAAGATGGAGTACGCTGGTTAAACGATCATCTGTGGGGACCCTACGACTTGCGAGTTACAGGATAGGATAGGATAGGATAATGCATAAGTCGTAAAATGTAAGACGTAGGTGGCCACTACTTTAGACTCCTTACCGCTTGGTACATTAACATAGTGTTCTCCTATAGGCTTATTTGCCACTGCAAACTGGAATGGACGATACTACTATGTGATAGTGCATGACAAAGGTGAAATGAATAATAACGACAAACCAGGTCCGAAAAAAAATAGGACTGTTTTATCCAAACTTTTATCGCAGAAAACAATGGATTCTACAATTTATATACAGTACATTTAAATAACTTTAAGAAATTCTAAGCATTCTACAATTTATATATATGTACAGTACACCTAAAATAGCTTTAAGAAATTCCAAGCAATCTAGAACTTAAAGTATTCATTTTAACATATAACATATTTTAAAAAGAATCAAACTGCATCCAACGTAACCTATGTTCCATTGAAATAAATAAAACCTGACGTTCTCTCATTAACAATGTAGATTACTTTTAAGAAAAAAAAAGCGCACTGCGTGCTTTTTGAGGGGAAGGGAGGAGGGAGGGGCGGAAGGCAGATGCTGGAGGATGCAGTATCCTGCACATATGATGATGTCCATTGATATCGCACGTGTCTCCATCCATTGTAGAAGGCTCAGTGCGCGATACGGAGAAATGAAAAATTACCACCCCAAAAAAAAAAACCGACAGAAAATATTAAGTCCAGTGTGGAAGTGGGTGGGGTTTGGGAGGAGGAGGAGGAGGAGGATGGAGGCGGACGGCAGAAGTGAGAGAGATGCTTGGTTCACTAAGTTACTACAATGTAAACAAGTGAGTCGTCAGTCTTCTCCTGAACGACTCGACACTGTCTGCCCTTTTTATATAACGTAAGTCGGCTAGCCCGATTCTAGCTTCGATCTCTGACATTCATAACGGGGAAACGAACCTGTTCCGAAAGCATGCATCGTTTATGCTTCAAATAACTTATCTGTTTCATCGCAATCGCTCCTCGCAAGAAGAAACTACAATATTTACTGTCTACTCGTGGACAAATGATATATCTTCGTTGAAACTTGAGATAACTTTAATCTAAATCAAATAAACACCTTTAATGCATAGTACTGGGTAAGCATGTTAAATTATCTAAGGTTTCTAATTCTAAAATCTAACAAATTATAAATAGTAGAGTCTCTCTCACTCTCTCTCTCACATACACACAAACCCACGCACGCACACTCACACACATACATACTCAAACATTCGTACACAATCAGTTAAATCAATTTGCAGAACAATAGCTAATTAAAAGAAAATGGCAAAAAATTCAGATGTATTTCCAGGCATTCGCACACATTACCGAAAAATAAGCATTTCCAAAAGTGTTGATTTTCTTGGAGGTGTTGTGACTTGGCTTTAATCCTAACGAAACAAAAATAAAACATAGACTAGTATGCCATTATCTGAACTATCTGCAAGCGCAAAATTATCAGCCAGTATTTAGATACAGCGCAAAATATGTTTAGAAAATGGTGAAACACAATGACCTTGACCTTTGAGAAAGTATAAATAGGCCTACGAATGATCCAACATGCTAAGCAGTAGTTAAAGTGTTCGCAAAGTAAAAAAAAAAAAGGTATGAATTTCGGTTCCGTTACCATTGAAATAAGGCATAAAGTGTGTTTTAAACAACAAGTAAAATTCCGAGAGACGGACCGACCGGCTGACTAACTGACCGACAAACGGGATGCTACTGACAGATGGCCCGTGATCTAAGGTACCTGTATACCCCAGCTCAACAAGCCGTTTTGGAGATATATAGCAAAACGTGTTTAGCAACAACAAAAAAGACTCGCGTGACTTTTTGTGGTTTAGCAAACCTGATGGCACGGGAAGCATGCCACTAACTGACGTAATGTTCCTATTAAGTTTAGTCAAATTCCGTTCAGTGGTGCTTGAGACATGGCTTCCAACGGACCGATCAACATTTGGCTCGTTCTGATTCCAGACTATTTCAAAGTATTTCCAGACCAAAGAAATTGGCACCTAATGTTTCTAAAAAAAAATGATACAATCCCCAGTCAAACGTAAAACAAATATGTTTGGTTACAGTAGCTTGTGTTGACGGCGAAACTCGAACTAACCCTTCCTGCATAGCAGAACACCCAAATCTTAAGTAATAAATCTGCCAGTAAACGACACGATGAATTTCTGAAATATTTAAAATATTCACTATTCTGTTGTTTGTCACGTCGCTTTCTATCAAGGTTTAACAGAAGGGTGCTTTACAAACGACGACGGAATCGTGTGATGACAAAAAGGGTGAAATAAACAGTCTTTAAAAAACGATGCATTAATGTGAAAAATCTTATCCCGACAGAAATAGAGCAAGTATGTTCTCTCGTCAGTGATTTTATTACTATTTTCAGGTTGCAGCCAAATCATGATTATATTATTTTTAAAGTTACAGAATAAATTACGTGCATATCTGCTCATTACGGAAAAAATGGAATTAGAACTGAAAAAGGAAGTGGTTTTTAACGCTAGCTTAAAAAATAAATATTTCTGACACGACAAAGAATCCTATCAAGAATTCCGCTTTCAGTACTTTTCAAACACAACACAAAATAATGCAAAACAATATTCAAGTTTTTTTTTTTTTTAAAAAGGAGTAAAAATTGTCAGTTAAGTCTTTATAGAGAACATGTGAGAAATATTTACTTATAATGTCAGAAACAGCTACGTATCTATAGAGAAAATGTGAGAAATCTTTAAGTATTGTGTTAAACAATAGTTAATTATATATATCTATGGAACAGTTCAGCCAAATCCCATCCCCTTCCCCCCACCCCCCCAAAAAAAAAGGAAAAGAGAAAGCTTGTTATCGTAAGTTAATGTTCTATTATAAAAGATTATTCATGAGTGACGCAGAAGCCACGACAGCCAGACATCAGTACGCTTATACGTGTTTTAAAAATAAACATGCGGTGAGAAAAATGCGCATCGTATAATGTACAATATTACTCAAGCATTGTATACAACGCAGTTAAATCTCCGACGTCCAGCTCTCTAAAGTCGCGTGATTGGTATAAAATTTAATGTGAACAAAAGAACTGTCGTAACAACTGAAACCGACAACGTTTTTACCCAAAGGTTTTGTCCGAATTTTCAATAACTTCCTTCTTCTTTAATAAAAGATTTTTTTCTGCCTAAAATAAGCATCCAAAACTAGAATTTTATTGAAAGTGTGATTAAAAAAAAATTCTGTCCAAAATCAAACTATCGAATAACGTTCGTTCAATATTGCTCAGATGTCTATTTGACAAATTAATTTCGGAGCTCACATACATTATTACGCAAAACAATAAAACGAATAAAATTAATTGTTGTTGTTGTTGTTTTAAATTATTATTATTATTTTAAAAAAAAAATGGCAGGCGCACATGCATTTCAACTCGCGTTTCGCGGCGTCTGAAGTTTGAAAGTTCGCTCAAATAAAATTAAAAGTTATTCCACGTTTGTTTTGTTTCTAATTTATCGAAGCGTATATTGTGCTATATTGTAATTCTGAGACAAGTCGGCGTTACCATCTAATATCGATTAAAACAATTAAATCGACTAAGGAGTGTTAACAACTTCATTGTTTTAGCGAATAAGTTGGAACAATCCCACTTCAGAATTCGTGTGAAAATCGTAACGTACAAAACCATGACGACGCAACGTGTAACCAAACAAAACTGAGGATTGTATTAGACCTATAGCCTACTTGTTTATGAGAAACTGTTCACTTCAATACGTGAACATATTTCTTTTTGTGAACGGAAATAAAAGTTTAGTCTCTAGTAAAATACGTCCCAGTAAAATAAATCTAGCTACGGAAATTGCCGTTGATCAAATTATGTAATATTATAAGTTTCAACATAAATGTTGGCGCGGGATAAAGAATTCTCCGTTTTTGTTCCAAAACTAAAGTCCGATTCGGCGCCTATACGCGCTCAGTCAAGTTGATTTATCGCGCTAAAACAAAACAAGAATAATCAAAAGATTGATCAAAAGAAAGATGCAAAGTTTAAACGTGCATAACCGTTAACCTAAAAATAATATATGAAGGCGTTTGGGTTATTTAAATGAGTGGACAGAAAACATCGGGCATTACCGTCAATGTCAGAAAAACCGAACTGAAAATGTTCATTTGTTGGTTTGTTCTACTGACATTGTAATAAATCATCCTAGAAGTTTATCAGCGGCAGATCAAATTTTCACAAGTGGTTTTAGGACGATAATATTCGTCACATTCCTGATGATGTACGCAGGGGTTTGGGGCGAAAACCTACGTTTTCTTTCTTTATTTGTATTTTCGAGATTCAAGATTTAATCCCATTACTTGCCCATTTTGGGGTGTGAAGGGTACAAAAACATCAGCTTAACAACTATAAATATTTTTGTTTAAAAATAGCAATAACATTACTAACATTCCAGCTCTTAACATTCTAAACAATAGCAGTTGACCAGTATTGTTAAGATTATTAGCGCAGGCCCTTTCCTAATTTTATAAATTTACCCAATTTCAGTAACACTAACTAAATTTAAATGCGACATTTCATACATAAATTTCGGACGGTGCGGGGAAGGGCTGGAATAGGGTGGGACGGGGTGAAGGGTACGGCAACAAAATAAACACTCTAAACGACTCCACTGGCAATTTTCTTGATCAAAACATATTTTTATAACGCAATCTCAAATTAAAATTTTTGAATATCAAACAATTAGAAAAAAAGGATATGGCGCTATTTAGCTTAATGACGACTGAAATAACCCTGTCGAGAGACATATTAAGTTACAGTTATAATGGAAGGAAAAGTATAATTGACAAAAAAGTAAACTAGACGAGCAATTTTTCGGGGGGAAATATGTTCATTAATTACTCCAGTCATTGTTGACATATCGTAACCGTTAATCTCTTGGTGAGAAAAATAGACGAATGATGACTGCGTTGCTAGAAGTCGTAATTTTTGTTAAAAATCACCAAATCCTGTGGCGATTAAAAAAATAATGTTGCTTGTAGAAAAGGCGCACCTGATAAATCAACCCTCTTCAGGTTAGACCGTTCAGCTATTCTGCTAGTTGTTCTACTATATCTTTTCATCAGAGGCACTTAAATATTTGTTAGCTTTTCAGATTATGTGCACTAAAAAACAGTGTTTGATGAATAGCTTTTAAATTCATCTAGAGTTCTAGATATACATATATTTTAAAAAAATTTCTTTCGTACACGTCAATTTCATTTTTGAGTCCAACTGTATAAGCTTACATTTACAATAAAAGAGCAGACATATGGTTACTTAAATTAAAAAAATAAATCCCTAAAACGCCAAATTGCTTGTGGACATTTTACACTCTCAGTGTGCTATTTTCTTAGCCTAAATTGATTAAACTATTTTTCGTTGTACGCAATACTGCTCTCATAAACAAACGTTTGTTGACGACCATGTTGATCAACCTAATTGTGTTCACGATGACGGAGAAAACAGCAATAATGCGTGTTTAGACCCCAGTGTGGGTTAAAATCTTCTCAAATCTCCTTTAAGCAGCTTACTTGCGGGCTTGTGAAAGGTAGGTGCACATGTGTGTGTGTGTGTATGTGTGTGTGCGTTTAAGTAGGCCCTATGTGTGTATGTGTATAAGAATGTGTGTGCAAGTTTGAAAGTGCGTGGGCGCAAGTGTTAAAGTGCGTGCGTGTTATGCATTGATTAAACAAATAATCGTATTAACCGTTCATAGACTTCTGTAGTTGTCGAACAAAACAATAATATTTGTAAAAATTGATTCATAGCAGTTCGAAAGCGAACAGCTGCAGAGTTAACGACAGATTAAATTTAAAAGTAAATTTAAATTTTAAAGAATCTAAAATCCCATTCTCGATTAAGAAAACGTTAATAAAACATTACATTTAAATCTCGGGGAAATGTAAAAAAAAAAAAAGTTTAGCATTGTGTCTGGAATGGACAACTTTCGAAATTAAAGTAAATGTTCACAAAATCGAAACATATAGCTATATTTATGTATTTTATTCCAATGTCGCTCTCAACCTGGCAGAACATCTAGATCAAATCGCCTCACCTACTTCCGCTGAAAAGAAGAAACGGCAGCAAGCAACGCTTGACCCGTAGCAATCCTCTTTTTTATTTGAAAAAGTACAATATAGTTATTGAATAAGCAAATTCTATGACTTTATAAACACAAGTAAGTGTTCTGTACAAATACATTTCAAGATAATTGCTGTTTTTCCGACTTTATTATTATTTATTTTGTATTTTTATTATTAGTATTTTGTGATATAATTTTAAAGGACTGTGTTATGCACGTGTCATTCTGTTTTTTCAAGTTTCATTTATAAATAACAGGCTTTTATCTTTTAAAGTATTCCGGGTAATTTTATCTTTTGGTATGTTTTAGTTTGTTTAGTTCTCCTTTTGTACTTTTATTTTTTGTAACACAGTCAAATAATTGTTTTCAACAAAAACATAGCGTTAATGTCGGGAAAAAACAACAGCGACATAACAATTTTTAAAACGCTCCATCAGATTGTTCATGTATTTCTGATCTTAATTTCCTATCTTCAGAAATCAGAAGCACATACGTTAATAGTAAAGTCAGAATCCTTGGAGAACAATATCACAAATAAACTCAGAAAACAATGGTGAATTCTGCAAGTACGCAGTTTGTAAAATAAAATGAAGTAAAAGAAAAAGGGGAACTAAACATCTTAGTACACACGTAACTGTAATCAATACAATAAATTACTGCGTAAAACCTACCTCTTCCACTCTTGATCGTGATGCGAGATCTACATCAAGTCAAATTTCAGTTCTTCCCTGTTTTGAAAATTCCCTTCTGACCAATCATATTAATACCATCGCAATGCTAGTGACTAAATTATGTTCTAATAAATGCACAGGGTTGGACAATCAGCCAGCTACCCTATACGCTCTATGTGTCCGGAGACGTTAATTTACCCATATCAGCCAGGAAGTATATCTGATTGGTTAAAAGTCAAGATGCACGAGGGGATTAATTGTCATTGCTATGTAAAGAAATCCATAAATGGTCATCGCTAAATATAGCACACCGCATTTTTCGCACTTTGAAGGTCGGCTGAGGCAGGAGGGAGGAAAGTTTTATTTTGTTCATCGGAATGACGCAGTAGGAACACTTCCAAAGTGTAAACATTTCCGTTCTGCAATATTTGGCGAGATGTAACAACTGGAGGAAAGGAGAGAACGAGAACGGAAGTGTGAGGTTTGAAGTGGGATGTATATGTTGAAGGAGGGGGTAGGGGGAGTGGGTGCGTTTCCAAAATGTCATTTTTCAAAAAGTCTGTTACAAGCCCGACCCTTAGAAAAAAAAATCCTCACTCTCGCCCCGAAGGACAAGGGAAAGACGGGAGATGAGATTTCCTAGCTCCCAAATTGCCAGTTTCTATAATTGTCTATAAAGCGGTTACCGTTAACTGTAACACGAAAATCGCTTGGATTGGTTGAAAGATTGAAATATTCCGTGTCCATGGATTCTTTTCTTCATATCCCTATCATCACACGCATCACTCTTCTGAAACACGTATTTTCACATTTCTAGTGTATGTGTGGGAAATATAGGGGAGAAAGGTTCTTCTTCGGGGACCCCAAAAAAAAGCAAAATTGTAACGGAGTTTGTATAGCTAATGTTCAAGTGTCTGTCTACACCTTTCTCTGTCTCTATTGTGCATTCTTGCTGAGTTAGTTTCCTACATGTCTAGTGAGTATGAGTGTAGAGGGATGTAGAGCAGGTGGGATATGAGGAGGAGCGTGGAGTAAGGATGTGTGTGGAAGGGGGAGGTGACATGGGACAGAGGTATGCAATCTAATTCGTATTTGAAAATCCTAGTTTCTGATAACCCCGAGTATAAAGGACGACTTGAATGTCAGTGATAATAATAACTGATTTACGAAGTGTGGATACATGGATATTTGTTTTACCAAATATTTTCTCCTTACCTGGGTTAGTAATTTCTTATTTGTCTAACTGCATAGTTTTATGAATTGCAGCTAAGGTCTGATGCTGACTTATAACACTCTGTTATTGAAATATATTAAACACTTCACATCTCCATATTTAAACTACTGCCATTACATCAGACACAATATTATTAGAAATAACAGAAGCTCAGGTAAATCTCCGGCGAAACATCTCATTTATTCAAGGTACTGTCCTTAGTTGTGCAACAAGTATGATGACATTTGAATTATTCAAGAGCGGGGATGACAATTCAAGAAGAAAAAAGACATAAAACATTAGTTTTCGAACTGTTTATTGGCTATCTTTTCTCATACATCAACTCAACGTGGTTTGCAAATACTGTTTTGATGACTGATTATCAGTATTAAAAGTATCAAGTATGCAAGGTATTATGCGAAATGATCAGAAAGTGATCAGTACAGATCTTTTTATCACCAATAAAAACATTTCAAGCTCGCAAATTTTGCGAGGTGTGGAAATATCAATAATAACTATTAAATTATGCCTTGTCGCCATGATTGTTGTCGAATTTATTTTGAACTACAAACCTTTTTTAGAGCTCGTAACTTATTACTAGTGTATTATCCTATTTGCTGATATGCAAACTATTAGTATTACTGTGTGTATTAGTACAATATAATTTATATTCAAT
Organism: Oncomelania hupensis; assembly: GCA_036898135.1. Taxonomy (NCBI): domain Eukaryota; kingdom Metazoa; phylum Mollusca; class Gastropoda; order Littorinimorpha; family Pomatiopsidae; genus Oncomelania; species Oncomelania hupensis. The sequence goes on along the minus strand of CM072511.1, from coordinate 113,045,764 downwards.
TTTATTATTGTTAAAACGCATATTTCGATATATAGTCCTAATTTTTTTGTCTGTTACTGTTCATTTCATGATTTTTTTCCCGTCCTTCCGCAGTCTTGTAGTTTTTACTGAAGGCACGAAAAGCCTTTTCTACAAGAACCTGAAATAAAGACAATTCCGAAACATCTATTTCTGAAAAGGTCTGTGTCACATTGGAGCAGAGCTGTGCTATGCTTAACATCACATAAAAGAAATAAAGCATAACCAAATTCTTTCAATCCTCGTTGGCTGGAACCCAAAACCGCGCCTGTCGGTTTGTAAACTTGCACGCGGCTTATACTTATCCATGACATTAGCGGATGGCGAGGGATAAAAGCAGTTTGGGAGCGAGGAGGAAAAGAAACAAGGGAGGCAAACAAGGCAAGGAGGTAGGTAAGGTAGTCGAGTGCGGCACGTGCTATGCTCGCGAGCAGCTTGTGGAGGGTGGTAGAGAAAAAGGGAATGTGCTGCCGCACGCTGGCACCAATTACTGCGCGCTTCCCCTGTCCCGACAATGCACGTGCAATACATCAGTCGCGCTGGCATTCCCGGCGCGGGCCCCCATTTTGTAGACTGCTCTAGTACCGGGTGTGTAAGCCCACAAGAACATGTAAGAGAAGCAAAGCAAGATTTTGCATATTCAGACTGATTCTGCGCCAAATATTTACATTTTTAAAATATACAAGAAACTCTATTACTGACATGAATAATAACGATTTCTGGGCGCGCGCTTATACAGAAGCTAAAACAAGAATAGTCGACAAAATACCAAATAAATTATTTATCAATCCCAATGCAACTTGGGGCAGAGAGCGGGGCAGAATGAAACAATTATACAATTTCGCAAGGTTTTGTACAGCTTATAAACGGTTGTGTGGGTCAGGAGGGACATGGCTTACAAACAGTATCGTGATCGTCAGCTGCACAACATCAAGCATGACGTTATCAAACTCATTAACGGATATAACGGATGAGACGTGGCCGCGAGGTCAGAGGCCACTGGTCAGCTGGTCAGTCCAAGATAATGCCACCATAAGTATCGCCAGTTTCCTGCATTAGCAGCGTAGTCTGTGATTATTTGAAGCTAATAATCGTGCACAAGTATAATATGATAATGCTAACGACAACAAAAAATTAAGTAAATAATGATCATGTACATGATTGTAGTAAGTCCAGAGTGCAGATTATGAGATAGACGTGGTCAAATTCGTATATCGTTTTACACACTATGCGTTTTCCCTATGGAAAAAGGGACAATAAGATAAATAAATATTTAAAAAAATAAAGCTGTTGATGATGATGATGATGATGATGATGATGATGATGATGATGATGATGATGATGATGACGATGATGATCATGATGATGAAAAGTAGACAGCTCTCGTCTAGAGTCGGTAGTTTAAGCGACGTCATGATTACTCTGTTTACACATAAGCAGATGGCTTTCGTCGATGTAATTGAAGATAAATATGCTTGCGAGAACACTCTGCCAGCGACAAAGACAAAACCGAGAACATATAAAGATCATCTAACAAGAGATTAAATTTTACCAGTATACCTACTAGGCTGAGTTAACTAGTTATAAATATAAAATATAATAATAAAAGATACCCGTTCACATTATATAAAAACTGAGTGAGAGCCTGATTCTAAAACAACAATCATCAGCAATATGCAAACTGTCGAATATTCCATGCTTGCCCATGTGTAATAATGTATGTTCTCCAGCAAAGTTCGTAATCTAGAAGAACTAAACGATCGATCTGATGAAAAAGGACCAAACGAAAAATCTGGTTAGCATGTTTCTCTGCATAATGATATTTCTGTGGCACCATTACTAAGGTGAACGTGTGATGGCTTCCAATTTCACAAGATGTACAATTGAAGTCCTGCTCAATACTATTATCATAATTATAGTCTAGCTATTATGTAGCTATGCAATGCCCTTTTCAAGATTCATGGGCGCTTTTTCTCGTTTTATTGTCAATTACATCTATGTGTGTCTTACCTGTTTTTAAACTAAGTGCAGTCATAATAAGTACTTTTACAAAGTGGATATTGATGTTCTTTAAGAGGTTAAACGTCAGCACCGTGAATATATTAGACCTGGCATAATCGAACTGAATCTACCTGTAACACAAACTGACGTGCAAAGTTGGTTATTATACAGAAGTTTTAATTTACCTATTTCAGCTAGTTGCGCTGGATACAGACCAAAGTTCATTGACGCAGCACTGAGAGCTGCCAAAGAAAACCAAACGATACTTTAGCGAAGGCTTTTCCTAAAGTACGAAGGGAAGCAGGCTGCTTGCTTAATGTGATCTGAAGAAATAGTTACACTCTCATCAATGGGTCAATCTCCTGATACCAGCCCCAGTCTTTCGCTTTCACAGCTCGCAGCCGTTGAGGCAGGGCCGACATAAACACACAGGTAGACAAACAGGTAAAAGTGTCAGTCTCTTCAGAGCAGTGCAAGCGCTGCACTTTGCTCAGAAGAGCGCAATGATATACTACTAAAAATAGAACCCAGGCTGATCTCTGATGCTCACCCAGATCTTTGAAATGCTGTGCACAGCTGCCACCTATCAAGCAGCACGAGGCGCTTTTACTGTGGCTTAGGCCGAGGTAACGAGTTAGCGAGCACAGATGGAGAACTAATAAATATGGATATATTGTAATAATATATCGCCCAAACCCACGCCTCTATATTAACAACACCACGCTGTTCATTGAAGAAATACAAAAATCGAAACGATTACAACTTATTTCATCTACTCGTTCTGCACCATATTATTATAACGCTCACTAAAACTGGAAAAGGAAAAGCGAACACATACGCCAATATTGAGTGAAATACACAGTGCAACTTGGCATTTAAAAATAATATTTCAGGCCCTTACCAACGAATAATCATTGTACGCTGCTGTTTTGTTAAACAAGGAATTTCGTCCGCTGCTATAAGCAGAATAATCTATTTTGTTGGGAGCCTTGTTTGTATACCGTAGCCTTCGCCGTTGGTTCGCAGTCCCTGGTCGAAGGACGACCTTTTTCCAAAGATGGAGAACGCAAGCAATGTTTGTGTACTCGCTACACAAAACAGCTAAACACCGCAACCACAAAGGCACACATGGAGGGATGGAGTGAAGGAGGGGAAAGAAAAACAGGAAGTTTTATTTACGGGAAGATGAGGTGCAATGTGTTCCTTTGCCATAGTTTTCGCCCTCAGTACTATCTTTTACACAATGTAGTGTGCACTCTGTTCTCTGTCTGATTCTGCCCGCTGGGTCTCTCCGTTTCTGCATGCGCGTGCCTGTGTGTGTATGTGTGTGTGGGTGGGTGTGCGCCTGTAAACACGCAAACGTTCTATTTTCCAGCACCGCAGTTTTTCAAGGTTAACGACAGGACCCATAGAAATTCCAAAAAGGCGCTTCGTCGTGAAAAGCACGGGCCACAGAAAATGTGCGCTAAGCTGTCTTACAAATGAATATACAATATATATTTTTAAATGACACGGATAAGGCGAAAATTCCTGATATAGCTGACACTTCGTAATCGCTTTGTCACGCAATCATCTTCGATGACAGTCCACTTCACAACAGCACCAACATGCGCACATTCCTTTAAACATCATCACATTGCCAACTGTCAGCAGCAGTCACCTACCATAAAGTAAGGGATCGAGTAACAAATATGTTTATTACTCGTGAGAACAAGTTCCTTGGGAAATGGTATTACCATTGTTGGCAGAATAACCGATATAATGGTCAATCGCTGCTCAAACCGACTGCTAAGCTTAGAAGTTTCTTCCTTATTATGCAAAGGAACTATTGTTAACAAATACGCTTTCGCTGGGATGCTATGGTTAGAATCAACCTTGATGTTATTAACAGGCACATAAAACAACTTAATGTATCGATTTATATCAAAAACGTACATTTGGAAGAGTTTTTAAAAATTATTTGGCTTGATCTTTTTTTTTTTTGGCCGGTTCTGTGAATTTAGAAAGTATTTGTGATGCTGAAATGTGTACTATTGGGACCCTTTAAGCCTGCGTTAGGCCAACAGCAACAGTGAGCAAGCAGTCTACTTGTCTACAAAAAGATGAGGGTGATAATTGTTATAGTCACGCAGCAGCTTTCCATTGCACTAAATAGATTGAACACTGTGGCTCACTCCCATTATTTTATTTTCATCCCAGTTGAAAGAGGCCACTTTTCTCTGCCTCTCTCTGTCGCTCTCTCTCTCTTTCTCTTCCTCTCGATCTGTTACTCAGTGCCCCCCACCCTCTCTCTCTCTCTCTCTCTCTCTCTCTCTCTCTCTCTCTCTCTCTCTCTCTCTCTCTCTCTCTCTCTCTCTCTCGCTGTGTAATAGTATTGACATTCTTCATTAAGCTTTGTTTACATTCTTTATAAACGTTCGGCTCTACCGCGCAGTAAAAATACTTCAAAAACAGAACGCAAAAGAAAGTGAAAATAAAGACTGAGGGACTGAGGGTGGTTTAAGATAGGAAAGGGAATGAGTGCGAGAGACCACATACCCGGGTCTTGAGGAGAAAAATATATTTATTGAGTAAGCTTACGTTTCGGGTAAATTCCATTACGGATCGACCAGATGACATGCAGGAGGGAAAGGGGTGTAAAGAACGAGAGACTGGAAAAGATGTTTGTTTCTAGTTTAATTCGTCTAACTGACATTCCAGCTCAATGTAATGACTAAAAAGACACACACACACACACACACACACACACACACACACACACACATACACATGCGCGCGCACACCCATACCAATACACCCACACGCAAGAAACCAAGGCAAGACACTGCGTCAAGACAATGGTGCGAATGGCGTCATTTCCGGTGGGCAAAATTAGCTGTTGTTTCACGACACACCATGCGCTAACAAATCAGGGCCAATGGTTGCTGCGGACAGTGGTGGGACTGGGATGAGCTAGCAACATGAAAAGGGATGCTACAAAGGGAGAGCAGCGTATAAAAAGAACGAGCGGACCGGAAGATGGCCCTTCACGTGCTTTGTCAGCGCAGTTTGTTAAACATAACTAGCTTCCCTTTAGCGACAACAAATTACAATTGCCGGTAGTTCAGTCCCATTGACAGCAGCTCGTTCCGGAACTTCGCTAGTAGTGCATTATGAGTCAGCATGAAGCTGAACAGACTTTGAAACAGTGCCGTTTATTCACTGATAACATTTATGTACAATATAGGTTTACAAGGTTTTTATTTATCGTTTCTTCTGCTTAACCTATCTTTGCATCTTTTATTTACTAATTATAGGTGCTATAACCTTTCTATGTAGGTTTAAAAAGTGTGTTGACAATACTTTAACTCGTTAGTCAAAAGAACATTATTTATCAAATATTCGTTCACTAAAAGTTACATGTAGACTAGCCTACTTATGTTAAGAATTATTAACACTGGTTTCCAAGAAAAGGTGTTGTTGAAATCCGTTCTTTGTGCCTGCGTGTTCTTCATTTAAAAGCAATACAAAATAGGCGAAGGAATTTGTTTTTGCCCACTGAATTCAAAGATCTTGGGCTGTGGTCTCTAGATCAAGGGTAAAGAGAATGGAGGCCAAAGTAGCTTTGCCCATGCTCAAAAACCCTACTTGAATTTCTTCCAACACTGCCGCTTCTAACCTGCATAACTAGCTCTTGAGCCCATGCTTACTTCGCAAGGCAACACCATTTTCACCATTTCCATAGTTCTCTTTTCAAACCTAAACCACTAGGAGTAGAGAGGGAATTTTTTTAAGAGAAAAAGATGGAACGTGCAATAGTGCCGCAAGCGAGCATTATATGCGATTGTGCAAGCGAAACAAAGCGAGCATATTTGAGACTAATTCGCCATTCTCTTTTGTTACACCCTCCGGGCCTGACTTCATTCCTCCACTGACTTGATGCCAGCCAGCCAGTCTGAGGGCAGTTTCTTCACTTTCACTAGTTCTATTTAGAAAAAGCCGGAGGAGGGGCAATGTCTGCGTGCAGGATGGTTGTCAAATCGAGCCAACATCTTGGAAGGACCTAGTTGCCATTCTTTACTTCACTGGGAAAGTCTTCCAATGCTAGTGGGTTTCTTTTCAGTGAGAATTAGGAGAATTCTCCGCTATGCTTCCATATGAACATTCTAACTAAACTAAATAAAGAGACAAAATATTAGTAAGGCATTAAGAATATACTTTATATATACAGTGTTTATTTAGGCCGTATACAAAATGATAGGTTCATGTTTTGGGGCTCGTGTAAAATAAATATTTTATGGGGGATTTTCACTTATTCGGGCGAAATTCGGTCTTTTCCGCGAATGCGCGCAAGAGTATCGCCACCCAGGACAAGGGAGAATAGGACCTGCCTAGGACATGAGCGTCAAGATCTTTAAAGTCAGAACGATGGAATGCATGCGTGCATAGATTACACCTCGGTTTATACTCTCCTCGAAAGGAAGAAAAACAAGAGACCGGAGCAATGGCTCAAACAGGATTAGCTTTCTCTTATGTTTACGTTTAGTTTTTTCGTCCATGTTGTGAATGGATCTCCTAACCTTACAACCACCTACATAAAAATGTACACAGAAACCGAACTTTCGACCACATGGGTGTCAGAGCAAAGTGGTTGAACTAACTCAATGCCGTTGGCTGGAGCTGGAGAAGTGATAGTGATGATGGAGTAGGGGCTGGCGATAGTTTAGGGATTCATATGGCTTGAAGGCAGCCGAGGCAGCGCCAACATGGCACAGCGCCAATACCAACACACCGGCACCACTCGCCTTCTCACTTCACCCAGTCTGACGATCAGCTGCCGCACAGTACAGCCACATACCAACAACCTGTCTGCATCCCCCCCTCTGGCTGCCTTCATGCCATGCCACAGCACGCAAAGCTCTCACCAATAGCAGTACAAGCAAAACAGATAATTATTGAATTTTGCAGTATTTTTCCACTTCACTGCTTAAAGTGGATAACTGTTCATTAGAAAATGCCTGGCTGAACTGTCTATGCGCAAAAAAAAGTTTTAAAGTATAACAAAAACCTAATCAATAGGCCATTATCTTGTAAATTTTCCACTCACACTGGTTTAGATTCAGCTGAGTAATAAAAGCAGTTAATTCCTTCAACATATCCTTGAAAACTGCTATATTCACCTGTCCAGGTACGTTCTTTTACAGACAAAATTCATGACATTTTTAATCATTTGAGCATAGTGGCAAGATTAAGATCAGAATGAAGATCCACAATGACATTTTAATCTGTATAGCGTTAGAGAGTGCAAAACACGCGTCAAGTGCTCAATATGAGCGATTTTTATAAGCTGAGCGCCCAAGTCTGCTTTTTTGAGTCTGCTGCCTTGTTCCGGCCAAGTCTAACAACAATAGTATAGCGTCCAGCACTTTTCCTCCTTTAACATTGTGCCCTTTTGTTGTTTGTTAAATGTTATCTGCTCCCGATACCTAAACCGCCGAGCCTTTCGTTTGGTGGACGACCCCAGCAGCAATGGGATAATTACACAATGGTGTATTAACAATGTTGCCCTCTGTGTTTTCTGACGTTACGCACTCTCACATTTACCGTGTCAAAATGACCTCCGTATCAAATATAGGCGAAATATGAAGTTTAAGATTTAGCACGCAAGTCATACAATTCACATCTTCATCGTTCAAACATTTCATCATGATGATGATGATGATGATGATGATAATGATGATGACGATGATGATGATGATACAAAGGGAGGCGCGGTGGCCGAGTGGTTAGAGCGTTGGCTTGCGGATCTGAAGGTCCCGAGTTCGAGCCCAGGCCGGGGCATTGTGTTGTGTCCTTGGGAAAGAGACTTTACTCCCGTTTCCTACTCCTTCGGATGAGAGTATAAACCGAGGTCTAGTCTGTGTCTCATGCATTCCATCATAACGGATTTAAAGATCCTGACGCTCATGTCCTAGACGGGTGAGTGCCGGTGACAAGAACACACCAAGCATGTACCTTGGGTAAAGCGCTTCACTTGGGGCTGCTGTACTTTCGAAAATGAAAGTCACAAGTGCCCGAATTTCACCTTGGTGATAATAAAGTTGTTAAAATTTTTAAAAAAAGAAGGAAAAAAAGATAATGATGATGATGATTACTTGTAAGTATAGTTAACCATGAATATCATGCTAAAGGAGCAAGAGAAAACGAGAACCTCAGTTCTTTCGGGCAAGAAATTCAATCAAAATCTCCTTCTAAGGGAGTTATCCTAAATTTCGAGACCAACAGAATTCATCAATGTACACAGACATCATCAGAGGTAGTCTCCGCCATATATCACACAAGCGTGTCCTGACGTTAACTTAAAGAGAAAGAAAGAAAATTAATTCTGACATTATATTAAGAAAGAAATAAAGAAAGAAAGGAAGAAAAGAACGAAAAAAAAAGAATTGTGCAAGCTGTGTCTCTGAAGAGATTATTCAGTGATACAAAGACTACTCACACTCTGTTCTCAAATGCACCGTTCTGACAGTAACATTTTGAACACATTATTGGCAAAGCTGAAGAAATGGGAAAAGTGTAAAGCTTAAAGAAAACAAAATAAAGTTAAACGTCTTTATCGGGACCGCCCCTGAAAGGCAATCGTCCCAGCAGTGGTGCTGAGATGGCTAAAAAGGTGGATGATCAGCACAAATCTACGTCACGCAGAGCACCCGCATCACACTCCACCATAATGCCAGACCACCAACCCTGAGACTAATCCATCACAGTTTAACCAGATGGGGACAGACAGCTTTACCGTGCTGAGTAGTCATGACCTACCGAGCCCCGTGATAAAGCAGTGTAGCTTATGACGAAGATGGACGCGTGTAAAAACGAGAGAAGGTGGAAGTGGAAACAACAAAACCGGAAGTTCAATTACTGAAGATGGCCATATTTTACATAGTCTTATTTTGGGGATAAAACCTTTAAATGCATGAAGCGGAAATCGTGACCGACATAGTGTATTATTTACAAATAGTACAAGACCACGATAAGACGATCAAACTGACGTTACACAGTACATAACGACAAAAGATCAAAAGACACAAGATTTGTCGTCCAACAATATGGGGAAACCAAGTAAGTACGAGTACATACTTCCACCTTTCTCTGGAAACCACTCAGAAACGAGCAGCTTGTTCGCCTCTCAAAACATGCTGAAGAACGCATTGGATATTTCTTGTAAAGAAAAGTAGAAAACTTTACAATCGCAAATGGCCATCGTTACAACCCACAGTAATCCGGAAAGAAGCGAGCTTTATCCAATTTTATACAAATACGTCTCAACAGAAATGTGTACATAATTTTATAGAAAACTAACGGCTATGTCGAACAGCGCTTGCTAAAGCTTGTGAAAAAACGCAGCGTGGATGGACCCTATATAGCCTGCGTGCGAAGTAGGTTGTCTGGCTGCTTGCTGCGATATCGATCGTTTGTCCTTGGCGAGCACGGTGGACGTTGATGCCTGGTCACACTGCTTCTGTGGACATTGCTTTTGGCACTCCATACTAAAGAACTGTGTTCCTATGTTTTACGGCGGTTCTGATATTTAAGCCTATTCAAAGACTATCATATGAAGAAAGAGCGGACAGATTCGACATAGGTTGTACTGCGTTTGTGGACCTTGCTTTTGGTACTTAAAACTTTTTGTATTAATTACCTTAAATAGACATCTATTTTAATTTGCTCGTTGTGATTTCACCATTTTAAATATGTTCACTGATATTATATGGAAAATACAAATTAAAAGAGCAACTCTGCTAAGAGATAAAAAAAATTATGCTCATGGTTCCATTGCGATTTGTAACAAGATACACCCTCTCACATAACACACATCCTTACATACATTGACTGCATTCAGTACAATGCTTCAAGAGACAACAAGTTTGACAAACAAGAACAAGGAGAACCAACTAAAACAATTAACAATACATATACACAGACAATAATATCTTATGGCGATACAATATTTATTTTGACACCTATTCCTTTGGTCACGTTTATAGCAAACAAAAACCACAATGATGGCAATGGATTTTTATTTATATTTTCTGACAGGGCGAATAGATTCTCTCTTCAAGAGCCAAGGTATCAAAGACGTTTGTTTATTTTTTAGCCACAATGAGTTTACTTGGCAAAGTGCATTGTCTTCATATTAAGAGAAGATACAAGGGGTGATCGTGCCTCAAACCGACCGCTATAGTTTGAATTGTAGGCGTCTCTTTCTTGTTTCTTTCAATAAACAACTGTGCGTACTCTACACAATTTTGTTGCGGTGTTATGTTTAGAATTAACCTTCATGTTAATAATACTTGGAATGACCGATTTATAGCAATACTGTACTTTTAGAAGAGGTTATTATTAAGTTTACACGTATTTCTGTCGGTAGGGCAACACTCATTGTGAATATGAAAATATGTGGCGCTGAAATGTGAGATTATTAACGAAACGAGTTGAGTGCTAAGTTGTGGTTGTGCCACCTAGTGTGATCTTGTGTTAAGTGTTTTAATTCGGCTTTTACAAATATATTGTTACTGTTCGTTTTGTGCGTTATTTTTCGTGTACATGTTAAATCTGTAAATGCTTATGTGCTTACCGCCATTGTAATTGCTCCGTGTGAGACAAATAAAGTCGTATTGTTTTGTATTGTAATAGCTGAAACGAGAAAAAAAAAGTTGTATTAAATACAATGGCGGTAAAGTCCTCTCTGAGATAACTCGATGGTTCAGGCCGCAAGTCTCGTGTACGTGCGTCTTGGGCGACGTGGGTTCGAATCCTGACTTCAGCAAACTATTTTGTTCATGCTGGATATTAGTAGACTGCGCCTTGAGAAGCCCAATGAGCTTTCAAGTGTGGAATACAAGAACCATTCCTTTTTATTCAGCGAGACTGGGAGTTATCTGCACGACCAGTTATCTGGTCCCTGTGAGACAACGTGTTTGGCCGTAAAAGCAGTGAGCCGTAATGGGTCTTCTTTGAAATGGCAAACGGTCGCCAGGGGCCCATTGCTAGGCCATGAAAGCAAGAGCTCCATATGGTTTGCTACAACCTTTTAGATAAAAGGCGGTTTTAAATTATTGTAAAATATAGGTATACTGCACCAGTGAATGTGTCTTTTTTTTACAAAACATATTAAATGGAAAAAGAAGAACATTGAAAAAAAACAACTACAACATGAATCGCAGAATCATTCAATCACTTCTGTTGTTATTCTGGGCGAATTTGTCCTTTTTCCATTAAGAGCTATGAAATCTGAAGAATTCTGCTAGCCTACAAAAAAACGTTGAAGGTCGTTTTTGAAATACCATACTATTTGATCTACATGGCAGAACAGTTCGTCTTCCATACATGGTGGAAACTTTTTATAGTTCCAACCAAGCAGTTAGTTACATACAAAATAAGACATAGCGCTGCAGTAATGGTTTGAGCACGTGCAGGCCGCGCGACAAACGTCACAGCATGCGGAGGGGCTCGTGCAAACTGGCGATGATGGCGACATTCTACACAGCACGCCCTGGGGAACCCAGGGGCTCAAGTTACCTCCCTTTGGGTTCCAGACGCGGACTCTGTCGTTCTGTTTTTCCTCAAATAAAGCAGGCAATCCACAAAAAACGGCAGTCTCCCAACTTTTTAGTAAGGTCGTGACCTGTTTTTACATCACAAAAGATAAACTTAATGGCGGTTTTCCTCAAACCGCTTACTAGCTTATTACTTCTTTCACTTCAATAAACTCGGCAGAAACATTCTAAGCTCAAGTAGCGGCATAACATTTATCAGTACAACTTATGTTAATCTGATGAATAAAAATTGATGCAACAACAAAGCATAACATTTACATAAAATCAATCTTTCTAAAGTCCGCTCTATTAAAACATTACCCATGCCGTCACCAAAAGCCAACCAGGTTTTGTAGGTTCCGCTCTTCTTCATCTTACGTCGCCTGAACACCTGAATCCGGATGTCCACAGTTCATCAAAATTGCATTATCTCAAACGTATTACAGATTCTTAAATTAGACATGCAAATGTACTATCCTATTCTATCATATCATATCCCGTAACTCGAAGGACGTTGGGGCACCACAGATGATCGTTTAACCAGCGTTTTTTTTACTTTTTTATAAGTCCAGAGTGGTAAACTATCATATACACTATGTTTGTATGTATTTTTATTATATTTTAACTGTCTAAAAAGGGCATTGACATACGTGTAATAGAACCAGAGTGCGTGGATAGGTGTTTGAAGGAAAAGATGAAGTGTAAGAGTACGCAAGTGATTAGATTTATAGAATGTATATAAATTTAGTATTGATTTTGTAGCTTTGTTAAATGTTATAACATGACTGTTTTTAATTATATGTTTTATATGCCTGACATACATTGCTGTGAAGTTCCTTATGGGATAATAAAGATTTGTTGTATTGTATTGTATTGTATTGTACTCCTTTCTCTGTCCTTAGCAACCCTCATGGCTTCGCTCAATGCCAAGCCAGTCCATTTTCGAATGTTGTCCTCCCACCTCTTTTTCTGTCTCCCTTTTCTTCTGCCTCTTTGTACCGTGCCTTGCAGGATGGTCTTTGCAAGGCCTGATTATCTGGTGACATGCAGATGTGGCCGTTACAAATGAGATAAAATAAAAAAAAACGTGCGCGTTATTATTAGCTATTATCGGGTGCCCTGTTGTGGCTAATAATTATCTCCTGCTTCGAAAGATTAGTACCGGCCAGAAGATTTTCCAGACTCTTAATAAAGGGTACATTTGTCGTTTTGACTGGCACACGCTTGGTTGATTTAAAAACTAAATTACATTACAACAATAGACAAAATCAAACTTACTGATAGAGGGATTGGAAAAACGGAAAGTATTAACGACGCGGCAAAACATAGTACTCATACGACGGATACATACACGTAAAAACGAAGTGGCGCGGAATTACTTTTAAAGCAAAATCATCATTTGCCACAGAGATTTTTATTTTTATTCTGTTCAATTTTTTATTTTTCTTCCTCCTCCTTCTTCGTCTGAAATGATTAACAAATGATGATGTTATGATCTTGTTTCCTAGACTGCGTCTTGAAAGCGCGAAACAGAACCGTTCAGGGTGGCAGAAAAGGTGAGTATTTCCCTCATGAAAATATACACTAGCTGACTCCCATGCGCAACGCACGCACACTTTATTTTAAAAAATAAAAGATGGTGTATCGGCGACTTCCTGCTGTCAAAACGTTATAACAAACGTAAGGGTTTCTAAGGAAACCCACCAACATGCCCCTGTCATTTTTCATCTCTGACAGATCGTGCACCATTTCTGAGTGCAGACAAATCTTTTACACATTGATATGCACACATGATTTGTTTAATACAGGCAGACATACATTCACACACACACACACACCCACACCCACACACACAAACTTTTGTAATACAACCGTTGTGATGCGATACTACCTCTTTCCCTCCCAAGATGCGCAGCGCGAACTGGTAAACAAAAAATATTATTAAAGCGAAGATGATTCATGCGTATAGAATATGATTACTGATAGCTTTTTGACAGGCAGTCAGCTCTTATTACAACATGGCGCAGTCACGCCATTTCAATATTTCTTGATGAATGAGATTTTCCTCTCCGTTTTTACATTAATAATGCCAAACAAATAAACTCTCCTCATCACCCCCTTCTTTTTCAAAACAGAATGTCGGGGAGTCTCTATGAAATTCAACTGTTTTCAATTCCTCGAAGGCGTTGCATGTTACAGTCCTGCTCATAATAGTCAGGCTGTAAATGTCTGTTAAAGGACGTCGAAGCATCGTAAAAACACCATTTCCTTTTCATACAGGAATTAACAGCATGTGCCTTAAGAAGAAGAAGAAGAAGAAGAAGAGAAAAAAAAGTCGCAAAGCAAATTCCTTCTCGATAAAACGGAAACAGCACCTAATGCAGGAACGACAACCAACTAATTGGACTAAAGGAAAAACTGCACACAGAGTATGTGGTAATGCATCATATAATATCCAACAACACATCTTCGTTATCCAGCGACTTTCAGCCGGCCTCCTACACTCAGCTTGTGTGGCCAAAGTTCGTTAACGGTATCTGCAAGGGAAAATTGTGTCGTTGGCTATGGCGCAATAATTCTTTATGACAGCGGACAACTATGCCTCCAGCAGCAGTTTGGAACTAAATGGAACTCAAAAACATTAGGGATTAATGAAGAATGACGTTCTGCTGCTGAGGACAAGACAGTGACGAGAAGCGCAATTCAACGCGTACACTAAGGACAATTAACATCTGATCAAGTCATTTTTGAACAATAAACTGTGTATGTGGAAGATTGTTACCGCAACAGAATTTTATGAGGAAATGATGCAGCAAGACATGATTCAGTCCTCAATACATATAGGTACAACTACACAACTAAGAAAAAGCCCGTCAGTTAGGTCAGTACATCGTCACGGTTCTAACAGTGCAGTATATCAAACTGAGCTGCTCATGTGTAGCAATGTTGATAACGGCGTTAGATTGCAAATTGATTGCCTTTGAAGGGCAAACACACGCGCTTTTGAGATTTATAATAAAGATGTTTATTGGGAGATGGTGAAGTAGATGCCAGCACCATGACCACCATCTTCAACTCAGTGACAGATGCCGCCACTGAGATCCTTGGCATGCACCGCCAAAAGAAGAAACCGTGGATCATACCTGATCTTTTGGGCCTGTGTGACAAACGAAAAAAAGACAAACGAAGACCTACCAGACTTTGAAGAGGCTGACAAGTGTTAAAGAACTCAAGGTCTCCACGATCCAAAGCAAGTATGACCAGAAGAAGAAGCCTTGGATAGGTAGACATAGTACTGCTCTGACCTTTACAACCACACATCAAACGGAGACCCATCAGTTCTAGCATGTCGCCAGAACAGAGAAGAGGAAGAAGTACTCTTAATTCTTTGAGGAGAAGTTGAGGCAGCAGTGCAATCACTGAAGAAGGGGAAGTCAGCAGGAGTGGACAACGTACCCGCGGAATTGCTTCAAGCAGAACGAGAAGCGATGATTGACGCCCTCGCCATTATCTGTAACAAGATCTGGCACAGTGGGGAGTGGCATACACCATGGACCCAGTCGCTTGTCATCACTCTTCCCCCAAAAATGTAACCTTCAGGAGTGTGAAAATTACCGCATCATCAGTTTCATCAGCCATCTCAGCAAGGTCCTCCTGAAAATAATACTCAACAGGTTGAAACCCCAAGCTGAACAAATCATAGCTGAAGAACAAGCAGGATTCAGGACAGGGCGAAGTGACACTGAACAGATTTTTAAATTCGGAATAATCTGCGAGAAATACCTACAGCACCAACAACATCTGTATCATGTGTTGGTAGACTTCAAAAAAGCGTTTTATCGAGTCTGGTATGCAGTTCTGTGGGCAACAATTACAGTGTACAACATCAGTCCTAACATTATTGAAGTCATCCAAAGCCTGTATGACAAGGCTACCAGTGCAGTCCTCCACAACAGCGCCATATGAAACTGGTTCAGAAAACAATCGGCGTGCGTCAAAGGTGCCTACTCTGCCCAACAATCTTCAACATCTTTCTGGAGCGCATATGTCGGATGCCCTTGCAGATCATGAAGGCACAGTCAGCATAATGGGTAGAGCAATCTCCAACCTCCGTTTTGCGGATGAAATTGACGGATTGGCTGGAGATGAATAAGAACTTGAACAGCTGGTAAAGAGGTTTGACCCCACCTCCACAGCCTTTGGAATGGAAATAAGTGCAGAGAAGACCAAATTGATGACCAACAACATCAATGGCATCAACACAGAAGTCCAAGATCAATCCCTCAACACGGTGCCCAGCATCAAATATTTGGAAGCATTTGTATCAGGCAATGGGTCAAGACAGGAAGTCCTCTCCAGGATAGCACAAGCAACTGCTGCCCTGACAAGGTTGGATCTCATTTGGAAAGACAGGACCATCAGTCTACACTCCAAGGTTGCTGCGCTCCTTTGTCATCTCCATCTTCCTATACCCTTGCGAAAGATGGACCCTCACAGCAGATCTACAACGAAGAATACAAAACATACAGATGAGGTGCTACAGAAGACTTCTGGGCATTTCATATATATACAGCACATCACCAACAACTAAGTCGAGAGACCATCACACAAGCCATTGGACAACACGATGACATGCTCACAGTGGTCAAGAAACGGAAACTCCGATGGTATGGCCACGTCACCAAAGCATCAGGCCTTGCAAAGACCATCCCGGAAGACACGGTGCAAGGAGGCAGAAGAAGAGGGAGGCAGAAAAAGAGGTGGGGGAACAACATTCGAGAATGAACTTGCTGGACACTGAGCGAAGCCATAATGAGTTGCTGAAGACAGAGAAAGATGGAGTACGCTGGTTAAACGATCATCTGTGGTACCCCAACGACTTTCGAGTTACGGGATAGGAAAGGATAGGTTTATTAAAACACATCTTCAGGTCGTAGGTTGAAAATACACAGAGGGCAGGAACCGTGTGAAGGGCAATGAATATTTCAGATGGAAGGTCGCAAAGCATCTGTGTTGCCCATGGCCATCAACCCTGAACCTAAAAAAAAATCCTACACACACCACACCACTCTCAGTGCCATCTGCCTGCATAGTATGGTACACATGTTGCAACTTCAGCCTTGACATACATCATTCCTCATAATATGAGAAACTATATACAGTACACCCAATGTTTACAACAATCACTGTATCTTATAAGCATATAAGGTATAAGGTGTGTATTTGAGGTAAGACTTCGGTCGCTCGTTTTTCACCGCCGTACCTCAAGTGGTAGAGCGTTCGCCTGGCACACCGATAACCCAGGTTCGAGTCCCGTGGTGGGCGAAAAAAAAAGGGATAGAAAGAAATTGAATGTTAAAAGGACAGAGAGCAATATTGGTGAATAATAACTCTAAATAGTCGAAAAGTACAGATAATAAATAAATAAATAGATAGAATGGAATGGAATGGAATATTATAAAGGAGTGAAACGAGAGAGGAATTGCCAAATGATAGCAGAAACAGTAAACAAGACAGGAAATAAGAGAAAAGGCAATCGGTTTAACAAGTACAAATATTGTTCGCATACGCAAGGAAACATTCTAAGAACGTTATACGCTTAAAGAAGTGGAACGAGCGTAAATTTGCCAAATGATAAATCTAAACAGCGCAGAGATGGGTTGAATGAGACAAGAGAAGAACGGTTGGCCTGCCAGCCTCTTCCAAGTAAAGGTTCCAGAATTTCTTCGTGCTGTCTATCGATCTCTTTCCCCAAGCCAGCCGCCACTTCCCTACCCTTTTGTGCTGTTGTGTATTGCTGGCAAGTGTGAAAGGCCTGCCTGCTGCTCTCAGACATAACCCATGGATTTTTTTTCAAAAAAATTATGTCTTAAGATGTGTACTAAATTCAGTGGGGGTTGGGGTGTCCTTATTTTGAGTTTACATATTAAGATGTGCATTAAATTCAGTGTTTTATTTTTTAATTTGGGTTGACATATTAATATGTCCACTAAATTAAGAGTGGATTCTTCTTTCGTTATTGTTAGTCTATCACTTTATCTCTTAAACTGAAAATTTGTACAAAACAAAACAAGCAAAAAACAAGAGGCGACTGGTGTTTTTGTTGTGTACCTATGCCCTCCATAAGCTAAAGCAGTATACTAAATTAAGAAGTAATACTATTTTTAGCTACCATTTAACGTAAACTAAAGACTAGTACTAGTAGTACTAAATTAAATGAGGTGATTTTTTTTAGCTTATGTATTAAGACGAATACTAAATTCCTTTTCTATATCCGTAAATGCATGATTTGTTACAAAACAGTTTTGTTTGAGGTATAACTAAATTTGTATTTGAAGATGTGTATTAACTCTTCTCTTACCGTGCAACATTATTGATAATTATTATCGTAGAGAAGATTCTTGTTTGAGGTTTTGCGACTGCTACTTCCTGCATGCAGTATTCCAAAGTGAGCAAATACACCAAGCAAAAAAAGGCTCTATAATCTTTTGTGATATGAGCGAAGTCCTTTGTAACCGCCAAGCTACAGTTTTAGCATACGCTTTAATAACGAATTTGCGATAGGTGGAATACAAAAAATACTATAACTTGAATTGATACGGCTAACATTCATGCTATTATTGTAATTTTTGAGTGGTGATAAAAAAAAGGTAAAAGGTAAAGGTAGTCCAATAGCCTTGTGGCCGTAGGGGAGCGTGATGTTGGAGATCACACTTATCTTGGGCCAGCGTAATGAGGGTGATGACCATCTCTCTCCCTCGCTGCTTTACCTTCCCCACCCTTAACAGAGTAGGTACTCAGTCACAGTTGAGTCAACTGGGGGCGTTGTTATTTGTCGCTTCACGTTTTGCGGTCACCCATCCAAGTGCTAACCGCACTGGACGGTGCTTAACTTGCGACACAGTAGCGAGTGCTCCAACCACTGCGCTATCCGACACCCCCATTGAGTGGTGATAGATACTGATTTGCGAGGAAACTAGGCAAGAACATCTTACTTTTGTTTTTTTTAGTGTTACATGGCAAACAATATATACCACATCTGATACGTCTTGTTTTCTCATTAAACATCTCTTAACAATCAATCTCCGACATTATGAAACGTGGTCCTGATTCTGCTTTTGGACCCCATAACAATGACTAACTGACTAACTTTATGAAACCTAACAGGTGAAGAAAGGGAAACTCCGATGGTATGGCCACGTCACCAAATCATCAAGCCTTGCAAAGACCATCCTGCAGGGCATAGTGCAAGGAGGTAGAAGAAGAGGGAGACCGAAAAGGAGATGGGAGGACGACATTCGAGAATGGACTGGCTTGACACTGACCGAAGCCATCAGGCTTGCTAAGGACAGAAAAAGATGGAGTACGTTGGTTAAACGATCATATGTGGTGCCCCAACGACCTCCGAGTTACGGGATAGGATTGGCAAGGAAAGGACAGATTGGACCACAGTTACGTAGACTTGTCGAGATACAATCCAAAGGCTACTACTTCCTCTTGAGCATCTGAGAACCCAGGAGAACGCGTTAATATTGTCGCTCTTCTCAGATCGATACACTTTTGTCAAGAAAAGGTCAGATGACTAGACAAACTGACAAGCGTGTCTGCATGGCTAGAGCTTGGTGAGGAAGATAGAAATACAGAAGAGAGGGGAAGAAAAACACTTACGTTTACAACGACAAACCGAAAGTACGATGTGCTGCCATTCATGCAAATAGTAGGGCAGACAGTGGTTGGCTAGTTGAGGCCAGACTACTAATACCAACGAAATACCGAACAATCTGTATTATTCCGAACAGCCACAATGACAAGTCTAAGCCCAGTAATACGATAGAGTAGCGAGAGTTTCTGTTTCGTTTGAATCCAACACAATCCAATTCAATGCTCATTTGAACAGCGAACAACTTCATTGGCATGGACATGCTATTCACAATTTCCCGGCACCTCTCATAAAAACTCGTGGGTATCGCCATTATAAATTAAAGCGAGGTTAGAATGAAACCAAGTTCCGGTCTGCCTTGTTTTGCTTTTATCAAAGCTTGATGCGTGACTTTTAAATATGGCAAATTGCCGAAAACGACGATTGTTAGAGCCAGAAAACGAGTGGGTTAAGTATAAAAACGGTGGAGGAAGTACATGCTCAGTGAAAGGATGCAAAAAACAATCGTAGATGCCTGTATTTGTGGCGACTTCGGAGGTGCGTCGATCATCGACAGAAAGTGAAACAGGACCTGAAGACTCTTGTAGTTTTCCATAGCTTCGCCGTCGCAACCTTCACAAAACACGAAGTAGTTGACAATGCATTTGTTAGGCGAGCGTTGTAACCAAGTGGGCTAAGGCGGGACTAACTTGCCTTGTCCACAAGCCAGAAACCAATGGCGCCTGACAGGTGTGGGTTCGAGCCAGCATCTGGGCGTTATGTTTTTCCGAATATTTTTCAAAAATTCACAAATAATGTTAGGTAGGTAGGGTTTAGGCGCGCCACTGGCGATAGAAAGGGATAATAAACTGCAGCAAAAAAAAAATTATGTGAGGGTATGATACTGGTGGCCAGTGACACATGTTATTATTCTTGAATATTTGGAAATAACTCACTAAAACACGCGGAGAAAGAAACCGGAAGTATGTTTCATTGAGGGGATTCCCGTTGGTGCATAGGATAGCAGAAAAGTGTGAATAGGGAGGAACAGGAGGGGAGGTAGGCAGATTTTGTGGTCGTAAAACGAACACCCTTCAATCTAAACATAACCATCCAATCTATTGTTACAATGATTATTATGACTAGTCCCCACATTAGAGCAATGAAGGGCCAAGGCTGCTGGCCTGAAGTGATGGCGGCCATGACGGTTACATAATCGATGACAATCAGAGTGTGCGCTGTCACGGTACATTTCATTACGTTTACACCTCACTGCACACCGCCCCGTTAAAATTTCATCTTGCCTGTAGCGTAACAACACAAAATAGACCAAATACAGTAGCAAAAGAAGATACTGGCGATGAAGAAAAACAATGTAAATGAATACAGAAAAGACTATACGTACCAGAGGAAAGTAGCTTCAATATGTTGAAGTCCGTTCCATTTTCCATTTCAATTCCATTTCCAAATCAAAATAATAAAAATGTATCGTTTTGTGAAATCTTGCTTTATCTTAAACCCAACACTCCCACCCAAGCTCTCTCTCTCTCTCTCCCTCTCTCTCACGCACATACACACAACATACAAACTCACACACAATGATCTCCTCGCCTTAAATTTCACTTAATTTATGAAAAGACAAATTTAAAGTAATTAAAATGAAATTAATGGATATTAAATTAAATTAACCTAAATTAATTAAATAAATTATTTAACTGAATTGAGCTGAATTGAATCACCGGTTTCTCTCCATCGCGTACGTCACTCATCAATATTCTGCAGGAATCAAATACACACGAATGCATGCGAATTTCACGTCGCCAGTAGAAACAAACTCTTAAAATGAAAATCTACTGCGTTTTTTTTCATGCGAGGAAGCCGATTGGAAAATGAATAGGTTGAAAGCAATTAAAACATAAAAGAAAGACGGCGAGTAACGGAATGTCTGGTCGATATTCTTCCCATCAGTCAGGCTATTGACATGCTAAAACTCAATGCGTCTTAAAAGAATGCATGCTGGAGGACAGATAGCAATGTTAAAGCAGCGATTGCCGCGGAACAAAATGTAAGGTACGTACATTTACTGTAAAAAGAAAATGGACACGAATGAGTGAGAAATAATACTGAACACGAAAGCACAAATGAGTGAAAATAAGTTTGTCTTGTGCTCAATGTAACTCTCTTTCTCTCTCACTTTATTTTCAGTTCAAAAAACTTTTTTGAAAAAGAAGAGTTTGCATCTGGTAATATATGAGCCGAGTATGACCACAGATCTAAATGTGTTTGACTCCTAAATAACTTAAGTGCAAGCGATGTTTTACTTATTAAATTGGTCAACAGCGGCTCTGGCCTCTGCGCTTCCGTCTGAAGTATGACCAACTAACGCAGGCATTAATTTTACAAGCATTCGGCCTTGTTAGGACTATGCAGACATTAGCTTAAGGGAATCGCAAAGAACAAAGCTAGATGCAAAAAAAGCTCGAGCTCTTAACATATGACGCTGAGCTGATTCTCCAGCTGTACCTCAATGACACTGGACTCCAGATAAGATTCATAGCTCATGGTCTATAGGTAGTTGGTACATTGGTTCCCATAAGTGCGACAGAGACATATTGAGGTAGTGAAGCACGGGATAAAAGCGAGAGAATAGAAGATCAAAGCAACAGCTCATCTCACCGCTATCGGCGTGAACACTTCAACGACCAGACCAAGATAATCTGAGACTGCATTCATCTACCCACAATACAGGGTCTACTGTATGTTTCGACGGCCTCTGAGGTTCTCCCACAACATCTCCATTCTGCCTATCAGCGTTATTGCAAGTTCCGTTGTTGTGACTTTTTATCTTTACTTCTAATCACAGTCAATAGATGGTCCAAACTCCAGTTACTAAACTCTCCTTTTAAACCATAATAAATTGAGCATTTAATATGACAGTTTGCTTTCCAGACTAAAATAGTCGGGAATCAGAACGAACCAATTATCGGTCCATCCCGGGTCGGTCTCTCGGTCTTTTGGTCCGTTGCACGCCATATCATAAGAACCCTTGAACGGAATTTGTTCAAACTTCATAGAAACATTACATAGATCTTAATGGCCAAGCTTCACTTGCTATCGTATTTACTCTACCTCAATGATTACAGTTGCTGGAGTCAATTATTTGCTATTTGAAGAATAAACGATGTCTTTAAAACTCATGGTTATCCTGAGGTGAGGTGGAGGTGAGGGTTGAAAAATAAGTTTAATTTTAAAGAATGCTCGATGTCCATTGTCAGGGTAGTAAAATTGTAACAAAAAAAAAAAAACGAACAGCGGACAGCGGTATTAATTAAATTAGATCTCTACTACTTCAAATACACTCAGTTTTCGTACGTCAATCATCGAACGTTCAATCAAGTGAAAACCGACCTTACTACCATTCTGCATATCAAGATTCTTTAAGCCGCGTTTTTCTGTAAGAAAGAATGGAGAGGCGCCCATGCAGCAGGGACTTCTCAGACTTGCCTGGATGCGTTAATACTTGGAAGAAACGCCTATCAAAGGCTGAACACAAGTCTAGTACAGCCTTCCTCGGCCCACTTCACTTTATCATTTGATTAAACTGGCCCGAGAGTGGTTTTCACAACGCAGCTCTAACTAGCTATCTCATCATTTACTTGCGCAAATCCCCTCCACTGATCTCCGGACAGAACAGAAACAAGGCTGCGTGCCATTAAATTGTTTTCTAGGCAGAATTACTAGCTTGACTAAACGTGCACTCCATGGTCAATAGTGTACTTGTAAAAAAAATATTCCCAAATAAGGGTTCGTTCTGCAAAATTATGTTAAAACAATTTCATCAATCAATACAGTGATTAATTTTCAAGGTTTCAAATAGATAAACATCGACAGCACAAACTATATTTCTGCCGTCGCCTTGGCACTTTGGAAGTTTCGAACACGACTTCACAGAATGTATTTTCAAAACACTCAGTTAATAACAGTAAATAACATTTATTACTTTACAAATTATATACGAGTTAATCAGTATGACCCCAAATACTAAGGATTTATTATCAACTTTTGCCTGTGAGTGGCGCTGGGAGCTGGAGGGTAATCAGCTCCATCCAATTAGCACGTGAGGGCGGAGCCTTCATTTCTCAATGGCTTCTTTGTGGCGGCGCAGGGACCGAGGAGCTGTCGAGTGACTAATGAGTTACTAACTGCAGCACTGGTGCCACTGTACGAGAAATCAGCCACACATAATGTCTAGGAAAGTAAGAAGGCCTACTGCGTACCAAGAGGCTTATGGGCTTTGATTTAAGTTTATGAAACAAATGCATTCTCGTTTCGGATGAAGGGTGGTAAAGTGGTCAAAGGCGCAAGCCCTATCTATGTTAGTGTGTACTGGGCAACGTGGGTTCAATCCTGACTTTAGCATTGTGTAAGCAAAATCATTGGCGCCTAGCTTCAACTATTTAGGAGACATTGTATCAGACAATGGGTCCCGACATGAAATCCTCTCCAGGGTCGCACAAACAACTGCTGCCCTGACAAGGTTGAAGCCCTTTTAGAAATAGGGGATCATCAGTCTACGTTCCAAGGTAGGGCTGTTGCGCTCTCTTGTCATCTCTATCTTCCTATAAACATGGACCCTCACAGCAGATCTACAACGAAGAATACAAAGCATGGAGATGAGGTGCTACAGAAGACTTCCGGGCATTTCCTATACCCAGCACATCACCAACGACGAAGTCCGACAGACCATCACACAAGCCATTGGACAACACAATAACATGCTCACAGTGGTCAAGTAACGGAAACTCCGTCACCAGAGCATCAGGCCTTACAAAAACCATCCTGCAAGGCACGGTGCAAGGAGTCAGAAGAAGAAGGAGAAATAAACAGAGGTGGGAGGACAACATTTGAGAATGGACTGGCTTGACACTGAGCAAAACCATGAGGGTTTTTGAGTACAGAGACAGATGGAGTACTCTGGTTAAACGATCATGTGTGGTGTCCCAACGACTTTCGAGTTACAGGATAGGATAGAAAGGAACCAAAATCAAGATGATCACTGGACTTGGACCGTAAGATCGCGATCAATCCATTTACTTGCGGTGAGCGGTAGTACTGTCTTTAAAACTTAGTATGAGAACATGCAAACCGAAAAAAGGAAAATTGCATTTCGCACACACACACTGAAGAGGAAGAAGAAGAAGAAGAAGAAGAAGAAGAGGGCTGAAGTGACGAGGAGAAATCAATATTCCAAGACAATCCTATAAGCTACAAAAAAAATCTGTTATTTTGTAAATGGGTTAACAAACAAAACAGAAATGCAGACTTCTGAGCTGTCATCACATACATTATTTTCGGATGGTTTGCGTTTCAGTTTTATCCTAATTTTGAGGCAACACGGTCAATACTTAAAATGAAAAACCACCCTTTATAAAGAGATCAGAACCAGAGTGTATCGACATTAGAACTACCTTATTGAAATCTACACAATCTATATCAACTACAGATTCTTCAAATACAGGCTGGGCAATGTTTTTTCATATAACCCTGTCTCAGTGTAACAGGGTGGCTCAGATTACTGAGAATGTATCGATGGCAAGCTCAGCGAAACTCAAAGTCAAACCGATAAAGTCCGACAGTTCACTTTTACTTCAGCAACTTCAGACGATCATGTTCCCTTTTAAGAGCTCTTGGCAAATTGACTCTCTCTCTCTCTCTCTCTCTCTCTCTCTCTCTCTCTCCCTCCCTCTCTCTCTCAGACCCCTCTCTTATTCCCTCCACATATCCATCTAGCATTGTCTGTCTGTATGCCTCTTCTTCTTCTGGACTATCGCCAGAACTGGCTGCCTATCACAAACAGCTTCTAAAATGCCTGTCGAACAAAAACTACTCAGTCTATTAGTTCAACTTCAGAAGATTAGCGTACACTTTCAGCGTCTCTAACAAACTGCTTCACTTTATCCTCGCCTTTTCGTGTTTGTTGACAACAGATACATATACAGTTACACATCAGGGTCTCTTAAGCTGATAATAATTATTTACAAATACTCCTGGCTTCCTGACTTAATATTTACCAATGTATGGGCTTCTTGAGCTGAAGGTCGGAACTGGTACATGAAACTGCAGGCTAGAAATATATATATGGCAAATCTAAACACAAATCTTCTTCTTGTTCAACTCGCCTCCTTTCTCTTGTCCCAATTTTTTTTCCCCTTTGGCAAATCTAATCACAAATCTTCTTATTCAACTCGCCTCTCTTCTCCCGTCCCCATTTTTTCCCCCGTTGTAGAAAGAGATTTTTGTCTGCCTGTTCTTTGCCCACAGGTCTTTTGGCGTGCAAAAAAAAGCCAAGCAATGAACTGAAGAGAAAAATGGCCGTTAGTCGTCCCAATGGAAATCGATGGCAGAGAGACCGGAAGTGGTGCAAAGAAGTCGCGACTACCGAGGTTTCTTATGGCTTCTGGTCACACACGGCTGTTTATGAAGAGGCTTAGGATACGTGGGTGTGAGCTGCTGTGGATGGCAATGATAGGGTGGTGGGAGTGGGAGGTGGGGAGAGGTACTGACCGAGAAGGTGGGAGAAGTGTTGCGAGGCGAGAATGGCGGCATGGTGTACTTATTCTTGTGTCTTGAAAGGTGACGTTGGGGTGGTGTCTTTTAGCACCATATGTAATTCTTTAGCGGAGAGCACCATTTATTTCATTGTAACATTTAATTCTTTTAAAACGCCACTTAGCTAACTATATAAGTGGTCGGTGATGAAAAGGGTAGAGTTGACTATGCAGGTCATTTGTCACCTCAGCATATAGACCTATTTTCTTTCCATCTTCAACAATCTAACAATATTCAATAACCGAACAATTACGGTCATTTGTCATCTCAGCATATAGACTTATTTTCTTTCCATCTTCAACAATCTAACAATATTCAATAACAACAATCTAACAATATTCAATAACCTAACAATTAGTCTAAAATTACAAACAGTGAAAAGACATTTACATTATATGAGATAAACAGTTTACGGAACCCAAATGTTCTTGTATTTTCATGGGGACAATAAAGATTTTGATTTTGGTTTTGTTTCTGAACACACTTTATCTTTTAAATTTGAAGACTCCAGGCCATCGATCGCTAAACGCTGTAAGTGGAAGAGGACATAAAAATGACTGAGCAGACCCAGTGTCGCTGTGGCTGACTGTAATGGAGATGGGACTAATGGACTGCACGGTCCTCCCATCAAACTGCTATTCGTGACAACACCACACACAATACACGTAGGACACACAGTAGCACAAGTACCCTCCCTTCCCATGAGCACCAATTTGCCGCATACCCACTCTTGAGTCCAACATCTTCTTCAACACAAACTACAGCAGTAACAGTTCTACAAATTCCAACCCACAAATTTTAACATGGAACTAGTAGTGGCACTACTCAATACCAAAAATAACGGAAAGAAACAATTTTTAAAAAAAATCTTCCCTTGACATTTTCTAAAAGCATGAAACTACCAAAGTCAATATTTCCTTCTGTCTTGTTGCTCGACATTCAGAGATCTTTTGAGCTCCTGGACTTTTTCAATTGCCGAAGCTTTCCATGAAACTCTACCTTTTAATTAATTGTGATGAATGTAAAATTGCATGACAGTGGTGAAGACATTATTCTCAAGGTGCAAATAGAAAAACCTGCGTATTTAGACTTCGTACATTCTTGAAACTTCAATGTAACCACGAGATCCAGAATCCAACTTAAGTTGAGCATTTCAATGCAACTGACATAATTTGTACCACGTCGTGCATGCTACACCAGGCTAGACGGATGTGGTGCCTAAAAACAGGTTTTCCTCCAAATGCCAGGCTGCATCAGACAGCAATCGTTTTGCTGCTAACCCCAGTGCCCTGCCCCGTTCTTCATTCTCCATCAAGCGGCCATCGGCCCTATCCAGAGTGCTTCAATCTCAGCACCCAAAGGCCCGTATGCACGCATCCTCACTTTTTCTTCCTATCCGTTGATCAACGGGGACGCGAGCTGCACTGCTCTGAATCAATAGACGAACATTTTCATATTCACGCATTGTGTTTCAACATTGTTGGGGAAGCTGATCTCCTGCGCTCCCCGATATTCAGAAGCTTTCAATGTCCGATCGTATATCGGTGCCTTTAGTGTCTATGGCATCACTATCCTAGCTTAAGAGGAACGAGAAGAACGAAAAAAAACCAGTCTGAGTATTAGAGATTACTCAGTATCCGCCACCGTGCTCTTTTTGTTTTAAATAAACGTAGCCAGACCAGCTATGCTCATCCTCTGTGTGAATCTTACGAGCTAAGGATGGACTGCTTCTAATTCTATCATTTTCTGTTTCCTCTAAAATCTCCATTAGTTTAATGTTGTTTTAATTGCTATGCCCGCAATCCACACTCCTCCCCTTACGCCTACACTCCCTTCGAAGCCTAAGTATTCACCGTGCTAGATAAGAACCATTGCTTACATAGGTACAATGCTTTTTAAAAATGTCTTTTTTAAATATGCAGCATTGTACTACGATATGTAGATCATTGGATCTGAATGATTTGCCAACTAAGGCAGAAAAGCCTAAAGTGCTGCGATAAAGCAGGAATTGGCGACCCAGCACTATATCGACGATATTAAATGTGATTTAGGTAAAACTACTAGACTTCAACACAAACAGTTTGTAGAGATTGTTGTTCAAATTGACCAGATAATATCAATACGCAGACATACTGGCTGAACTAATCACTTTGCAATGTAACGGAACTCCACGACCAGCGCTGCTATCATTTTAACATTAACCTCTCACCCGTCACCACATATCTTGTACTAACAGTAATCAGTCGGTCCCCACCATCCAGTTTGTAGCGATCCCTAATTATGTTCTTTACTGCCCGAAACAGAGATGGCAGCGTGTCTTAATTTAACAACCCTGTTTAGATTTACTTTGAAATTGCAGTTAGGGAGGGAAGAGGATCAAAGCCCTCGTAAGCTGGCCCTGATAATGCGTCTGTACCCTAAGACCGAAGGGTATGGGGAGAATCTTTACTTAACCGTTAACGTTACAATTTGTCCTACAAAACTGTGTAATTTTGAACATAATTTAAAGCACCAGATTGATTGCAAGTCCTATTTCAGGTTCTAGCTTGGATTCGTCCAACTCCGCGCACTGTTCCTATCTCACTCTGGATATCAGAGTCTTTCCGTCTGACTAGTCTCTGACAGGATGACAGAATACAATCAGAGTGTATGGTTCTGGCTGAGGTGCTGTAAGCCGTACGCTAACCAAAGCGACTCCCAATTTGTTGCATTAACTCTATGTCCCTCTTGTCGTGGTTGTTTCCCGTTCGTTACTCCATTGATGGAAATCTTTTTTCCCCCCACTATGGTACAGTAAGTGAGTATCGGAGATCTGGAGAAGCTCGCTCGTCTTAGTACTGAATTCGTGCATCATTACTTCAGCGGCCTCTGTGTGTAACCATCCATTCAGCGCTGATACTAGGCTGAAGAAATGAGGCAGAAAACAAAGAATTGTCCGTCTCAATTGAAGCCCTCTTTCCAAGTAGAAGACGACGTAAAGACACAACATAAGGACGATTTAATATGTCTCCACTTTCATCTCGTGATCAACAACGCCGACGTCTATGAATTTGTAAAGAGGCCAGATGATGATGATGATGATGATGATGATGATGATGATGATGATGAGGAGGAGGAGGAGGGGGAGGAGGAGGTGGTGTAGGAGGACTATAGTTCTTGAATATCATGAAAATAACAGGACGACATCAGCATCATTTCAGGTTTCGATGTCCAAAAGATAATATAATAATTTTTTAAATCCAGAGTTTTATAATCCAGCGTTTAAAAAAAAACCAACATCCTGCTAAAAATATCTATGCTTGAACACTTCCTCACCCAACTGGTTTAATATTGCCATCACAAGGAAAATGTTTTTAATTCGACCTGCACACAAACTCTTTCTCTCTAAAATCGGAACTAGCAAATATTTTTCTGTTGCGAATAAAATGGAGTTCTTTTCCCTGGATGTCAGATCTTAAGCCTCGTCTGTCATCCTGGTTTTTGCCCGCCCCTATACGCAACGTGTCCGGGGACGTTAATTTACTTAAGCTTACTTACTTACTTGTTTTTTGCCCACACCGAGGGAAAGTCAGAGAAGCACATGTGGTTTTATATCTGGAGCGCGGAAAACGGCAAACAATGCCATCACAATGACAATCTCAACTGCAGAGAAAGTCTTTGGCATTACAATTTCCTAGGCAAACAACAGAGAAAGTTATTTTAAACTAAGAAATGAAACAGCAGATAATAAAATGCGCATTTAAAAAAAACAACAACAATAACCACAAAACAAGGAGAACACTCGTTCTTACTCCTCTGGCACCACCTGATGGCCGATATTCTTGAAACAACGTGACATCCTATCGCATCACACCAAAGATCTAAGCTTGCCGCAATCAACATAGACGGCAGCTACAAATGGGAATAAACATGCAACAAAAGAGGCAGAAGCGTAGGAGGAAGGGTGGAGATCCAAACTTGTTAAATAACCCAGCCAGGAAACATGATCATGGACATTGATGCAGCAAATTCTCTGTAATATTCCTCCCGTGTGGGAAAGGAAGGAACGTTCCGCGTGTTTGCTCATTGCGTGTTCATGTTGATCGATCCTTTTACTAGCAATACCCGCGTCAGTTCAGCTTTTTCTGCTCCCAATATTCACTTGCTTTGAGGAAGCTTTTAATTAACAAGTGCGAAATTGTCTAATGTTTTTCCCTCGCCAATCAATCCACAACACGGCCTTCTTGCGTTATGCCGAACACGCAATATTGTGAGGTTCATGTTTTCCCCCTCTACCATCCATCCACAACACGGCCTTCTTGCGTTATGCAGAAAACGCAATACTGTCATAGTGTCAATGTCAGACGCATCTTTTTGCCTCAGATTGAATCAATTTTGCCAAGCACTACTAGCACTACTCTTGACTATTTCTATTAACCCTTGTCCCACCAGATTTTCGCGGTCTTATCGTTTTCGTTTCCCTGAACTCCCCTTATTCGCAACGAGCATGTTTCGGAATGGATACCTTCGCGTCGGAAGTGGACATCATCATAATCAAAGCAAAAAAAAAAACTCCTTTCTAACGAAATGCGTTCAACCCTTAAAATCTAACTCTTTAGTTTTTCCCTTGGTTTAAACAGAATTTTATTTTCCCTTGCTAAAGCCTAGATCTGACGACGAACGTTTTGATTGCAATCACAATGACAGTGAATGTTTGCGAGTCATGATTTAAATGGGAAGATTGACGCTGCAAGTCGTCAGTAATCACAATAAAATGTTTGATTTTGGTAAACATGCGCACAAGTCATTGCGCATAAACGAAAGTTCAATAGTAGGCTAAACTATTATCTTTGTTGCGCCGAAAGTCAAAATGTGTGAAAAGCAACGACGAAGAAATGTTGGCCTTAACGATAACATTTCATTTGCTACTATTTTATCCTATCCTATCCCGTAACCCTGAGGTCGTAGGGGCACCACAGATGATCGTTTAACCAGCATACTCCATCTTTCTCTGTCCTCAGCAGCCCTGATGGCTTCGCTCAGTGTCAAACCAGTCCATTTTCGAATTTTTTTTTTAACACTTTTTTATTCTCCAAAACATGCATGCAAATAATATATTTTTCATTTTCAAATGCTAAATGAAGATGGACATATAAGAAGAAAATGTTATAACATAAAAAGAAGCATTATTAGTTCTTTATGTCTCATGTATTTGCATTCTCGAATGTTGTCCTCCCACCTTTTTTTCGGTCTCCCTCTTCTTCTACCTCCTTGCACTGTGAATTGCAGAATAGTCTTTGCAAGGCCTGAGGATCTGGTGACGTGGCCATACCATCGGAGTATCCGTTTCTTCACCACTGTGAGCAGGTCATCGTGTTGTCCAATGGCTTGTGTGATGGTCTGTCGGACTTCGTCGTTGGTGATGTGTTGGGTATAGGAAATGCCCAGAAGTCTTCTCAAGTTCTGTAGCACCTCATCTCTATGCTTTGTATTTTTCGTTGGGGATCTGCTGTGAGGGTCCATGCTTCGCAAGCATATAGGAAGATGGAGATGACAAGGGAGCGCAGCAGTCTTACCACGCTCAGATAGACAGACTATATCCCATAAACATTCACGTGACTGTATCATATCTATTACTTCACGGGTATTTTGCACACTCAACTTTCCTAGCGGGCCGGTCTTGGAATTATTAGTCATTTTCGCAAGATTACGTGATCAAAGTAGTGTGTTTCATTGCTTCCCATGCTGAATGACTCGCAGTCAGTTCATCGAAATTAGGACATGTTCTAAACGTGGAAAATCATTTCAAATCACGCTGCGAACTGATTTGACCGCGATGACTCAGTATGTAGTCTCACGAAATCAGTGACTCAAGTCATGACTTTCTCTATGATTGCAATCAAAACGTTCGTCGTCAGACCTAGGCTGAACTTAACCCCTCATCAAAACATTGCACTACGTCTCTGCAAGTCGGTATCCCCAAACGAGTTGAATAAATGGTGTATATCCAGCCTGACACGACAGTATCGTACACAGCAATATCAGTTGTCCCTGGCCACGGCAGGTCCGGCCACAGGTCACAGCCCGCAGCCCACACTGATCAAGTTCCGTGTGAATCTCTGACAAACCACATGCACCTTGTCTGTTGTATACAGCAGGCGTAGTGTACTTCAACGAGTTTCTATAACTTGCAAAACACGCTTTAAATCCGTACGTTTTAATACTGCATTAATACGACAGTCCAATGATTGTCTACAAGCGACACTAAAATGACGTAAACAAACAAACAAACAAACAACATGTAATACGCTCTCCAACATAGTAGTCACAATGCTGCTATTATTATTCACAATTCACAGCTTGAGATACGGAGTTCTGCTGCTCATGAATATTACATATCACTGATGCTGGGTAGCGGTACTGCAGAATAGTCCGTTTATTATAAGACATTTAAAAGAGACATTTTCCCAGATATCGTCTCGTTGTTCACCCTGATCACGCAAAACAATGTAATTAACTTGCAACAATTCCTCTCCCGTTATTTTACCTTTCGTTCATTTAACAATATACTGTCTGTACTGTTCACAAGCCAAACAAACTTCGTTAAGTCGATATAATTTCTCTTCCTCTGGCATTATTTATCTTTCGTTCCTTAACGGTACAATCTATTCTAAAGGCAGCTCAACGCCATCAGAGTGACTGCTGCATAAAAGAGCGCGGCGGAGGAGATGGATGAGGGCGATAGCGACAGCAAGCAATAAATCCCACACTTTTTATCCCGTCTCCCTATCTCCAAAGCATGGACTTTTAATGACGGCGATAAGGACAGGCGGCAATAATGGCAGTGTTTAAAGCCCCCGGAGCCGCCCACCTCTCAGATAAAACGCGGCCAGGGCGCGGTGAAGATGATACAGCCGCGATAAACCCATGACGATTGTGTTGCTTTAAGTCGTCTGTGAGCTAGTTACGCCATTACATAAGACAAAAACAACTAGATGTGACGAAAGTGAAAAAAAGGCCTATTCTACCATAGATTCCTCTGGTTGGTCTTGGACATTTTAGTGATGCGTTGTGAAGTCATGGAAATGTAGCTTAATATCTAGGTATCTTCATGATCATTTATTCCATTTCCATCTGTCTACATCCAAGCAGCTCAATATCTACTGTATTGGGAGGGGGAATGGAGGGGATAAATAAGCTTTTAAGGTCAGACATAAAATTAAAATCAAAATAATGAGTTAAACAATCAGAGACCAGATAGGCAAAGCTCAACAACACTTGCCCTACCGCATTCCCAGATCTTCTCTGTTCCTCCTTTCCCTTCACCACCATTTTAAAATTATCAATCATCATTTCACAATTATCAGAAGACTAAAAGCACGGGACACCCACGTAGAAGTAGCCACCTACACAACTTCGGTTTATTCTCAAACCTCTACTGTACAGTGTAAAAAGTTACAACAGCTGTACCTTTAATCATTAGTTCAGTCTACCTGTGAAATCCATTAACTCGAACCATAGAACTTCAACGTCATCAAAGAAGGAATGAAGGACGCCTGCCCGCTGTAGCTGCGCAATGCGCAGATTGCTTTGCTAATGATCCCTAATTATAATACACTTGTGGCAATGGGAAAAAAACATTTTAAAAAATCTCCAACCGACGGTGCCTTACAACAAATAATATGTTTGGCATTTTTACAACCAGATCAGTTATTAATCAGCCCACTTTATTTTGAGAAAGCGAGTCTACATGTATGTTTTGAAGTGCGCTTTTCCACAGTCGCTGTTCACATCTGCTGCACGACAGCATAATGGTTTCTGCTTATTTAGCCATTGTTTTCGTTGGTTGTGCGCACGTTAAGTTAATCGAAATATAATCGGTTCTTTCTGTCTAAATCATCTGTCGCTTCGATCCTATTAATCACTTATTTAGAGCTGTTTTATGCACCAGTTTACAAGATCAAATAATAAGCGTCAATCTATCGATAGTTGAAGAGAGCAACCTCGTAATCAGTCTGAACACAAATGAAAGAGAACGCACGAAATTTTAGTTATCCAGCCCCGATGAATTGCATATTATCGAAAAATAAACTGCTAAATGCAAATACTTCTTCTTCTTCGTTTTGATAACGTGTAAATTATACATTATTGTCTTCAGCTTCGAAATGTGCCCTTTACGTGTTTAATATACAAACTATAGTTGTTGGTTTTTTTATTTTACACGGGTCCACGAAAAATCAGCCCTATTAAAATTGGCGTTGCTGAGTCAGGATCATTGCTTACATGTTCCAAACAATTTTCGCCACATGAGATTTTCCAGCGTAAAGAAGGCTTTAAAAAGGAATCAGGTAAAAAAACACAAGACGTTTATAATACGTTACACGGCACAAGAATCAAAAGGACACACAGAGAGAGAGAGAGAGAGAGAGAGAGAGAGAGAGAGAGAGAGAGAGAGAGAGAGAGAGAGAGAGAGAGAGAGAGTGGGTATGGGGTGAGGGTTGGGTGAGAATTGGCGCGCTTTAGGCAACCATCCAACGCATTAAACGTACAGGCGTTACACATCACAGTCTAAACAAAAAACCAAAGTAAACTCGACAACTGTTCCTATCCTATCCTATCCTATCCCGTAACTCGGAGGTCGCATGGGCACCACAGATGATCGTTTAACCTGCACACTACAACTTTTAAGCACGGCATTCACAAAACTATACAGATAGCAAGCATTCATGACGAAATTAATGAATTAATCTTCCCTCGCTGCTTTTTTTAAGGATGACAGTTGACACAGTTTAAACGTAAGGCAATTAATTTCACGCGTCATTAAGTTGATAGAAACACAAAATGAATAATTCACATAAGGTAATTTGAGTTTGAATCTTACTGTTTGTTTGGTTTTTTTAATGTGCACCCACTGTATTCGCTGAATCCTTTCATCTAAAGAACAAAATTAGCATATCTGTAGATTACATTATAATTTGGGTCTGACGAGAACGATGCTTACTGCACGAACAAATTATAAAGTACAGCCAGATAATGAGGCAGGGTCTTAAGTGCAAAGAAGAGACCATCATTTTGAAAGGAAACTATTTGCAGTCTGAATAACCCAGAGCTATTGCGTTAAAAGTCAAGGATAGGGGAAAAAATATTAACACATAATAACATGATTATTAGGCTTATGTGGGCTCATGTTATTATTGCAGTCTACATAGTACGGGAAGCGACTTCCTCATATTTTATCGGAATTTTTAAGAGGAGAGTAATTATTTCCAGTGAAGAGGAACATGCTAATGCCATCAGCATGACACAACCGGGAAAGAATTTCACTGTTCTCGAAACATCACATATATTTTCCAGGGCCAGCGTATTTGGACGTTGAAATTTAGCTTTAAAAAAAACCAACGAAACAACACTAGCTAGCACAGAGAAAAAGAAAGCTGAGGCGGTCTATTAATATGTTAAGGGCTTAATTAACATCGCGGTGAAAAAAAGCTCATTATCGTTTACACTATGCGTAATTTGGAGGGGGGAGGGGGGGGGAGGAGATCGCCGAAGAAACATGAATGAAACAAGCAGAATTATTATTTTAAAAAAAAAACTTCAGTTAAACACCTAAAATTAGTAAAATATTACGTTGAAAACTTTCGTTCTTGAGCCTGAACGACTTCGTTTTCCGCTCAAGCAAGAAATATGTAGGTTAACGAAGCTATATGACACAGCTTTTGAAATCATATTAAATTAAGGGTTCTGTTTTTTTGTAATCGTCTCTCATTCTCACAGCCACAATATACTTTTAATATAGAAGTGAAACAATATAGAATCACCTCCATAAGACGGGTACTGTAGTTTCTAATTATTGTAAGCATTTCTGATTCACTATTCGCCTACAGTCTATTAACACAATGTGTATAGTCTAAAGCAAAAATCCAAACTTCATAATCCTGAGGAATGAAAATATATAACTTGTATAAGCTTAACGTTACGCATATTGAGTACCTATATCTTATTCCAACACGACCACACTAGGATCCGAACTTCGATCTCCTCCTTCGTTAAAAATATTTAATAAAACATCCAAGAAATACACAACAGGAACACAATTCCTCTTAAGCATTCATTAAGGTCATCATATACAAAAAGACTTGCACGAAGTTAATTACGGGTTTCTGCAACAAAACCAGTGAGTGTCGGGAAGTTAGAAAGAGCGGTGAACGGCGAGGCGGGAAAGAAAACAAACGGGACAAAACACAACCGACAGATCACCAACCGACTCCAGACAAAAGATGACAAGCATGCGACCTCACGCGCTGTCACCGCCCACCCGGCCAACCCTAGGGTCAGCATGTTTAACTTTCATGAACCATTCACTCGACCAATCTATTCCCAGGATAAGGAAAGATAAAGTCTCATGTTTCAGTCGTGATGCTATTTTAGGTTAGGTAGAAGTAAAAAATAAAAAATAAAAAAAAATAAAAAAACTTTCATTGAAAGGATCAAAATGTTTCAGATTCGAGTACACAAGATGCATATCGACGACCCTCTTTTTCTACTCTGTACATCTTTCTGTTCATCAAATCGGATACGAATAGACAGAAAACTTCAGTCAATGACCTGCCGCACGTGCAAACGTCACTCATGTGTCTCAGAGCGCGTGCTGAG
This sequence comes from Oncomelania hupensis, assembly GCA_036898135.1. NCBI lineage: Eukaryota > Metazoa > Mollusca > Gastropoda > Littorinimorpha > Pomatiopsidae > Oncomelania > Oncomelania hupensis. The sequence continues at coordinate 113,009,287 of CM072511.1, read as the reverse complement.
CAAGATCTGACGACCCTAGTGCAGTACCGCTACGGAACTACTGAATAGCCCTTATGAAAGTGAAAGGCGAAAGCGGTTAACAATACAGCGCACGCACATTGCGGCAATTTGAAGCTCGTTATTTTGCTACGTATACATTATCAACCCCCCCCCCCCCCCCCCAAAATTGCTCTGATTTTAGAACAAAATTTGGTTAGGAAACATTAATTTTTAACAAGGAAATGGCCTGGCGTACATTTAGATTGTTGTTGAGCATGTCTACTGTCGTTCAAACTTACCCCAAAAGAAAGGAAGCACGACCTCTTAATGCATACAAGATTTTAAACCATGTTCGCTGACTCGGCTGTTACCTTGACCCACCGCCGTAGCTCAGTGGTAGAGCGTTCACCTGGCACACCGATGACCCAAGTTCGAATCCCGCGATGGCCAGATAAAAAGTGGTCATTTTTCATTGTACATCTTAGCAGTGTAACACACTGCTAAGATGTAAAGAGAAAAATGACCAGTTTTTGCTCAGTGTTGATTTAGGGCCCCACCCCCTGTTCCCTGCAATGGTTATTCCCGTCTGTCGAATCACTACCATGGGTAGGCGTAGACGTTAAACTTTAATAATCATTTCGGCTATCTTCTCAAGCTAATAAGGCGCAAATGTGAAATAGAGAAGCAACCTTAGGAGTGACATAAGAAAAGGTGAGTGGTAACACGTTGAAAAATAAGATAAATTAACGAATTAGGCAAGATAGAGTAACTTTCACTTGAATCTTGTATATAACAAAAGCTAATATTGAACTCGGATCATCGTTTTCAACAAAATAATTACGATCTTTCCTTAACTCATACCACTAGTCTAATGACGGCAATAAATGTAAAATGATGGCAATAAATGTAACATAGAGCAAACGTACAAAATAAAAATAATTACATGAGAACGAACCACGGATCGAATAACTCAAATCTGGTCATTTCCAAATCGTGAAAAAAACACCTGTTTTAACCCTTTTTTTAAATGGGACTAAAGGTACAATTTTCCTGTGTGCCACAGCGAAGCTATAATAAATTAAATCTCCCTCGTTTAAACATAAAAGGTGATCATAAATGTGGCGTTCATTGTCTCTTAATAGAGGAGCGATAAGTATTTATGATATTATAGAACTCTTGTCAATGAGCGGGAAAGATAGCACGCATTCCCGTTGATCAAAGAGCATGTGGGGGTATTATGAAAAGTGAAGCTGGGGGTATTTCTTGTGTGAATACATAAAGATTACAATAATATCGTATTTTTGTGGACGAAAACAACAACGTAGTCGCAACTCACGCCTATAGTGCCGACATCAAAATAACGCGGTATAAGCGCTCTTCCCCTCCCCCCCCCCCCCCCTTGATTGATCCATTTTTATCCCGCGTAGGCGCCGCCAACGTAAATAAATCAGTTTGTTTGTTATCCCTGTGAAGGAGATGCTGCACGCGTAGGTGGATGGAAAAGGTAAAAGCATTTCCAGTAACTATTCAGTTTTATGGGAGATATGAATGCTCTCATTTCAGGAACAGCTTGGTGACGGAGAAACTCACCTCTTTCACTATTTTCATTTTGCTCGGTTTCTTCTATCCGAGAGCGACCCCGACAGTGACCCCGATAGCGACCCACTCACACCATGCTCCACAGATTGACTGAAGCAATACTATATATTGACCTACTCTCTTTAACACCGGTGTGACATCCTCACAGTTCCTAGTATCTTAGCTGGGCTGGGAGCGAATGGGAGCATTCTGATTGGTCGACGCGTTACAAAATTCGACGCATGCGCACAGTGCTATCATAGTCTTCGTAAGGTTTAGGGTTAAAGTTTGGGTTAGAGTTAAGAGTTTAGGGTTAGGGTTAGGGTTTGGGTTAGGGTTAGGGTTATGACGCCTAAGAACTTCGTGAAAAAGCCGGCCCGACATGACCTGGCGCATGCGCAAATGCGCTCGGATAAACTAGGAGACCCGGAACTTGAAGGATGTGACACCGGAATAATTATTCTGTTACCCTTCTCCCTCCATCCCCCAACACACACCTCTACCACCACCACCCAAAACTCGGCCGTAAAGACGTGAAGGTGAATAATGTTATGTGAAAGCGACAACAGCCCTAGGCCAGCTGCGTCGAGCGAACTATCGATCGCTGAAAGTTTGCACATACACACACACAAACGCACCCACCCACACACACACACACACACACACACACACACACACACACACACACTGTTAAAATAGCGTGCGCCATGCCGTTACAAATCATTGTCATGCTTGCCAACTAATTTCCTTTTGCCCTACTCCATTGATATCTTTTCGTTAAACTCATTTAGGGCTCCAAATGGACGAGGAAGACCAAACAAAACAAAACAACAAAACAAAATTTTTAAAGATGACCATGGAAACAATGATATTCGTCGCTACTTAAGACACGTAGGCCTACGTTATGGATCGGTTTGATCATGAATTGCGTCCTCAAGAACCAACTTCATTTTACCATACACAGAATTGCTTCTACGGAACCACTATACGAGTAAGTATGCGCAGTGCAAAGGCTTCAGCCATTCGATACAGTCACGCCTGACCGTCTCTCCAAAGGTTTTCTACAATTGTATGTACATTTTTGTTGTTTGTGCAAACTTTGTGGGAAGAATGAGTCCGGAGATGGGGTGGTCAACGATATAAGCTCAACAATCCAACAAATTTGTCACAAATGGCGGAGTGCATTTCAAGAAACTTCTTTCTTTCGAAGAAAAATAATATATTCCCTCATTCAATTACAAAATTACATACAAAATATTTTCGCAAACATCACGTATGAAAAAAGTACCTAAGTGGAAACAAAGGCATTCCTCAACAATAATTTTCAAACAATTATTCGGCGATCGATGTAGTGATTACCTGCTTTGTAAACAAAGAAAGCGTTCCCTTGTGTGTTAGTAGTGCGTGCTGAATCTAGGGGACCCACCGCACTGCCTCAAATGCAAATCGTTTAAAAACGTGTTGGGAAAATGTAAATGTCACAGGCTACATAATGAATGCTGCATTCCGACCCACATGGTCCGTTGACAGGCTGTGTGCTTGGGAGGGCGCCTACACTGGCGTCGACCGATAGGACTAGTGTGCAGAAATGCATGCAGTTGCACACTACTTTTTCGCTTTCAGTGTGCGCACACAACAAATTCAGACACACACACGCACACACACACGCAAATGTGTGCCCTACGACAGATTAAGGGATAGGAATATGGAGAGCCTAGCACAGACTTGCAGGCCAAAAGATTGTCAACAATTTTAATCATGTGGTTTTGGCGGTAACACTGACTTCCTTTTTGAAATGCACGGTCTCCAGCAATATCACTATCAGGACGTCCTGCCCAACTAGATCTACATATCGTGCTTCAATTTCTGGTGTGTAGATTCATGCAGTACACAATGGTAAGATTACAATTGATTTTTAATGTGTTTGGAGAATAAGTTTTTTTTAACAACTCAAAGCTAATAACTCATAATTAATAAAGTAAGTTCTATTAATTCGATATCTGACTAATGGGCAGGTGGTACACTGTGCTTTTGGGTTGTCATCTGGCACTTTGGACGAGTATCGGGCAAGCAAACAAGACCGTCGGGCATTGAAATAGAGTTTTGCCTACAGCAATTACTGTAGTATGGAGGCAAAAAGATGAAACAAATATAATTATGTCCAGTCCTACAGTGTAACTGTTGATTTAATGTGACAACGAAGAAACGTATGCAAACAGGCACGTTCATATTATTATTGTACATTAATGAGCATGGATTATAAATGTAACATAATTATATACAGAAATCTGGTTCTTTAGTGTTCAGCTTTTTTTAAACACTCTTATTATAAACTGCCCAATAAACGAAGAACGGGCGTACCTCACCCCATTTATTCTGTCGCTCTCTCGATCTCTCGCACACACACACAGTCATTCTGTCCTCTCTCGATCTCTCGCACACAAACAGACTGAATGACAAGCACACCTGCTTCGCATACCATGAACATGCACGATTACACAACACAGCGTGGTAACAGCGTTGAGAAAAGACGAGGACCGAAATTAAACTGGACGGATTGGGTCATGTCAGTCTGACACTTGACATCGATTCACACGCAGCCCTCCGCTATAATAGTGATTTTCAATAAACCACCGGTCTACGGTTATGAGGGTTTGGGATGGCTATGTACTTTGGTGCACTGCGTTACTTACTACTGCAATTTTTACGCAGAAAGAGAACAGCTTTACGTGATGTCATGGCTGGCCCTTAATGGTTACACAATATAGCACACCGTACAAAGACATATAGCGATGAAGGCTGTTTGCACTACACGATATTACACATGTCTCACCAAACGGGACGCCTGCTGTGGGCGGCAACGCGCAGGAAGAACATTAAAACAAAACAGCTTGGTAAGCATAATCGTGACATCATGAACTCAGCGAAAGAAGATGTGTCAGTAGCTAATGTAGCTGGAAGGAAAAGGAACCCTATACTTTATTGCAGGATCCACTGGCCTTCTCGTAGAGTTGAGTTATAGTACCGTTATCTGTAGTCTGGTGCTGACAACGCACAGAACCGTTATCAAGCACAAGCACTGGGTCATTAGTGTTCACCATGGCAACTGTTGAATTACGCCCTTTCTCCCTCCTTCTCCTCTCTGCCTTGACCCTAAGTGACCTCGATCAGAAAGATAATGTGCATGCAGGTTTTCTTAAATGTAAACAAACCACCGCAGCTGTCTGTCAGTGGGCCCCTACGTCTCAGTGCCATTCAGGCCTGCAATGGCACTGAAGATGCGGCACAGGACTGGCCGAAGTGCAGTGACCCCAGTGTCCACCACTGTGTCCTGCACTATGCTCTAGGTATGCAGATGCCAGCTTCAGCACCAGGTGCATCAGATCAATGAACATCATAATAACGGTACCATTTCAGCGTGGTGCGTTACCAGCTGCTGGCATCCTGGACAGGCGTGCGAGCACCGTTAGCATCAGCGGCTAAAACACGGAAAGGCCTTGAAAGCCTGGCGCTGATCAATACTCTTCTCCCAACAACCTGGCCTAGCGCTACAGCCGCCATCTTGCCTAGTTGCAGACGACTCTGCTTGGCTAGCCATTCTTACGGATTGGCGGCCATTTACGCCGCTTCTGGCCCCATAGCGCTCAGAGCAAGCAAGCAAGCACAACCAAAATGGAAAAGCTCAACACAGCTTACCTCTAATTACTGAAGATCGGCGTCAGGAGATTAGAATCGGGCAAAATGTTAAGGTAACTGTCCATATACACAACAGTCGTCTGCGCAGATGTGCGGGGTTGGTCACGTGACTGGGGTAATTGACACTAGCCGCTATCGACATTCCTTCAAAGGCTGGAAAGAGAGAGAGAGCCGACGACTCAGAGAGAGAGAGAGAGAGAGAGAGAGAGAGAGAGAGAGAGAGAGAGCGGCGCGGCCTCGTACAGCTGACGGCTGGACGGGGCGGACCAACTAAGCAACAACACAACACTGTCTACTGTTCCCGTATTCAGAACTGGCAGCTCGCCTTTTTCATCCACCGTGTGTAGGCCTATCAGGCACACATGGCGCTACCAATCTCCCATTCCCTCCTCCTCCCACTCCCTCCTCACCCCTTATAGGCCTGGTAAAGTTGTACAGGCAAATACAGCGCTTAGAAGCTGTTCTGCTACATTATGCCATTGGCCTAGACTCGGTGACACAGGGTCAAAAATGTTCTTCTCTGCCAACTAGTGACGTAAAGACATAAAGAAACTAGGTCAGCCCCATTTCACTCTGTACGAGGCAGATAACAGCTTGGCTACAAAGTTCAGTGGTATACAGGGAAAAAGTCCGTCGTATCTAAAGGAGCGAAGTCTGTTGCGCAGCGAGAGCTAGCCTACCGACCGCCGCTAGAAAAGCAAATTGTGCAGATGCACTCAAACCGCGCAACCTCTATGACGTAGGCTACGGCGATAGAAGTAGGTTAATGCGTCGAGAGGGAGAGAGAGAGAGAGAGAGAGAGAGAGAGGGAAAGACGCTCCGACACAGCCAAAACCACAGGTATTTTACCTGGTTTGACCTCGTTACGGACTGTGCCAATACAAATGTACTTGTGGGTATTGGATTCTAGTGGGTTTCAGTGTGACAAAACGAAACTCAACCGCAGACTAGGTTGGCTGACCACAGACGGCTTGCGGTTAGCCGCAGAGCATTGCTGCCGTGAGTGTGGGGTGAGCAGTCAGTACAGAATGGGCTTCGAGTTGGGTCCAACTACGGGACCACCCCTGCTGGAGCACCGTTCCGTTCAAATGTTCGTTGATATTGTGAACCTTTTTATAAGCGGAAGGCTGACTGTTTTGATTTGCCTTCTAAGGTGTATAGGCTGCACTTGAGGCGATAAACATACCAGATTAGAAGTTTATCTGAACATATCTATTTCGTCGGGGGATTTTGAGATAGGATAGGATAGGACTCCGTAATCGTTTATGAGCAATGCATAGGAATTTGCCTGTCTACTGCACAAACGAATATTACAAGTAAATGTAGAATGTGGTGGTGGTGGTTTCTTTTTATGGCAGGCTACGATGATTAACAAACGAATTATCTTATTAAATTTAAAACTAAGTTTTTCCATTTATTTATTTAATCGTTCTTACATAGCGCTTTTCCAGCTCCAGAACTGCTCAAGGCGCTGACCAATATAGGCTCTAACCCAGGCCGCCCGAGGCGCCCCCCCTTGCGGCGTTGGGCACATAGTCTGATGCCCATACAATTGAGTACAATCAAAGAACTTATTACGGATTAAGCTCTTTGGTACAATCCTGGGCGTCCGGGTATGGAAGAGAAGGGATTATTAGCACACTGCATAGGACGTAAGATTCGGCCAGTCTCAACCACGTAAATTGTATGATTTTATTGTTGCTTGTCTAAAATCACAAAACACTAAAATCAATCATGTGTGAACGGACGTTAAACTAAAGTATTAATTGATTGATTAGAAAGCACTTCATCGGTATTCATTTTATTCTTCCTCTTCGTACATTACAATCGAGCTCGAGGGTGAATTTGGTCCACATTTATAGTACAATATATTGTTCATTATTATTTGCCACAGGTCCTTGCTAATAATTCCGTATGTAAGTATTTTAGCATTACTGCAACTTCGACCATAGATTTTAGAACTATTTTATAATACATAGGCTTAAGCATTCTCTTTCAAAAAGTTAGATTTATTCATGTCTGCTGCCAATCAGCTTTGGGATCTTTCTTCCACATGAAGATACTTTTCTGTTTTCAACAAACTTATTTGATGACTTCGCGCAATAGCTGTTTTGGGGCTATGGCAAATCTTTACAAACTAAAACTACGAATATAGCAGAGAACTAAGTACAATCCGCCAGAGAGTGTGCTTTCCATGTATTTTTCTCAACAGTCTGGAATTCCTGGTCTTTCAACCTAAGAAGTGTTGCTGCCAGATCTTTCTTCCTAAAAACATACACGTTTAGAAAGCATTTCTCTTTAAAGTCCTGTTGTGCCATTTTTCTCACCGACTTCAGTAGTATTTCGTGTGTATAAATATGTTATGGATTTGTGTACGTGTTTACACGGCGTTATTTGGACAAACTAGTGCACGTCTACATACGTTGTTTGGACAGACCTCCTTGTTTGGACGTCCATTTAATGATCCGTTAGGGTTAGGGCTAAGGTTAGGGTTAGGTTTAGAACACTTAAAAGTACTTAAAAAGGGGGTCGTAGCACGACCCATTGTCCACACAACGTATGTGGCGTTTGAGGAAAGTCCAAATAACGGTGTCTGTGCAAGTATGTGTGTATGTGTGGGTGTGTGTGTGTGTGTGTGTGTGTGTGTGTGTTCACTTTCTTCTCTAAGAAGTATTTATGTATCCAAGTTGACTCCCTTAACCTGGGATGATGAGTTGGCGCCTCGGGCGGCTTGAGTTAGATCCTGTATCGGCCAGCGCCTTGAGTCGCCAAATACGGCGAAATATGTGCGCTATACAAATCCTCAATCCTATTATATCCTATCCTATCCTGTCCCGTAACCCGGAGGTCGTAGGGGCACCACAGATGATCGTTTAACCAGCATACTCCATCTTTCTCTGTCCTCAGCAGCCCTGATGGCTTCGCTCAGTGTCAAACCAGTCCATTCTCGAATGTTGTCCTCCCACCTCTTTTTCGGTCTCCCTCTTCTTCTACCTCCTTGCACTGTGCCTTGCAGAATAGTCTTTGCAAGGCCTGATGATCTGGTGACATGGCCATACCATCGGAGTTTCCGTTTCTTCACCACTGTGAGCAGGTCATCGTGTTGTTCAATAATAAATAAATAATGATCGTATCTTATTCGGAAGGTGTTCTAGATGCTCTCGTTAACCCCAGCCACATAGATTTCTCAAATGAAGGCGAGATTGCAAAGTTCATGCATAAAACATAAATTTTATTTGTCTTTCTAAAATTATTATTTCTTTGTGACTATGACCCACACAAATTAGTGATGAGATTGGGCGTTGCGTTTGCTTGTTTAAAAAAAATGTTAGCGTTTAGCAAAAACTGACTGTTCATTTATTTATTTTTGTATTTATTTATATGTTAGGCAGTGAATTTAACAAATTGAAGTGAGGAGTCTTATGTTGTGATTTATTTTTAAATAAATGGCGAAATCAGACTTAACTGGCTGAGTACAGACTTAATCTATAGAGGGGAAATTCCAAATTAAGACAAAATTTAACAGAGAACAGAAACATAAGGTTTATGAAAGTAAGAACATGTAATCGCATGCATTTATTAATCCAGTTAATATGTTTAATTATTACATTTTAAGATATTATAATGTGTAGAGAAGAAGAAGAAGCAACCACAATAACAAATGGTAGAAGAACAAGTAGAACAATAAATATTCATCACCTAAACTTATGAGGCTATTCAAGCAGCTGTGCTCAATTCTTAACTTTACTTTTATATCTTTGAATTTTACATCCAATAAGCCAGAAATAAATATATAAACATATAAAATATTTAAAATAATTATATGACGCGTTACCGACTGACTTTTAAAATAAAAGTTAAGGGTTAAAAAAAAAGGCCGGCAGGTTCGGGCGTGTTCCCATTCCGACAATGCACGGTGGCATGTAAATTTACGATTGGCATAAAACTGAAACGTACCTGACCTTGTCTCGGGAGCTTTAGCGAGCGATAAATTATTCAGCGACTTATTTACATATTCCGCTCTCACGCTCAGCGCCTGAGCCATTTGTGTGAACTATTCGGCGGTCTTTCTTCTTTGCATTTCGAGTATAAATATGCTCTTGTATTTTACCCTTTTTCTGTCCAATTTCATTGCCAACAAGTTGGCTCTGGTTTGTCAGACGCTTTATCGCAGCAAAGTAAACAGCGGCGAAGGCTGCAGGTCTCTGATTTTGCATTTTAGACCCTTTAAAGAAAAAAGAAACTGGTGGATTTCCAAACAAAGGGAGGGGTAGAAGAGAGATCGGGAATAACGTATTGTTAGTTTGTGCAACATAAATAAACGTGGATTTCGGGTTTTAAACCCAAGGCTATAAGACTAAGAAAAAGATGATGACGGGGAAGAGGAGTAAGGGGTGGGGGATTGGCTGGGGGAAGGTGGAGAGAGAGAGAGAGAGAGAGAGAGAGAGAGAGAGAGAGAGAGAGAGAGATTAAAATTAAGGAGACAAAGAGTTCGCGTAAAGTTTAAGGTTTCTCGTCTAAACCGTTTAAAAGAAAACGCGAAAGTAGTGAATGAAAACATCTAGTACAACATCCGTATACGATGCGATCCTCCGATGGAGTAAGAAAACGGTGATTAAAACAAACAAACAACAAAACAACAACAAAACTATAACTTTCTTTTTCTGTTGCCAGTACTTTTTTTTAATTACCAATTAGGGGTTACAGAAGAATACGGGGAGATATTATTGAAACATACAAGTTTGCGCACAGCTATTATAAAGTGAAACAACCATAAACATCTAGGCCTGACATTGCAAAACAATAGTAAGTGGAATATACACATAAATAGCATAATTAAGATGGTAACTCTTCTACTGGCATGCTTACGGTCATACAAATACAAACTGTGCAGAAAAGCCCTCGAAGTCATGTATAAGTCCTTCGTTTTACCTCATTTTGATTATGGCGATGTAATATGGGACAGTTGTACTGACACTCAAGCTACTGCACTTGAAAAACTTCACCTCGAAGGGATTAGAATAATTGTAGGGGCAGTAAAGGGAACTAGCCATGAATCCTTGTACAGGGAATCAGGGCTCTGCCCATTGAAAGAAAGACGTAGGCGGCACAAACTACTTACCTTCCATAAAATGGTCAATGAGCGCTGTCCTGATTATCTCTCTGACTTGGTCCCACCGCATGTCTCGTCAGTTAATCCTAACCACCGTCGAAGGCCTTTCGAGCGTAGAGTCCCCGCACACAAAATTGAAATCTACAAAAACTCCTTTATCCCTTCTTCTACTATCATGTGGAATGAGCTCCCTGAGGAAATTCAAGTCAATCCGTCAGTCAGCCTATTTAAACGACATCTCTCCAAAAACGACTTTGCGGTCCCGCCGTTTTATTATCATGGTGCACGACAACAACAAATTATCCATTGCATGCTCCGGCTGGGTGTAAGCAACCTTAACTACGATATGTATCGTCGCCATTTGATAGACGACCCGGTTTGCCGTTGCGGACACCCGGCCGAAACGTCTGAACACTTCCTGCTTTTTTGTCCTTTGTTCGATGATGCCCGTATTCAAACGATTGGTCTTCTTGATCCTATCTAAGGGAAGTTAATACCTTACTCTTTGGAAATGCAGAATTGTCACTGCAAGAAAATACCAAGACGTTTTCAACTGTTCACACATTTTTACTCTCATGTAACCGTTCTTACCGCATATTATATTATATTATATTATATTATATTATATTATATTATATTATATTATATTATATTATATTATATTATATTATATTATATTATATTATATTATATTCAACAACTTTCCACATACTTTGCTTTCTAACTGATCTTCAACACACCCATTAGTTTCTTCCCACAATTATAATTCTCGCATCCGCACCGGCCCCTCCCCGTATAACTCTCTCGCACCCGCCCCTCCCCATCCACGCTTCACAACCCCTCTCCCCCACCACCACCACTTCACGCCCCCCCCCCTATTTTTTTTCTTTATTTTTTTCTCTTCCCCTTCACTTGAAAATCAATTTTTTTTTGTCTAAAATTTTCTGTCCTTTTTATACAAATTTATTTTTTTTATGTTTTGTATTTTTTTCAAGGTTCTGTTGTTGTTTCCTGTCGTCCGCCAGTGATATTTTGACACATTATTATTATTATTATTATTATTATTATTATTATTATTATTATTATTATTATTATTGAGGAAGAAATTCTGCAACACTAAGATATGAAAACCCTATTGTTATTGAAACGTGGAACCTAATCGACGAGGCGACGGTAAACGCTGAATCTATCAACAGTTTTAAGACAAGAATTAACATTTTATTCAAGTAGTATTTTTGAATAAATGTGATTTAAGTCTGCCACTGAAGCTTGATATGCCCAAACTTTGAAAAGGTTTTGTAGATAGACCTATAGGGACAGTCAAAAGATTGGGTATACGATTATATTAAAGAAAATTTAGAACACTGATCAAAAGATCAGTTAGGCCTAAACTCATGATATATTGTCTTATCTTATCTCGTGAAGTTTTGCGTGCAGTCCGCTTGACCCTATAAACTATTAATAACTACCTGTGTGAAATTTTGCAATAAGACCATTTCACTGTTTTCTCAGCTTTTAATGGACCGTCTGGACTTGTGGTGTGCCGGGGGTTTCAGTATAAATAGTATCCCCACTTTCTGGAAATTTAGTGCTTTAAATTCCCACTGTCGCTGTCTTTCTCATTTGCTCTTTCTCATTCCTGCTCTGGTCTATCAATCTGCTATACTATCTTCTTCTTCGCTAGACCAGTCACCTACCTTTTTTCTTGAAAACTCTTCCGGGGCAAGACTCCTTATTTGTGTGTGAGGTCTGTTGGATCAGCTTGGGAATATTGGACGCTTTCTGCCAGGTTGTCACTAGGACTTCCTATGATGTTATTATTTAGCAATGTAGGCATTTTATATGTATGTGTTTTGTTGATAATTTATAATGTTTGTATTCTATTTTGTTTTTGTAAACGGGGGTTCGATACATTAGAGTATAGCCTCAGCGTCCCCTGCGTGGGATATCTTTATTGTAAAGTGACTGGCTGGTGGAGAGCTTTCAGTTTTACCACTAGGGTCGTTTCAGCAGATCTTTTATGCGGATTAGGGGTTGTGCGGTCCTGATTTGGCTCGGATGAGTCCGCTGGACCTAAAGCAATAATCATGTACTGTAATGTAATGTCTGGACTTATTGAATATTAATTGACTACTTCCTTACAGCATGAGGGGAGGGGGAAGGGGAGAGAAAGGGGGAAAAGCCCGGTTCAAATTCTAAAATTATAGATCGTTTGAATCTGTTGCAATGCAATGCCTTTGTTTAGTGGTACACTACTATTAGCTGACGGTTTGAAGAGATTAGGAAACGTAGGCCCAGTATGATTTATAGCGTTATAGAGAAAAAGCACAGGTGTGATGGAAATAAGGAGAGAGAAAAAAGAAAAAAAAAGAGAACAAAGAGTTACATTAACAAGACATAAAATAATCGTTATTTCGTACTTTATTATTTCTTCAAATGGTGCTCATTAGCCTAAATTGCTTTATTTGTTTTTCGTGAACAAAATCGAAGCATCAAAAAGTAACGGCTGCAATAGAAAGGAGCAACGAAAGAACGGAAGATTTTATCAAGGAAAAAAGAAAGGAAGTAAAGAAAGAAAGAAAGAAAGAAAGAAAGAAAGAAAGAAAGAAAGAAAGAAAGAAAGAAAGAAAGAAAAAGAAGAATGAAACAAAGAAAGAAACAGAGAAAGAAACAAAGAAATAAAAAAATAAGGAAAGAAAAAAAGCTCATTAATAAACAAAACTAAAATTACTGTAAGCAGTCCACAAAGCACAACAATTACGCTAAGCAATACAAACTGAGAAAACATTAAAAATGTACGCGCCTTGCATAGATAGTAACATTCTTAATATTTGTAATAGTCCAATTTTGTTTAAAGTGCAGTTTTCACTCGTAAATAATAATTTAAAAAAACAACAATACATTACAACAAAATAAAATTAAGAGTAGCGTAAATTTAGGTACAGTAAATATTTACATTAATTTACAACAAATGGAATGAAGGGAAATTATTTTGTATTTAATCGAGGAAAAAAAGACAAAGGGATCCAAATACATGGATCTAATTTCTAAGCAACCACATTTACATTTCTGCGGAACCCTTTAAACAATGACTAACTAATTAAATTTACATTTCTACAAATATTACATGATCGGCCGCACTTGATAAGCCTACCATGTTCCTTGTGAAAGAAAAAAAAAACAACAACAAACGAATAAGCCTCCACACTTCCTATATTAAACGAATGTTGATGGAATAAGGCATTGTATAATTTCAATGAATTAAGGTTACCTTCCACCCTAACATAGGCTACTTCTTCAGCCTCTCCAGTAACTTTTTAATATTACTATTGGATAAAATTATGTTTATTTGTCAAAGTCTTCCACCGAAATCTGCCAGCAATAAGGCGTAAATATAGCACAATTGTTACATTATTTCACCTTCTTATTCACCTCTGTATTATTCTGGTTGTTTAAATTAAAGTGAGTCTGAGGTCGAGATCAACATTTCCGAAAATACTTGTAAAATGAGTAATTCACGCTTAGAGATTACTATGTTTCCTAGTAATCATATTCAAACGTAGGCTACGGTTGTTGTGTTTAACATTTGCGAAAATTGAATATGTAAACTCCGTGTCAGACCGTTAAAAAGGTCGTTTGCTAATAATAATAATAATAATAATAATAATAATAATAATAATAATAATAATAATAATAATAATAATAATAATAATAATAATTATTATTATTATTATTATTATTATTATTATTATTATTATTATTATTATAATGGGTGCAATATATGCGATTTTTCCCAAATATCCAATCAGCATCAAAGCGCGGCGGTCTGTACCAACATACACGCTCACCTGTGTTGCCCACTCTCTCTCACACACACAAGCACACATCTATCACTCAGACATGTGGTATAAGGCATGGAAATCACTATTAGAAGACAGAGAGGAAATCGAATTTTTATTTTAAAAAATTTAGATTGACTTCATTCAATATCATTATTGAAGGGAGGGAGGAAACCTGAGTACCCGGAGAAAACCCACGGTGACCTGAATAGTCTCGTACCTAAGTCACATACGTTCGCCCCTTGTGAGAATCGAAACCGCGATCTTCGACTTAGGCTTACCTCCATTATAATTAAGGTCCAACAGAATCCAGTAGTTAAATTGACAAAAATTAAAAGCAACAGCGACACTAACAACAGCGAAGAAGAAGAAGAAGAAGAAGAAGAAGAAGAAGAAGAAGAAGAAGAAGAAGAAGAAGAAGAAGAAGAAGAAGAAGAAGAAGAAAATGTTAAGTGAATTGACCCGAACACTGGGACGCTTGTGCGGTGGAGAGGAAGTTTGTTGAGTTTGTTGTGTGTTGGATGTAAAGAAATACATGAACATAACTTAATAATCACACAAAGATTAGAATAAAAGTGTTCTCTCCAATATAGAAAAATTAGGAACATAGTGAATAGTTAATATTGAAATTAGTTAGATTCATCCTCATGCTAATAACAATTACAACAACAACAAAACAATCATCATCATCATCATCATCATCATCATCATCATCATCATCATCATCATCATCATCATCATCATCATCATCATCATCATCATCCAGTGTCATAACAAGGCAGTAAAGAGCTTGAAATGATGTAATGTTTTACGATTTTATTTATTTATTTATTTCATAATAATAATAATAATAATAATAATAATAATAATAATAATAATAATAATAATAATAATAATAATAATAATACAGGATGCTATCACGCGCTCTTTCTTCAATCGAACTCAAAACGCGGTGATCTGAAGAGATCGTTTTTACAGAAGGCAGAAGAGAAATCCATTTTTACCTTTGAAATTTAGGTTGACTGCATCCAATACCATTATTGAAGGGAGGGAGGAAACCGGAGTACCCAGAGAAAACCCTCGGTGACCTGAAAAGTCTCCTACCTAAGCCACATAAGTTCGTCCGCCTGCAGTGTTCGAACCCGCGACCTTTGGCATAGGAAACCATCGCCCTAGCAACTACGCTAACAGCCACCTCGTAAATATTCATTTATGTATTTTTCCCAGAGTTGATTCCAATAATGTCCACTCTGTATTTGCATAACATATAAACACATCAATAACAGCTACCTGCAATATAAAAATAAATACATTTTAAAAAAATAATAATAATAATAAAGTAGTAAGTTTATTATTATTATTATTAGTAGTAGTAGTAGCAGTAGCAGTAGTAGTAGTAGTAGTAGTAGTAGTAGTAGTAATAATAATAATAATAATAATAATAATAATAATAATAATAATAATAATAATAATAATAATAGAAGTAATTTTAAAAAAATATTTTTATATCATCAAGTACAAACAAGGCTGTTTATTATGAAAGTAATAACACTTCATTGTGCCGAAGTCGATTTGAATACCAAATACCAATGTCTAGAAGTAGTATTTTTAGTAAAAAATGTTAGCTTATTTCATGATGATGATGATGATGATGATGATGATGATGGTGATGATGACGACGACGATGATGATGATGATGATAATGATAATGACGATGATGATGATGATGATGATGATGATGATGATGATGATGATGATGATGATGATGATGATGATGAGAATAAATGATAATTTATATAGCGCAGCATAAAATAAATAGATGCGCACTGGGCGCTTGACAGCTGCTCACTTACTAATTCGGTTGCGAATATAAACCAAGGTCTAATCTGTGCATGCTCGCATTCCATTGCACGGACTTTCACGATCCTGACGCTCATGTTCTAGATTAATGGTGAGTGCCAGTTACACAAATACACCCAGCGAGCAAACACTAACCCCATCCCCGGTGGCTGAGGATTGTGCTCATTTGTCTGGGGCGTTAGACGATACGCCTAAGGCTGCACATTGGCATTTCGGGCGGCTTGGGTTAGACCATGTTGCGGCCATCGCCTTGAGCAGCTCTTGAGCTGGAAAAGAGCTATATAAGAACAATTACGATAAGAACAAATACCTAACCTGTCCTATCCCGTAACTCAAAGATCGTTGGGGCACCACAGATGATCGTTTAACCAGCGTACTCCGTCTTTCTCTGTTGTCAGCAACAAAATACCATTCGATACAGCAAGGAAGGGGAGTAAAACCAACATAAGTTTGGTAGGTAGTCCCATAGCCTTGTGGCCGTAGGGGAGCGTGATGTTGGAGATCACACTTATCTTGGGCCAGCGTAATGAGGGTGATGCCCAACTCTCTCCCTCGCTGCTTTACCTTCCCCACCCTCAAGAGAGTAGGTACTCAATCACAGTTGAGTCAACTGGGGGCGTTGTTGTTTGTTGCTTCACTAGCGGTCACCCATCCAAGTGCTAACCGCACCGGACGGTGCTTCACTTTCGACACAGTAGCGAGTGCTCCAACCACTGCACTATCCGACACCCCAAAGTTATAACATAAGTTTGCATCATAAAAAATTAAATAACATACACATAAAAAAACACGAATGCATTTATCACATCTAAAGCATCATAGACACACCCCGCGGCTTAATGTTTTTTTTATTTAATAATTAGTTGTCTGATGATACATAATATTATAACTTAATTTGGAGAAGAAAATAAAATAATAAGCCTAAACTTAATTGAAGCATTTTTTATTACAGTTAAAAAAATCAATTTTAGGAAGTCTTGGTTTCAGTAGAACATGTTAATGTAACGTATTGGTTGCATTAAAGTCCTTTGGATGTTACATCATCGTCGTGGACTTTGCAGAGCAATCGACATCGCCGCCTTCTCCGTTTTCTCCATCATTTTTGTCGAGGTGACCACTGCCTGAGTTGATACCGTTGCCGCTGCTGATGGTCACAGAGGTGGTTGCGGGTGCGGTGCTTGAAGTCAGCTTGCCGACGACGCTGCTCCAGAAGACAAAGGTGAAGGGTCTGGCTAGGCACTGGCAGGGGCAAGCTCGCAAGATGCTCAGTAGCTTGTGGCGGAATCGGCGGTTGAAGATTACAAAGATGACTAAGTTGACGCTGGAGTTGAAAGTCATCATCATTCTGCTTATCAGGTGGCAGATCTGTACGGCCGGGGACAAATACACCCGTTGCCCAGACACAGCCCGAAGGAGAGTGAGGTACACTTCTAAAGAAAAGCAGACGACGAAGACGAAGACGACAGTGAAGACCATGGCGCCTGTACGCAGCACGTCTACACTGACTCCGGCACTGTGTCGGGACATACGACGACGATGGATGAGCAAGAAGTTGACCAATAAACCGTTAGATACCACCATGACAACGAGGATCAGCAAGACATAAATGACGAACACAACGCTCCTTGCCATGACGTAGGTCGTGTTACCTAAAAGCCTCGTAGGAACGACAGGGGAACCGCTCGCGTTGTCATTGGTGGTAAACTCAAAAAACTTGGAAAAGTGAAGGGCGATCGCAACGAGGAAGATGGCGCGGATGACGAATTTGATTTTCCTGAGCGAAGGTCGCATTAAGGATCGCAGTGAGAGGACGCGTTCCACGGCCACAGCGGCAGTCAGCAAGGACGTCGTGGTCAAGAACACGTGGGACATAGCGTACCTGTTTACAGAGACCAGTGGTAGATTTCACAGTTGTGCATGACGGTAACACATATGAAGTCGGCATTTGCTATTGTTAAACACACGTTTAATGGGCAATATAAAAATAAATAAATAAATAAATAAATAAATAAATAAATAAAACAACCTATAAGAATAAAACACAGGAAAACCCAAGTACCGGCAGAACACTTGAGCGCTCGGTTTCTTCTAAAACCTTTAAAGTGCGCCTGTCTAAATCAAAACTGCGCACAAACTTATAAAATGTCTTATTCGCCATGATAGATTACTACTTGCTTATATATGAATGCATTTTTTGGGGGGTATTTCCCGACTTATCTGGAAATACTTTAAAATAGTCAATAATCAGAAACGGACAAATATGGGTCTGCACATGTGTCGGTCGGTCCGTTGGAAGCCATGTCTCAAGAACCACCTTAACGGAATTTTACCAAACATCATTACCGAACGGAATTTGGCTAAACCTCACCACCGAAAGGAATCTGACCAAACATCATTACCGAACGGAATTTGACCAAACATCATTACCGAACAGAATTTGACCAAACATCATTACCGAACGGAATTTTACCAAACATCATTACCGAAAGGAATTTTACCAAACATCATTACCGAAAGGAATTTTACCAAACATCATTACCGAAAGGAATTTTACCAAACATCATTACCGAACGGAATTTTACCAAACATCATTACCGAAAGGAATTTTACCAAACATCATTACCGAAAGGAATTTTACCAAACATCATTACCGAAAGGAATTTTACCAAACATCATTACCGAACGGAATTTTACCAAACATCATTACCGAACGGAATTTTACCAAACATCATTACCGAACGGAATTTTACCAAACATCATTACCGAAAGGAATTTTACCAAACATCATTACCGAACGGAATTTTACCAAACATCATTACCGAACGGAATTTTACCAAACATCATTACCGAACGGAATTTTACCAAACATCATTACCGAAAGGAATTTTACCAAACATCATTACCGAACGGAATTTTACCAAACATCATTACCGAACGGAATTTTACCAAACATCATTACCGAACGGAATTTTACCAAACATCATTACCGAACGGAATTTGGCCAAACATCATTACCGAAAGGAATCTGACCAATCATCAAAGGAACATTACCTAGATTAGTGGCCTGCCTCCCGTGTCATCATATTTGCTCTATAACAAAGGTCAAGTTCACTGAAGTCATTTTATTGTTAAACACCTTTTGTTCAACATATCCTCCATACGCGAAAGAGTCCGGGGACGTTAATCTACACTCAACCTATCAAAAACGGCTGAAGCGATTTTGTGGCGTTTTGGTATACATGTATACTTCAAATCATGGGCCATCCTTCAATAGCAGTCCGGTTGTCGGTCAGTTGGTTGATCCGTCGTTCCGAATGTAACTTCGTTGTTCAAAACATATTTTTTGGCTTTATCTCAAGAATAACTGAAATGCATAGTTTTTAGTTTGCGGATACTTTAATTACTTTTAAGCGTGTAAGATCATTCCTATTTGTGTATTCTCAAAGGTCAAGGTCATTGTGCTTCACCATTCCCCAAACACGTTTTGCGCTGTATCTAATCATTGGCTGGGCCGATTTGGATCATTGTTTTCCCTTTGCAGATAGTTTAGATCGTGGCCTATCATTTCATGTTTTCCTTTTGCTTCGTTAGGATAAAGCCGGGTCACGACAACGCCCCAAAACATGAACACTTTTGAAAATGCTTATTTTTCAGCTATGCGTGCGAGTGTGTGGGAAATACATGTGAATGGATTGCCATCTTGTTTTAATGTAATTCTTGAGACAACTGAATCTAAACTTCATGTCCACCCATTCAAAACTTTTCCCTTAATAAAGTGATTTAATACAATTTTCTATGATCATACAATCAAGGGTAGATGTTTCTTACAAATAAAAAAAGAAGAAGACCTCAAATTGACTGTAAAGTGTAAAACGCTATACAGCAGCCGATTGACAGGAACATGAACTGGTTCTACATTTTATACAATATGCAAAATTTATCATGAACTGCATTCAGGTACGTAAAACATTGTAAACTCTCTATAATTATGTATTGTATATTAATGTTTAACGAGTGTGTGAAGAATAATAATAATAATAATAATAATAATAATAATAATAATAATAATAATAATAATAATAATAATAATAATAATAATAATAATAATAATAAGAGATGCTGTACGCGTCTTATTCCTAAATCAAATTCAAAGGGCGGCGATCGCTAACCAGAATACACGCTCACATGTTTATAGACACTCCTACATAGCCTACACAACAACACATATATTCATCACTCAAGCACGTGGCGTAAAGGCAAGTCGTTGTGGACGGAAAGGAACTCGAATTTCAATTTTAAATGTTTTAGACATGCCATTATTAAAGAGTGGGAGGAAACCGCAATACCAGAGAAAACCTTTGGTGACCTGAAAATCTCGTACTTAAGTCACATACGTTTGTCCTCTGCGGGGTTCGAACCCGCGACCTTCGGCATAGGAAACCAGTTCCCTATCAACTGAGATAGCAGGGAGCTCCTTGAACTGTTTCTCAAACATGGAAGGCGCCTTATAATAATAATAATAATAATAATAATAATAATAATAATAATAATAATAATAATAATAATAATAATAATAATAATAATAATCGTCATCATCATCATCATCATCATCATCATCATCATCATCATCATCATCATCATCATCATCATCATCATCATCATCGTCATTAAAGCCAAGATCTGGAACATCTGAGAATGGGGAGTAGGACACAATCTGACAATTTGTAAAATTAATATTTTTAAAATTGCCGCAACGAGCACAATATATTAAACAGAATATTTACAAATAGAATATTATTTCCTTTCGACTCAGGCAACGTCTATAGGTTTTTTTTCCCGGGTACTCCGGTTTGCTCCTCTACCAAAATGTTAAAAACACAACTAATATTAGATAGGTTGGATTGGAGCGCGCCACAGGCTGCAACTACGCCTTCCCCAGGGGAGGCGGCCCAGAATTTTCCGATAAAAAGAAACAATAAAGTGTTAAAGAAAAGAAAATTTAAAAAAAACTGAATACTAACAAGAAATAAAATAAAATAAAATAAAAATAACTCTATTATTAGGTATTTAGGCTATACGTTTACTATGGTTAATTATTATTATTATTATTGATTAATCGAAAGTATTAGTTATGTAATTATTACCATGCTATCCAATAGCTGCTGGTGAAGGGGCGGTAATATTTGCTGTCTGGGATGACGACGAAGATGTAAGGGATCTGCCACACCAGCAGCAATACGTCCGATACCGCCATGGCTGCCAAAAAGCTGTTGCTGCGCGAGGCCATCTCTTTTCGCGTCAGCACCACCAAGATCAAGAGGTTACCCAAGATACCAAAAACAGCCATCAGTGGAATGATCACCGCGTGGACTGCAAACTGTAACATAGGACAAAATTATATTAAAAAATATGAAGAAAAATACTTTTATTTGTGAGTCCCCCAACAGAGTAGGCAGTATAGTTCGAGTTCCAAGCGCGTGGTTGGCGGCTTGGAATGCCTGAAAAAAACAAAAACAACCCACTATGACCCTGATGTAGAAGCAAGCTCTCCTCCCCTTCCCCTTCTATCACCTAAGTTTCGTCGGATGAGAGTAGAAACCGAAGTTTAATCTGTGCCCGCGCGCATTCCATCGCATGGGCTTTAAAGATCCTGGCGCTCATGTCCTAGACAGGTGAGTGCCAGTTACACAAATACACTCAGCAAGCACTAGGTCTCTTTTCTCCCCATCCCCGGTCGCTGTCACAGAAGGCTAGTTTGGACCCAGCACTAAGGATTCACGCCTCAAATAGTTCATCCTGCTGTAGCCTGCGTAACTTAACGTCGATGTCTAGAAGACGACAGAAGTGAAAGGTTTGGTCTAAGCATGTGTAAGCCAACTCTCGCTAAGGTAGGCAGTGACCTCATCCCGCTGACCTATATCTGCCACCCCTGATAGAGGGAGCTAGAGGTATCACGAGATTTCGCGGGCTTAAGCTGACCACAGGGTTAAGATAGTCAGTCTTTGTTAAAACCTCACCCGAGACGGACACGTGGAAAGATCTCTCTCAAACAGACTGCGCAGGTGACGGGTGAAAGTCAATCATCGCAGTATAGCCAAAGCCTGACATTGTCAAAAAGGTAAATGATCAATCTTTTGTTTCACCGCGATTATTGATAATGCTGTTGGATTATGCTTGTGAAGTCTTGCCATGTTTTATGATTGTGAATGTTTGTAAAACTTTGCTTCACCACGTGGCTGACCCGCGACCGGTTTTCGAAACAACGAGGTAGCCCCACTGTCCTACTGTTGTTTCTCCTATGTGTATTATTGCAGACCAGTGGCTGTACCGGAGAATGCTTATATCATTAAGTACTTCTCCATGAGTTTGTTAGCCATGGTGTATATATGTATAGGAATTATGTTGGAGATTCCAGTGGACCACGGACGTAGAAGACTGTTCGTCTATTGTTTGTATAAGTGGACGCGATCACTGAGGGCTGTTTCTGCACACCCTTTGTTAACAAGGCCGTTGCAGAAACCCGTCTTGTGTTTTGCAGACGAGCAGGCTTGGTCCGATGCAGGAGATAGAGCACTGAGAGTTAACCTTGACATTCGGCCTGCAGTGGAGCATCGAGCACTGAGCTCCGATAGCCCAATAGTCGACAACCAAGGAGGAGACACCATCACCACACCTCAACGATTCAGCTAAGTGCTCACGAAGAAATGCTCTAAAACTGATCTAGTAGGACTGTGCGGTAGTCCATTTTCCTGAAAACGAACATTAGGCCAACCAGAACAAATAGCCCAATGATGACACAGTAGCAAATATTGAGAACAGTAGCAGCATAGACCCATCAAGGAGCGAACTACTCGAAGTGAATTTGGACTGTTAAGCTAATCCCAGATATACTACGTTTTGGACATTTAAGTTAGTATAGCGTTTAGAGAATTATATATTGAGTAGAGGAAATAAATGTGTGATATTTAGTGTTAACAATTGGCTGGACTACCTATGTTTCATAGCCGTGCGAGAGCTAGTGTGTCAGTGAATCTTTTACACGTTTCTCTCTATCTCTATAACCCTATTCGCACACAGACCGGGCTAAACATATAAATATATTAAGATTGGTCATAGGGTGATTAAACTAGCCGATCTCCACAGACGAAAGACGAGTGGGTAATAGCATTCCATTGTGCAGAGCCCAGCAACAATAGACCCACCGTAACAGTCGCCAAGGATTATGCTCGCCTGGGCTTCAGACGTCAAGTGGAAACCTCGTATGGCTTGAGTTATAAATCCTGTATTGGCCTGCGCCTTGAACGGCTCTTGAGTTGAAACATACAAATACACACACACAAACACACACACACCCACACACATACACACCCTCGCACACACGCACACACATACACACACACACACACACACACTGTCCATCACAAAGTTATCCAATTATAAATATAGAAGGCTTACCCGCACTGTGTCGACGTTGTTAGTAATTCGACGAACAGATGGTGGAACTGTCACATTGTTGTCGTCGTCGCTGTTGCTAATGTTAGCGACGATGCTGGCGACGATGGTAATAGCCAGAGAAGTATTGTCGCTTTTATCAAAGGAATTATCAATCAATGTCTGCGCCATTGCCATGCTGTTACCGTCATCAGTACGCCATGCTGACTAAAACAAATGTGTTCTTTGGCATAAACAAGATTGCAATATAAATAAGGCAGCACCACCAATAATGCGCCACAAAGGCGAGAATGAGCTTTTCAAAGATGTAACTCATTATTATATTCATTAAACAGATTTTTTAGAAAACAACCAAGATGGCATGCTATTCAAATTCAATTTCCAACACTCAAACAGAGCTGAAAACCAGCATTTTCAAAAGTTTTAATTTATGTGGGGCTGATCTGCCTCGTTTGTCTTTCCTAAAAAGAGCCAATTAAAACATGGAACGACTGGCCGCTATCATAAATACTTTTTTAAAAATATTTTAAATTTTAACCAAAATCTATTTGTGCAATTTTGAGACAAGCTTACGTGTTTTAATAATCTTTGTCCTCAGTGATCTTGACCTTTGCATGGGAAAATGCCAATAACAATTATATAAAATCCTGAGCAGAAGTTTAACATTACGTATTTGCATAGTAAAATAATCAAAATCGGCCAAGGCATTTTTGAGAAAACGCAAAAACGAGCCGTTGTTTTAAATAGAGAAGTGGAATACCGACCGCCGGTGTGACTTACTATAATGGGCTGCGTAGAACGATTAATCATGAATAGAAGATCATGTGTACCAAAAAATCATCAAAACATGTTCAGCTATTGTTGAGCTATAGAAGATCAAGGATGGAGAAAGGCTGAATGAGAAGGAAAAAAATCTGGCCGGAGTCCACGAGGGAGAGGGGTGGGAGAGGGGAAGGAGGTTGTGGAGAGCAGGAAGGGCTTGGGGGAAACAGCGATGAAATATGTCCTGCAAGAGACCAGTTCTGCTACTTTTCCCGATGCTACCGTCGTAACTGAGCAGCTCTACGATCTTTTGTGAGACATGTCAAAGGGTTTTACCCACCAAACTTGTGAAAATAGATTTCTTGCTGAAAGAAATATACGCAATAACGACGTTAGTTAGTGAAGAACTTACTTCAGCGACTTCGACCTTTGATGTACAGCAAATACGATGGCACGGAAGCTGGCTACTATAATTCAAGTAATGTTCCTATTAAATTTGGTCCAAATCCGTTCAATGACGGAGGGTCAATTTTCTCATTCAAATTTTCAACTCCCCTAAATCAAAGTATTTCCAGATAACTCTCGGCATACAAAAAAAGCCAACGGTCTATATTACGATTCGTAAAAAGTAGATTGTCGCACGTGATAAGAAGTTTTAAAAGCTTTCTCGGAAGTGAATGAATAAGTGAACATAGAAGTTTAACATCTGCATCCACTATTGGCGATGAGGCAGACGGGAAAACCTCTCGGAACTGCCATTGTTTGCAAACAGGGTGGTACTAATTCTACTCAAGACGTCAACATAGTTACAACATTCTGCAATTAAAAAAAAAAACTGCCTATTGACGAAATTATCATTTTCGAGAGCTTAATATGTCAAGTGTGCGACGGCTCACCAAACAGTGATTTCTTTATACGTAGTTTTGCTCAGCTTAAGAACATTGGTGTGAGAGAGTATAAGGCACGATTTGTATATTAAATATCTATTTTCATTACATTTATAGAACATACATTTTATAATAATGCCACCTTTATTTTTAAAAAAATTCTACAAATTAATACAATAATAAAATTAATTATATAATTAGAAAATACATTCAATAGCAATAGTATACGTTTTTCTAGCTATAGAATTATTTTTGGTTTCGCACTTGTTTGATATTATTGCAAAGCAATGTGGTAGTTCAATAGTCTCATTTCTATTCCTCCCCCCCCCCTCCCAAATTGAAGAATTCGATACATGAATGTTATTCGCACATCTTCATTTTCTTTTTAACTTTGACACTTTTATTGTCTCTTTCTATCGGGAAATTCTGGGCCCGCCGCCGGCTTCCCCTGAGGAAAGCGTAGTCGCAGCCTGTGGCGCACCCAAACCCAATTTATACCTATTATTATTATTATTATTATTATTATTATTATTATTATTATTATTATTATTATTATTATTATTATATTAAATTTTATTTTAATTAATTAATTTTTTTTTTTTGCTGGGGGAGCAAACCGGAGTACCCGGAGAAAATCCCGGGACGTCGCCAAGGTCGAAAGTAAATAATATTCGGTGAAACAAACATAACGCCCAGAGGCAGGATCGATCCCACACCTGTATGTCAGGCGCCATTGGTTTCTAGCCTGTGGACAAAGCAAGTTAGTCCCGCCTTAGACCACGCGGCCACAATGCTCTTAGTTGTGGAAGATGAAAAGGCGGGCCATTCAACTGTATTTCCAGATACTGACACACATAGCCGACAAAATAAGCATTTTCAACAGTGTTCAAGTTTTCTTGGCGGCGCTGTGACTCGACTCTATCCTAAAAAAAAGCATAAGGAAACTTGGAATGGCAGTCCACGATCTGAAGTATCTGCAAGCGTATAATAATACTTATGAAAATCGGATCAGCCAGTTTTTAGATACCGCTGAAAACGTGTTTAGAAAACGGTGAAGCACAATGACCTTGACCTTTGAGAAAGTAAGCTACAAATACGAATAATCCCACATGCTTTGCAGTAGATAGATCTACAGTATGCACAAAGTGAAAATGACGAATTTCGGCTGTTGTTCTTGAGAACGTTTTGAGCACAAACACACAACAGCGACATTCAGAGAGACGGACCGACCGACTGACTGTCTGACAACCGGACTGCTACTGAAAAATGGCCCATGATTTGAAGTATCCGTATAACAAAACTCAACAAAATCGTCTCACCCTTTTTTGAAAAATTGAGCAAAACGTGTTTAGCAACAAAGTGAGTCCAGTGACCTTGACCTTTGCAGTATACATAGATGATGGCGCGGGAGGTAGGTCATTAACCGATAATGTTCCTATGAAGTTTGGTTAAAATCCGTTCAGTGGTTTTAGAGATATGGCTTCCAAGGGAGCGACAGATAGGCGGACAGACGGTCCAATCAAGCGACCGAATGATCGATAGACAGACCGACATTTAGCGTGTTCTGATTCCCGACTGTTTCAAGGTATTTCCAGATAAGCCTGGAAATATAATTACAACGGAACTGAATTAAAACAGAGTGGATTTGATTGGGAATATTCACTAGAATAACATACAACGAGGATACAAGGATACAAAAAACATCTGTATTGCCAAGTGCATGACCATACACAAGGATTACACTTGAGTCAATGCTGCAGCACACTAGTTTAAACAAATATTACTTTATACTATGTTTAATTTTTTACTTGCATTTTTATTTTTATTTTCATTTTTATTTGTTTTATTTTAGTGATCAAGTGCCTGTCATAATTCCTTGTAAGAGGTAAAAAAAGATTTGTTGAATTGAATTGAATTGAAAACACTAAAGGATAAAACTGATGTACAAACTGACACCAAAAACACAACAAAAGACCCAGCTATTAAGAGCTCGTGTACTAATAAGAAGATAGTTAGTTAGTTAGTTAGTTAGTTAGTCATTGTTTATAGGGTCCAGCGTACTGCAAAGAGCCGAATCAGGACCACAACTTGGTTGAAAGAGGAGTCACCCCAGATCCGTATAAAAGATCTGTTGAAACAACCCTAATTGTAACACTGAAGGCACGCCACCAGCCGGTCACTTTACAACAAAGGCATCCCAAACAGGGAACGCTAAGCTTGTACTCTAATTTATCGAATCCCCGTTTACAAAAATCAAATAGAATATAAACATCATTATCAAATATTAACAAAGCACATACATATAAAATGCTTACATAGCTAAATAATACCACAGAAAGCCCTAGAGACTATTTGGCAGAAAGCGTCCAATATCCCCAATCTAACCCAACAGACCCCATACACAGACGATGAATTTTGGGAGAGTTTTCAAGAAAAAAAGGTAGGTGACTGCTCTAGCGAAGAAGATAGAAGATAGCAGATTGGTAGACCAGATTAGGAACGAAACTTAATTGTACAAAATGGCAAATAGAAAAAATATTCACATTATGGACACACCTCAGGCTTAAAACCATGAGGTTCATGCATACCTTCAACCTCGCGTATAGTCATAAAAACTCCCACAACCCAAATAGGCCTACAGACGCGCGCTCGCGCGCACACACACACATACCCCCCCCCCCCACACACACACACACACATACAAACACGTACTAAATACGTACACATATTCACAAATAACATGGAAATTAAACACACACATATGCACGCACACCCACACGCACGCACACACACACACACACACACACACACACACACACACACACACACACAAGCGACAACACAGGCCTGCACAAGGAAATCTTCTCAACTCTAAGTAAGGAGTTTTTGCGATTAGCGAAAATAATTTTCTTGTTCGCTCGCTGCACGGGAAAGCCCGGTATTTCCTAACATATGCCGTCATCTAGCAGGCGACGAAGAATGTCTATGTACGGAGTTTTGCAACTAAGACTCTGAGCTACACTTTGGACAGGCAGCATTATCACGGTCATAGTTCAGAACTGAAACGTGTAGCAAACAAACGTGTCACCACGTGCATTGGAGATTTTTCTTTCAATTTCAATTTAACGCATTTATAGGACAAAGAAATGCACATGAGGATGCATGACTTAGTTGGGCATGTACTAGACATATTCATTGAATTGTGCATGTACTAGACATAGTCACAGCTTCGTATTTTTACACATAACACTGGCCGAAAGCTTGCAGATTTTTTCCCAACAAATCATGGACTCTGGCGAAACAAATTTTGATTTCGACCAAAACGAAACAGGAACTAAAGTCGCGCAGGCGCAGATGCGATCGTTCTAAAAAAATAAGCCAGGGAATCACAACCAAAACTACTTTCGCTGAGTTGCAAAACATCCCTGCTGCGCACTAGCTCTTCGCCACCACGCGCGGACAAGTGAAACAGCTAACATTGGCACTTCGTCATTTTATTAAACACACAAACGATCAAACAACAAATACCAAATTAGGCTCCTAGCCAAAGGGCGGGTCGAGGAGGGGGCGTATAGCCGGACAAGGGGGGAAGACTGGAGAATAGGAATACACAATAGGCCTATATTCATAATGACAGCAAGAACGGCACTATATAACAAGAGAGTAACATCTAACTTCAAACAATAAAATATATACTGAATGAAAAACAACAACAACAATGTTCAAATATTTGCGACACATACATACCTCGATTTAAAAAAATGCACTAAAAATAAAAAGCGTATAAAGATACAAGATAAAGCAAAACCAACAGTCATCAGATAAGTGAAAGAACAAGGAAAAGAATGCAAAAACAGTAAAGCACACACGCATGATGACCAAAGAGTATTGAAACACTTGAGGAAAAAATACATTACTATTTTAAAACTCCTATATTAATAACATATCATTTCAATATTACGACTTCAATTCATCAGTGTGCTTTTTGATTTCGAGTTCATTAGCTGATTTAATTTCAAGACATTTGGCCGATTCCTAAAATATTGTGGCAATAGGAAAAATCTTCTGTCTTTTAAAGGTTAGTTAGTCAGTTATTCATTGCTAGTGGGGCCGGGTAGCTCAGTTGGTAAGAGCGTCTTGCTAGTAACCGAAAGGTCGCTGGTTCGAATCCCGGATTGGTCAACGTGTGATCATATTATTTTCCCCTTTACCAACAACTGGCCCGCTGGTGTCAGTATAAATCGGTCCAGTAGTCACCTATATGCGAAAGTGTCGTGTGACTATAATCTACAAACAACAACAACTCAACAACATTCATTGCTTACAGGGTCCAGCGGATTGCAAAGAGCCGAATCAGGACCACAAAATCAAGACCACAATTTGATTAGAGACCCCTGATCCGTATAAAAGATCTACTGAAACAACCCTAGTGGTAACACTGAAGGCACTCTACCAGCCGGTCACTGTACAATAAAGGCATCCCACGCAGGGGACGCTGAGGCTATACTCGAATTTATGGAACCCCCGTTTACGAAAACAAAATGGAATACAAACATCGTTATAAAATATCAACAAAACACATACATATAAAATGCCTACATTGCTAAATAATAATATCATAAGAAGCCCTAGTGACAATTTGGCATTTTATTGGTAGGACTGAATTTAGTGATTGGATTGAAGAAAGAGAACATATTTTTAATACATCATTTTTAAAGAAGAATTTTCAAGAGGTTGCATGTGAAAGTTTGTTTGAGTATTTAAGAGTAACAGGCTTGATTTTTAAGATTTTAAACATTTTATAATATTTTAAGATAACATTTCTCTGGTCCTGATTTGGCTCGGAAGAGTGCGCTGGACCTAAAGCAATAATAATGTAATGTAATGTAACAATTTGGCAGAAAGCGTTCAATATTCCCAAGCTGATCCAACAGACTTCATACACAAATGAGGAGATTTCGAAGAGTTTCCTAGAAAAAAGGTAGGTGACTGGTCTAGCGAAGAAGATAGCATGGTAGGTTGATAGAACAGAATAGGAATGAGAAAGAACAAAGGGGGAAAACAGCAACAGTAGGAATTTAAAGCACAAAATTTCCAGAAAGTGGGGATACTATTTACACAGAAACCCCACGGGTGTTCTTTTAGAAGTGGATTAGTACAATGAAACAAATAATGGAATTAATCACCTATTTTATTTAAATCACACAAGGAACACAGCCTTTCTTCTCTCGGAATAGTTATATATTTTTGAGTTTGAATCGGAAGTTTGTGGCAATTGAGTCTAAATTTCAACAGATTTATTCTAAAAAATGGTAACAAATTAACTAAATAATCCTCAAACAAAACATTTTCTTGAACATTTTGTAAGTAATACAACTATTATGCAAATTTATATTTTGATGGCAGATTTGCAAAAAAAAGGTCTTTCAGGTGTTGTTTGACTAGATTCTTTACATAATTCAAAGAATAACTACAGCCACGCAAGCACATGACAAACAAACCGAGATAGCCCAGAAGAGATCGAGCGGTATTTAACCAAAATCATTTATACTCACTGTTAAAAAACAAATTAGAGCACAGACGAAACATAAGCACCGACATTTTTTGTGGAATCGTTATTTTTTTTTATAGTAAATTTACGTCTCCGGATACATTAAGCGTATAGGGGACGGGTGAACCACGTCTGGAATCGTTACAACAATCGATACACAATGTATACCAAAAACAAAGTAACCTGTAAAAACAAAGTAACCTATCAAACCGATTCTGTTGTATGCCTATAATTGCGAGGCGTAGGCTCACGAAAAAATGGAAATATGTGATAGGTTGAAACTAAATTTTATCGTGAGCCTACGCCTCGCAATTATAGGACATTTTATACAACATACAACAGAATCGGTTTGATACATTTATCAAAGAGGTCTAGCTGTACATTAGCGGCAAATCTAACTTTCTACACTTCCTTAAAAGTGCATACACCGCACGTTCAGCTGACACGCTCTGGGCTTTCAAGTTCTTTGGAAATGTATTTTTATAATGAAAGAGGGTGCCTAAAAATGTATATTCCCAAACTATTGCAAAGATTACATCATTAAAATTAAAGACAGGCAACTTTCTGACTTTACCGCGGAAGAAAATCATAACTTTGTTTTTGCAATATTTATACAGAGACCAAACTTCCCATCAAACGGCTAGCCTATATATATATATATTAAGGCTATCTAGAGCATTCTGCATGTCTTCAGCTGATTCTGATAAAATGACTGTGTCATCAGCATACAGTAACAAAAACAATGTAAAGTACTGGTCAAAATATGAGAAATTGAACCAATAACCAATATTCCGTGGCAACAATAAACCATCAATATGTTCGGCAAGGAAAGATTTGAAATCGTTCAGAAACAATGAAAATAAAATAGGTGAAAAACTTTCACGTTGCTTCACTCCAGCATTACATGTAAAAAAAAAAGTAGACGATATGCCATTTGGCGTTTTAACACAAGATTTGGCTTGTTGATACATGTCTTTGATCACAATCAAAACTCTTCCAAAAATACAATTTTTTAAATTAATTTTTCCAGAAGCATATTTTGCTGTACATTATCAAATGCCTTTTTATAATCTACAAATGTAGTAAACAGTCTTTTCTTTTGTTTCAAGTAAATATCATTTAGACAGTACAGTGCAAAAACATGATCAGTGGTTGAGTTACTTTTTCTAAAACCTGCTTGTTCATTACCTAATAAATGATTGCACTCTAGAAATAAATTAATCCTATTATTAATGATGCTAGTAAAAAGTTCACCCAACAGCTATAAGAAGAGGTATACCTCTGTAATTGTCTACATTTAACGTTGCGTTGGGTAGATTAAAGTCCCGGACACAGCGTATAGGGGACAATACATTTAACGTGTCTCCTTTCCCTTTATATTATGGACAGACTATGTCAACTGACCAGACTTCAGGAATGTTGCCGCTGCTTAGAACAAGATTAAATAACATAGTAATAGTATCTAACAACTTAGAAAAATAGTTTTTAGAAAAGTTATTCAAAATACAATCAAAGCCGCAGACTTTATTTATTATTCTTTAGTTTACCAACAGCTTTTATTACCTCGTCATGTGTTTTGTCTGAATTCAGACTAGAATTATCTATAAAGTTAGTTTCTGGATCAAGAAGGTCAGTAGGATGGCGGATGTCTACATCAGGAATGTTACCAAGGTTTTCAAAATAATTAATAAAATCACCATTGGTAGGTATATTTACATTACACGGCATATTATTTGAACTATCATTTTAAAACTTCCAATACGCTTTAGAGTCCTGACATATATCTATATATATTTTTTCTATATAGACCAAACTTCTTTCTAATAGTACTTTTATACTCTTTGTACGCCTGTTTCCTAATTTTATTAAATTCTGGTCGCGAAAACGCGCGTGGTTACGTTTTGTGTTACGAAATACTTACCCTTTCTGCTACATTCATTATCAAACCACGGCATTCTTTTCTTCTTCTTCGCCTTTGTTCTGTTGTTGCTATTAGTATTCCTCAACATATCAACATCGCTAGCGGCTGACAGCAGAACCTCTACTACGTCCTTAGTTATATTATTGATATCTAACTGTGTCACATCTAAAACATTCCCTAACAGATTCGATAGAGCACAAATTATATCAATAACACGCTCTTGGCCAATACTGGAAAACACTCTCAGACTCCTTTATCCATACTGGTTTGAAAGATTTGTTAACAATGTCAAGCTGGCAGCTATGTTCCTCGGCTAAAGAGTTATCGTCAGTTTAAACATCTTCGAAACACAATGTAAAAAAAACAACAACAAAAAAACACATGACAGTGATCTCCGGAAAGATATTCATCGAAATCACCAATGGCAAACATAGTAACGTGATTAAACACAGCAGGGGAAGCAACCACGTGCTATGATCAAAACAGTCATGTACAGCATTAATGTTATCTACACCATAAAAACATGAATCATTACAATCACTATCAATGATATCAAAATCAATGTTATTAAAATCCCAGCGATTAAAATCATCATCATCGCTATCATCACCACATTACCTTATGTCAACAACACTGCATTTACAAACATTACAGACACAGAATGCATTTCCTTGCACGCGCTGCTTTGGCGCGCTTAATTTCGCTTGCTCCGGCAAACTTGTCATCAACAAGGCCTACTTCTGTGGGAGAGCAATACCTTTTCCTAGCTGAGCAGTGTGACTCGCAGAGCGGGGCAATCCATTCTTCGTTGTTTACACTTCATCAAACAGCAAGGGTAGCGGTCTGCAAGGGATGAAGCCGGAGCCCAAAACAAGCAAAGAAACAGGCACAGACCCAAAACACTGCGAAACTGCAAAAGATCTGCCCCTCCACCCCCTCCCTTCTCCACCCCTCTCCTCCCCACCCCTTCTCCTCTCCACCCATTTCCCTTTCTTCTTGCATCCAGAGTATTGCTGCCTCGTAACTGCTTTACTCGCCTTTATTTAAAATGTATCGGTTAATATTTAGCGAACAAAGAGTTTAACACGAAGCACAGACAGCAATTTTTCTCTTCTCGAGGGTCCGATTAAAACTTAAGAGTATAATAGACTGCAAAGCTGAAAGAATCTTCCTATCCTATCCCATTTTATCCGGTAACTCAAAAGTCGTTGGGGCACCACACATGATCGTTTAACCAACGCACTCCATCTTTCTCTGTCCTCTGCAACCCTCATGACTTTGCTCAGTGTCAATGCAGCCCATTCTCGAATATTGTCCTCCCACCTCTTTTTCTGTCTCCCTCTTCTTC
This sequence comes from Oncomelania hupensis, assembly GCA_036898135.1. Lineage (NCBI taxonomy): Eukaryota > Metazoa > Mollusca > Gastropoda > Littorinimorpha > Pomatiopsidae > Oncomelania > Oncomelania hupensis. Next base: position 112,975,301 of record CM072511.1, on the reverse strand, counting down.
TACCTCATTGCAACGTGCCTTGCAGGATGGTCTTTGCAAGGCCTGGTGATCTGGTGACGTGGCCATATAATCGGAGTGTCCGTTTCTTGACCACTGTTAGCATGTCATCGTGTTGTCCAATGGCTCGTATGATTCTTGTCCTTCCTACCTTGCTGATCTACTGTCTGTCTACTCCCCTTCACGCACTTTAAGATCTTCTGCTGACACTCGCACACTCAAGGTTCCCGTCACCCGCACTAAGACATACGGCCAACGTGCGTTCGCTTACTCCGCACCCAAGCAGTGGAATTCCCTTCCCTCCCATATCCGCAACATACAATCAACACAAGCATTCAAAAAAGCCCTCAAAACACACCTCTTCAAACTGCATTATTCAGACTGATTTGTATCCCGCTGCCATTCTCTCCTCTTTTGTCTCTGTCTGATCCTTAAGTATATACACGGCTGTAAATATTTATACTGTTTTTCTTCCTGGGTCTAACCGGGCATATAAATAGCTGTGAATAGGTTTTTGCTGTTCTATTTCTGTCTTTTCTGTCATTTATGTACATAGTTGTAAATAGTCTATTTCTGTCTTTTTTGTCATTTGTGTATATAGTTGTAAATAGTTTTTACCTTTACTGTCCCGTCTTTTGGTGTATCGTAGCAAAAGTGATGTTTGATCGAGTGCATGCATTTTTATGTAATGACTATGTAAAGCGTGGTGAGTCTAGTCATAGGCTGGAGTACCCGCTATATAAAAATCCGTTATTATTATTATTATTATTATTATTATTATTATTATTATTATTATTATTATAATGGCGGTCTTTGTCGACGGTGATGTACTGGGTATAGGAAATGCTCCAAAGTCTTATTTAGCACCTAATCTCCATGCTTTGTATTCTTCGTTGTAAGGTCTCCTGTGGGGGTCCATGTTTCTCAGGAGTATAAGAAGATGGAGATGACAAGTGATCGCAGAGATTGTCTCTGTGGCGCAATCGGTTAGCGCGTTCGGCTGTTAACCGAAAGGTTGGTGGTTCGAGCCCACCCAGGGACGTTCATATATTTTTGTCCCCTATACGCATTGTGTCCGGGGACGTTAATTTATTCACTGAACTGAACTGAACCGGGAGCGCAGCAACCTTACCAAGGAATTAATCTTGCCATAGTTTAAAGATTCGGATTAGGTTTCGGATCCAGATTTGCATCAGTACTGTTTCCCAACGACCTTTTAGTTACGGGATAGGATAGGATGTGAACAAATTCAATAATGTGAACACTTTCATAATTATATATCTCTGTTAAATTTTATCTTGGCACAATATAGAGGTAGCCTTTAAAGGGCCATAACAGGCTCTTTTTATGGTCAGATAAAGCAGTTGGGGTTGATTTAAATATACAGGTTAGCATCTAAAGATGCAAAATCCAAACAGTAAATCACAGGTTTTGTGTTGCATCAGTCTAATTTTACACAAAATGCATGCTCAAAAAGAAGCCAAATTCGTCTGCTACGCGAGACTTCAAAATCCCCGCGGCGGCAAGCCCATGGCTGTGACGTCACAACCAGCAATCTGAAGCGAAAGTAGCGTCGTTCAGTCCATTTACTTTAAATATATCTCTTAAAACTGAGCAGTCAAAGAGAAGGTGATGTACTGATAGACTTGTATTATATATACATTTAACATCTACTGAGTATTTATTGCTAAATGCATTCATTCTTAATTTATATATTAATTTAGAAAGTGGTCTTGAACAATTCAGTATAGATATATTTTTAATATTATTATCATGATACACTGCCTTTTCTAGTAAAGAAAACATTTCATGATTATACATATTCAAATTTGTTATAGTTATAGAATCTGATGACCTTTGTGCTCCCTCCTTAGATAATCTGTCACATACCTCATTCCAATGAATTCCGCAATGTGATGGAACCCAACAGAAATCAATGTTTATTCCTCTAGAAATCACACAGTGTATCATATGTTTAATTTCTCATAGATAAGCTCCCGTCTGTCTTTACAGTTCCACTGTTTTAATGCATACAGAACCGCTTTTGAATCAACCCAAACTAATAATACAAAATAATTCTAAAGGTGACGTCATGATGAAATGTAAAGCCACTAAAATAGCATAAAGCTCAGCTGTAAATATAGAAAATCCCTTTCCTAAATAATATGACCTTCTGATATTTATTTCAGGAATAATATATGCTGATCCACTATCCGAAGAATCTAAAACTGATCCATCAGTAAAAAATATGCATATATGGTTTTTGTAATTAGCCTACTTTCAATATGTTTTTTTTTACCTCAGTAACTAATATATTAGGATTATCCTCTTTTTTAGTTTGGCTATAGCCAATATCAATATGTGCACATGTATGAAGCTCTGGTGACCATTTGGCAGAAAGCATCCAATATCCCCAAACTGACCCAACAGACCCCATACCCAAATGAGGAGTTGTGAGAGAGTTTTCAAGAAAAAAGGTAGGTGACTGGTCTAGTGAAGAGGATACATGTAGTAGATTGATAGAACAGAGTAGGAATGAGAAAGAACAAAGAAGAAAGACAGTGACAGTGGAAATTTAAAACACTAAATTTCCAGAAAGGGGGGATACTATTTATACAGAAACCCTCTGCACCCCCACAGAGTGGAGTGGGAGGAGGGGGGAGGGGGAAACACTGACACCACACAGGAGAAGTCAATAAAATTCTACCTTGTAATACACAACCCATCATTTTGGCACAGGCATTTCTCTCGTGAAATTTGTTTTTATTATTATTATTATTTATTTTTTTTAGTAATCACACTTGATTCACAAGTGAAAATTCCGTGTCTCTCCATCATAACACATTCATGTATACAGAATGATACACGGTACATATGTATTGTTGTGAGGAGTAAAGCTCAAACTGAACTTCACAAACACAGCTGTACTAAATTACGATTCTCACATGAACTTTTCATCAATATTCATTCATTAGCGAGCAAGAACAACAAAGCATAATCAAAGGAGCTCTGCAGACCACACTCTCTGCAGACTGTAGGCTTGTGTAGGCATGCTCCGTATTGTGACGTCATCGGAATTCTTACCCACAATCCACCACTTTCTAAACCTCGCAAATGTACGAGATCAAATGGCAGCCTGATCGGAGGGTGAAAACGCTTCGCTTCAGCCACAAAATTCGTCCGATTATGGCCCCAAACGATTCCGAAATAAACTTAACACTGTGAGGGAAGGTGAGAAAACAATTTCCTACAACATGCACATGTCTGGTTAAGTCACGCCAAAACGCAAATAAACGCGTTTTTTACACCAAAATAAGCCTGACATGGCCCTTTAACTAGTATGCAGTCTATAAAGTGCTGGCGTGTTAGTCCAGCAGCATTCCTTTTTCACTGCGCTCCCTTGTCATCTCCTATACTTTTGCGAAACATGGACAGCAGACCTACAACGAAGAATATACAAAGCATGGAGATGGGGTGCTGCATCACCAACGAAGAAGTCTGACAGACCATCACACAATTTACGAGACAACACGATGACTTGCTCAAAGTGGTGAAGAAACAGAAACTCCGATGGTATGGTTACATGACCAGAGCATCAAGCCTTGCAAAGACCATCCTGCAAAGCACGGTGCAAGGAGGCAAAAGAAGAGGGAGACAGAAGAAAGGTAGAAGGACAACATTCGGGAATGGACTGGCTTGACATTGAGTGAAGTCGTGAGGGCTGATGTGAATAGAAAAAGATGGAAGACGATCATCATCCTATGGGGTGCCCCAACGACTTTCGAGTTACGGGATAAGTTAGGGCCAGTACCAAATAATCCATCTTCTTTTTGTTATTTGATAATGGCTTAATATTTCCCAATTTAATTTAAACGGTATTTTTCCAATTGCAACCATTCCATATGCATACCATTTGTCTATTCGTTGAGTTAGGTGAGTTATTCTTAAAACAAGAATGTCCCGTTTTTTGCATTAGAATTTCGAATAATTTTCCTGCGAATTATGCCCGCAATGCAAGTTTTTCTTCTCGTTGGAATCTCCTTGCAATAAACTCTGGGATGTACTTCTTGAATGACAGTGGGCCTTGGCATACTTCACACGCTCCCTTTTAGTTGCCGCCATCAGAAGAGGAAGAAGACGAAGAACAAGTAGAAGAAGAACTTTGCGAGATTTCTAGTGCTGCCAGTAGCAGAGGCCGCAAATACGGAGCTATTGAATTATCGACAGTTCGCACTCGCTACGCGTGCCGACAGATTAGAAAGAAGGGGTCAAAGAAAGAAAGAAAGAGAGTGAGAGAGAGAAAGAGAGAGATGGTAGGAGGAGGAGGAGGAGGAGGAGAGAGAGAGGGGGTAGGAGGAAGCCTGCTGCGGAATAACAAAAAATTGGGAGGGATTGGAATGAAAAAGGCTGTAGAAGACGAGATGGCACGCAGCATCCTGCCCACCAAGCACCGCAGTATCGTTTTTTTGTCTGGCACCCCGGTAAAACTGACTTCCCTGGATAGCCATACAGAATATAGGAGGCCCCTTATCAGTTGCGGAGAGTGGCAAACATGCAGACGCAGAGATGGAGGGTGAGAGAAGGGGAAAAAAGGGAATCAGATTGAGATGGCATTGATTGTGACATATCCAAACCTGGGGAAAGAAATGGATTTTTGCTCAAAAGGCCGCAGCAGACGAAGAAGACAATGGGTTGGTAAAAAAAAAACACTCCAATGGAAGTGGAGGGAGAAGAAGGAACAGAAAGAATGGGTTAGCTGTATTCAAGACAGGCATGCATACGCGCTACAATATTCCTCTTGCTCACAGCATTCTCGCCGCTCATCTAGGACACAAAATCTACAGGAGATCTGAATGAACTTCAGGGACACCTGAGCTTGCTCTCAGGACTGGAAGAATCCAAGTAGTCTACAAGGCGCTGAAACAAAAGAGCCTCTGGATCAAAGAAAAAGCAGAAACACGCATAGAATTCTGACCTCCATCTGTTTCATGGGTGCAACTCAGGCTGTTGTGCGATATAGTCTGTGGCTGGGAAAGACAAGAGATTGCGATGAGTGATAACCAGAAGCAATAAGAGCCACGCGCGTCCAAACAAACCTACAGCACGGGAAGCGTGAAGAACGAGGCCTCTGTTTGCATCCAGTGTTAAGGTACAAAATGATAAACCTTCTTTTGCTTCTTCAGCGTACTGGCATACTATTCCTCTCTGCTACGAAGCAAGGAGATGAGACACAAGGAAAAAGAGAATCAGCAGCTTTATAGGCTGCAAATCGTACTTTGTAAGAACAGTTTGAGAAAAGAAACTTGAGTATAGGCGCTTCCAGTGCTGTCTTCTTTGAATCTACGCATTCAGAGATGATCAAACTGAAGAAACAACAGGAGGTTTGACATCCACATGTATCTTCTATCCTCAGAGATTGTTTGAGATGGTCAATCAACGACAGATAAATTTACATGGTGTTTTAAATGTTGGACACTCTGGGAAACAAATACGTAATTAACACCAGAAGAGATTTCTAGCCCCAGAGATGGAGGGACTTCTATAGACAATGTGCTATCGACACCTGAAACATGACGCAGCAGATTTTGTTAGTTATAGTATATATCCTGGAAACAGAAAAGCGAAATGCTTCAGCTGAAACTTAAAGTATTTACAAAAAAGTCAAGTCGCAGTAATTGAACCCTCTCTCTATATGTTCATCTCTCTCTCTCTCTCTCTCTCTCTCTTTCTATGTGAGCGCGCGATCAGCAGTCATCAATGGTAGAGAAGCCCGCCTGGTCTTTATTACCCACAGCTCATTAAAAACGCATGCTTATCGCTTCCATGCACTCCAAAGCGCTTCGCGATGCACGCACGCCAGCAGCTGCACGCTGCTTTGAAAATGAGGCTGAGGTGAAGGGTTTGGGGATGTGTAGAGCGAGGTGTGCATCAAGTAGGCTTATCGTGGGTGACGTGAATTTCCCGATGAAAATGGACAATAAAGCATTAAAATAAAAACATAATCAGTCAATGATAGCCATTTTAGTACCGTTAGAATCAATTTTGATTCTTCATTATGGGAAGGCAGAATTAGGCTAATGTATTATCAAGATTAGCAATAATTATTCAGCCATCCACATTGTAGGAACTAATACTGTACTGTAATGATAGCGAATTAAATAACACCAGAGTAAATGACTGTCTTGCTATTGTTTGAAGGAAATTGGAAGGGAGGATTAGAATAGGACATGAAGTGTAAAGGTTTGTCAAAGGTTTCGGGAAGGAAGTGGGTGTACTATTTTTGTTTTTATAACTCCAAAATGCGAATGGGGAAGGCGCACACACGTGCTGCAGGAGTGGATATAATCTTGAACTTCAGCAAGGAACAAACAGGCCATTTATTTGTACAGCGCAGATAATGTTACTGTACAAAGCGCTTTAAAACAGCTCTCCCTTTATAGATTGGCAAGTGAGTTTAATAAATAGGACTGCAATCCATTTTTAAAAAATGGCTTGGGTGATGCTGGTGTGGTACAACGTCCATGTTGATTTATTATTTATTATTACTTATTTAATCGTTCTTATATCGTTCTTATATAGCGCTTTTCCAGCTCAAGAGCTGCTCAAGGCGCTGGCCGATACAGGATCTAACTCAAGCCGCCCGAGGCGCCAACTTGCAGCCTTTGGGCGCATCGTAATAACGCTCCACACAACTGAGCACAATCCTGGGCAGCCAGGGATGGGGAGAAGGACTTAGGTGCATGCTGGGTGTGTTCTTGTCACCGGCACTCACCCGTCTAGGACATAAGCGTCAGGATCTTTAAAGTCCGTTATGATGGAATGTATGCGACACAGACGAGACCTCGGTTTATACTCTCATCCGAAGGAGTAGGAAACAGGAGTAAAGTGTCTTTCCCAAGGACACAATGCCCCGGCCTGGGCTCGAACCCGGGACCTTCAGATCCGAAAGCCAAAGCTCTACCATTAGGCCACCGTAGGCCTACATTATTGTAATCGTTTCTTTGCGCCCCACCCTCAACCAGCCAAACAATCTCCCTCGTGGCCACTCTTACTTCATCTCGGGATCCCCTCAAGCTGTTACCACTAGATTGTAAACTCACTTTAACTGAAAGATTCGTTCATTCTTTCGAAGAAATTGGAAAGCTAGGAATTGTTACGAAACTTTCGAGAACACATAACATGACCGAACGGAGAAATGCGAAGAGTTGACGGAAGCACTGGAGCTGGATGTAAATGATGAGGAAGGGTTGGAATATGTGAGATGGAGGTTGAGTGCGGGGTGTAACGGGAGGGTGGGAGGGTAGGCGAGAAACCAGCGGAGAAGTTTTAACATGACGGAAAGGAGGAGAGTTAGTGCCTGTGGGCATGCTATGATGGAAATAAAGCGGGAAATCACGACACAAGGGTCGGAGGGAAAGAGAAGACAAACCAATTGTGACTAATTATGCAGAAGGGGTGTGCACAGCATGCAAATTGTCCGACAGACAGAAAAAAAAGAAAAGGCTCCAGTTTGTCAGACATTATTTTGAGACCATCTTCATTGCTCTTTGGTTCGCCCCACTGCTGACCTCAGTTGGTTGTGTTTTCCGTACTGTATAATAGTATTCATGACGGTGGTAATCAGAGTAAGAGAAAAAAAGCCAGAAAACAAGTTTTACTTTCGATTATGAAAGGCTTAAAATAGTTCTAAAATTGAAGTTCTAACAAAAAGGAATATTTCCATGATAAAATAAAGCAAAACAAATCCGCTCTTTTGTGAAGTTTTACAGACGAAAGATGATTAGTGCGCCACAAAACGTTTTGCTACAGAGCGATGGGGAACACATAGAACTGTGGGGACATATGGATGGTAGGTATCTTGGGATGCCCAAGCATCGAAGGCACCCAAACTGAGAATCAAAGCCCGAATGTCTACGCACCAAACGTATTAATGGCATAAAACAGAGAACTGCCGCTAGCGTTCTCTCATGGAAAGTTTGCATTGTATGGTTTTGTGTTGTCTGTGCCCAAATCGGCACCCTTTAAGTTTGCTTGTCCATTTGTTTCTCATTATTGTATACATTAAAGTTGTTAAAATAATGTGTTTACAATCTCATTAAGTACAGGATAAATTCGCATCGCCGGTGCTAATTTTGAGAGGCAGATGTCCTCAAGCTTGCAAGATCCCTTACTCAAAGTAAGTAATTAAAACGCAAAGAGCCAAATGAAACGTCACACACATGTTGATTTTTTGAAAACTAGTGTCCTTGGATTTGCTTTACTTTGCCATCATAAGGCAGGTCTACTGGCTCCATAAATTCAGTGTGCGATGGAAGCGCGTAAGAGGATGCAAATAACGGGAGATAACTCTAGGCAGCTGGAGGCCTAATCCATTTAATTTAGTTGTTTCCCTTCTCTCTGCAGGGTTTCGTCATTTGCGAACCCGCAAATTCATATAATGAATTATAATGTCTTTTGAGACCGCTTCATGTTTTTTTCCAGTTTCTTCGGCCCACACACACTATGGCACATGCTTTGCCAATGGATGTTTTAATTAAATACGTCACATAAAGAAAATGTGTGCCAGAACTGGGGAAATGTAAAATGTTAGTTAGTCATTGTTTATAGGGTCCAGCGGACTGCAAAGAGCCGAATCAAGACTACAGTTAAAGTATGGCTGGGGTCAAATTTTCAAATTTTTACCTTAAATTGTATGATTTAACTATAGTTAATTATAAAGTTATATAGTTAATTAAATTATAAAGGCGAAAGCTTTCTCATTGGTGCAATATCAATAATAGTGATACGACTTTCTGACCATTTTCGAGGGTTAAAGGAAATCACTCCGGAAACAGCTGACGCGGTGATGACGTCGGAATGATGTTTGCAGAAGCGCAGTGCTTGCTTTACGCTTGCTGGAGAACGTCCCATGGTGGTTTGATCGAGACTGCCGAAGTGCACTGGCCTAAGGTTGCACTCTTTGACACGTTGATCCAAAGGGGGCAACAATGTCATTGCCATCACTACAATACCTGCTGGAGAAGCATGTAAATGAATGAGGCTGCATTTTTATTTTATAATGTAAAAGTCTGCCAAATGAAAGTGAAAGAAGTAGGCTTGGTGTTTAGCGGTTGCTGTGTGCTCATTTTCAGATAATATTTTGCGTATCCAACAGATCGTACACTGCTAGTCTATACCCTTTCTGTCCACAAAATTCATAGAGCAACAAAGTACGGCACACACAAACTAGCCCATTGTAGGTCTAGATCCTTTAGCATATGCTGTGACACCATCGTCACATGGCATCAGGGACAAAACCAAACAAACACACAAAAAAAAAAATAATAATAAAGCTGTGCTTTCAAAAGAGCGTCTGCTGCAGGCAGGGGGCGCGTTGGGTGGAGTTAGTTTGTTCGTTATTCATTGCTTACAGGGCAGCAGTTGTTTGTCCTATCCTCGAGAGGACTTCTTGTCGGGACCCATTGTCTAATACAATGGCTCCTAAATATTTGAAGCTATGCACTGTGTTGAGGGATTGGCCTTGGAATTTGATGTCCATGTTGATGCCATTGATGTTGTTGGTCATTATTTTGGTCTTCTCTGGACTTATGCCCATTCCATAGGCTCTGGAGGTGGTGTCAAGCCTCTGTACCAGCTGTTCAAGTTCTTGTTCCTCTCCAGCCAATCCATCAATGTCATCCGCAAGTTTTGAATTGTATGCGTCCTTTGTGTAAATATGCAACTGTGCCTTCAAACTTTTTACTGCAGCGCTTAAGTAATTTTGATTATGAAGAAAAGGGAAACGCACTTTAAACTACAATATAACTTGGGTTTATTGCAAAACCCTTCAGAGTCCAAAGCTGATCCCTTATATCTCCTTTGGAAAGGACAATCTTATGCTGTTGTTGTGAGTCTTTGTAGTTGTAAGGGGGAAACCCCGCAATGAACTGGAGGTGAGTGACGGGGGAAGCTGTATAAAGAGCTGATTACCATTGCTGTTGTCAGTGACTTGTTATCGCCGACATCATCGATCGTGCCATATTGCTGCCAGCCTCTTCCGCCACATCAGCGATAGTCTCAAGGTCGTGTTGCAAATTGATAATACTATCAACACAGTATTTGTTCACCAGAATCCTAACCCTAATGTAAAGGAAACAATAACACAATATAGGTCGTCGTCCTCGTGCTCATCAGCAGCAACAGCAAGCAATACCATCCTCATAGTAATCATCATCATCATCATCATCATCATCATCATCATCATCATCATCATCATCATCATCATCATCATCATCATCATCATTACCACCATCATCTCATCGTCATTTTTACCACCACCACCGCCACCATCATCACTATCACAATTCCATGCAGGTTGGCTGTTGATGTGAACCCCAAGTTCATTATTCTAGCAAGGTTATAAGAAGTAATAATGCTTCTTTTTTTTTAGCGCTTATTATGGGCATGAGACTTCCTGTCGACAGGTTGTCGTTTAACGCGCTTGCTTGAAGCTTGTAAGATCAGTCTCAAAGGAATCTAAGAGTCAGGGGAGGTGTGGGTGAGTTAGGGAAGTCGATGGGGTGTTAGGATAGAAGAGGAGATGAATATGTGCAGCTAGTCGTCTGAGATTGATATGATGTGAGCTGTGTTTGGCGATTGACTGCGTGTTGAAGTAAGGGTTCCCTGCAGCCAAACGACCACGCGTCAGCTATTTTCTGGACACCATGGCTTCTCTAGCACCAGAAGATCCAACAATTTTCTCCATTGTTTGAGAATTTATTGTCTCTTTTTATCTTTAAAAAAATCTATATATATGGGACCATGGTACAACAATGAGATCTAGAAATGCGGGACATTCCGCTGACGAATTGCACGCTGACGATGTCAACCGAGTAATCTAGAATGCATTTCATAGTTTAAATGACTATGAAAGCCTGCAGGCCCAGGAGAAAACAAACCCTGCATCAAAACAGTTGTAAATTGAATGGAGAGAGAGAGAGAGAGAGAGAGAGAGAGAGAGAGAGAGAGAGAGAGAGAGAGAGAGAGAGAGAGAGAGGCAGACAGACAGACAGACAGGCAGGAAGACAGATAGACAGAGGCAAAGAGACAGAGAATGACAGACAGAGACAGAGGGGAATCTGAAGTAACTAAAATCTAGACTGAGTATTGACTACTATACAGAGAATAGTTAAACAATATAGAAGCTTGTTTAGCACGTACATTGCCTTCATTCTAGCAACTCGCAAGTCAAGGCAGGCATGAGTTCTGAGGGTGGTAAGGACATAATCAGCAGGGGCCTGGGAGTCATGGCAACGACTCGTTTGCCAATCACAGAACGCTGCCCTCCCCGCCACCTCTGCCTCCAATTCTACTGGGTCGTTGCTGACGTTGATGGCGATGCTGGGGATGATGCTGGTGATGGTGATGATAATTGTGCCTCTGCAGATTATTGGAAGTTGCTACTGGCATTAATTTTGCTGCCGTTTAATTCGGTTCTCATATAGTGAGAATGCTGCAGTGCGTGGTCGTGGTGATGGCGGTGGAGGTGATGATGATGATGATAAAGATGATGATGATGATGGTGATGATGAAGAGGAGGAAGATGATGATGATGATGATGATGATGATGATGATGATGATGATGATGATGATGATGATGATTACGAGGACGAGGATGACGACGACGACGACGATGATGATGATGATGATGATGATGATGGGAACAATAATGCCATTTACCAAACATTTTTGTACTGTTGTGTGGAGCCATAACAATGGAGTTGGAAAAAAGATAAGAAAGTATCAAAATCAGGCATTTGTAATATACATGTCGTTTGCCAACACACGCTGCATGTGAACTTCCATTCAGTTCTCCTTTCTATTAAACCAATCTATGTCTGTGTACATGTTGTTGTTGTTGCAGTTTATTATCCCTTTCTATCGGAAAACTCTGGGCCGCCTTCCCTGGGAAAGGCGTAGTCGCAGTCTGTGGCGCGCCCAAACCCAACCTACCTAACATTATTTGTGATTTTTGAAATTTTGCTGGGGGAGCAAACCGGAGTACCCGAAAAAAAAACCCGAGACGTTGCCCGAGTCGAAAGTAAATAATATTCGGAGAAACATAACGCCCAGATGCTGGATCGAACCCACCCCTGTCAGGTGCCATTGGTTTCTGGCTTGTGGAAAAGGCAAGTTAGTCCCGCCTTAGCCCACTTGGCCACAACGCTCACAAGTGTTGTGAGTGTGAGTGCATGTGTGTGTCTGGGTGTGTCTGTGTGTGTATGCATGTGTATTGGTGTGTATGTGAGTGTAGGTAAATAAAATAAAACAAAATAAAATAATTGACCGTATGAATGCTATATGTATATTTTAAAAAAAGTCAATAATTAAACCATAACAATAATGAATCTAAAGACAAGGCTTTTGATGGGTCTGCTCTACAGGATGAAACGGGAATAAAAAGGAAACACCCAGAAAGAAAGAAGAACAGCACCTATTAAATGGAAAGAAACCAAGAAAGCTGAAACGGACGATATCGGGGTGTCGGTGGGGTAAGGCGGGGATGGATGAGAGATGCCAGGGGGTCTGTGAGCTCAGGGTTGTGGAAAAATCGATGAAATTCTGGCATCTCGCTCCTCCGAGACAGTGCCTGTGGTCACGTCTGGCACGCGCACACTTTATCCATTGTCGCATAAACTATGGAATAAAACTCTCATTTTGAAGACGGAGTCTGCAGTTCTAGAGCAATGTGGTCTTCTATGTTTGGGATTTTCCACACTCTTCATTCCTTGTTACGAAAACTGCAAACTAACATTTTGCCTCAAGATTTAATCTGCAGTTTCTACGGCATGATTTCCACTCTCGCTAAATCGGTCATCACTTTTACAGTCTATTCTTCATATGACCTTGTCACCGTTTGAACATAACATTACAATGCTTACATTAGGGTAGCCTTTCCGATGTTTATTTTGAGATTGGTCCAGCCTCCACAGTTCCACAGTAACAGTGTCCTCAGTCCATCACGCGCGGCACGAATGACTGGAACTGGAGGGACCTGATAATGGACATCACTGTACTGTCGTTTCCACTCAACTGTCGCCTCTGCAGCACATAAAATACATCTTCGGCATCGGCCTTTTTATCGGAGTAAGATGCAAAAATGCGCCCCCTTCATTATTCATTCATTTTCAGTACATGAAAAACTGCTTTTGCTTAACTGGAACTTTGGAACAATTAAACTGTCATTTTATTAGTACACATACAACAAACAACAACATTCGTCCCCTATACGCTTATGTGTCCGGGGAGTTTAATCTATTTTAACTAACTAACAACAACATATTGAACTAGGCTCCTACTATGAAAACAACTCGACACACCCAAACCGTACTTTATGTGAAGTTTATCTTGTTCCATTTACTTTTCATTTCTTGCTAGTGGTACATGAACGTCGATTGTCAGGTTTATCTTGCCGGATAGTTCATGATGTCAGTTGTCAAATAGCAAAGGTTGCTGATTCATTGATGTGGCACCAGATAATAAATTCTCTGCTTAAACCAAAGCATCAACCCGTAGGCATTCTCTCCACGCGTTCTTCTTTATATTTAAATACCAGGACACACAGGACTATGTCCTTGAACCTTCCAGGCTGTAGAGGTACGGAGTGTGATACTGTCAGGCAAGTAGATTAACGTCCCCGGACACACTAGGCATATAGGGGACTTGATACTGTCAGCGTGCACTCTTTTCTTCTATACTCCCTTCCCATTCTATAGGCCTACTCAGCGCAGACACACAGAACCTCACTCTCCTGACACCCACAGCGCAAAGTGAGCGGAGCAGTGATCAATTTCCTGTGTGTTAATGAGCAAAGAGAGCCCCTGAATTCCTTCGCATTACACCCCTGTTAGCCCCATCGATCTCGCGGTAATGAAGGCCACACTATTCAGATGCTAACACCGATACTGACCCAAGTCAACTCTAGATAAATTTAGATGATTATGATGATGACGACGACGACGATGATGATGATAATGATGATGATAATGATGTTGATGATGATGATGATGATGATGATGACGACGACGACGACGACGATGATGATGATGATGATGATGACGACTGAAAGCCGCTGATCTCGCGGTAATTAATGAAGGCCACAGTAGGCCTACTCAGTTGATGATGATGATGATGATGATGATGATGATGATGATGATGATATCCCCTGAAACCGACGCGTTACACTCTTGTTAGCCCAGCAATGGATTTCGCGGTAATAAGGCAGATATTGCCCCAACTTGAACTGATATTTTTCAGCTCAATGGGGTTTTCACCTCAAAGTAGTAAGCTTATCTCCTACCCCTTTAACCTTATTGCTATGCAGATTCTTTAACTACCTCAAATCAGCCTTTTGCGTTGTTGAGCTGTGCTCTTTCTCATAAGTCAAGGTCGCTGAAATCAATCATATTATAACAACGTGTTGCCCATTATCTCAAAATTGGCCGACCAATCTAGATTTTTTTTATTTTTTTTGGTTGTGCTTCCTATTTGTTTTTTTTTTTTAGTGGCCCATCATTTAATGCTTACATTTTGCTTCTTTAGGATAAAGTCGAGTTTTAAAAAATCACCACGAATTTTAACACATTTAAAAATTCGGACTTTGAGCTAGACTACGTGTGCGACTGTCTGGAAATACATTTAAATGGTTTAGGATCTTGTTCTGACTTCTTCTCTAACTCAGTTAATGAGGTGTGTGAGAGGATTATTCACCGGTCTTTTTTACTTCTCCGACTTTCTATACAGCACAGTGCGGTAAACGGCATGAGGTCTTTGTAGACCCCCTTCGCCCTCGCTTGTTCAGTCTCGGTGAAAAACGACCTTGGTTACATTCTAGTGGGCGACGTTCTCGTAAAATATTTCTTATTCTTGGATTCGAATCAGCTCGGTTCTTCCATTCTTTCCGTGGTTTCCCTGACACACAATAAGCAGCAGCAGCAATAGCAACAGAAGCACTACCATCATCATCACCACCACCATAACAATCAGTCAGTTAATGCTGTGACAGTAATGCAGATAAACAGTTTATCTGCATTACTGTCACAGCACTTTTCGTGTTCCGTTGTACTAACTGACCCTCATGTGCTGTCACAAGCAATACTTTTCAAGTGTGGTCAGTGTCAACCGCACTCTCCCTCTCTCACCGCATTAATTACTGAGACAGTGTGACAGCCACGGCCGTCACGCACACAGACACAGTGACACTCAGAACTGCAGGGTTTGCCGCAGCAGAAAACAACATACACAAACCACATGCATGTTCCTTTTGGAAAATAAAGTTTAATATTGACATTAACGAGCAAGCTTTGCTAATGCCAAGAAAAGCAACTGAAGACGTCCGTTTAATAGAACTACAATAACATGTTCCCTACAAACATATTACTGCCGGTAATACAAACAAGTGTAACTATTGTCTATCCTTGTCCTATCCTATCCTAACCCGTAAAGTCGTTGGAGCACCACAGATGATCGCTTAACCAGCCTACTCCATCTTTCTCTGTCCTCAGCAGTCCTCATGACTTCACTCAGTGTCAAGCCTGTCCATTCTCGAATGTTGTCTTCCCACCTCTTTTTCTGTCTCCCTCTTCTTCTGCCTCCTTGCACCGTGCCTTGCAATATTGTCTTTGCAAGGCTTGATGCTCTGGTGATGTGGCCATACCATCAGAGTTTCCGTTTCTTTACCACTGTGAGCAAATCATCGTGTTGTCCAATGGCTTGAGTGATGGTCTGTCGGACTTCGTCATTGGTGATGTGCAGGGTATAGGAAATGCTCAGAAGTCTTCTGTAGCACCTCATTTCCATTCTTAGTATTCTTCGTTGTAGTTATGCTGTGAGGGTCCATGTTTCGCAAGAGTATAGGAAAATGGAGATGACAAGGGAGCGCAGCAACCTTATCTTGGAATATTGATTGATAGTCCGGTCTTTCCAAATGGGTTTCAGTCTTGTCAGGGCAGCAGTTGTTTGTGCTATCCTGGAGAGGACTTGCTGTCGGATGGGATCAGTGCTCATATCCTGAAGGAGCTAGCCCAGGAGGTAGTAGACCTACATGTATCAGCCTTGTTCTACATTTACCAGCAGTCCTTGGGAACTGGAGAGGTGCCAGTAAACTGGAGGAGCGCCTTTGTTACACCAATCTACAAGTAGGGGGAACACAACGACCCGTGGAACTATCGGCCTGTTTCCATGACTTGTATAGCCTGCAAAGGCATAGAGCACATCAGGGTTTCCTCAACAATGGGACACTTTGAGATAAACAACATCCTCTGCGCGCAGCAGCATGGTTTCAGAAGACAGACCTCCTGCGAAACAACATGGAAGCGGGTCTTCAAACAGACATGCATGTCATGAACCTGGCCAAAGCATTTGACAGAGTTAACCACAGTCTGCTTCTCCACAAGCTGCGCCGTTGTGGGGTCCATGGCAACGTACCCTGCTGGATTGAGAGTTTTCTGTCCGAGGGGTGTCAGACTGTCGTGGTTGAAGACACCTAGTCGGAATACATCAATTTTAGGTCCGGGGTCACCCAAGGCTCAATATTAGGCCCTTGCCTTTTCTTGGCTTATATCAACGACCTCCCAGACACCTTATCATCACTGTCCAGACTGTTTACTGACGACATTGCTGCCTACAGAACGATTGCTGGCCATGATTATATATATTTGTGTGCCTGGTACAGCATTAGGATACGAATGCAGACTCATGCACACACGATTTTGCTGCAAAAATCTTAATATGTTTATAATGTCGCTGGAAATATTAACAATAACATGTGTATTTTCGAAAGTAAAACTAATCTATATAAGTAATTACAAGAAGCAGTACTGAGTTCTAGATCAAACTTTCGAAAATATTAAATACTTATAAAATGTTTAATTCACTCTAAGAGATGACTTATTCTTTATATTTTCGACCATAAATTGTGTCTAATATTTATGAAATTCGAATGTAAACGTCGTGTAGGAGCGTTCAAAAAGGCAGTCTGCTATTGCAGTAAATAGCTTATCTCCCTTAGAATACAGGCACATGCGAACCAAAATAGCGGCGGGTCGTGGCCAACCAACTTCAATGCGCTTCTGTGAAAACTGTTATACCGTTGTCTTGTCTTGTCTTTCCGTAGGCGCCCACAATCATACTTGTTGATTACAGTTAAGGAAGGAGGAGGAGGGGAGAGAGAGAGAGAGAGAGAGAGAGAGAGAGAGAGAGAGAGAGAGAGAGAGAGAGAGAGAGAGAGAGATCTGTGACTGTAGTCTGAAGTGACGCTGAATGACTTCATTAGAGACTTTTATGTGAAATAATAAACCCTTCTACGATCTTACTATTTTCTAGTGTTTAAGGTTTTAAAAAGAACCTTTGACTCATTTGAATTTCTGAAATGTTGTCGCAACAACGCCGTTGTTTGTGAGGTGAACTTGGATTGTGAAAGATCGCAGATTATTACGGTTAACCTACGCATCGGCAATTACGTGGTACTTATTTAAGAACAACGTCAATGTCGGCAAATATGTGATTTCTTCTTAAAACATTAACAACAGCGGCAATGATGTTACATGTAATAACAGCAACGTCAACATCGGCAATGATGTGATAATTAGGTAATAACAACGCCCCAGTGGCGAAAAGGATATGACTGAACTGAATAAAGTTGTCACGCTGGGCAATAGGTCGTGGAGTGGACACTGGTCAACCGGCCAGGAATTCTTGACCCCCTTCCTCTTGCCGGACAAAAGGTGTGATTGGTCAATAAACCTTTGAGGGCCGCCGTGGCTGTGTAATCAAGGGCTGTAATTACCTCCCTGATCTCCCCCACTCCAATCTGTACTTGAAATTACCTCCCTTTCCATTTTCCTTCTTGAAATCTGATTATTTGGGACGCTATATTCTTTTAAGATTTTCGATCATAAAGAAGGGAGGTGTCAAGGATTTTTTTTCAGGGCCAGCTTTGTGGGGGCTGTGTTTCTTATTCTTTGCTATTAGCTGTTTGATCTTACCCTGTTCTCGAGAGAGTCACAAACCCATTCACAGTTGCGGGGAGAGGGGGTGATTGTTAACTACAGCTTCCCATCACCAAAAACAGTGCAACATTCTTGTTCTCTTTAACCATTTTGAATCGTCACCGAGTACAAACCCATCCCCGTAATCGGCATCATCAAGCACAGCCTTCAATTTTAAAATTTATGAAGTGCATAAACATTATTACTATCTAAGTGTTACTGTCGTTTTCGTCATCATTAAATGGCACAATACCGATGAGCCACCGCGAACACTTCTTATCTAAAGAGAGTGCTTTCCCTTTTCCCTCCAGAGTATTAATGGCTACGGCCTTCAATTTTGTTTGTATTCCTCCACCTCCATCATCAGCACTCTACTTTGGCACCAGCCTCCTTCCAGTCCCATCCCCACTCCGCCCTAGCTGCCTTCCACTCCCATCCACACTCCAGCCATTTTATTTCTGTCTGGTGCTATCACTATCAGTCACGAGCGGGTGATTAGCCAATGCGCAGTGGAGTTTTTAGGCTGCCTGTTCCGTGCTATCAATACCGCGCTCTTTCTCTCTGGCAACGCTGACTCATAGCACCGTGACTGCCCCCTCAAGCCACGCCTTGATGCCTTGCAAAGCTCCCCTGAAACCCCTTTTAGACCAGATTAAAGTGGTGAAGGGAGGGAGGGAGGAGAGAGGGAGGGAGGGAGGGAGGAGAGACAGAGAGGGTGGTAGCGGTTGCAGTGGTAGTCGTGGATTTGGGATGGAAATGGAAGCACACTGACGTGAATTTCATTAGAGCTCTTGCAGCACCTTTACTGAAGCGCAGTTGCTGGTACTGACTGACAGTAGAGAAAAACCGTGGCTACACTATATCATAATCCTCCTGCTGAATAAGCTTTGCAAGTGGAGCCATGAACTGCTTATCAGAGTATATTTTAAGCAACTGCGAGCTTAATATTAATTCATAAGCCTCCAAACTCTTCCAACAGTGCTGGAAGATGCAAGACCCCCAATATAAACCCCAGAAGGAATAGGCCTATGGAAGTGTGAGCGTTGCAGCAAAATAAAACTCATACGTTGTAGTGATTGACCAAGCGCTCATTTTAGGTAGTCCGTTTACCAGCTCATTTAGTTGCTTAAGGCTGACGTTAGTCATTAAAGAGCCCTGATTCAGTGTGCACAATTTGTTTTTTTTTCTGAACCTGAATCAGGATTGATCCTACTCGTCACTCACGACGTACATTTAAGTCTTGACCAGATCCGTGACTGAGCCACCCCAGTCAGTTGAAACAGACGTTTATCGTCCATAATGTGGGGTCGAGACCATGATCGCTGAAGACTTGAAGTAGCCTCCAGTATTTGGAACAGATGGAGAGAACTTGACTGAACATGGAGAGAAACTGTGTAAGTGATAAGTTCTGCTGGATGAGGAGTTGCGACGATTCTCCTCTACGCATTCCCCATGCCAAGTGCTAAGGCGATTGCGCTTAGACGTTAATATAACCGGTCTATGGAAAAGATCCTGATTCAGTTATGGTGTACCAGAAGAAAGAGTAGCCAATAGCTCCAGCCCCAGACTAAAATGGCAGTTCTTTAATCTAGACCTCCTTGCGTGAGGCAAGTACTAGTGCCGAAAGTGTTTCGTTAAAAGCAGAGTCGTCATTTGCAAGGAAAGGCTAGGAGATATAATGAGCAAGATTTTCGCAAGACGAAACTGCAGCTACCATCACGACAAGGGAAAACCAATCTGCAGTAATAGCTCGGCGCGCACAATGGGTGCTGTTCTATGGTTGG
Organism: Oncomelania hupensis; assembly: GCA_036898135.1. NCBI lineage: Eukaryota > Metazoa > Mollusca > Gastropoda > Littorinimorpha > Pomatiopsidae > Oncomelania > Oncomelania hupensis. Next base: position 112,955,494 of record CM072511.1, on the reverse strand, counting down.
TTCTGCTTTTACCAGAATAGAAGCAACACCCAAGCAGGGCCTCAGTTATCTGGCACTGGGCTGTCATCGATCAGTGCCAGAGAGGGAGAGAGGAGTGAGAGTACACAGTGTTCCCAAGCCGCTCAGCACATTGTGTTCTTCTCCTTCGCTACACACCGCGTCTTCCGGCTGCCACGAAGGAACAGGAAGGGTGAGGGTGAGGGGGGAACGTGAGAAGGAGGGAGTGATGGTGCATCAAGGGAAGGGAGGAGAAGGGACAGGAATGCAGCGATTGAAGGGAAGGAGGGTTCGCCCCAGGGAAATTGAGGGCTTTCCGAGTTCCTGGATCCAGGCAACTACACAAGCCCCAGCTCGCTTCCAACAACGCAGTGTTCTCTTAGGATTTGTCTTTATCTGTTTATTTGTCTGTATTAATGCGTTGACTGGGTACCACTTCTGGCTTTATGTCGGCATGAGGGAGAGCACTCAATTAATTTAAGTAAACCATTTAAAATTACACAACTAAAAAAAATCGAAAGGAATATAAATATAAATCTATGCCTACATTTAAAAAAGTCCCCTATACGCTGAAGTGTCCGGGGACGGTAATCTATCAATCCATCCATCCTACATTTAAAATATATTCTTGTACTTATGAGCCTTACCGACAGGACTGCCATAGATTGAACGATCGAGGAGATATTAGTAGATCTATTACTGAAATTATTTATAAAAGGCATATCCTCATATAAGCAGGCCTTACTAAGCCAATAGGCGCTTAACAATTTAGTCAGCGTTAAGCGATCATTTCCCGCCAGTTCAAGCTGGTTGTCTCTTTTACTTCCGCCATGGGCTTCTTTCATTTCTGAGTTTCCACTCAGCTTTCCTCTCCATTCATTTCGTTGCAACATGGGCGCTGTCCTTTGATCATTATGTGCAGACGAAAGGCTTGATTGATTGATTGATTGTTGCTTTAGGTACAGCGGACTCTTCCGAGCCAAATCAGGACCGGACAACCCCCGATCCGCATAAAAGATCTGCTGAAACAACCCTAGTGGGAAAATTGAATGCCCTCCACCGGCCAGTCACTTTACAATAAAGACATCCCACGCAGGGGACGGCTGAGGCTTTACCCCAACTACTCGAACCCCCGGTTACAAAAACAAAATAGAATACAAACATCATTATAAATTATCAACAAAATACATACATATAAAATGCCTACATTGCTAAATAATAACATCATAGGAAGCCCTAGTGACCACCCGGCAGAAAGCGTCCAACACTCCCAAGCTGATCCAACAGACATCATACACAAACAAGGAGTCTTGTCCAGGAAGAGTTTTCAAGAAAAAAGGTAGGTCATTGATCTAGCGAAGAAGAGCAAATGAGGAAGACAGCGACAGTGGGAATTTAAAGCACTAAATTTTCAGAAAGTGGGGATACTATTTATACTGAAACCCCCGGCACTCCAACGGGGGAACTGTTGCCGCAGTGAATCGGTCTTGCCTGTAAAGGAAAGACAGGTTTTCAACTGGGGCTTTCACTTTTCCCTTTATAGGTTAGAACAATCTACAGGCATAATAATTTTCTTGTAACAATAAACGGAAAAACAAACATTGTGGCCGCGCCGAGTGATGGTATTGGTGCATGTGTAGATAGTGGGGACGTTACACACAACAAAATATCTGGGTCGAGAAGGCGTAATACAGGTATCAGGCTGTATTTAATGAACACAATAAAAACACATAGTCATGCAATAACGTTCACAATATACTAATAGTAGCTAACAGTTCTTTCAGTGTCAGTGCACACAAGATAAACTTCAACTTCACCACAACGATAACTTTACAATCATGTACATTGTTCAAAATATTATTTTCCTACTTTTATATTTATATCTGTCCCTATCGTGTACATTGTCTGTTCGAAGTATTACTATCCTATTTTTATATCTATGGCACTTTCCAAAATCTATCACTAACTCTTAACTTTTCACTACTGTAATGCTGTCTTCTAGATGTACAACCAGAAAAGGGCCGCAAGGTTAACGGTGGGCAACTGGATTTGGAAGGTCTCTGGAGCCTGGTTGAGAGGGAGGGGTCAAGTTTGCTGGTATATGTTGCTAACTTAATCATAGAATCTGATGTTTTTTCTCTGCTGTAATGCTTCATTTTGGTGGATTTCAGCAGCCACTATCTTCAAAATCAGCTGTTTATTTTTTCCAGCTTGGTGCTCGCTTTGCCATAGCTCAATTGCTGTTCAATATTTCTTTCGGTATAGCTTTACTGCTTATTGCCTATAACATGCTTTGTTGCTAGCGGTTTTTGGTCTTTGACCACCGCGTTCAGTTTTGCCTGGTATAGCTTTACTGCTTATTGCCTATAACATGCTTTGTTGCTAGCGGTTTTTGGTCTTTGACCACCGCGTTCAGTTCTGCCTGGTTATTGCAATTTGTTTGCCTGGCCGTTATCATGTTGATGTTTGCTTTTATGTTTGGCTTCAGTATTCAATTTAATTTATACACCCCGATTGTGGTGGTTTTTGTTATAGCATGCTTTTATTTTATCATTTTTAGCGAGTTGTGTGTAACGGTTAATTAGTTTGGTGTGCATGGTTCATGTATACCACCCATGGTTGATTTGTCCATTTGGGTTTTTAAAATCTTTTTATCACGTATGATGGTTGGTGTAGTGATGTTGGGCTATAGTAGCTCTCATCTGGAGTAATTTGTCGCTTTTATTATATGTTTTAAACTTTTACACCTTAATGGCATGTGGTCTTTGGATCACCTTGCCTTGCTTTTGTACGCTGTATGCGTATTAATTTGGTTGTTAAATTTGTTATAAGGTGTTGGTTTTATTCTCTTAAATATGGCGTGGGCCCTTTGAGCCTCCTCCAAATTCTTGCGTATGTACTATAAACACGTTGGTCTTAGGACCTCCTTTTATTATCTTACTCATACATGGAGTAATTTTAACCCGTTCTCTTAATGTTTTAATCATGCTTATTAGGGATTTCTGTGGCTCCTGCCACTTTTCCCTTGTATTTATATGCCTTATAAGCGTTTTAGCGTCCCTTTTGCCATATAAGCGTTTTAGATATATATGTTTCTCGTTGTTGTATGAATGATGTATGTAAGCCATGTTTTAACAATTTTAACTTGCATTTTTAGTCAGGTCCCATATATGCGCAAGTGTCCGGGGACTATAATCTAATAAACGAAACGAAACGAAACGAAACGCCGCAAGGTTCCCTGAGTAGGCCTATTGCTTTCGTTTCCTCATTCTAGAACTACTATCAGGAACCGCAAACCAAATTCAACAACAACAACAACAACAACAACAACAACAACAACAACAACAACAACAACAACAACAACAACAACAACAACAACAACATATTTCTGTGAGTTCCAGGATGAATGGAAATCATGGTAGGAAATGTCCCTGAGGCGATTCACACACAGATATCATATTAAACCTCGTAAAATCACGTTCAGCGGAAGCAACCCGATGGGATACTTAAAATGTGGTATAATAATTATGGTCTAATCGTAAATAACAGTTGTTGATTCCAATTTGTACTCCTATTGAATTCGTCCACTACATGTAATTTTGAAACAGTCTGACACGTTTCTGCTGCTGTGTTTTAGGGTTTCTTGTTCTGCTTGTTCTTCTAGGTTAATTGTTGTTGTTGTTTTTTTTCTTCCTTTTCCTTCGTTCTCTTTCTTTAGCAGAATTTATATTATATTTATTCTGTTGATCATGCAACGCTCAACTTCTTGCACACACGTTTACATTTCATTTATGTAAAAATGAAAGATTAATATGCAAGATTCTTGTACGACAGCCTGTAATCTGTAACTATAAAAGTGACCCAAAGTCGAAGGATTTGTTTATTTTTCGCGAAAATTATTTTACCCTAAAATCCGCTTTGTTCTTACAATTCACATATAGGCCTAATTATACAATGGCAGCTCGTTGATCAAACTCCCCGCTAAGGTTTGGATTTTTTTTGTGACTTCTCCGTGATATGTAAACACATCTCCGTTTATAAAACACACCAAGGCAAGACCAGCCAACGAGCATAATTACTTTGAATAAGGCTGTCAGGCTAGCGTAATTATTGGAGTAAGTTTCAAGACTCTAAACTCGAGACACTCTATTACCCAATTAATTCAAAATACATAGGATTTTGTTTTGGTGATTCGGTAAAATATTCAGTCTTTGTGGAACAACAAACATCCTTCCATTAGACATTAAAACATTGCTTACATTCGAACTCTACCCTTGTTGGAAGCAGTTTTAACTTTGTAATATTACAAAGCGCCCCAATCAGAGGGGATGGACGGGGAGTGGGGAGTGGAGGAGAAGGGGAGGGAAACGTTTTTTTTAAATTTGCGAACGTTTTAAAACCGTTACGACGTAGAAATGGCACTGTGATACGCTATGAAGATTTATCGCCGAAGCTATTTTAAGCCGCATATCGCAAGCTATTACTATAGGCACCCACAAAATTAATTTATTGATTTATATACAAACTCTATTTTGTCAGAGATATTTTTAATAAGCCTATTTTTTGTCAGTGTGGCAACACCCACTGTAAAATTGAAAAGGATCTGTCATATGGAATCCTTCAATTTGGGCGCATGTAACCTTTGACAAAGAGAACTTAAATAATTTTGCTTGCTCAAGGAAGTGGTGGTTGGACTACCATTCCATTTGATAGTAATTTCTAAGTAAAACATTAAACCTTACAAATAACGCGGAAAGTGGCGTAGCAATAACGTTAAAATATATTTAAATCCTATTATAATAAATGCAATTTGTACAACATCAAACCAAAGTTTAGGGTAAAAGTTATTCTGCGAAACAATACTAACAACCGAAAATGAAAATGTGAAAGTAAATATGTAGAACTTACAATTATGGTACACCTTTTCCTTTTAAATCTTTAAGTTGAGTCTTAAAACTAAATTCTCCTCTTGAATCAGACATTAAGAGGCATCTGTTTGTGTTGTGCGTGTATATGCATGAACGCTTTGTAAAACGCCATGAGCAATTTTCTTGTTTGGAATAGGGCGCTGTATAAATTGTCATTATTATTATTATTATTATTATTATTATTATTATTATTATTATTATTATTATTATTATTATTATTATTATTATTATTATTATTATAATTATTGATGACAGTTTTCCAGAACAGAAAGCACATTCGCGATCAAGTAATAGTTTGTATTTGAAGAAATGCGAATAATAACGATACCAATATTAATAACATTGAAGAAGAAGAAGAAGAAGAAGAAGAAGAAGAAGAAGAAGAAGAAGAAGAAGAAGAAGAAGAAGAAGAAGAAGAAGAAGAAGAAAGGCAGAGACAGAATGACTGAAAGGTAGACTGGATAGTGAAAGACAACAAGAAACAAACATCAACCAGATTAACGGCTTAATTTTCTAATCAATAATTTGTAATAATATCACATATTTTAATTATTACATTAACATGTAAACAGGGCTCTTTGAAAAACTACCGATTTCTGAAAAGACTATTTTTAAA